>CM052547.1:83231358-83377797 GCA_028533065.1 Trachops cirrhosus
GGGGGTGGTCTTTTCGCACAACCTCCCAGGGAGGTGGGGGGATGAGGAACATCATCTCACTATTAGTGCAATCCTCAGAAAACAGGCTTCTGGGGCCCTGATGGGGCTTTACCTAACACTGCAGGATAAACGTCTCGTTTTGCTTCTAGGGACTTTCCTGAGATAGAGTATGCTCACGATATTCAAGAAAAGGTCATAACGAGCCCGGCCTTTCAACAAGAGCCTGAAAGTCCAGGACTTAAGAGCAGGGTCCCTGGAGCCAGGCTGCCAGATCATCCGCAGGTTGGGAGACATGACCCGAATCATTTCACCACTGGGGCCTCGATTTTCTAATCTGTAAAATGGCGTCTTCAACTGCACCTACCTCAGAAATTCACTGTGAGGACTAAATAATACATGTCAAGTGCTTAGAACACTGTCGGCTCCTGGAAACTGCTATTTAATTGCTAGCTGTTGTGTGCTATGGTTCGACACTTAGTTCTATATATGCCTTACTTAGTTTCATCGCCAAAAAAATGAAGATTAAAATGCTGCAGGTTAGCAAAGGTGGACTTAGCAAGAGGCTATTGAAATTTAGGTGTCCCTCACACGGCCTCTTCCAAAGCCCCAGGAGGACCCCTGAAATAAGCTCATGACGGCGTGTGTTGCAATATTGGCAAAAGTAAGACCGTTTCTACCCTTACTCTCAGAAGCACCTCCAAAGTTACATAAGCTTCAGAATCCGCAAAACTGGATCTTCCGCTGGAGGTAGAGACTCCTACCCCCCATTTCCCAGGTGAGAAAACAGGCTCACAGAGCTGAGGTGACCTTCCCAGGGCCACCCAGCTAGAGAGGCGCAGAGCCAAGATGCCAAGCCAAGTCTGTGCGTCTACCATCTGCTGCGCTGCACCACGTGCCTCGAGGTGCGGACAGACTCAACCACCAGGTCCCCACCAGACAGCACTTGCCAGACAAACAACCTAGTATGTGCCCTGACCGGGAATTGAACCAGCAACATGTTGGTGTACAGGACGACGCTCCAACCAACTGAGCTACCCGGCCGGGGCTCCTCTTTTTATAAGGACACTAGTCGTATTGGATTGAGGCCCATGCTAATGACCTCATTTTAGCTTCATTACCTTTTTTAAGACCTTATTTCCAAATACAGTCACATTGTAAGGTATTAGAAGTTAAGCCCTTAGCTTATGAATTTAGGGGGACACAAGTCAGGCCATAACAACTGGTTATGTAACTAGATTTTTGTATTAACTTTTAGTTATACTTTTTTTGTGTTTTTTTTAGTGGTTGCTCTAGGAATTAAAATGTATAATCTTAAATTTTCAGGGTCTTGTTCTTATAATTAGTCTTATCTTACTTCCTGTAAAATGTAGAGGTATTGTAACCATATAGGTCCACCTTCTCCCAGCCTTTATGCTACAATTGTTATATGTATCAGGTCAACATACATTGTAAACCCAACAAGACAGTGTTACAATTTTTGTTTAAACAGTCATATGTCTTATAAAGAGATTGTAAGGAAAAAATAAAAAACATTGCCTTTGTGTTCATCAGCTACTTAATGTTTGCAGTAGTCTTCATTTTTTTCTGAGATGCCAAGTTTTCATCATTTTTGTTTGACCTGAAGAACTTCAATCAGCATTTCTTATAGTGCAGGTCTGCTGGGAAAACAAATTCTCTTAGTTTTCTTTTATCTGATAATATCCTTCATTCTTAAAAAATCTCTGCCATGGAATTCTAGGTTAACAGGGTTTATTTTCTTTTATTTCATCACTTTAAAATGGTGTTCCACTCTCTTCTGTGTGCTGTAGTTTCTCATCAGGTGTCAAATGCTAACCAAATTGCCCCTGTATGTAACATGTTGTTTTTCTCTTGCTGCTTTCATGAATTTTCTTTTTAGGAAACTTTTTAGAAGTTGACTTCAGCATGGTCTTTATCATCTTTATTCTTCTTGCAGTTCATTGAGTATCCTGAATCTGTGAAGTCATGTCTTTCATTAAATTTGAGACATTTTCAACCATTATGTCTTCAAATATTTTTTGAGCCCCAGGAAGGGGTAAGATGGGGAAAACTTGTCAAACACACAGATTCTTGGACCCTACTGCAGACCTATTGATTAAATCTCTGGGAGTGAGTCCTAGGACTCTGTGCTTTAATAAGTTCCCCATGTAACTTCTATGTACAAAAAAAGTTTGAGAATGACGGCACAGAATTTCACAGGCTTCGAGAGCAGGAGCGTAGCTAATTCATTTTCAGGATGTTCCTTTCTTGTTCTATAGTGCCTTGCACCATGCCTCATACATAGAAGGTACTTAATATCCATGTGGACTTGTGTGTAATATTTATATGACTACATGGGATGGTTTTTCTTCGTAATTTAAAAGGCCTTTCACATGCTAGTCTTTTTTTTTTAAGATTTTTTATTTATTTATCTTCAGAGGGGAAGGGAAGGAGAGAGGGAGAGAAATATCAATGTATGGTTGCTTCCTGTGCATTCCCTGCTGGGAACTGGCCTGCAACCTAGGCATGTGCCCTGACTGGGAATCGAACAGTGATCTCTTGGTTCACAGGCCCGCACTCAATCCACTAAGCCACACCAGCCAGAGCTCATGCTAGTCTTTACCTCATCAATAGGTCTCAAACTGAGGTGGTTGTAGTTCATACTGAGTTAATGAGGACTTGTCTGGTTTCTAGCCACAGAAACACAACCCTAATGGCTTAAACGAAGCAAAGGCAATTTGTTAGCCCATGCAACTGAAAAGCCCAGTGGCTGTGTCAGCTTCAGTCATGGCTGAATCCAGGACACTAAAAATACATCACTAGCACCTTTGCCCTCCAGCCGTCACCTCTGCTGTCTTTTAGGTTGGTGGTATTTACAGGCACGCCTCTTCCCACTTTGATAAACACTGCTGTCCACAGTTCTGGGTCCATGTGGTCCTCATACTTGTGTTCCCAAAGTAAATGGAGCAACATTTCCCCAACAGCTCCAAACGAGGCCCCAGAAAGGACTCCCGTTGGCCTGGCTGGATTCCTGTGCCTATTTGTGAACCAAGTCCTCTAGTCAGGGAGATGGAGTAGCCTGATTGGCCTGCCTGAGTCACATGGTCAGCTCTGAGGCAGGAGAGACCAGGGCCATGAAATTGACAGCCCCTGTGTAGGAGGATGGAAAGGATGCCCAGCACATAAACTAGCAGATGTCTCCTCCCCAAGTCTCAACAAAATGGACGTGAACTCTTGTCAATGCGTTTCAACTGAGAAATGTTAGAATCACATTTGTGAAAATGGGCCCCCTTCTTACTCCAGGGAGGTTAAAGCAAATTCCATAAACTAGTCATTCCCAATCCTGGCTGTAAATCAAAATCCCCTTGGCATGCTTCCTAAAAATACAAATTCCTGGGCCCCTCCCTAGACCTAAAGAAGCAGAATCCCAGTGGGTATGACCAGGGAGGGTACATAAAATTTGACATGCAGAATGGTAATAATTTTTCCCAGCCAGCATACATTCCCCTTTCTTCTAGAAACCCCAGGTTTCCTTCTGAAACCTCCTTCACCAAGTTTCAGTCCACACAGCTGGAGAGGGGGATGACGATAACCCCCCACCCAGTAGGTGAGCACATGGCCTAAGCCTGGCCAATCAGAGAATCTGGCCCATCTGTCCACCGTGATTGGTCAGGGATGGGCAGCCAATGCAATCTGAGCCAGTGAGCCCCAGTCCCAGAATTGTATTGGAAATCTTGGAAAAGAGTAGTCCTCTCTTTTCATTGGAAACACTAGCTGGGAAGGTGATGTAAGCCTGCAGAGGGCAGGGGCCACTGCCTGGTGGGGACCTACCCGAGAGTGAAACCTTCTACAAGCAACATTGAACTGGAGAGGGAGAGATGATTCTACAGATTCTTGGGGGAGCAGCCCAGGAAGGAGCCAACATACAGAAGACCCAGAGAGCTGAGACTCTCCCAGACAGTGAGGCCAGAGTCCTGAAAGCATCCACCTGCAGCCTGTGCACCTGCAGACCTGCGGTTAGAAGAGTCTCTAGCCTCTCTTTAGAGAGAAGTCACTCTGAGTTGTGCGTTTCTATTACCTATAAACAGAGGTAAGTCCTTCATTCACGTTCCAAAGCTTATTCATTCATTCAACAACAGTTATTGAGTGTCTATCACGTGCTCAGCACTATCCCAGACACCGGGGGACACAGCAGTAATTAAAACCCACAGACTCCCTGCCCTCGTGGAGATTAAGTGAGGAGGCTTGACAGGCAAGTGATATCACCTATTTGCACACATACATTTTTTAAAAATCAGTAAAAAATAGCATGTCAGGTGGAGAGAACGAAAACAAGGGAGGAGGGTGAAAGTGTGCCAGGGTTGTGGGAGGGAGCCAGAGGGCTGTCAGGGAAGGCCACACCGCCCGGGTGAGATTTAAGCAGAGACTCAAGAAAGTGAAGAAATGAGCAAAGCAGATATTGGCGAAAGGGAGGTGTTCCAGGCTGTGGGACAGCCAGGGCAAAGGTCCGGACGTGGGAGCATTTCCTAGGAAGAGCGAGGAAGCCACTCCAGTCACTCAAGGGAACGTGGGTGAGGGGAATAGTGGGGTGTAAATAAAGTGAGGGATGTCACAGGGCCTGATTGTGGGCGGCCTTCGGCTTTTCTCCTTAGATGGGGGTCATGGCAAGACAGTGGGCAGACGAGGGTCATGGTTTCTGTGGCTGTGGACAAGTCGCTTCAGCTCTGTGAGTTCCACCTGCCTCATATACAAACTGAGCATGAATTTCATTAGGCAAATGCCACAGTAATAATTGTTGTGGAGAAGGGCCACGCATGAATGCTAAAATCAGGGGGCAAACGTTTGCAAACAGGATACTCACACAGCCTCAAAGCATCACATCCCCCCAAGGTATTTATTCATTACAAAGGGGAACCTGGTAAGTTTACAGTGGAGATACCCAGCAGACACCACCTTGACCAAGGGATCAAAGTTTAAGGCCACCAGTGATAAGACAGATTCACACCATTAGGCCCCATAAGATGCCCCGAGGATGCAATATCATCTGTGTGGTGTTCTTGCCAAATGCACAACCTCAATCTAAACAAGGAAACATCAGACCAACCCAAATGGAAAGACATTCTTCAGAATAACTGACCGCTCCTTATCACAAGAGTCAAAGCCACGAAAAAATAAGGAAGATAAGGAAATAGTCACAGATTGGAGGAGGCTCAGAGGGAAAACATCTAAATGCAATGTTTCCGGATAGGATTTTGGGACAGAAAAAGGCCACGAGTGGGAAAACTGGTAAACTTTAAATAAGGTCTGTCATTTAGTTGATAGTATTGCCCCAGCGTTAACTTGGGGATTGGAACTGATACTTGTACTATGGTTATGTGAATTATTAACGTTAGGGGAAGCTGGCTGAAGGGTCAGTGGGAACTCTCTATACTAGTTCTATAATTTTTCTTGCAATTTCAAAATGCAAAATTTAAAACTGGGGTGAATAATAGTTCCTACTATTCTTGGGGGGAATGCAAAGTCAACAGACATAAAGCCCACAGAAGGGTAAGTAAGGGTTCTGTACACGACAGGGGAGTTTACTGCTAGCTCCTCTCCCTCTGTCGCCCGACACACAGCGCCGGCAGGCACACCACCGCTCCCCGGCTCCCACCCTCTCCGGCCCTCAGCAGTGACTTCTCTGTCTGGGGCTGAGTAAACAGGATTCCTCAGATCAGTCCGAAAAACCAAGAGTTTAACCAAGAGCAAACTGTGCTTTCTGGCTGCCTGCATCAGTGGGATTACGAAATAGAAACCAGAGGCTTCCGAATGCCGAATGCAGGAGACGAACAAGCCCGCCCCTTTCTCCCCCGGAAGCAGATGGCATGATTTATCTGAAAAGGTCTAGAAGGGAAAAGAAGAAAGAGAGTCTCCACTCTCAGATCGACCTGCCGACGTGTCGATGACACAGAGGAGGGTCCCCGTTTGGTTTTATCCTGGATCACGTTCTACCGCAAATCAGGGGTCTCCAAACCTCCAATTGGGCATAATATTTTGCAAAAACTCCCTCCATATTTATTGATTTACTTATCGAATCTATACATATATTACATAACATATTCTGTGAATGGTAAAGCAAAATGGAAAGAGGAGGTGGTGAAGAAATCAATGATATTTTGAAAAATTATTCAAAGACACTAGAAAAATCTTTCCACTCTCACTAAATTATTATTACTATTTGAATGCTGGCACAGTGTGACTTACTATCCTTCATTATTTTTTAATTCTTGGCGTAAAATTATATGGTACAGTTTGCATCAACATTTGATTCTAAAGGCTGCCGTAAGTGAGAAAGTCACCTCACACAGATATGTAAACATGTCTTCCAGTTGAAAGAAGGGTACCACTTGCTGAAGTTATTTTTTAAAAATGCTTTCCACCTTCCAATTCCATATACCAGTCTTTCAAAGGTGTTTGTTGATCATTTCTATCTTCCCTGAAGTTAAGCTCTTATTCTCGAAAACAGATCAAAAAGTGTTGAATCTTGACACTTTTAACACAAGAGTTGCAAATCGGTAGAAATACTAGGTTGGGATGATTTCCATTACATCAGAAAATCCTGTTTCCAGGTCTTCAAATTATGCACGGTTTTGAGCATTTCTATAGGTCATTTTCGTACTTTTCCATCATGTAAATGTATCAGCAGTAACCCCTTCGCAGGAATAGCCCGGACATCTGCTTTAAGAGTGCTATCTCCACAGTTCAGTTTTTTCCTAAAAAGCTCGCCTTTTCCCTCTCATTTTCCAAGTGCCACCTTTACCCTGAAGGCCCAGAATAAGAGTGTGGTTAACCAAGAGGCTGAAGTGGGAGGAATGCGAACTCTGCCCTCTTCCCATGCTTGCATTACTCCCATCCTCTTCTCCCCAAGGAATCTCTTTGACCACTTGTCCATTGCCATTTGGGAAGCGTTGGTTCAGTTAAAAGTGGAGCGGCCGCAAAGCCCCCATCTGGTCCTTCTGGGCTGTGCCCCCTTCAGGGGGCGGAGTCAGCGAGGCCAAGAGGATGTACACACCCACAGCACACACTCGGTCTCCCACACTGTGTACTGTGGGAGCCTGGAATTTCCTTCCAGGGCTGTGTGAGCTTCTTCCCCAGGGCTGGCCTCCCAAGAGCAGGGTGCCCCAGCGAGATACTCGTCCTGCAGCCCCAGGGAAAGCCAAAGGGATGGGACAGAGCGTGGACCTTCAGACTGGCGTGCACTGAGCCCCTCGTCGTAAGACGGAGCTAGGGATAGAAAGAAAAGAGAAACGGGTTGTGGGCTGGGCGCCATTCCAACCAGAGAATGGAGAAGCCCAAGAATTCCAAACCTGGCTCCCCAGGTCACCGCAAAGGTGCGTGTGTAAAGGTAGGAGGTTAAACTGATAGGGGCAAATTGTTGTCACTCTGCCGCCTCCTCGGCAGGGGCGGCCGTTGCAGAAGGCCCTTTGATGGGGTTCCTCTTCCCCTGGCAAAAGTGCCGGGCAAACTCTAACTCAAGCTCTCATTTCGAGACGTCTGCGGGCAGCTGTTGGCGTGCAACAAGACAGTGCACCAGGACGTACGCTCCCGGTGAGCGACCAGGGGCCCAGCCTACTCAGTGAATGGTGGGCGGGCGTGGGTTGGAACCTCTAGCCCGACCAGAAGGAGGTGATTCTTTTTGGCGGGGCTGAGAAAGAGAAAAGTTCTCAGCTCCCCTCAAAATCTAAAAACTCATTTCAAGGGTTTCTCTAATGAGCTGCCAAGGTGAAGGACTTTCCAAAATATAGGGGGTGGGGGGAATGAAAAGTTGTCTGAGAAAAGGAGAGGGCACACACATAATTTTAAGTAGCATTTGTTAATCTCTTCGCAGCATAAATTAATTGACTTACCAGGAAGTGTGCTGCTCCCCAGCCCTGGGTACCAGAAGTCTCCAGCTCTTCCCTCCGAATGTCTCAGATATGCTCAGGGACCCGAGACTACGCATGCTGTCGGGCTGGGGGCACCATGCCAACGGGCACATTAACTATGACTCAAGCTGAATGTCTTATTATTTTAGATTAAAATGATATATTAGAAGTAAAAGTTCTTATATCGTCATGTCGGTCCCGGTGGGTGATCTGGTCTACTTGGCCTTGGTGACACCTTGACAAATTCCAGTCAGAGGTCCCCAAAGAGCCTCAGAGCAGACCCTCTGCGCGAACAGATGCCGAGCAGTTCGGGTTTGTAAAAAAAAAACTTTAATAGTACATTTTAGTCACGTAATTGGCAAGAAAGTTGGAGAATTTCAACTCCTGGTGATGGATGTGGGGAAACAGAAGCAGGGCCACAGCGGGAAGAGAAATCACTTAGAAGTCAGAGAGCACAAACTTCCAGTTAGAAAATGAAGCACTTCTAGGGATCTGACGCCCGGCATTGTGATTGCAGGGAACAATGCTGCATTATGTACTTGAGAGCTGTTAACAGCGTGAATATTAAAGGTTCTCACTACAAAAAGAAATGGAAATTATATGATGGGATGGAGCGTTAGCTAATGCTACGGTGATAATTACGTTGTAATATATAAGTGTATCAAATCAACATCTTGTACACTTGAACTTACCCAGTGTCATATACCAAGAGTATCTCAATAAATCCGGGCAGGAAAAGCCAGGAGACCGGGATCTAGTTCGGTTCAGTCTCCACCTAACTGTGTGATTGCCTCGGTTTTACCATTTGTCGCATCAGAAGGTTAGACTTGATGTCCTCCAAGTTGAAAAGCTTAGCTATGCATCTAATTAAGGGTCGCCAATTCAAATCCTACAGGAGCCAGGGAGTAGAGATGAATGAAGGAAGGCAGGTGCGAGACAATAGGGGGTGGTGGAGAATGTGGTGAGCTGGACAGAATAACCACCACTCAATATCAGTTGATGCCGGATAGGCAGGAATGTAAGCCTAGTGTTGACAGTTTTCAGGACAAGTTAGGTATCCAGATATAGGAAATTTTCCTGTTATTAATAATGGCATCTATTTGAAAAGAAAAAAACCCTATTTTCTGATACACTGTGTTGGACAAACAAAATCTACCCCGAGGCCAGCGGCTTTAGGACACTTTCATACATAACTACATTTCTACTCCACTGACAACATGAGCTGGAAAGGACTTTATTTTGCTCTGTCCTCATATTCTTGATGTTTACTTCGGCTGAAGATGTTTATTCGCCTGGGAAGTGGCTCTGTAACAGAAACATTTGTTTTAACTGTTGTGGCAAATCATCCATTTGCTGGGAGGCCAAGAAGACCAGCCAAACCCTGCCCCCCACAAACAGTTTGGCAGGCCAGTGTAGAAAAGCATTTGCAAATGTGTTTGTTTCTCTCCATACGAGAGGCCATCGTGGTCTTGGGATGGAAGATGCCCCCGCTGTACAGACGGAGTGCGAGGTTACATCTCAGAACTGCAGATCCAACACCCGACATCAAGGGGAGGCCTTGAAGATCCCAGCGGAACCCACTCGATCCTGACATGCCACTGTCAGTGTGAAGATCCATTCTCCCCTCCTCTTCCTCCCGTCCACCTGTATTTTCTGGGCCTGCTCCTAGGTTGGCACCGCCATATTTTTGAAAGGATATCAGGTTAATTCTTCTCCTCCTTGCTTTACACAATTCCATGCAAATGATCTCAGCCTAAATACAGCTTTCCAAGGGACTCGTTTTATTTGATTCTTTAATCTTAACTTTGCCCTCCAAGCATGCCAATCACCCAGCGCTCAGCATTTAATATGACTGTACAAAAGAATTACGGGGAAAAATGCAATCTAAATGATGGACTTGATTTTTTTTCATATAAGGCAGGAATTAATTTTTCAAAATAATTGTCTAGAGGTGATTCAATTTCACCTGCTCTTTAAATATGTATTTTTCAGTGCTCGATGGCTTGAAGGGACGACTTAAAATTAGTGTATATAGTAGGCTCTGAATCATAAATAACGTTTCTAGCAGTCAAGCTTTGCCACCTTGGCTGCAAAACTCCATGCTGGAAATGAAATTTTACCTTCCTGATAAATCCCTTTTCCTTCTCCCTACTCCACTGTCTAAATACTTTTATCAATGAAAAGATAGAAGACTGTTTTTTCAAAGATAATTGCAACTTAGAGATGTCGAGACAGGCGGAATTCTGAGGTGGTCGCTGTGATCTCCGCTCTGTGGTTTTATGCCCAGTAGATGGCAGGGGGGTGGGGCACTGGGGACTTGTTTCCAGCTGGTAGACTATGGCAAAGGTGATGGAATTACGTTATATGGTGAAGGTGAAAGAAGTCATTCCAGTGATTTTATATATATATATTATATTACATTATATATAATATATATGTAATTTATATACATGTGTATATAATTTACACATATATAATTTATATATGTACGTATAATTTATACACATTTGTATATTTATATATTTAATTTATATACATACAAATCACAGGGAGTTTATACATAAAAATATATATAAATATTCACGTGTGTATATGAGTGTGTGGGGGGACCCTGTCGTGCTAGCATGCACTAGGGTAAGAGAGAGTCTGGCCCATGAGACTCAAACGGCTACGTGTGAACTGCCTAGGGTGAGCGTGAACTCCCCTATGCTGAGTGTGAACTCACTATGGTGAGTGTAACTGTCTGTGGTAAGAGTGAATTTACCACAGTGAGTTGGACTGCCTGTGGTGAGTGTGAACTCCCCATGGTGAGCATGATCTGGTTAAGGTGAGTGTGAGCTCCCTCTGATGAGTACGAGTCCCTCTTTGGTGACCGCAGCTGCCCGTGGCGAGGACCACGTGGCAGGAAACGGCAGGCAGCCTCTGGGATCCGAGGGCGGCCTCCCGCCCATAGAAGTTGAATTTCTGCCATGGAAGGTATGCACACTTTAAATTTATATGAATATGTAAAATTCAAAACATAAAATAATATGAATATATACATTTAAAATATAGTTTATAAATATACGCAGGTATTTGATTGTCGACCTTTCCTCTACAGAGGCCGCATCACTTCTTTATCTCCCAGCACTGATGAGCATACCCACTTCCCCACAACTTTACCCAGACTGGTTGTTACTCATCTTTTCTGTGTTGACCAATCTGAAGGTGCAAAATAATATTTCAGAGTATTTTATTTTGTGTATTCCCGATTTTTAACAAAGTCGAGTGTCTGTTTAAATGTTTATTCGCCTCTTCTACTTTGTGGTTTAATTGCACATTCATGCTCTCTATTCACTATCATACTGGATCGTTTGGCTTGGTCTTACTGATTTGTAGGAACTCCTGATAAATGTGTTTTGAACTATTCATAGTTTATGTGTTTTACATCTGGCAAACGTTGCTTCTAAAGTCTATATTTCCCCATCTCCCATGCAGCTAAGCATGGTGATGTCATTAGGCTTGGTCAATAGGATGTGAATGGAGATGATACGTTTAACTTCTGGGAAGTTCCTTTAGGAGAAAGGAGTGAGCCCTACAGCTCTTCTCCCCCTTCCTGCTGGCTGGAATGCAGATGTGATGACTGGAGTCAGGGCAGCCATTCTGGGCTATAAAACGGAAGCCACTTGTTGCTGATAGCACAGCAATAAAGCAGAGGGACCTTAGATCCTATATGACTGTGGAGCCACCAAAGCAGACACCAATTACCTATCCAGACTTCTAAGTGAGAAAAAAGAATATCAAATAAAAGCTACTTATGAGAAATATCTATCTGTCACAGCAGCCAAACTGATATCCTAAATAATCCAGTCTGAATTATGAAAGGAAATTATCTGATAAAGGAAGAAATGACCTCAAATTCAGGAAATCATAAAAAGATTATTTTACTTTACATCTTCCAGTAATTCTGGAAGATATAATTCTGTGAGAAGGGAAGTTAATATATTGGTCTTTAGCGGCCATTAATGTTGCAAATTGTTAAAAATGCTTATTGTAAGGCTCTTTTATTTCCCTTGAGAATTTTCTACACTGTCAGACAGGGCAGGCCAAGGGATTCGGCTCTGCTGAAGGAAGCGGGGGGGAAATGCCGTCCAAACCAACTGGGGTTTTGGCAATGAATGCACATTTGTTCACCAGTTTAGCATTTTGTTTATATTCCACTGTTTTGAAAAATTAAGTGGTTTGGTCATTTAAATTTGTTCCTAAGCCCAGTGTGATGAGTGACCTTCCTTCTCCTTAGGTCACTGAATAGAATTTTCTTGTGTTTGTGGCTAATTCCCCTGTGGGAGAGGCCCCAACAACGGGACAGGAGAGACGCTTAGGTGAAGAGTGAACACGAGAGGAGAGGAGGACCCTGGGTTTCCATGGCTCGTTCCGTTTTCCGTCCTCCACACTGTGTGATGTGAGTCCAGGTGGGATTGGCACCGGAGTAGGCTGTACGCAAAGTCTAGGAAATGATCTGGAACCACGAAAATGACAGTTTCCCAAACCTAGTTTTCCTGCTTGTGTTTTTACGTTTCCTTTTCAAATCTGTTGTTGTATCTTTTAGGATAGAAGAACAAAAACCAGCCATTGTTTTTAAGGAAGTCATTGATTAGTATTAGGTCCCATTTATAAGCTTAGCTAATTAAATGCCTTCAAACATTTTAAAAGGCATTTCTAAATTTAATATTCTGGATTTTCTTTGCAAGCACTCCAAATGTCCAATGTTTCTACTTACTCAGTCCACTCCTATGAATCTCATACATCTCACTTCAACAGTAAATCTTTTCTCTTCAGCTCTCCATTGATCGCATAGAAATTTAGTAAGACTTCACTTTTAAAATTGCATGTTCAAGTAATGATTCAATTACATTTTAAACTACCCTCAGCAGGTCTGACCAACATCTTATCTTAATCGTCCTGTACCTCTTAAACATAAGTCTCTTAAAATATGTACATTAACTAAGTATAAATGGATCCCTTCTTAACAAAAATATTAATATCAGGATTTTGGACCCTGTCAAGCATTTCCACATTTATCTCAGTTAAAATATGATTACTGTTAAAATTTCTTTCCCATTCTTGATATTTCTATAATAAACTCTAAATATTCCTGGGGTTTAAATATGCTAACCTTCTCAGGAGATTATTATCTTCAGTCAGTTAGCTGAGGCTGCTTCCAGCTAGATTCTTAACCTGGGGTCCATGGAGAGAATTCAGTGGCGGGGGGGTGGCGAGTCTGTAAACGTGGATGGAACAAAGTGTATTTATTTTCACCAACCTCTAAGCAAAATTTAGCATTCCCTTCCAATATGAATGTGGCAACAAACCACAGTGGCACTAGCAGGACCTGTGACTCTGTCACCAATACAAATCACAGGTGCTTTTGTATTATAGTATGGTTGTTACAAATATCCTCAAATATCTTTTATACTCAGCATTGTTTCCAGATTATGGAAGCTATGAGGCCTGGTGCTAGATCTTCCTTATTTAATACATTAATAAAGAAACTCCTGACTATATCCCAATGTTTTAATATTTTTATTGAGGTTTAATTGAAACATAAAGTGAAAATAAAGTGTTAAATTATATCACATATATATATAGATATATAGATATCATGAAACCATCACCACAGTCAAGACAATGGACTTTTCCACCCCTGCAACAGTTTCTTTCTGGCCCTGTATAATCCATCTTTCCACCACACCCATCCACAGCTGACCATTGCCTTGCTTTCTGTCACTATAAATTAGTTTGCATTTTTGAGAATTTTACATAAATGAAACCATGCATTGTGAGTCTATTTTGTGAGCAGGAGTGGGAATCTGGCCTTTTCACTCAACCTAATGATTTTGACATTTATCCACGCTGTGTGTTTATCACACATTGCTTTTCTTCTTTTTACTGCTGAGTAGCAACTCATTGTATGGATATGCCACAAGTTATTTATTCATTTACCTGCTGGTGGACAATTACACTGTTTCCAGTTTTTAGCTGTTACAAATAAACTTGCTATTAACATTCATATACAAATCTTTGTGTGGACTTGTTTTCTTTTCACTTGGGTGTCAGATGGTAAGGGAGTCTTTAACTTTTTAAGAAACTGCCAAACGATTTTCCAAAGTGGTTATACCATTTCACATTCCCACCAGCAACATAAGAGAGTCCAGTTGCTCCATATCCTTGACAACTCTAGCTGTAGTCAGTCTTTTAATTTTAGCCAATCTAATGGATGTGTAATGGTATTTCACTACAGTTTAATTTGCATTTCCCTGATGACTGATGATGGTGAACATCTTTTATGTGCACACTTTTTGACATGTCTGTTCAAAATTTTTGCCATTTTAAAAAATTAAGTTATTTGTTGTCTATTGAGTTGTAGAAGTTCTTCATATATTTGTTATATATTTCTTTTACATTTTTAAAATATCTGTCTGATAGGTGTATTGCATTTCTCCTGGTTTGTAGCTTGCTTTTTTGTTTTCTCAGTTTTGTCCTTTAAAGAACAAAAGTTTTAAATTTTGATGAGGTCCAGCTTACCAATGTTTTCTTTCATGGTTTGGACTTTTTGTGTTATAAGAAACCTTAATGATCTCGAGGTTGCAATAATTTTCTCCCATGTTGTTTTCTAGAAAGTTCATGGTTTTAGGACTTACATTCAGGTCTGTGATCCATTCTGGGTCAATTTTTGTGTGTGACATGAGGTAAGAATCTGTTCTTTCTTTTGTTGTTGATGGGTGTTGCTCCCAGCACGGCGGGCGCATTGCACGCATTTTTGTGTAGGTCAAAGCATTGTTTTGAGATGATGTCCTTAGACTTCATCAGATGGCCCAGGGGATCCCTGGCACATGTTCTAGAGATTCCTGCAGAGTCGAGATAAGCAACTGCAGAATCCAGGGAAAGTGTTTTCAATATCCACATAGGAATTCATTCTATCATCCCATGGGTTTGGAGAGAACATTTCTCAGTATGATGAGGTTGCGTAACAACCAGTGATTTGGTCCAGAGCACTGGAGGATTGTCAGAGCTGTGGATGGGATGCCCTGAACCATAATGAGAACTCATGTCTATTCATCACTGCAGGAAGGGCGGCTCGCAGCCCCTGGTCTACTGCTGGAAGTTTGCAGCTGCCTCCCATGTGATTACCTGATTGCCTTTGACACGTCTTTGGTTCTCAGGACATGTCTAAGTCACCCTGCTTAGGCAACGTGACTATCTGTCCCTGTTTGCCTGGGACAGTCTTGGGTTTTGCTGAATTATTAATAGTGTCCCTTTTGCTCTCAAAGTGTTCCATGCTCAAAAGTTTTCTAGAGCTTTGGTTAATGGAGAGCTCAGATCCGGGGCGCACCTGCAGCTGTGACTGGATGGGGGAAGGGAAGGGCTGAACAAAGGAGCAGTGGCACCTGCCTTCAGTTCTGTCCCCGGAGAAGGCTGCTCTGACCCCTGCCCCTCCAGGCCTCGCCCTGCGGCTAGTCAATTTAGCTCCTGGCCCGATGTCCCTGGTGCTTTTCAAGCTGCTGCCCCAGCACTGGAGCTTAAAGCAAGGGAGCCTGTGAGCACACCAGCCCATTGGTGGGCTCCTCGAGAGGAATGCCTGGGACTACAGCAGCTGCCCACCTCACTGGGGTGCAATCCTGGCTGGTTTTCACAGCCAGCTGTTACGGGAACTCCTCTTCCTGGCCCTGGTGTCCTGGGCTAGGGAGCCCACTGTGGGGCTGGGGTCCTTTGCTCCTCGGCGGGGCTTCCAAAGCCAAGATATCCCCTGCATTTCTTAACCACCACACGTGGGTGGGAGACCAAACCATTTCTCATCTCTGCCCTTCCACCCAGTCTCCACGTGGCTTCCTCATATCCTTACTTACAGAAATTCTGTACAGCTAAACTTCAGGTGGTTCTCAAGGCAGTTGTTCTGTAATTTAGTTGTACTTTGACATGGTTGTGGAAGGAGGCTGACATGATGTGTGCCTACTCTGCCATCTTGACAGGAAGTCTCTAGACCTTTGAACGTGAGGGACTCCTACAGTCTTTTTGGGCACTCCCCGTGTCTTCAGGACCACAGATTCTTTTAGAATTTACAACATCTGGCTGGATTCTGGAGACCTCTGATGTCTCGCAGTCAACATTTCCAAGGTCGTCCCCCTGATACATACTGAAGACCAGTCGGCTTTGTTCACCATCAAAGATGATATATTTAACTAAAGGCAAGGAGGAGAGAGAAGCCAAATGTATTTAAAAGCCATCCTATCTGCTTTCTCTTTATAGGATTAAAAAAGAAAAGCAAAAAGTGGCAGGTCTTTGAAGGAAGTGCCAAAGAAGTGAGGGGTAGAAATGCTTGGGGTTCTTATTGGAAAGCCACCTGGCCCCAGCTTGGCTGTGAGGACCTGCTTGGGGCGGTATGCGCCCGCTTCACACACACATCGATGGGAAAGCTGCTCATAACGAGAGATCTTGCACGCACAGAGGCTGGTCCTTTGCTGGGTTTCACCATCCTCCGGCCAAAGCTCCGTCTCATCCTCCTCTCGTTTGGCGCCTTCTGTTGCCTCCTAACAAGTCCCTGAAGGGAAGAATGGACTTTAGCCACCTGGGTGAACCTCCACTCCTCATCTTTGAATCCTCGAGGTTTCACTGAAGAACAAAGAGAAAGAGAGAGCATAAGAGAAAAAGAGAAGACAACCGTGACCTTATCTTGAGCTCTTTGTGGTCCCTCAGAAGAACGGGCTTCTCAGTCCCTTTTATTCCTGTGTATTTATTTTGGGGGGCTGGCGGTAAAGGGAATGAGAAAGGGCAGCATGACTGTGGTCATTCTGGGCAGCATCAAAAACCTTCCCATTTCATTTGTACTTCGTCTTCGTTCATCCATCCACAATTGATTGAGTTCCTCCCCGTGTGCCAGGCACTGTTCCAGGCACTGAGGACATAGCCATGAGCAAAAACAGCCAAGTCCCTGCTTACACGGAGCTGATATTCTGGTGGGGGAGACGAACCATGAACCCTGAAACAGGTACATACGTGATGTGGTGCTGTGGAGCGGTAAAGGCATGTGCTGGCTGAGGATGCTGGTTTGGACAGAGAGGTCGGGGAGGGCCTGTTTGGGGTGGGGGCGTTTGAGCAGAGACTGAATGGAGCGGAGGTGAGAACACGGGGCTGTGTCTGGAGGGGCAGTGCAGGCTGAGGGCAGCGTGGTTGGGTGTCTTGAAGTTCCCTCCCCCTGTGGAAATAAGCGTCTTCCACTGAACATTGGTGATCCTGAAATTCTGATGCTCGGCCTAAAAATATACCCAAGAGTTGGTTTCTTGTGATGTTAAATGGAAAAAAATCATCATGTGGGACACGGCAACCCAAGCCCCAAAATAGTTTTCTATAATGGAATGAGGAGCTTAAAATGCTTACCAAGTATCAAAGTAGCTTGTTAGGACCCAAAATGCTTAAAGCCTGGTTTCACGACCACCGGACGAGCAGGAAAGTGTTCAACAAACAGCGATGTGTGTGTGACGATGCAGCCACACCTCATGGCACGTCCCCTTCTTTGCTTGGTGGACTTTTCCAAATGTGGTTCGAACGTTCTCTCAACAATAGCAGAAAAGTTACTGTCCCTGTGTGCTATTTTGATAGAAATGTTACATTGAGTTTCGGGGATACAAATATATGTTTTTCTTTGTAAATGCTTGTCTGTAGGTTATGAGAAATGCGCCTTCTATGAAGCTTGGGTATTAAAAACGAAGAGGCGGTCTATTGGGAACCCGTTCACTGGGGGTATGTTCGAGTATGCCTGCATTTGTGTTTTAGGGACAGGGCATATGTGAGGGAGATATATTTCTTATCTATATACAAATATATAATAAAAATTTGGAGTGGGTAATGGAGGTTGTTTTGAAGATTTTATTTACTTAGAAAGAGGGAGAGAAACATCAATGTGTGGTTTCCTCTCACATGCCCTCTCCTGGGGACTTGGCTTGCAGCCCAGGCATGTGCCCTGACTGGGAATCGAACAGGCGACTTTTTGGTTCACAGGCCCATGCTCAATCCACTGAGCTACAGCAACCAGTGCAGGATAATGGAGTATTTTATATTTCATGTGTTTGTAAAGCCCCCTGCCCCACCTGCACAGACACAGCATGTGCCCCTTTTATAAGGACCGCTGGGAAAACTTCTCCCCTGGCCAATATCAGAAAAAGTGCCCATTGTTCAAGTAGTTCTGTCTGTTTCCGTCTTATGGACATTGAGAATCATGGACAGAGTGGAGTACTTTGAAATCCACGGCTTTCAGTCTTGGCTCTGCAGAGCTTTCGGGGTTCCTTCAAGACCCTTTACAAGCACCCGCAGGAGAAAAGTGTGAAGCAGGAAGGTAGAGCTGAGAGCCTTCATCTTCCTTTTTCATACTGAGTTTCTTTGTCTATTTGACCTTTTTGCTCTTCAACTCCCCTATGAAAATATGGAATGTTTCATGAATTTGTGTGTCATCCTTGTGCAGTGGCCATACTGATCTTCCTTGTTCTGTTTTAATATGCGATGGGGGCCCCCCCCAAAATGGAGTTTATTTATAAAAATTGTGTATTTATTCTTACATGTTTAAAGTTCACTGACCTTCCAAATATTCTCCATTTGGTGCAATGCACCTATCGAGATGTTTATTACATGGCTCCAAACAGTTTGTGAACTCATCGATTTTGATGCCTTTTAGGGCTTCTGCCATTTTTGTTTGTTTGTTTCACCTCTTCCCCTTCGGCAAAACATTTCCTTTTGAGGAATTTTTTTTCATCCAGGGAAACAAACAAACAAAAAAAGTTGCTTCGGGCGAGATCTGGTGAACAGGGAGGGTGGGGCACAGGGGTCGTGCTGGTTTTGGTCCGACACTGCTGAACTGTCAGCGTGATGTGGGCAGGTGCGCTCGTAAATCACCTGTCGTGAAAGGGGGAGACGCACTGGAAGAGTCTTTAGGAGGAACCTACTAAAGCTGAACGTGGCCCCTCACAACAGCACCAGCTGGCGCACTGATACAGATGGGTTCCTAGAACACTCACCTAGCGGGGGAAGCCTGCGGTACAAAGGACCCGCCCTCCAGAAGATAATTCCGTTTTGGGTGTGTGTGTGTCCTCTCCTGTGTGCCACTGAAACGGGCACAGCATGCTTACTTTTGAATAAAAGGAAGTTGGAAAGGCACTAACTTAACTGATCACATTTTCTTCTTTGCATTGGCTGCCAGGAAGCTCAGCACCTGAGTCTCAGTCTCCCTAGCCCACATTTTATGGGCAAACCTCACCCTTGACTTTCATCTTTTCTTCCCCATGTTTCCCCTCCACTGTTTTTTCTTGTGCTCTTTTTTCTGCTGCCATATATATGTTTTTGCATGCCACCTCAAATCCTTTTTGGAAAGAGCCAAGGTTTAAATAAATACTTTTTTTAATGGAGTACTTTTTCCGTAGAAGAGGTCTTTGCACGTGGGAAAGAAATGTGTAGAGAAATAAGGCATGATTTTGGCATGGAGAGTGCACGTGTGTTTGTGGGATATGTACATGCATGTTGGATAGGTTGTGAAGTTTGTAGCTTTCAGGGTCAGGCTGGTCTTCTGGCTTCAGAGGATATTTACTTGAAAGACTCTGGAGGGAAAAGTGTTTTCGTTCAGGGTAGGCATGCCTGTGGTCTACACTCCAAAGAATCTGCTTCATGGTTTAGCATTTTCAAATTTTGTCTGGGATCATTCTAAAAGGAGCCCAAACACTTCCAAAGAAAAAAATCAAGGGAAAGAAAGGGACGAACAGGGGGCAATCTTACATAGGAAGGTGGTTGGAGTTCAGGGTCTTCACTAAGAACTGGGCACCTTCAGTCCTATCTCAGCTTCTACCTCATCTGCTGTGAATCTGGGGTCAAGTCCTTATTCTCCCAAAGACCGGGCTTCTCGCCCTCTCTCTGCTGCACACTGGAATCACCAGGAGAGCTTTAAAAAAATACTGATGCCCCCGTCCCTCCCCCAGAGGCGGGTTTAATTGGCCTGGGGTGGGGCCCCAGCACGGGGATTTTTAAAAGCTCCCCTGGAGACACTAATGTGCAGCTAAGGTTGGGAACCACTGCCCTAAGAGAAGGAAAAATAAAATTAATAAGCACCTGCCTCCTGTTGATCTCCCAGGGGTGTGGCTGCGATGTATGAGATAATGGGGCAGATTCTGGTGAAACAGTAAAATGGTTGGAAGGAAATGGATGAACCCTTTGCATCCCACAGATGATCCCTAGTTAATAAGTGTTCTTCAGTGTTCTCCCCATGGTCTGCAGGAAAAAATGCATTTCACATCTTCATCCAGTACACACACACACACACACACTTATATTCATTGCATGCAATTCATCTGGGGGTTTTTTCTATTGTAGTGTCTTTCATGCTGTTCCTTCAAGGAAAACAAATTCTGCCTACTAACGCTGTTTAAACAACGGCATGTCGAGGCTCGTGGGCCAAGACGCATTAAACACCCGTGGAGAGCAGTCAGGTGCTGTCCTGATAATGCCCGGAAGCTTCTTGCAAAGGTGTGACGGGCGATGCTGTTGTATGCAGAGTCATAATACGTGAGCAACTGCTAGTGCCAGCGACTGTCAGAGAAGAAGGTGTTTTACGAACAGGGTCTCAGGGGCTTGTCACGATAATAACACAAGATGGTGTTATCGTCTTCATTTATTATCTTTTATCTTCATTTTCAGAGATGAGAAAATCCAGGCCATGCACCTAGGTCCTTCTGCACCCAGAAAGCAGGAGAGGCAGCTCCGCCCTGAAGCAGCAGGCCCCGCACCCTTCCCTGGCTCGTGGGAGAACACCGTGCTCGCTGAACACGGGCGCGCGTCTGAAGTTCTGGGAGTAGACGGGGTTGGCATAAGCTGTGACCGAGGTGGACCTGGGTGTGGTGGGGCCTGCTACATATGCTATTTGGGGGGTCTTATTTAAGAAAAAGAATACAAAATTATGAGTCCAAAAGTAAATTTTTCTGCGAATTAAGAAAAGAAATCACAGCAAATTCAGATTTTTAAGAAGCTGAAAGATACCGCAAACATCACCAAGTCCCCAGTGAACTTGCCCTTGGCTGAATCCCCAAAATGCCGGTGGCCACTCCACACCAGTGGGGAATCTAAGTGGAACAAGACAGTGGTTTCTGCTGCTTGCTGTTAAATGTCAAAAGCAAATGATTTCGTTTTACAGGAACCAGTGACCATGCGAACACATTTCTAGGCCTCTGTCTAAGCCTTAGAAAGGGGCCCAGCAAGCGAAGGGCCCAGGGGTTTAAGTTTCATCAGCTTCCCAGGAACCCCACTACTGGGCTTGAGGGCTCTATATCATTATCTCAAAATCAAGGGCTTTGGAGTCAGCTGGACCTGAATTTCAGCCCTGGCTCAGCCGCTCTCTGCCGTCTTTGAACTTAGACTTGATCATTTGTGAAAGGGGCATGCTCACAGCTTCTACATTTCAGCCTATTTGAGAGATTAAAGGCAATAAGGAAGGGTGGGACCCAGAGTTGCCAGATTTAGCAAAGAAAAATAAAAATAAGGCACCCAGTTAAATTTAACTTCAGAGAACCAGTGACTACTTTTTAAGTGTAAGTAGGTACCACCTATTGCATTGGACATACTGATGTTGAAATTCATTCCTTGTTTCTGTGAAATCAGATTTATGCGGGCACCCTGCATGTTACTGAGCTTAACAGATGGCAGTGGTTGGTACTGTTCGGGGACTGAAGCACCCTAGGTGCCCCACAGTAGGGTTCATAGACGTTAGAAAGCAGGCGAGAGGGAGAAAAAGGCCACACAGACCCTGCTGAAGCCAGTTTATTGTGGGAGGATAGAGAGAGGTGGCTAGGAGAGGATGGGGAAGTGGGGTGCCTTAGTTTCAGGGTGTGTGCAGGGAGGGGGTTACACCACTGACTTTGGGTAAGCCAATTAAGTTTTGGGGACCTCAGTGTCCCTATCTGTAGAATGGCTGAGAGGGGATCCCTGAACCCTCCTCCCACGGATGCCACCAGCAATGGCCCTTTCTTCTAAAGCAGGTGTCACATCGTCAGAGAGGTCTTCCAAGACCATTGTCCCCTTGCCACAGCACGTAATCTGCGCCCCCCCTCCGCCATAGTAGCTATAACTTTCTGAAATTGTCTTGATCGTTTAGTTGATTGTTTGCTTATGGTCTGTGTTCCCATGTGGATATAAGTTCCCGGAGCGGAGAAAACTAGTCCGCCTTGGTCTAGTAAACCTCCCAGGTGCTGTACCTGGCACAGTGGACGATGTACGTTGAATGAAGGGGCGGATGAATGAATGAATTCAGTGTAATTGCTGTTCCTGCCAAAGCAGTCTTTCCTTTTTCAGAGGCCGTGCCTGGGTTCAGCGGGGGGAGGTGTGGGGTGTCGGTGGGTGGGGAGGAGGCTGGGCCCTCGCCTCCTCCAGGACCGGCAGGAGCGAGCGTGCTCGGCGGGGCTGCAGGCGCTGAGAGCAGCGCGGCAGCAGCTGCAGGGCCAGAGCCCCGCGCTCCGTGTCCAGGCGCCGGAGGTGTGCACCCGCCAAGCCCACCGCCGCGCCTCGGCGCCCCCAGGCGCCCACGCATCGGCGCGGGGACCCGGGCGGGGGCAGAGGGAGGGCCCGGCCCTAGGAGGGGAAGGGGCCGGTCCTCCCCGCGCAAGCAGCGGCCGCTGCAGCCCAAGAGGCGGAGGCGGAGGCAGCGGCGGCAGCAGAGGCGGCAACTTGCCCGCCGCAGTCGCCCCACCGCTCCGGACCCGCGTCCGCAGGTCCGCCAGCCGGCACCGCGCCGGGGCGCCCTCTCCACTGCGCGCGGTGAGTACATTCCGCGGCGCCCACCCCCAGGCCGCCCGCCGGGATTTGCCGAGCCGGGGTGGACCTGGACCCCCTCGCCTGGCGCGTCTTTGCGGCACTTGCCAGGCCCGGGCCTCCGCAGCTGTCGGGGCGCTTAGGGACGCACGGGCCGGATCCGGGCGCCCCGGGCTCTCCGGGCTCCACCGGCACAAGGGCAGCGGGGACAACAGGCAGATCCTCTCTCGAGAAAACCCGTCCCAGGCTCCGGGGCGGATTTTCCCGGGGCCTCAGTTTCCCCATACGCCCGTGGGGCAACGACCCCGAAGTTTGCACTCCCGCGCGCGGGACAAGTGCATGGCGCGCAAGCGGGATAGATGCTTCTGGACTATGTGTTTGGTTAGTTTTATGGCTCGGGTGGTTCGCGGTAAGGGGCGCTCCCGCGATCCGACCGAAGAGGCACCGGGAGCCGGAACCCAACGCACGCCCTTGGGCGCTATTTATCGGGTAACCGAGGAGCAATCGCTGGGGTCCCAGGGATGGGGCTGGAACGGCTCGCTGAGACCTGTCCTTGAGGCTACATTTCTTTTTTAACGCCCGTCTGCGCTCGGCCTGCGCTGGTCCAGCTCTCGGGGCTTCGTACCGGCGCCTGCTGAAGTTGGAGCTGAAACTTAAAAAACTTTACATCCAAAGGATGCTTAAAAGGAGGAGAGAATTTTGTCGTAATGGAGGGAGTAGAGAATGGAATTGTTTTTTGGTCATGAGGTCCGGAGGTGAAAGGGCCGTGCTGGCCCTCGCTCCTAAGTATATTTCCTGCCCCCGAATAAATAGTTTTTCAGCTCAGGAAATGCTAGGAGAGCTGGACTGGTAAAAACACTCGCATCACAAAACCCTCGGTGCGCATTTCTCAGCTGTCGAAAGTGAGGCGCCTTGGCGATGTGAGGTCCTCGTCACCCCCCAGCGAAGCCTCGGCTGCGAGGGACGAGCGTGCGCGCTGCTGCGTTCGAAATTATTATTTCTTTTTAGAAAGCAAAACTGATGTCGCATTTTGTGGATACTATTTTCTTTTCTTCCTCCTTTCCCCGAAATGCTACGTAATCTTTAATTAGTTTTTCTTTTTTTATAACGTCGAAGTATAAATCACTCCTGGTGGAGGTACCGGTTAATTACGAGGGGCAGTGAAACGGCGAGCATCAGAATGGGGAGTCGGTCGCCAGAGCAGAGGGGAGGCAGGATGATTTACAAACATCGAGTCAGAGTTTGAGTGCTGAATTATGTTTGAGTTAGGGAGCTCCTCTCCAAAGGAAATTATGACCAGCGGACAGTTGTTGTATTTCAAACCAAATGTATTAATTTCATGAGCCCTTTCTTGCTTGAGTGAAATTTCGGCTACCAGCCTGAGTTCTGAGCTAGCAGCTCTGTGACCTATCCATGGCCCATTTGGGGGAAGAGAGAGGGGCACCCCGTTTTAAAAATAATCTTGGTGAAAAAAATCTTTCAGGCAACTTTACCCATTCTCTCCCCCACCCCCTTCTCTCTCTCCATCACTTTAAACCTCTTAAACTTTATACTTCCTTGCATTTAGACATCCTCAGATTAAGGAGAGTTCATAAAACTTTTATATAACAAGTGAGGATGGTTTGAATCTTGCTTTTGACTATTCATAATATCATGTTTCTATTTGAAATCTCCTTGCCTTTTTGGAGGAAACTCCAAATTTTGCAATTTTGACCAATGCCGGCTAGATTTGAAAGGGCCTGAACCTTTTAATGAGTTCCTTTGCCCCATACATAGTTAATAGCTACTCTGTTCTTCTCTTGCAACTTAAGCTTTATGGTATTATTATTTTATCTTAAAGGAATGAGCAATTTTTCCTCCATCTTGAAATAGCTCACCTAGTATAGTGGCTGTGTACATGAGAATACTCTATAACCACATAAATCTCTTTCCTAAATATTAAATAGCTGAAGGGAGTGAAGTAAAATAAGTCAAAGGAAGATGTTATCCTAGTACTTGGGGGTTTTTAGAAAACAGATTGCTTTAATCACTTAAGTTTTCGCATCTTCTTTTCATGCCTTTTGTTGTGTATTGAACACATCATAAAGAGATATGATTTGTTGACTTGTTATAGAATTACCATTTGGCAAAAACACCCTAGACACACTGTTTCGAATCTGGGGTATTGCTTCTGCCTTAAATTGCATGTAAGAGATCGCAAACCTTGTTCCAGACGGATAAATTGATAAAATGCTAGCTGCTGTGTGGAGAATGAAAACGTCCTCGGCAGGAACGCCCTGCGGTGCAGCTAAGGACACTTGATTTCGGTTGGAGCGAGCTATTGAGACCCCCGCAGCCTGGAAAAAAGGGCACCCGGTCCAGGCACGTCCACTTTAAACCGCTTCGGGTTCCCCCGTGACAAGATGACTCCTTTCCCACAAAGGAGAAACCGTTTCCTTATTTTTTCAGTTACTTTTCCAAAGATAACTTGTGTCCGGGGCAAGAGAGCCGAGCTCTGCAGAAATCCAACCCTAACCAGCTCAGAACGAGGGCTCCTCCTCGCTCCTTCCACCAGATGTTTTTTAGGTGTCCTCAGCTGGAATGCCCAGTTTGAAACTAATTAGGCCAGCAATAAACTCCTTGTATAATAAAATCGCAGACCGTTATGGTGCATAAGTGGGCTTCCCAGCCACTCATGACAGATGCAGAGAGAGAGCCTGGGGCTGTCAGGAGCCCTCCCTTCATTTGAAGGGAGTAGAGATATCTTGTTTCGGTATCTGCTTGTCCCTAAGTATCCACACACACCCTGAACAGAGCATTATCTTCCAGAAGGGCATGGGTGGAAGCTGCAACTGGGGTAAGGTTTGGTCTTGGCTGGGTAGGCCTCGTTAACGTAAAAATGCTTGGCGGACAAGTTAAAGGGTAAGTATTAGGCAGTGGCCCCTGGTCAGAGGAGCCTGTGATATATGTTTGAGTGTAGAGTGTTTCGTGTGTGTAGGCTGGGTGGGAAGACATGAATTCCTTGGAAGATTTTATATAAAGGTGGAATTCGCCTAATTATGTAGTTCTTATCTGTGGCGTCTGCGGACGTGAAGTGGCTGGTTATTCAGTTACCTCCAAAGGCTGAGCCTTCTGCCTCTGCCAAGTCTGGTTTTGTTAGTGGAAGGAAACTTTTCTCCTAGCTAGCTGCTCCGTAAAAGGCATTGGTGGACGCCACTCCAAAGGAATCTCTTTATAGAGAATTAACCCCAGAGCTGAGAAAACACGGGCTGTTGACAGAAAACACACACACACACACTCACACACACTCACACACACTGCCCCACTGCCCACCTTCCTCCCTGATCCCCATCCCCCCAAATCATAACAGCTTCCTGAATAGCCCACCTCCCCCCCTCGCCCCCCACCCATCGTTTGTGGCAGCTCAAATAATCCCAAACACACAAAACAGAAAGAAGATTCTGGTAGGGAAACAATTAGCTGAGAATTCCAGACAATGCTTCATTTCGCTGTTTGAAGATCTTAACCTGGCCTAATGGTGTTTGACTAACACCTCTTCTAATCCCAGCATAACTCCCCTCAATCAGGCGGCAAATACTTGGAGTGACTGACCCAGGCCCCCTTCTCTTCTTGTAAACGAATCAGAAGGGCAGGCTCTTGTTCTTTATTACGTGCGATTTCAAATCAGTCTCAACGTAAGAAAGTGCCTACCTGTCTTTCGGGGGAAAGAGGACGGAAAAAGCCACAGGTTTTCAAATTTATTTTTGCTGCCTTTTCCTCCCGCTTTGCCATTCCTCTCCATTTGCGAATTGTATGCCTGTGTTAATGACAATGACAGAAGTAGCTGCCAGTTCCTGAGCATTCGTGTGCCAGGCCTGAAGTCAACCCTCAGACTTGTGTGTTTAGGATGGGTTCTCACAGCAGCCTTTTGAGTTAGGCATTTAATTATTATTGTTATTCCAACTCTGTTAATGAGAAAACTGAGTCTTAAGTCAAATGCCCCGTGAGAGGCAACCGACTAAGTGAAACCAGAATGCAGGCCCTCAGACGCCTGCCTGCCCCATGCGCTGTGAACACTTGGCCGGGAGAACAGCTCTGCCTTCCTTCCCCTTGCAGAGAGATGCTGACTTTGGATGCTGTTAAGTGCACGGAACACTATTATCTTCTGACTTTGCCCTGAAGTTCCTTGTTGTTTTAAACAGGAAAAAAAATTTTTTAAAGATTTAGAAAAGACAGCGATAAGCCTTTGTGAGTTGCGATACTTAGCAGGTTGTATATGGTTCCGTAAAGGAAAATGACTATTTATGTACAAGAGCTAATCTGATTTGTTCCTTCGATAGATACCATAGCACCACGCATCTCAGTTCCTAAAGGGAGTCAATACATTTGTCGGCAGTGGGGAGGCCCTCAAATGTTACAGGAGGCAGTCCAAGTCAAGTTTACCGGAAGGTGCCGGGTCGCAATGGGTGGGTCGTTGTTGGAGAGTTAGATTATAAACATTCGGAGAGCGAAGAATAATTTGGAACAGGTGGTCCTAAGAGTCAGGTAACTGGACTAATTTCTCTTTGCCACTTGGAAGGTTCAGGGAGGCCATCGGGTGCCCGAATCTGGGACAGGCGGGCTGAGGGTCAGGGGGCGCTGCGAGGGCCCCCACTGTGGGACGCCGCCTGGCAGGATGGATGAGGGGGCCTCTGCACACAATCCCGGGTCTGTGGCAGGGGCTTTGTCACCGCTGTCATCGCCCTTCTGATGCTACCAGTTAGGGCGCAGATGTGTCTGCTCAAGCTTCTTTGAAAAGCCTGCCTGTGTCTCAGATACGTGCAGAAATCTACAGCAGAAACTCAGACGAACAGCCAGCCAGGGAGACAGGGAGATGGGTTTCTTCTTACCAAGTTTCAGGATGTGCCGGTGGCTGCACTGCCTGGGCCTGATCACACTAATTTAGACGTATTTTTAAACGAATGAAGTATTTAAAAGAGGTGAGCGATTATGTTGCCGTTTAGTAGCAATAGCGTTGTTAGCAGGACCCTGTGTGAGATTGCAATGACAACGGATGTTCCCCCCCTCCCCGTCTATTTTCTTTCGGAGCATGTAGTCAAGTTAGATTGTAAAAATCTGTGCATCCCCAGATGGAACATATCGGTACATATCCACTCACAGACGTGCCAAGGAGAGCCGTCAACTCGCTGTGAATTTCACTAAAGAGAAAGGATGAAACCGACATCGTTTTCCCCGAAGAATGAGGCAGTGGAGGGCCCGACTACTGTGTGAATGAGCGCCTTACTTTTGTCTCACATCAGCTGAATCTGTCAGTTCCCCTTTCTTTTCCAGCCACCTCCCAAGAATCGGCTTTCCTAACTGAAATATACAGTGTGTTCGCCAAAAGACATTTTAATTTCGTAAAGAAAAATCATGCCTGAGACAGCCGAGTCTGTTTCAACCATTATTGTTTCTGAAGCATGCATACTTTGGGTTTCATGGTAAGATGTGAGTTTGCCAAGAAAGAAAATTACAGCAAGAAACTATGCTGAAAACATATACACTTCTGTTTAAGAAATGGGAAAAACACGGAAAATTCCGCACGGTAATTGCTTTAGCGTGAGTTTAAAATGTCATTGTTTGACTTATGTCAGAAAGTCCCTCTTAGCTAATTCGCACATACGCTGTCACCAGCTGTCTCACCTTAGTAATTGAGGCAAATGTGGGTCTTCGCTTTGATGATCTTTGAGGCTTTAAAAGATATCCTGAGCCCCCCGGGGAAACATTCCAAATTTTTAGATTGTGCAGACCATTTTTTAAGGGTACTTAGATATCGATTTTATTTTCTTGACCCAAAATAAGAAAACACGGGGAATTCTCAAAAGCTTTTTACAGGCTGCTATTATGAGGAGAGAAGCCAAACCAACATGTATTAGGTCATGAGCTTGAAGTGCATAAATAAGCCCTATGAAGGTCACCAAAACAGGGGGAAAATCACCAGTTCTCCGTACCTCGGCCAAGTCTGAATTCCTGCCTGATAGATGTGTTCAGTTGAAGGGGACGCAGAAAGGGGGTTCTGAGCCCGTGGTTGCACGGGCTCCGTTTGATTTGTATTCTGAGGACAACCGAAGGCGTCCTTGGGATAAAGTGAGATGGGAGAGGGCTGGAATTTCCAGCACCCCTCTCACTCACTGCCTGGGAGAAAAGCAGGTTCGGGAGCCGCCTCTTACTCCAACCTGGATGTTTCCATCCCTGGTGTTTGGATACACAGAAACCGGAGGTCAGAAATGTCTTGTGTTCCTCTGGTCAGTTTCCTCACCTCCCATCCCCTTCCTGTAGTAACTTTGTGGCGAAGGTATGTTTCCAAAACATTGTTTTTATTCCTGAAAACATGTATGTGTTTTTAGCATTTGGGGTACAATGTATAGGTACAAACCTTTAGGTCTTCATGGATTGGCAGCTCCCAGAAAACGAGAGAGATGGAGAGAGAGTCTATTGTGTCCTGAGTTTGGGACCAGTGCAGGTGCTGATGGAAATTCCACGTAGGGAGAAAACATTTTTTTTTTTTAGGAGAGACAGAAAGGGTGCCCATGTAGAGACGCTTGTTTTCTTTTGTGGGTGTGTGTTGTTTGCACATATAGGGACTTTGGTTTCAGGGTGTTCTAGAAACTTTTGTTTCTTTAGCAAAGGTCTGAACGTCCTTGATTGGAAAGGGGGTGGTGGGGAGGGGCAGAGAGGCCAGATTCCTGCACCTCTGGCCTTTCCTGTGACTGGTACAGTAGCAGGAAGCAGTGACTCGCCGCTGGGATGGTGTCATGTGGCATGACAAGTTGGGACTTGCCCCTTGTGTTGTAAACAGAGTTTTAGTCCCATCGAGCCGTGAACAAGAATGGGGCCGAGAAGATTATTCACCTCCGGTCTGCCACGGGCCTGAGCTGTCCTCTGGCTAAAGATCCCAGACTCTCTGGAGATGTTAGTGTTGGGTGTGGAGGGGAGGGGGGTGGGAGGGGAGAAAGAATGTCTTCAACTCAGCAAATGTCTGAAACGTTCTGAATGTCTTCAGCGTTGTGCTGAAGGGCAAGAAAGGCAAAGTGATAAAAGGACACAAAAGCAGGCTTTTTGGTGGGGTGTGGGGCAACAGAGAGATCGAGGGGCTTGAACTAAAGTGGAGACTTTTCTGACGTCTTGGAACCCCTGGACGCCTTGCTGGAGTGTCTTTGGGAAGCTGGTTTTGGAAATGTCTTTCCTCCAGTTTTGCTGGTGTGTGTGTGTACACACAAGCACACACACACTTATTTTTAGTGAGTTAGGTTTTTTTGTTTGTTTTTAAGAGAACACAAGACTTGTTGGGAAATAACAAGCAGTTCACACTTATTGAACACTTATTATGTGCCAGGCATTGAGCTAAGCAAACGCTTATATTTTTGTTTCCAAACAGCCTTAGATGGGACGTGCCGCTGTTCTTACTCCTATTTTACAGATGCAAACATTGAATCTCAGGAAGGTGAAGAGACTCGTCCCAAGTTGCATGGCTTGTATCACAGCCGGGATTGAGTGTAGCTTGGATTCCCAAGCACTAGAACATCCGGCCTGTGCCTCAGGTGTTATAAGAGCTGCCTTTCTTCTCCATAACTGCCTTGGAGAGCTGATTTCACCTTGGGGATATGAACCGATGATCAGGTACAAAAGCAGGGATCAGAAATGAGACATGTGCTGATTATCACAGACTCTCCAGCCTGTCCTTGTGGGAATTAAGGAAAGTTTGGCGCTGGCATCTGTGGAAGTGCTGGCTGCATCACTGCAGTTAGCTGATTGATCTAAGCGGTTGCCTCTGGCTGCTTTGGTGCTAAAATAGCAGAGTTGAGTAGTTAAGGCAATAACAGAGATCCCTGGCCCACAACACCTGAAATATTTTCTGTCTGGTCCTTTGCAGAATGCATTTGCTGACTCCTGAGCTATTGCAATATGACAAGACAAATTTTGTTGACAAGGAAGAGCATGCTCTTGGGACATTTTGTATATGAAATAGTGAAATTACTGATTTATTATTAACCAGATGCCTCCTACCAGGCTGATACATTGCATGTGACAGGAGAGAATTACAAATGTATTCATTCTTTCACTCCTTTTTTTCAGCAGTGTTTATTGAGCTGTGTTCTAGGTGCTGGGCTAATTACTGAGCATCCAGAGGCAAGAAGGACCTAGTCTGGCACCTCTGATAGCAGGATCCCAGTGCGATTTTGCCAGTATCTCACTGCCTCTTCTCTCCCTTTGGGAATTCAGAGGGCAGTGATGACTTCTTGAGCTTCCCCACGTTCAAGCAGCAGGAGGCAGGAAAGACCCAGCCCTGCCGACCCTCAGCCGGGGAAGCCAGGCCTGGGTCAGTAAGAGCAGAACACCGGCTTCTGTGCCTAGAACTGTGCCCGGCAATGCCACGGCCCCCTCCCCCCTCAGGCAGATGACAACCTGCTGCTTTCCTTCAGAGGTGGAGGGGAGCCCTGAGCGGCATGGCTCACTTGGTTGAGGGTCATCTGGCAAAGGAAGAGGTTGCTGGTTTGATTCCTGGTCAGGGCACATGACTGAGGTGTGCGCCCAGTCCCCCAGTGGGGAGCGTGGGAGAGGCAACTGATGGGTGTTCCTCTCACACATCGATGTTTCTCTCCCTCTCTTCCCCTCTCTCAAAAAATAAATAAATAAATAATTTTTAAAAAAATTTAAAAGAGGTGATGGGGAACAGGTAGACATAGGGGTGGTCAGACTTCCCAAGCTGAAGCCTTGACTCTGACTTAGAGGCTGGAGGTTACGAGTGTGAAGCCAGGAGCTGGGCTCCTTGGGCTCACTTCCCTGCTCAGCATTAACCAACTGCTGAACATCGGGCAAGAAACTTTTCTGTGCCTCGGTTTCCCCATCTGTAAAACAGGGCAGAAAATAATACGCCTTTCTCAAAGATTTATTGTGGAGAACGAGTTAATAAAGTGTTTGGAATAGTATGTGGCAAACAGTACAAATTTTGTCAACTGTCAGTTACTGTTTTTATTATTATTATTATTATTTACTGCCTGACCCTAGGCAAATGGCTCAGGCTCTTTGGATCTCAGCTTCCCCTTCATAAACTTGGGATAGCATGATACTAACAATAATAACTGTTTCCAAGGGCCCTTGTGAGAATTTAAATGAGGTGATGCATGTGACCCCCCTCGCCTTGCTGCAGGGCCTGCCTGCTCTCAGTAAGCTAGCCACGGTGCTCCGTCAGCTGCGACCAGGCTCGAGGTTGCAGGGAATTGCATCCCGGGCCAGCGATGTGCCTGCAAGCTATTGGCCAGTCAAGTCCCGTTTCAATACCAAGAGCGTGTAGGGCCGTGGTTCACAGCACAGACTTTGAACCCAGATCTCACCGCTCACTAACTATGCCACCTCCGTGGGCTGGGGGCCGACTCTCTCCCCTTCTCAGGCACCGGAGGCAATAGGGCCTCTGTTTGCTGGGTGGTGTGAGGGTTAAAACAGGGTGCATATGTAAAGTACATAGCAGGGTGTTTGGCACATAGTAAGCACTCAATAAATGGAAGCTTGTATTATTATCACCCCCACTCCTTGCTGCACCCCCACCCCCAAGAAAGTACTGAACATTAGTAAATTTTAATTTGAAAATAAAAGAACACATTTTAAAACTGCCAAACAGATTTAAAAATAATATTCATTAAACAAAATTAAAATATTCTATTAAAGCCAGACTTTGGGCTCAGACCAAATTTTTATAACCCAAGCTTAAAGGCCAGGGAGTCCCCCAGCCACAATGGGGACATTGTGATTGAACTTGAGACTTCAACACGGCTATTGAGCGGCCTTTGAAATGCACGTTTCCCCATTAAAATAAAAGGGAAGTCCTGGGAAGAAAAAAATGAGGTTCTTGCTCACCCCAACGAACTTTAATGAATTGAAAAAGAAAAACAAAAGTTTTCTCATTTCTCTCCTGCTACCTTATCCTGCCAAGGACGCATGGCCCCCACCTCACCCCAGCCGTGAATGGTACACGCTCAGGATGTTCCAGATCTGATATGCCCCACAAGCCAACCTAGGACCTAGGGATGGTGTAGCGCATCGCTGGGCACTGGGACTTGGGAGCCCAGCTGCCGGGGTTCGCATCCCAGCACCGACAGGCCTAGCCGTGCCTCAGTTTCCCTCTTCCCAGAACAGAGATGAAAGGTCGCAGAGGACTATGGTGACAGTGCGTAAGAGTTAGCTGTCCCTGTGGGTGTTTCTATTTTGTGTTATCACCGAATGAGTGAAACTTCCCCAAACTCCTGGGACTTTGAGAATCGAGGAATACCGGCATGCGTCTATCTGAGAGGTTTGACTCAAAATAACCTCAGTCCTCGAGGAGATTGGAGAGGGAAGAAGTGGATGTGAAAGCCTCTCACAGGCGTTATTAGGGGTCAGACACGAAGCTCACGTGATCCTTTCAGTCACAGCAACGACAAGATCCCGTGACAGACGTGTGTCCCCTTAACGAATGGGGAAACTGAGGCTGGGACGGGTTGCGTAGCTGCTGCCCAGGGACATTCCATCCCAGGTCGGTCTGACCCGAAGCACAGGCCCGCCCCCGCACGACCCGCGGCCCTTCTAGAACGAGCACACAGACCACCGCAGAGACCTCTCCCCGACCCACGTTGTCTGTGGAGAAGCTTCTTCATGGCCGATGCTGATGTTTCTGGGGCATCCTTGACCCTCAGTGAGGCTGAGTCTTTGTGGGCTTTCACCTGCCTTCACATTGAGAATGCATGGACTCTTTCTGGAACAACAAGTGGAAGAGGTAATGGCAGGGGCTGGTGACATCCTTCTGTAGGTGACAGTCTCTTAAAGAACCTCTGCGGCTTCTTGCCAACCAAGGGCATGTGCCCCCCTCCTCAGAGCAGGCCAGGCCCTCGGCTCTCGTGGGGGGCCGTGGTTGTCAGAGGTTGGGAAGCTGTGGGGGAATGTGTAGGGTGGACTCCACACTCCGTCCCCCCACCTGCTGTGGGACGATGGGAAGGTCACCTCGGTCCTCCGGGCTCCAAACTCATCACCAGTTCACGGGGCAAATGCTGGGTCTGTGGGATTTGTGACACAGCTTAAACATACGGGCGGGTGGGAACGCAGTCCGTACGTCCTGAGAGTGGCGTCCTCAGCTATTCGTGGAATTGCACACACCCACCCACCCCCCAGCCCAGAGGACTCAACGCTTACCGCTGGGAAATACTCCTGACTGCTCGGGTAGCTGCAGCCTCGGGATCTGGCACGTTCTGGAAGACTCCGTTAGTCTCTGAAGGGCAATCTTCCTTTCAGTGGGGTGTGTGCCCTTTCCACATCCACTTCTCCTCTCTCTAGAGGTTTGTCTTTATTTTACCATGCATTTGGAAAAGGTGGAACCAGCGTGGCGGACCAACAGTTTCGCACGCTTGTACTGCTCAAGACAAAAGGGTTTAAAACCAGGCCCGTCAGGTAATGGCCAGCCAAAACGGCACCCAGGCATGGCCGAACTCCCGAGCGAGGTCTGAGAAACGCAAATCTGAAATGTGAACTGTCCCCCAAGATCTGTTCATGTCAATGAAATCCTCTACTTCTAACCCTGCAATTGGCTACAATGAAGGAATGCCCCAAATAACCATCTTCCTACTAACCAGAAATGTATTTCTGTACTCTGTTCTCAGGGGAGCAGAATGAAATGAAGGATGTTTCTCAAGGATGTCGGTAAAGTTGCATCAGAGCATGCCGGTGTCTAACACATTTAGCCTGTGTCTCGTGTCTTTAAAAGAAGAATGACTAGCCTTTGGATGATTGCAATGTGGATAAAAATAGCCTCTGAGTACTTACTCCATGCTAGGATCTGTTCTGAAGCAGTGCAGGCACCAACTCATTGATTCTCCACAGCAGTTCTATGAAGGAAGTGCAATCAGTATTTCCATTTCAGATGAGGAAAGTAAGGCACAGAGAGGTTAAGTGACTTACTCAAGGTCACACAGCGAGTAGGCAGCAGAGCCAGGCTTTGTATCCAGGAGTATGTATGATTCCAGAGGTTGTCTTCATAACTCCTGCACTCCCTGCCTCTTTAACCACCACAGAAAGAATTAAATCACCTTCTGTTTCACCTTCATTTACTGGACAATTAATTAGTGATAGGCAGGAGAGGGGAGCAAAGGGGGCATTAGTCTTCATGGTGAATTTTCGGTGTTTTACAAAGATGTATTCGTGTATCTTATTAGCTTCAGGTGCAGCTTAATGCAGGGGTTAAGAGCTGATCTGTCCGGGTTCAAATCCTGAGTTTACTACTTACCAGCCGCATAACCTTGGGTTTACATAACTTCTCCCGGCCTCAGTTTCCTCATTTATGAAGTGACTCCACATCGCAAGAGTTAGCAGCGAGCACCTGACACACAGCAAGTGACTGTTAAACACTGTTGCCTCCCTGTTGGGAAAAAGTCCCCGTAGAAATGCTGTCTTCCTGGGGGGCACCAGCGCACTCCTGTACCGTCTGGGGAGGAAGAGCAGGGAAGCGCGCCTGGGACACGAGGCTCAGACTGGAAAACAGCTCAGATTTTTCCAGATGACTTAAGAACCAGCCAGAGACCCTGGCTTTTGTGTCTCCGTGTGAGACGTTGCCAGGGTCTCTGGCTGGTTCTTAAGTCCTCAGGAGACAGCCTGGAAGACCCAGCCGTCGGGGAATAGAATCTGTGCACAGTCACGTGCCCAGCCCGGGACAGAGAGACCTCCACCCTGACCCAAGAAGAGCTGGGTCTTCGGGTCGCGTGGGTAGGAGGTGGAGAGGAACATTCATCAAAACCCTTGCACTGCAGTGCTGCCCTAGGCTCCGGTTTCGGGATTCTCATTTTTCTTCTCTTTCCCTTTTTTTTTGTTGTGGGAAATGTTTTTCTCTAGAAGGGTCTGCCTGGTGCTCAGTGACTAGGTGGGCGGACTTCCTGAGTTTGCCTCCTTTCGCCTCCCTCCTCTTCCTCACCCCCCTTTCCCCCTGAATATGGAAAAGTGAACTTCCTTCCTTCCTTCATTCATTCATTCATTCATTCATTCGTGGGCATGAAGAGCACAGCAGTGAACAGACGCAGCCCAAGTTCGTTCCCTCGAGGAGCTGCAGTTAAGTGGGGAAAGACCAAATATCAACATATAAATATGTGAAGGGCACAGATAGTCCGACAGTGATAAACTTGTGTGGAAAACTCAAGAGAAGGTAGACAGAAAGTATCCGGGGTAGACGGCCAGTGAGCGCAGCTCTGAAGGAGCGAGGGTGCCGATACCTGGGGAAGAAGAACCTTCCAGAGAAAAGAAAGGGCACGTTCGGAAGCCCTGCGATGGGAGCAGCAGGAGGCCGGTGGGGCTGGGGGAGGTCACGTGATCGTGATTGAGGGGACAGGGCGAGGTGAGGGCATGGTGGAGGGGCCTGATCCGGGAGGGCCTCGCTTGAATCCAGCAGCCATTCTGTGTCAATCAGAGTTATTGTACTTTTGGAATGGTTAAAAAAAAACGATACATGGGACCTAAATATGAAATCCGTAATTGCAGACTCCGATACCCAAAGTGGCGAGACAGGTAACAGGTTAATGAAGGGGGCGGCAGGGGGTGGGGTGGGTGGGGGGAGAACCTAGGCTCTGTATTGCCATGTATTCTGATTTCTCAAAAGACACTGAAATCTGGATTTTTATGAGAATTGTCCTCATTTTCAGATCACCGTGAGGGACCACCAAAAGGCACGTATGGGCCCATAGCCCGTGACCGGTCTCCCAAACGTGGCTACAGACCCTGGGAATCTAATTTCCGTGAAAAGGCATTGAGGCTTCTCTCGCTCTCTCTTTCCTTTTCTTTCCACCAGTTCCTGACCAGAAGGATGCCAAGCGATGCTAAAAAATTGTTTCCAGGAAAAAGTAGGACTTGACTCTCAGGGGGATAGGGGCTGAGGCTTCTTCCAAGGAGCAATCAGTTTGCTTCATTTTTCTGTCTTTCTCAAGATTTTTTTCCCGATCATCCCTCATCATGGGTAATGGCAATGTGGTCCAAATCCATCCTCCTTCGGGTTTTCATTAGTTTCATGATGATTATTATTTTGTCATCTGGGGTTGATTTAGGACTGGTGAAATGTTTGCAGGTTTCATAAATGGTTGTCAGCCACTGTTTAGAATGGCAAAGAACTTCTTGTGTTGTTCACATTGCAAGGACTGGGGTGATAGTTTCCAACGGCTACAGACATGGAAGTGGAAAAAAGGGGGGCCTTGAAGGATTCCACACAGGGGATTAGAAAGTTGAGTAATTAGGCAGGGGTTGCGGGGCGGAAGTGAGCTCAGCTCTCAGAGCTTTGAAGAACCGAGACATCCAGGCCGACGACACTGAATTCATAGCCTGCCTTCCCCACCCCAAGGCTGGATGTCAGCAAAAACTGGACCAAGGGGCCACATAGCCGCCGAGATTGTTCTGAGTGTTAAGTAACAGAAAGCTCACTTCCGAGGTGGTGTGCGTGAAAGGAAATTTATTGACACGGGTAAATGAAAAGTTCTGGAGAGTCTGCTTTCAGGTATGGCTGGTTCAAGAGCTCAAATGTAGGTGATAGGCCCATCTCTTAATTAATCCTTACTCATAGGATTCTGTGCTTGGTCTTGTGCCACCCCTAGGTGCCATCCTATAGGAACTAGGGATGGGGTAGGAGAGAGGTAGATTTCCAAACTGCAGTCAGCAACAATTGCTGGGAGCGGGGGGTACACTGGTTCCTTTTGGACCCCCAAACTGCATTCCAAGGCACCTCTAGACCGGCCCTCTCCACACCTCTCCCGGGCTGCAGGGCCGTGTGTGAAATACGTCGTTTCCCCATGTGCTGTGCTGTACTCTGGATGTATCATCTCCCTTTCTCCTCAAACGCTCCTGTAAGACTGGCTGCTGTTCTGCCTCCCACATGCTCTTTCCCACAGGCCTAAAGGATTGTCTTTTATGTCAAACGAGGGTACTCGGGGAGGGTCATCTCTTTCACAGCGACGTCTTAGACAAAATCCACACTCGATCTTGGGGACACACCAGTCGAGCGTGGGAGATGCACTGGACGTTGGAGGAACAGTTGGAAATGCTTCGGTATCACGTGCAGTGGAAGACGTGAACCCGGCTGTGCTGGCCTCACATCCCTGGGCCCCTGGTGGTCAGCCCACGCTCCCTGTCCTCCTCTGAGCTTTGCCCTCCATTCTCGCTTCCACCAGGCCTCTCTGGGGTCCATCTAGTGACACGGCAGTCACGTCTGATGCAACACAGGGGTTGCGAGCCAGCAGCCAAGATGCATTTTGTTTGGTCTGCAGAACATTTAAAACAGAAAATAGAGCCAACATTTGACAATCTGGACATTTCACACAAAAATGCAGATTTCTGGCTTCCATTAAAAAATCAGAAGATGTGTCAACACTGTGCCCACATTTCCACATGATTTCCATTGACTAGGGCTGGAAAATGACTGTCTCTTTTAGATGGATGAGTTCTCAGTTTGCCACAATCCCCACTTCTCCCTATTATCTCCCCGACCTTGGGGCTCAAGTTCAGTTGCTATTTATTGTTGGGATGGCTGTCCTAGAGTAGATGTAAGACGAAAGGGACATCTTTCCTATATCCAGGTCTCCATCATAAGCGGGACAATGCACTGTAAACCAAGTTGATCATTAGTATTAAGAAAATGAGAAAAAAGCATGTCTTTGGGTAAGTCAAGATATCTCAGCCTTTGCACTGTGAACATCAGACACTGGACAATTTCCTGTTGTGGAGGTCTGTCTGGTGCATTACGGGATGGTGCTTAACATGCCCACGTGGGGACCTTACCCCTTTCAGAAGGAAATCGTTTCCTGGGCTCCAGTCTCCCTCGACCAGTTTGGCAAAAAGGTTTTTCTCACCACGAAATGAGGGAAACTGATCTGCCGTGTGTCCCCACGGGCCCAGCATTGGCAGGGAGGTTCCGAGTCGGCTGATTTTGGCTTAATCGCAGGTGTACTTGCCAACCATTGAGGCCGCGTGTGACGGCCTGTCTGAGATGCTGGAGCAGGAATTCGCCGTTGGATGAGAGGTTGAACAACCGTAAAGAGTCTTTGGAGTGTTTCTCAGCTTCTCCCTCAGAGAGGCCATGGTGGGTGCTGCTTTGAAAACTTTTGCAAACAGTGGGCCGGCCCTGGATGCCAACTCCAGCGCTGGTGCCATGAAGCTACGGCACCGAGTGTGAATTTCCCCAGGACCGGTTCCGTATGTTGCCTGCTGCACCTTTGCCATGGACACCCAAGGAGACACGAATGTCCAGGGAGGGAAAGCAGGCCCGTGGGCTGGTGCTGGGGACCGTGGGATGTTTTCTTCTTGACTCTGAAACCAGTGCTCCAAACCCATCCGTGCTTAGGTTTCCTATAATAATGATAATAGGTGCCATCGGTCCATTCGATGCATATTTATCGGACACCGACTGTGAAGCAGCTACTGTGCCAGTCGCTTCACAGAAAGCTGAGAGCAAAACCGACCACATCCTTGACCTCTTGGAGCTTGTGTTTTGGTGGAAGGGAGACAAGCGATCAACAAGAACATAAGCAAGTACATATGCAGTGAAACTGTGTGTCGGGTGCTATGAAGGAAATTAAGCAGGGCAGGGCGATTAGGGAGTGTCGGGTAGAATAGGGGAGAGCGGTGTTTTCAGTTTAATTTTAGTTTAAAATAAAGCGGTTACTGCATCCGTGGTCTGGTTTCCTTTTCTTGAAAGCAAAGGCACTGATTTGCAGCGTTTGCCACTTCCTGTTGTGTAAATACTCTCACCAGGGCTGATGTGGAGCCAGCGATGGTTTCACGGCCGGCTGGTACGGGCCGGCTCCAGCACGTCACTGGCCGGGAAGGCCTCTCCGCACACTCTGGCAGAGGAGCGTGTGCGAAGCCCCGAGTGGGAGGGAGCCCGGTGTGTTCCGAAAGGCCAGAGTCCACTGTAGCTGGAGCAGAGCGAGGGGAGCGGGGCGGGAGATGTCATCAGGGACGTAGCCAGAGGCAGGCGATGGAGAGCATTTTATGCCACGGTTAGGGGTCTGGCTTGTACTGTGAGTGGTGGGAGCCACCGGAGGGCTCCAGGCGGAGGAGGGACAGGGTCTGACTTAACCCCGAGCAGGATCCCTCTGGCTGCTGTGACAACTGCCTGCAAAAAAGAGCAGAGACTGTTTAAGCAAGAGGTGACAGCCACTGGGACCTGAGGGTGGCAGCAGAAGTGGCTGGACTCTGGACACGTTTTGAAGGTGGAGCAGATGGCGTTTGCTGAGGGAGTGATCTGGGGAGTGATGTGAGTCCAAGGGCCCTGCAAGGTTTTGGGCCCAGCGTCTGGGAGGAGAGGGCAGGCGGAGGAGCAGGCCGGAGCCCCTCCTGTGAACCTGGCCTGGAGCGAGTGCTTGCATGCACCTCGGTCTCCTTCCATCCCACAAGTGGGCTCTCTCGTTATCCCATTTTAGGGAGGCTGTGACCGTGACCCGAGGAGGTCAAACAGCTTGGCCAGGCCAGACGCCCACCGCGCCAGGGCTGTGCGGTGCTGCCTCGTGTGCCCGGCTCTCCGGCCCCTTTCCTCTCCTTTGTTTTGAGGACAGGGGGCAGAGCCACCCCGGAAAGGAACTAAAGGAGGAACTGAGACCCCATCCATGGCTCAGAAAGAGCTCCTCAGGGGTCAGTCCAGGCACATTGGTTCTGCTCAGTGACTCCATCGCCAGACTCTTTCGTTGGATTAACCCCATGAAGACTGACATTCATGTAAAATTGACACTTAAAAAAATGAGTAGTCAGCTTTGCACTATGAGTAGTGGCAGCGTGGTAGCCAACGAGGTTTATCCAAGGCGGGATTATTGCTAATTGAGAAAAGGAGTTGTCAGTAGCTTAGAAGGCTTTGGTTTGGTGTGGATGTAGGTTTAAGCCCACCACTTAAGAGCTTCACCTTAAGCTCTTAAGGAAACAATGGGCCTCAGTGTTTCCATCTGTGGAATGGGCAAGTTAAAGGGCTCCTCTCTGATGGCATAAGGTCCCGCACAAATGGCACTCAGCACTATGCCTGGCCCGGAGCCCGCACTCGGCAAATGGCACCAAGGAGGGTCATGTCTCGGGACTATAGCTGTTTGAGAGACGAATTAGAAAGTTAGGTTTAATTTTAGACAAAAAAATAACTGAGTTATCTTAGAAGCTGAGGTGCGATAAGGGGTTTGAAGCCTACGGTAAGCGAGAGCTTTGGGGTTTGGCCTTCTCCTTTCTCATTTGGGGCGGGGGGCGGCGGAGAGGAGGGTGTCCCGGAGACTGCAGGCCTCTATCTGTGTTTTTGCTGTGTTCACCAGGCGGCCGGTCCTGGGCCATTTTCTGCTCCCCGGGCTCCCAGAGGAGCCGACCTCGGCCCCGCGGAGCCTCCTGCCTTGAGTTGTCATTTGGCGGAGACAGAACGGCATGTTCTCTCAAGCAGATCCGCAGATGTGAGCCCGTTCGGGGCTGCCACGTTTTTCCTGATGAAATTCCTGACTTGGTGTGTTGTGTTTTCTTAAAAACACGCCCACTGCCTCCAAAAACCTCAGCCTGGGAAGAGAAACATTTCTCGTCGAATTACCAGGGTTTGAAATGGTGTCAAATTAAGCCCCACCTTCACGGTCTCGATACGCCAGCCTTTCCATCTCCTGCTTTTGCCGACAGACCTAGATGGCAGAGCGCATCATTATCTGGCCTGCCCTGGCATTGTACAGATGGGAAAACTGAGGCTCGGAGAGGCCAGGGAGGAGCGCCGCTCGCTCGGTCTCCAAGCCTCGGCCAGACCCAGGTCTCTGGATTCCAGATGCATTTTCTTCTTCCTTTATCCGAGGTCACCAACAGGCAGCCTGTGGCCACCTCTACCCCACAGACGTGTTTTTCTTGGCCTGGGAGTGTTTTAATTTGAATGAGTTGCCAGCGTTTAAAAATCAGGAGATTCCATATAAAAACCCAGATTCCTGGCTTCTCTTGGACCATTGGGAGATCAGCCAAATGAGGTCTGCGTTCCTCCATGGTGACAGTTGAGGACCCCAGTAACCACCACTCCCTCTGAGCAGAGCATGCCTTCACTTTGCCACAGTCCCCACCCCTCCCTCTAGCATCTCCGGACACTGGGGCTGAGTGTCGCTTGCCATCAGAGACCTTGCCTTCCTGGTCCTCTTACAGTGGAGAGAAGGGGAAAGTAAAATATTTCTTGAAATTGTGTCTTTATCAAAAATAAAGAAACAAAACACACATTGAAAGGGCTATTGGCTTAAAAACTGATGCTACAAAAATTCCTATGGATTTAATATGCAAACAGACTAACTACTACAGTGTTAAAGGAGCCCGCCCCCTTCTCTCGCTGAGGCTCCCTGCCCCTCCCCTGCCGGCGTGTCGGCGTGACGCCGTGGCCCCTGCAGGCCAAGGCCGTCGTTCCCACTTATTTTTTTAAGGCAGAATTAAACTCCTTTGACCTTAACCTGCCCCACTTGTCTGAAACCTGAAATGCTATTAAACCAAATTAAAAAGTTTTTAAAAGTTTAAATAATCTTTAATTGCTCAAGAAAGAGTGTGTGTGAGTGTGAGTATGCGTGTGTGTGTGCGCGTGCACATGTGTGAGTGTGTGTGATGTGTTCTTGATTTATGGGATTTCCCCTGAACAGAATTGGATGAAAGTGCTTTTTCCCTGGCTCTGGGATGGGCACTTCTGGCCTTGGCTGTAAATTTAAGCCCGGGTGCAAAGCCCAGGCGGGTTTAACTCTCCCTACATGGGGTACCAGTGAGCTGGATTAAGGTTGGGTTAGGATTGACTTTCTTTCTGGGGCCTGTTGGGGGGCTCATGGAGAGAAGAGCTGGGGACACCACATTTTAAAAATGACCATCACTCTTTTTCCAGGAGAGCTGACCAAGAGAAAAGAGCATAACATTTTCAGAATACCTTCTGCATGCCAGAACTTTCTGTGAAGATGCTCTTCCTGCTTTCCAAAGCAAACTTTGGAACTTCCTTTTAATGCTGACATGCTCCTTTCTGCGTGTGTCAGGAAAAAAACAGACAGAGATAACCTGTCCAGTACGGGAATGAGCAATATTTCTTACAACGAGGCTCGATCACGAAAGGAAGAGAGAGTCCATTTAAAGAGACACGTGTGGACAGTACAGGTGCTTTGTGGGTGTGACGGAGTCGTGAACGGTTGACTCAGCGCACCCTCACGATCCTCCGAAGCGGGCAGTGGGTCAGCTCGCCCCTGAGTTTGTCAACCCTCCCAACATCTTGTACTTCCTCGGAGCACTTAAACTCATCATGAAATACCTAACTGGGTGATCTTTTGCACAATTCTTTCTGACTTTCTGAAACTCTGCCTGTCATTTCACAGTATTCCCAGCATCCAGCAGGGTGTGTGCAAGGAATAGCAGCTCATGAATGTGGGGACGCCCTGCTTGGCGGGAACCACTGTCCTGTTTTAGAGATGAGGATCAGGTTCAGAGGGGCCACGTGACTCAGAGGGATATGGCAAAGGTGGGATTCAAACTCGTGACTCTCAGGCTGCACAGAGGCTGTGAACTTTGTGCCAAATACCTATACGTGGGACTTGGGTCATTTTGCTGTGGGCCGTGACATCTGGCCCACAGCAAAATGAGGAAGAGGAGGTGGACAAAGAGCATTTCATACAATTAGGCTGGTTCAGTGGAAAGAATGGTGTCTTATTTTTATTTCCTTTCTATTTTAAAGGTATCACATCTTTTCATGGCTATAAAATGTCTCGTTGGTAGTTTTTAAGCACTTGTCACATCAAAATGGTAACCTCTCAAGTTGGTTCTCTCAGTTTTTTTCTTGTTTTTGAGAGTTTCCAGTGGGTGGAATTCTGGAGTCTGAGCATCCTCAGGCAACTTCCGTTTCCTCCTGAGATGTTACCAGGTCAGTGGGTAAGTCCCCGACCCCTCGCCATTTCCCCTTCTCGGGAGGCAGGCAGGCGTGTCTCCCTCACCCTGGGGACCCGTGCCACGAAGGCAGAAAGCAGACTGGTGTCTGCAGGACTTGTCCTTGCGCCTCTCCAGACGGCCAGAGCCTGCCCTTTGCAGCCTCTCTGGGGAGGCAGGGCCCACCACTGCTCTGGGGGGCACCGTGGTTGACAGCGACACCTCGTCTCGAGCTCTGCTCACCTGTTTCGATTTCAGCACAATGCGGATCGTCATTTCCTTTTCCAGATCAACCCAGAACCCTCTCCTCTGAGAGGTAGTCATAACTACCGGCCGAGCGAGGCTTCACCTCTGAACGTCTGACTACTGGGGATCCCAATCACGTCTTCCCAGCTTGGAGGCTGGCCAGGTGCCACCTCCCCACACCCTGCCAGGACATTTAGCTGTGACCGAACCTTGCCTGGCTTTTAACTGGGGAGCCCCCAGGGTGGGGAGGCTGTGACAGCAGCCATGGAGACTTGGGGCTGGAAGTACCCCAGCCCTCCCCTCAAGAAGCATAGAGACTAGTAGGTGAGACAGGACAAGCCCAGATGTTTACTGGGCTCTGGGTTCTAGGCCCTGTGCTGAGGCCTGGCGTGCACCCCCTCATGCCTGCACAGCACATTACAAAGGACATCGATGACTTATTTTCTCTCGTTCCCATTTTTAGTCCTCTGTAGTGGATGAAGCCTAGTTTCCATTTTATTTTCTGGTTTTCCTCTCTTTCCTTTCCTCTTTGGTTCCCACTTATAGGTCATTTCCTTACTCCTCAGTTCCAGAGGTAGACCCGTGACCAGGTATAGACCTTACTCCCCTAGTTCCAGGTGAGACCCAGGCAGTCCAAACCTTCTACCCCCCAGCCCTCAGGGGTTGTTCAGGCACAGGTTTGTGACTCAAGCTGAGTGGGAGCCAGTCCTGGGAACTTTGCTGGAATTCTCGGGGAAAGGTACCTCTGGCTGGCTAACCCAGTAGACTGTGGCCATTTGGCTTAGAAGAGGCGGGCCCGAGGATGCAGGCCACCTGGAGGAAGGACGCGGAGGCAGACTCCTCATGACATCACTTGAGCGCCTGCATCCAGCTATTCCTAAAGCAAGAACCCTGGGTTACTCAGTTCTTTTTCATTTACGTCAAAAAAGTTTGAACGGACTCTTCTGCCACTTGCTACTAATACGGTTGGTCCCATTTACTGAGCTGCCCTGCTTCCTTGAATCGTAATAAAACTCTGCCATTTATAAAGCGCTCTTAAAGCCCTTTTACAGCGATTGGACTCCTGTTTCTGCAAGACAACAGTGGCCTAATTTTGTCGATGAAGAAGCTGAGGCACAGAAGGGAGGGAAAGCGTGTTGGCTTTCAGTTTGGGGAAGAAGAAGAACAGTGTTTAACACCCAGGCCTCCGCTGCCCCGGGAGAGGGGAGTGCAAAGGGATTTGGCAAACAGTCCAGGCGAGGTCAGGGAAGACCCTAGCTGTGCTACCCTTTTAAAAAGTCGTAGTAAGGGTGAAACTGCGAGTAATTTTAGATACATAGAGAAGCTCTGGAAGATGGGAGGGAAATAGTTAACTACAGTTACCTGTGGGATGTGGAATGGGGGGAGGAGACTTTTATTTTTCACTTTATATGCTCTACTGTGCGTTCTGAGAACTTTTATAGGGTCGTGGATGGTTTTATACTCAAATAAGTGAATTTTGAAATGTAACAGTAGCTGGCTTTCATCCGGGACAACTAGAGCCTCCTATGGTGACTTCTAAAGCATCGAGACGATGTGAATCCATGAGTCTGTGCCCACAGTAAGTGGACAAGCAAACAAACAGGGGAGAGGGAGGTTCATTGTTTGCAGCAGAAGACAGGGCCCGGCTAGGAGCGTGGGAGGAAGGCTGGGTTAGAAACACCTCACGTTGCAACCAGTGCGGTGAAGAAGGGCTCAGTCGGGAGCCACCCGTAGGTACGAACTCTGGGGTGGGGGTGTTGAGGCGGGCTAGGCTGTTGGCATGGATCTCCCCCGAGATGGCTTACTGATTTCAAGGGGGGAGTGGCCACTGTGCCATGCAAGGCCAGGTGACGCAGCGACTGGGTATGAATGTCATCTTGAGGGGAGCATGGCCGTGCGACACCCTGAGAAGGGCTCAGCGTCGGCCACGCAGCATTCTGGCCGAGAATGCATGACCTGCATCTACTCATGCGGAAGCCAGCAGACGAACCCCGGCGTGGGACGTACTGTTCCCCCAGGGTGCCCTTATCCTTCAATAATGCCCCTGTTGTGAGACAGGAAGGCAGAGGTAATGTAAAGGACCTTCAAGAAGTGTGACAACTAACCGCAATTAATACTAGATTAGATCCTACCTAGGAGAGGGAAATGCCATAATGGGGTAGATCGGTCAGTGGACAAATTGTAATACGGACGGTGGATTAGGTGAGATGCTAAGATACCGTGCGGGTGTTACATTCTGTGATGTTGATGAGTGTCCTGTGATTATGTAAGACAATGTCCTTGTTCTTCAGAAATACACACCGAAGTATTTAGGGGTAAAGATCCATGATGTGCATAACTTATTATTAAATGGTTCAGAAAAAATAGATGTGTGTGTGCACAGATGAGAGAGAGAGAGAGAGCAACTGACACATCAAATGGGAGGAGATACTCACAGCAGGTGCGCCTGGGTGAAAGGTACACAAGTGTTCTTTGTACTAGTAAATTTGAAATTAATTCCAAATAAAGATATAAAACATTACTTCCAGGCATGCATATACACGTGTGTGTATGTGTGTGTATGTGTGTATATATGGCTTTTATTGAATAGCAAGACACAGGCACACTATGTGACTTACTCCTCAGAGACCCCTGACATCAGGCGTGGTTGACGTGCTCATTTCAGGGAGGGGAAGGCACACAAGACCCACAGCAAATCAGGAGAAAGCAGCGTTCGCACATAAGTCAACCTCTCCAGAATCCCCACTCTTACTGCTAAACCAGTATGTCCCAAAGCTTGGGCAACCTCCCATCCGTGGTTTTTAGGTGATAGGCCAGTAGAGAGCTCTGGATAACATTAAATCACTTAGTGACTTTTTAACCCTCATTTCCATTCACTTCAGTTCCTTTATATCCAGGAGAAAGTCTGAGGCTGGTGCTGGAGGGTGAACACCAAACACTTGCTGGTTCTCATTGAATAAAAAAGGAATCACCAGGCAGGCACGGGCTCTGGAGAGAAATCGATAAGGAAACGATAATAATCTGTTAGAAAAAAGTGGGTGAAAGGTCTGATCAGGCGATTCACAGAAAAAGAAGCACAAATGGCCCTTCAATATGTGCGAAGATGTTCAGCCTCACTTAAAATAAAAGATGCACGATTAGAACAGCACTCCGGAGACCGGCGGAAGATCCCAGGCCTGCCGGCATGCTCTGCTGGCGAGGCCGCGGAGAAGCAGACGCTCGTCTGTTGCGGGTGGGAGTGCGTATCTGTTATATAAGGTCCTTTCGGACAGATCCCCCCAAACTGCCCCCACACTGCAAACGCCACCACCCTTTAACCTAGTAATCCCACTGCTAGGAGTTTATTGCAGCTGTGCAAAGTAGCGTATGTAAGTATTGTAGCCTATTTGTATCAACGGACATTTAGAAACAACCCCGGTGCTTACAGAGAGAGAACTGGCTAGGTAGGTCACGGTTTGTCGGCAGTGGAGTGCTGTGTAGCTGTGAAACAGAATGACCATACGCTCTAGACATGAATCTGGTAAAAAAAAAAACAAAAAAACCCCCCACAAAACCCCTCCAGAAGGGTGTTCCAGAAAGGAAGTCGTACAGCATGCTCCTATTTGCTTTTTTTTAAATGGGAGTGGAGGGAATAGCTATATACCTTCATATTTGTGTCTGTTTACATAAAGACATTTTGAAGGGACTCACAGGAAACCGATGACAGTGGCTATGATGGGACAGTGGGATGGAAAAGGGACTTTTCCATTACATTCCTTTACACAGTGATCGGGCATGTGAAATCACTAGGGCTTGGGATGGTGATGTTACGTGTGCAAAACTGACCCCAGCTGTTGGGGTCTCCCGTGCCTCCTCTGCCGGGTCGGGATGCGGATGGAGCAGAAGGGGCAGCGTCCAGGAGCTGCCGTGTGGAAGGGTTCTAGAAGGTTGTGTGGCCCGGAAGTGGCACTGAACGGCTGTCGGGGGCCTCTGCCTCTGAGCTAGAAGCAAATTCCTCCCTGCAACAAGAGCACATTGTGTCCCGGCCCCACTCTCCCACCCAGGCTGCTTTAAATGCGGGTCCCGCTGCCAACAGCTACTTCTAGCGAGGGCAGGCCATCCTAGGGAGAGGAACGTGAGAAAACAGCAGAAGGGAAGCATTGTTCCTGAGGGTTTGGAGCAGGCTCAGCGAACTGTGGGGGGGACAAGCCTGGAGATGTGCTTTGCCTCACAAATAGGTTATACCGATGATGGTGATGATGGCGGCAATGATGATGACGGTGACAGTCACCTAAAGTTTGTCTTCAAAGCTGAACGGAAGGGAAGGCCTGCAAAACTAACTGTCGAAGGGTCAGGATCTCATCTGAAGGAGGTGGGGAATGTTGGGGGAAGGAAAGTCCAGTTTGGAGGCCGCAAGGGCACCGTGAGATTGGAGTGACCTTTAGTGAGGGGTGTGAGGCAGGAGAAAAAGCCTGTGGGTTGAGGGTATAATGGGGAGAAAAGTCCCTTTTTCGATGAAACCGGAGTTCTCAGAGATGAACTAGTATCATGTGATAAAAGGTTTCAAGGACAGTTCCAACGTCACAATGGTTAGAGCTTCTGATGCTGCAAGGAGGCTGCCTTGTGCTGTGGTGAGTGGATCATCCCCAGAAGCATTCAAGCAGAGCCCGGGAGATGATGATACAGCAATTCTAGCTTTGAGCTAGGAGGCAGGACTGGAGCAGAGCTTTGCAAACACTTCTCTACGTACCAGGGCCAAGGGGACTGAGTTGTAAAGTTTTTTATCCGAAAAATGAAATGGATGTTTATTTAAAGGATTGTTCTTTGAGACTATGCCCTTGCTATATTTGGATGTTGCAGTGTCCTTTATAAAATTACCAGTTTGTGGAATGTAAAAGTCTGGAAGTATCAGGATTCACTCATGTCCAAGTCTTTTTCCATTGCTAAGATGCTGGGATTCTATGAAAATGTGCTTCTGATTTGGATGAAATGGGATAAGGGGAACGTGTGTAAAATCAAACCTAAAACTGACACATCAAGGAATGACTGTGTCAGCGTATTCTTTGGAGATGTGGAGTTCATTACCAGAGGGAACAGCTAAAAAAAGTTGACAGTGGATACCCCCGGAGAACTGGGCTGGAGGTGAGATTTTGCTTATGGATCGATTCTGTATTGTATGAATTCTAAAACTACATGTATGTCTTACAGGGACTTTGATAAAAATTTTTAAAATCTTTAAAAAATAAAACACGGATGATAATAGCTGCCACTGATTGAATTCTGAGCTAGGAGCTTTTTTTTTTATAACATTGTATTTAATTAATCCCCATTTTAGAGATAATGGAACAGGCTCAGAGAGTTGAAGTGGCTTGCTTTGTTCTACAGACAGGGTGATTGTCAGTTGTTGTTTTTTAATTTGAGAACCGAAGTCAGACTCATCCACACAATGCTCTGTTGTCCGCTGCCCAGGGTGAGACTTCTGTGTGGTTTGAGGGGAGGGAGAGGATGGGGCGGTGGGTGATGCTGCAGAAAGGACCAGAAGGCAACTGGGACAGAGAGGATGGCAAAAAAAGGAGTTTGTGGTGTGGTTTCCAGACTGTACAGGTAGAGAAATTCTGCAGCGAAGGCACAGGGACCTGTTGAAAGAGAAATGAATAAACAATTGCACGGGACACTTTGATGCTTTTCTGCTCTCACTTTGGCCTTGAGGGGCGAGACAGGGAGAAAGCAGACTGTTTTTGCAGAGTCTGCTCTGTGCCGGGCACTGTGCTAGGAGCCTTGTGTCAATATTGACCCGTTGTCCTCACCGTGACCCTGAGAAATATTAACTGTAGAGGCCACTTTGGAATGCCCACCGCAGGGTTTCTCAGCCTTGCAGGACTGACGTTCAGGGGCCAGACAGGCCTGGTGTGGGGGGCTGAGCACTGCAGGATACTCGGCAGCACTAGAGGCCAGTGGCATCTCCCACCCTGTCACCTCAAGTTGTGACAACTGAAAAAATGTTTCCAGAGGTTGCCAGATGTTTCCAGGGGGGCAGGAGCACCCCCAGTTGAGAACCGCTGGCCTCATGGGATTGGACATGTCATATCTATCGTCTTTGATCACCTCGCTAACTAGAAGTCACGATGTCCACTTTACGGATGAGGAATCTGAGGCTCAGAGAATGGCGGGGAGGGGATTCACCCAGGGTAGCTGAGCTGAGAGTGAGACAAGCCTTTTCAACACTGAACTTGGAAAACCAGCTGATGAAGACCTGCGCCCGGACTTGACTCCAGGTTTACCCCAGGCTGGCAGTGAAGTACAGATTGAACCTTCTCTTTGTTGACGGCTGTGGACATCTTAGAAGAGGTGCTGGTGTTTCACTAAGTTTTTTAAAGTAGGCTAGACAGCCCCAGATGCTGGCGAGGATGTGGAGCAACAGGAAGTCCATTCTTGGCTGGTGGGAACACACAATGGTGCAGCCACTTGGAAAACACGTTTACGGTCTTACAAAACCACACGTACTCTTACCGTAGAACCCAGCAACTGCAGTCTTCGGTGTTTCCCCGAAGGAGTTGAAGGCTTATATCCGCAAAAACCTGCGCATGGGTGTTTATAATGGGTATATTCATAAGTGCCAAAGCTTGGAAGCGATCGAGATGTCCTTGAGTAGGTGAATGGACAAATAATCTGTGGAATATTACTTAGTGCTAAAAAAGAAATGAGCTGGCAAGCCCTGGCAGGACGTGGAGGAACCTTAGACGCATATCACTAAGTCAAAAAGGCCAGGAACACACTGTGTGATTCCAGCTATATAACATTCTGTAAAAGGCAAAACTATGGAGGCAGCAGAAAGAGCCGCGGTTTCCAGGGGTTGGGGGGAAGGAGGGATGAACAGCCGGAACAAAGAGGACCTTTAGGGCAGTGAAACTACTCACTGTGATGTGGTAACGATGGCGACATGTTACTCTACATCTGTCCAAACCCACAGAATGTGCAGCACCAGGAGTGAGCCCCGGATGTCAACTGTGGACTTTGGGCACTAATAATGTACCCCCGTAGGCAGTCATAAATGTACCATTCCAGCGAGGAATGTTGATGGTGGACACAGCTACGGCTAAGGCTCAGCACGTGCAGGGAAGGGGGTATACGGGAAATCTCTGTAGCTTCCTCTCAATTTTGCTGTGAACCTGAAACTTCTCTAAAAAAAATCATCCTTAGGGGGAAAATGTCAGCTGACAGCTTGGTCGCTGAGAGCAGAGGCTCTGGAGCCAAATGCCTTTGTTTAAACCAGCATGGAAACCCTGGTGTGTTATTTAACATCTCTAGGCCTTAGTGTTCTTCTCTGTAAAATGGGGCTAACAATAATACCTCTTCATAGGGCTCTCGTGAGGCTTAAACGAAATACTGTGAGTAAAACCGTGCCTGGCAGGTAGATACTCAGCATCGAAAAACAGGAGCTGTTATTCTTACTTGCAAGCTTCTAAATCCATTCCGCATACTCAGACCTGGAACGCCGGGCCCAGTGACGTACTTCAAGGCACCGTCTCTGAAGTGGCTGACTCTGCTGCTTTGCAGTGGAGCCCTGGGGTTGCAATTTGGGTCGATTTTTCGCTGACCACTGAGCAATCATCTCCGGCCTGCAGGAGTAGCCGCATTTGGCTTGAGAGTCCCGAGGAGAAGCCATCCAAGCATTCGCCTTCTCCACCACCAATAGGAGTCTCGGGAGAATCATGGAAATATCTTTGCACATGGAAGAGATTATTAATTCATGTGGCCACAAATAGCTCGAACACTGTGTCCTCAGCGCGCTGAGCTCCTATCCCCTGAAATTTACTCGGGGTGCCAGCTCGGCAGCCAGAAAAGCCACAGGGCTGCCTTAACCACTCAGCGTGCCTAGCTAGGAGACCTCTCAGGAATGGAGGGTGGTAGAATGAGATTAAGTAGTTTGATTGTTTTGAACTTCACGCTCACCCTCCCTGAACCACAGCCTGCTTCTGCCCTACCACACATCCGCCAGATGGAATTGTCTGATGCTCCCCCACCCCACGGGTTCCCATCTCCAGGCCTTTGCTAGTTTTCCCACCTGGTATACCCTCTTCGTCCCCACGACCACTTCCTCCTTGCCATGAGGCAAAATGCCTCCATCCTTCAAACCGGGTGCCACCATCTCTGCCTCCCCCTATCCGACCATACGTGGTTTTAGAGGGGGTGAATGTGGAATGGAGTTTGAGCACCAGCTCTGCTAAGCATAAGCAAAAGGATTACTCTCTAAGAACCTCAGTTCCTGCCCCTGTAGAATGGGAAGTCTGGTCAGTATCTTCCTCCTGGGATCATTTTAGACGTAAAGGAGAGAGGGCCTTCCAAGTGTTTGGCACGATGCCGAGCATGTGGTCAGGACTCAATAAACGTCAGCTCTAGGAGGGTGAGGCAGAAAGGGACCCCTTAGAGCTGGGGGTGGCAGAACGTGGAAAGAGGCTTGCGGAAGTGCCAAATGGTCACACAGTCTGTAAGCAGCCACTCAGGGGCCGCTGCCAGTTGGCTGGCCACACCTCCATGAATTTGGCGGGTAAGGAGACAACCCAGCCACGTGGCTTGAGACAGCAAGAACCACAGGATCAGCCCGGTGCCAGCACCCCATCCCTACTCCCCCCCGGGCATCTCTCCCCAAAACTCCTCCAAGGTCACAGGTTCAACTCTCACTGGTCCAAACTGGGTCATGTGTCCATCTGGGAACCAATCACAATGGCCAGGCATAGGCAATGGCTCTGATTGGCCAGGCTTGCAACACCTGCCTATCCTGAACCAATGGCCAGGGATGGAGCAAGGATCTGACTGGACGGCTGGGCTTGAGACATGAACCAACCCCCCTTCCCTTCAAAAACCATGCTGTGTCAGTGTGGTCCAGACGATGAGGATGGAGTGTGAAGCCAGAGCAGTTCTCCAAAGGAAAGTTGGGACTCTAAGAGAAGACAGAAGCAGGGCAGGTACAGACAGTGGGTATCCAGTAGACCCTGAAAACACATGGTTTATTTGAGTCTGTGTGGACCAGATCAGCATTTGTAGGCTGGGACGTGGCAACCGAAGCAGGGCAAGGGAATCATAGAGGGAACAGCATTAGAAAAGGCCCAGAGGTGTACACTGGCATGTTTAGGAAACATGAAGGAGCTCAGGTAAGTGGAGCACAGGAAGCTGGACTGGGTGGGTGAGGCTGGAGAATTGAGCAGGGGCCAAGGGACCAGAGTCCTTGAATGTCAAACGGTCCGAAGAGGAAAGGCCTGTGGTCCAGTTTGTGTTTTAGAACTTATTCTTCCAGCACACATTTGCAGAGCACCTAGTGTGTGAATAAACAAAAGTCCCTGGTTACGTTCTAAGGAGTTTGGAGGCAGGAGGCCAGGCGGAGGCTGGCGCACGGGTCCAGGCAGGAAAGGAAAGCCTTGGCTGGGGCCTGGAGCACCGGGCTCTGCTCAGAGCCAGACCCGTGCTCCGCAGAGCGAGTGCTCGGGGCGGGGTTTCAGTCTCGCCTGGTGCCGCTTCAGGGCAGCCTGCTGGGAGAAGTTTTCCAGCACCTGTTTGCATAGGCTGCCACCAACGGAGGTGCTCAGCCTAGATTTGAGCCCTTGCTTTTCCCTGCACTGCTGGCTGTGTGACCTGCCTTACCTCTCTGGGCCTCAGTCTCCTCCACTAACTGAACGGCTTAATGACAGCTCCCACGTCGAGGGGCCATGGTAACAAAGTGGGTCGTGCAGTGTTTGTCCCATAAGAAATGCTCAATAAATTGTGACGTTATGAACTGCTATTATTGTGGCGACCACAGAGGTATGTATTGGGTTAGTCAAAAAGTTCACTTGTGTTTTTCTGTAAGCTGGCTCTAGTAGGGCATAGTTGTCTTTAACTGCATTCAAAACAATTTTGTTAAAAGATTGTATTGTGACAGCTGTCATATCAGTGTGCATTGTTTAAAAAATTTCAAAATTGTTGAATATTTATGTAGCCATTTTAATATTGAAGATGGAAGAAAATACACAACATTTTTGGCATATTATGCTTTATTATCTCAAGAAAGGTAAAAACGAAACTGAAACAAAAGAAGATTTGTGCAGTGTGTGGAGAAGGTGCTGTGACTGATAGAACACGTCGAAAGTGGCTTGTGAAGCTTCGTGCTGGAGATTTCTCACTGGGCAATGCTCCATGGTTGGGTAAACCAGTTGAGGTTTATAGTAATCAAATCGAGACGTTAACTGAGAGCAACCAACGTTATACCACGTAGGAGATAGCTGACGCACTCAAAATATCCAAATCAATCAAGTTATTGGTGAAAATGAAAGTGTCTTATTTTACGGAAAAAAAAAAAAAAAACTAAACGGACTTTTTGGCCAACCCAATACTTGAGTGGAGAGGTAAACCGCTTAGTGACTGTGTGACCTTGGGCAAATGACGTCACCTCTTTGTGCCTCGGATTTCTCACTTGAAGAAATAGAGCTAAAATTAGTACCTGCTTACAAGGCTGCTATAAAGTAAATCACACACAGAGCTTAGAAGAGTTTGAGGCACATAATACAGTCTCAGAGCATGTCAAGTAAACACATATGATTACGAGGAATAGCAGTATATTTTTAACGAGTAGGAATGGCAGTGATAATTAAGTGAAGTTATGACATAATAAGGGTTTATTAAATGGTGGCCATTGTCAATATTACCATTTTCCCATCAGATACTTTGAGGAGAAATGACAGCATTTGGTTTGGGGACAAAAGGGACAGCGTTTCCTCCCGCAAAGGCACATGGGTATTCAGCATTGCTCTTGGGGTGGAAAGACACTGTTTGAGGAACATTTCCCCAACTCTCCTCAAGCAGCATGGAGCAATGAGGCTCGTCCCCGCCCTGTCCCATTTCTCCAGGATAACCAGGGGGGCGTCCTGCACTCCCCGACGGATCTGTGGCTTCCAGAACACAACCGTAGCTGGCGTTTCTGTTTCGTGACCTGGGGAACGTCCTCTCTTTGTTGTGCCTGGAATAATTTGTGGCTCCACTTCCAAGAGTAAAGCTCTGGTGATGGACACCCCGCTCGGGTCCTAGAAGCAGTGATGCCTGAAAAGCAGTTTGAAGGGTCCGCTGAGGGCAGAGTCCAAAGTGATTTTAAGTGGCCCGGCTTAGCACCGGGCCTAATGGAGAGCCCTTCTAATTTATGACAGTCTGGCCCTCTGAAGAAGAAGACAGCACTGCTTTGGAGCAGTTTGATTGCAGAGTAATAAATCCCTTTGTATAAAAAGTGCAGCCCGAACTGGCTCCCGTTTCCAAAGGAAAACGTCTCTGTTGGTTGGGGCATTAGGGCTGGAGGCATGTGTGTGAACCGACAGGAGGAACTGCAGGGAGAATTGGATTTTAGCAGCATTATACATTTTTAATTTACCAGAACTTGATCCAAGACTGCCCGAGATCACAACTTCCAAAGCTGTGTGACCTTGAGCAAGTTACTTTACCTCTCTGTGCCTCATCCGTACAATGGAAAGCATAGTAGTGCTAGTTTCTAGGGTTGCTGTAGGATTAAATAAAGTATGAGATGTAAGGCAGTTAGGACAGGGCCTGGGACAGTGCACGCACTTGGTAAGGGTTAGTGGCTATTGCCTTATACAGGCTTTTGTTTGGAGGATTGTGGTGATTTTCTGCTTGGCACACAGGAAAGCCAGTCTAGAGAATGGCCTTGTTGTTTGCAACAGAAACCTACAATTGTCTGTTCCTCCTTGGTTTTCTAGCTGGGAGTCCAAAGCACACATTTCATCATGCCTTGATTTTTTTTTTTTCTTTTTTAATCCAGTCATTCAGGACATGCTTCCAGTAAGGCCTTTTGGAATTCCTGAATTCCAGAGAGATTTTTCTAGCCACATCAGCTAACAGAGGAACGCTTCAAAACTGAGAGAAGCCTGCAAACTGCTGGTTAGAAAATTGACTCTTTCATTCATTCATCCTGCAAGTATTTCTCGTGGGCTTAGCATCTGCCAGGCCCCTCTGCCAGGTTCACGGTACAAAGTGAGAACGATGTAGTAAATCTGCCTCTTTGCGGAACCGGGCCCTGATTTAAGAGCTGTACGTGTATCAGTTCATTTACCCATCACCACAGTCTGTGAGAGAGATGCTGACTGCATCCCCATGTACGAGGAAATTGAGGCACAGAGATGTTCAGTGACCCCGTGGACACACAGCCGGGAGACGAGAGTCCAGGTAGCCTGGCTCCGATGTCTGCACTCCCCTGCTTTTCTCCCCAGCTTTTTAATTTGGAAAGTATCAAACCTACAGAAAAGTCACCCGTATGGTAGCATGAACATCACATACCCGTCACACGGATTCACCAGCTGTTAAAAGTTTGCCTCATTTGCTTAACCACTCTCTGTCCCGATCGATACGTTTCTGCTGAACTGTTTACTCACATATGTTCTTCCCTGCCCCCCCAGATATTTCCCTGTATGTAGTAATTCTTTATTGCTACATAACAAATTGCCCCCCCGATTACAAAACAAAATTGCAGAGCAAATATTTATTGTATCACATCGCCGTGGGTCAGGAATCTGGGTGCGGCTCGCCGATTCTCTGCTGCTGGGTCTGGCCCCAGGCTGCCATCCGGGGGTCTGCCAGGTCTGCTTTCAGGCCAGGCTCCACGAAGCTCCCTCGTGGCAGTTGGCAGGAGGCCACGGCGGCTCTCCACGTGGGCCCCTTCGGACGGCTGCCCTTGACACTCAGCTGGCTTCCGCCTAAGTGGATGATGAAAGAGGAAGAGAAAAAGGGGGGATAAGGTGCCAAGATGGAAGTCCCAGCTTTTATAACCTCATCTCAGAAGTGACATGTCCTTACTTCCACCGCATTCTGTTGGTCACACGGACCAGCCGTGGTGCCATATGGGAGGGGACCACAGGGGAGTGACAGGGACCAGGAAGCAGAGGTCGCTGGGACGTCCTGTCTGAGGCTCGCTACTCCTGAGGTTTCCAGTTACGGGAGGCAACGAGTTCCCCTTTTTACTTAAGCCAGTCTGAGCTGAATTTCCTGTCCGCCGCAGTGGAAAGGGTCCTGATGAGTAATGCGTGCATCTTCCAGGGAAAGAGAAGGACTTACCGTAAATCCTTACCACAAAAACTAATTTGTTTGAAGTTTGCTGTGAGAAAGCAGGGCTGATATTCTTAGAAATCAGAGTTCTTCGCTTCCTGTCTGCTGTTTGGAAGGGGTGGTGCCGTGAAAACTGTAGCCTCCCCACTTCCCAGGATGGGTTTGCCCGTCCCCACGAAGTTCATCAAGTCCCAGTTGTTCACTGATTACCTTGGGCAAGTCACTTCACCTCTGTTCAGTCTCAGTTTCCTCATCTGGACAATGGGTGTATTTTCAAGACCCAGAGTTTGAGGGGAGAGCAAACTAGGACAGTGTATGTTCAGCACAGGGACAGCACCGGGCATAGCGAAGTACTCAGTAAAGCGTAGCCCTTTATAGTTACCATTGGATGAACGGCCTGCGTGCCCGCCGTGGGCGCAAGGCTCTGTGCGAAGACACACGAGAAGTGTGGTGTGCCCGCCCCCATATCTGAGCCGTCTTCATGGAGGAGAAGAGGCTCGGTCTGGCCTTCCAAGGGTTCACCCCAATTCGCAAACTTAATAGATGGAGGACATCCCAGACAGAATGGGCAGACATGACATGAAAATCTGCACTAGGAACAGCTCACATTTATTGAACACGCACTGTGGGCCAGGGGTGGTTGTAAGTGCTTGCCACCTGTCACCTCTCACCATATTCCCAGCAGCCCTTGAGGTGGATGTCATGACTGCCGTTTTACAGGCAAGGGCACGGAAGCACAGAGAGGTTCAGCCATCTGCCCAAGATCACTTTGGTCCTAAGTGGGGACCCAGAATTAGGTAACCCCCCTGCGGTGTCTGGGTGTCTTAGCCACTCTGCAGATGCTACTATTACAAATAAAAAAATAAATGAAAATAACAGCAACCATTGAGGTCACCCAGGAGGAGGCACGAAATTCGAATGATGATGAGGATACCACAGGGAAGGCACACGGACCGCCCATCTGGCCAGGACTCGGGCCCGGTGCTGCTGCCCTCAGCCCTTTGTTCTGTGAGGGTGGCCAGGCAAAAGCGAAGGACTGCGGGAGGGGAAAGTGACAGGGGGCTGAGGGAGGGGAGGGCAGCTCCAGGCAGCTGGTGGCACTGGGGGCGGTGGCCAGCTGTCTGCACTGACCAGGCCTCTCCTGGGCGAAGCCCCGGCAGCTGCGGGAGGGGAACGTGCGACCTGCAGGGCGAGCCGGTGACCCCGAGGTGAACGATGTCCCTGCCGGCTCCCCGGCCTCCTGACGTGCCATCTGTCGCACCACCTGGAAGTCTCGTTTCTGCTCGCTCCCCTCGCTGTCACTGGGGAAACAACGAGGAAATGGTGGGAGATGTGTAAGACATCTGTCCCTCCAGAGCCCCGAGCCTGCTGGCTGTCGATGTGTATTCGGCAGAGCAGGCTGCTCGGGGGCACCGGCACAGAGGCCAACATGCTGGGCGGTGCAATGGGGAGGGGGGGGTGCTGCGCCTTGGCAGCCCCCAGACCTGGGTTCAAATCCTGGCTCTGCCACTAAAAGCTGCCTGACCTTGAGCAAGTCACCCCACCTACCTCATATGTCTTAAGTGGGCACAGAGACCCCAGAGCGGTTCTAGAAGGATTTGGTGGCACGATGTAGGTTACACACAATGTCTGTAACCAAATTCCTGGGTTCAAATCCTGGCTCCGCCCCTTCTTAGCTGTGTGGCCTGGGCAGTCTCTTTAATCTTTCTCAGGCTCAGTTTCTACATTCCTGGAATAGGGTGATAATACCCATACACCAGGGCTGTGGTAAGAAAATTGATGCACTGCAGTGCGTACAGTGCTGGGACTTTAGTAAGCCTCAGCAAGGCGGGTTAGCCTGGTGGTTAAGAGTGCAGACTGCCACCTACCAGCCGCGTGACCTGGAACAAGCGATTTTCCCTCTCCGTGCCTCAGTTTCCCCATCTGTAACACAGAGCTACTCATAGCCCCTACCTCAAAGGCTTGTCATAAGGATTAGATGAAATATTATAAAACTCCCGAAGTTTAGTGGTGAGTACAATGTAGATATTGGCCCTTAATGTTATGAAAGCGCTTGTCCATCGTGAAGCGATTGTAATTAGCATTCTAATTATTTACATTCGTTCCAGAGCACTCCTCACCAAGGAGGGTGCAGTGGGCGGCCTGAGGAAAGGCACCCTTTTGTAACAGAAGTACTCAGTGAGGGAAAAGATGGGAAAGGGGGCACAGGCCCGCTGCCACTTGGGGACGTTTCCCATGTAGCTGAGAGAACCCGAGCTGGTTAATCCACCTCCAACCCCGAACCTCCCGGAGGCCTCCAACAACCAGCAGGAAGAGGTACGGACCCGCGCGGTCGGGCGTGAGAGCAATGATGCAGCCGGGCTGTGGGGTGAGGCTCACTGGGCTCCGGTCACTTCTGACACTAGCTGTGTGACGTCACACAAGGGCAGGCCGTGTGCCCGCCCCAGGCCAGGTTCCCCCATCTAAAACTTAGGGCACCCGCAGACACGCCTCACAGGGAGGATTCCGTGAGTCAACCCAGGTAGGGCAGCGGTCCCCAACCAACCGGGGGACATTTGACAGTGTCTGCAGACACCTCTGTTTGTCCCAGCGGGGGCGAGGAAGCTATAGGCATCGAGTGGGTAGAGGCCAGGGATGCTGCTCAACACCTGCGGTGCCCAGGACGGCCCCCGACAAAGGTCAGCCCAGCCCCACGGGTCGGTAGTGACCTGCTGTACACGCCTTCGCACAGCGCAGGTAAGCAGGAAGTGCCCGCGTTTGTTGAATGACTAAATGAGCTTGGTCTCTCCAGGGCTCAGCCTCTCCTGGAGAGGGTGCAGATCCCTCACAGACCTGTCATGAGAGGCAAGGAGGAAAACCCACTGAAGTGCCCAGCCCGCAGCACGGCCCTCCCTGGGCCCCAAAACACTTGTCAGCGGTTGAATGAATGCTGCAGCCAGGGGCCACAGAGAGTTCCAGATCAGGATTTGGGCAGGAAGGCTCACCCAGAGAGAACCAAAGCAAGACAGCAGCAAAGTGGGCAGAAGGAAGCTGGAACCGCTTTGGCCCCTGCAATTCCCCTCCTAGAGGATTTGATAACTTCCGGAGCTAGATAACTTCTGGGGCTGTAAAAAGTCCAGGGGAAACTTAATCGACGCATTATTGCCTCATTTTTGTAGAATACATCAAAAATACCTCTCAGTAATAGAGCCTCTTCACACACACTTTATCTTTTTCTTACCTCTGTCCACCCCCCCACTCCCGCCGCTGTTTCTTTCTCATTAGAAAGATGCCTGTCTCTCAAGTCCGGGAAGGTGGCTTGTGCCGAACACAAACAGAGAGGAGGCTGAAAGCTCCCCGGGCTAACGCTGGGCCCTAGGCAGGTTTCTCTGAAGGGTAGCATCCTCCTTGCCCCCTTCTCTGTCTGCCCTCCCCCCCTCCAGGGAGCCTCAGGAACTGCTGAAACCGGGAAGCAAGTGTGTGTCGGGAAAGGCTCACTCCAGCCCTGAGAACAGGGGTCAGGGCTGGGGACAGGCAGGGCGCCCAAAGGTCCCTCCCAGGGGTGGATGTGTGAGGGCTGCACTAGCTTTGGGCCAGTGGCAGCCTGGTCTCCTCCTCTGGGCAGTGGGAGAGTGAGGGGGCTGTCCCGGGTGTGGCGTGAGGGGCCTATGAGGCCGGGTGCCTGGCACTGCACGGGGAGGCTAAGCATTTGCCAGGCGCTGACGTCACTGCGTCTTCAGGGCACTTGCTGAACCCCCGCATCTTCACCTCTGAGATGGGGGCGATAGTGTTCGCTCTGTAGCGTTGCTGGGGGGATTCCACAGGCTCTTTGCTATAAAGCTCTCAGCAGGACCAGGCACACAGTTAGTGCTCAGAAAAAAGTTTGTCCTGTCAACATCTGTCTCAGTCCATGCGGGCTGCTGTAACAAATCACCAGGGGCTGGCTGGCTTTTATTTCTCATTTATTCCATTATACATTCCTTTCTCGCAGTTCTGAAGGCGGGAAGTCCATGATCAAGGTGCCAGCAGACTCAGTGTCTGTCGAGAGCCCCGTTCCTGGGTCATAGACGGCTGTCTCCTCGCTGTGTCCTCATGAGGAAGGGGCAGGGGAGCTCTCCGGAGCCTCTTTCCTGAGGACACCAATCCCACTGGTGTCCCATTGCGCCCTCATGCCCTGAGCACCTCCCAGAGGCCCCACCTCCCAACACCACCGCGCTGGGGATCAGACTCCCGCGCAGGAACCTGGGGGAGACGCAGACCTGCAGACCACAGCATTTCGCACACCTCACCTACTCCGGGCCTGGTGTCATACCGAGAAAGAGGCACAAGGTGGAAAAGCAGAGGAACATATAAGGTAGAGCCACTAAATATACTTACCGTCCCCTGGCAGTTCACGTGGTTCTTTAAACAGAACTTGCCCCTGCAGGTAGCTGTAAGAAGGTCCCTCTTCATCCGGGTGGCCTTAGCCGCTCTGGGCTTAGTTTCCTCATCTGTAAAATGGGGATAAGCACAGAGTCCGCATCGTAGGGCTGATGTGGATTAAATGAGATCTTCTATGGGAAGTGTCTAGAACAGTGTCTGCCACTCCCTACGGGCTGTGTAAGAGTTGGCCACGGGGAGCCAGGGCGGCTGAGCTGGACTCTCCGTGACTGTCTGATAGATTTTTAGAAAACTCAAGCTTCCTGTTTTTAATCAAATCCAAGACATCTCGGAGTGCTGAGCAGCCTCTCCCACACCTCAGTGTTTCTGTTCTGTAAAAGGGGGATGCTTCTGCCCGCCTCCTACCGAGTTCCCAAAGAGGCACCGCGGGGCGTGTGCGGAGCCCTGGGAGCCTGCGGGAGTGCCGGCCGCCGCGAACACTGTTCCCACCACCCACACTCTGCCGTGCTCAGCGGGGCTCGGGAAGCTCGGGCTTGTGTAGTGTACACTGTAGACTTCTCACGACTCCACTCTGGTCATCGTTAGGGCTTTGATGACTTTGGACGGCTTCTATCTTTCACCTCTGCAGCCTGCTGGGCCCTTCTGGGTGTGTCGCAGGAAGGGGGTGGTGCATCGTTGCTGCTCCTATCTGCCTGGTCAGCTTTTACAGCAAGCTCTTGATATGATGATGGTGTGTTTGGATTTAGCGTTTCAGAACTTTGGCAGGCTTCACTGAGGAGGATGGAAGGGCCGGGACAATCCGATGAAGCCATCATCCGGTGACAGTGGCCTGGCGAGGTCTCACAGTGCGGAAGGCTCTGAGCTTCCCGCTCCAGCCTGCAGCGGGACAAGCCAGTTGTGAGAGCTGATCTGAATCTCAGGCCAGACCCTGAGCATTAAGGGTCTCAAGCATAACTGTTGACCTCAGAATCTGGGTCCCGTTTCCCAGAAGGAGTTCAAGGCTTCATGACCGAGCTCGTCTTTCTCCAGTGCCTGCTCGTATTTGAACTTCTTCCTCCTCTGGACCTCGCCCATCGGGTCCCTGTAGGACCGTCAAATGCTCTGCCAAGAGGAGGCGTCAGTGGCCAGGGCTGCCCCCTTCCTACTTCTAAGCTCAAAACCCTGGGAGGTCCTGCCCATGGAGACAGGGTGCGTGGCTTTGTGTTTTATTACTATTTCTTGTTCTTGTTATTGTAACATTTATGGCGCACGTCTTAGCTGTGAACTCATTTCTGGAGCGTCACTGCGGTCAGAATCTCTCCAGGGTGCAGGGCCAGGGGTTACTTTGATTCATTTTTGGCTTCCGCCCTATTTACTTTATTAAAAATATCATTCTGCCTTCTTCTAAGGACTTTTCTGGATGTGGCCCTGGGTCCACCCTAAGCCGCTAACGCCATTGTTTGAACATGAGCCTGGGCATGCATGCGGCCACGTCGGCCAGGAGTCAGCGGGCGCTTTCTGTAAAGAGCCAGAGAGTAAACATTTCAGGCCTTGCTCTCCGATGGTCTCTGTTGCAACTACCCCGCTGCACTGTCGTTGCCTGAAAGCAGTCCTAGACAACGCATGAATAAAACTTTATGAAAACAGACGGCCGCCAGAATTTGGCCCACGGCCCATAGTTTGCTGACCCCTAATGTAGAAGATGGGGACTTTGTTCTAATTGGAACTCATCTTTAGTTCTTGCGTGGATCTACAATGCAAGTCCTTCCTATAGTTTCAGCCTATCTCTACTTCTTTATCTGATCCCCTGGAGCAGGAGTCAGCAGACTTCAGCCCGTGGGTCCTATCTGGCCAGCTGCCTATTTTGTCAATAAAGTTTTATTGGAACACAGCCATACCCACCCACTTGTGTATCGCCTGAGACTGTTTCCCCTACTACATTCATGGAGTTGAAGATTTGCAACAGAGGCCCCTCGGCCCCCAAATATTTACTCTCCCCACCCTTAATAGAAAACGTTGGCCAACCCTTGCCCTAAAGAATTTGAAATGGCTGGAAAACACTTTGGTGTGCGCGCGCGCTCGAGGAGGCTTCAAGCGAGCCCCTCCAGACCCGCCTCCTTAGCACTTTTCTCCTAGTCCTTTCTTCCCTAGTCCTCAAATATTTGAGATGGTTTTTCTGGACCCTAGTTTTGTTTTTTTTTCCAAAGCTCTGGACCTCTGCTTTTAAACCTGTTTTCACTATGGCCATCAGGAAGAAACTTATCTGTCACAACCTTATAATGACACACCACAAAAATACATAGACACAGATGTGTCCCCACCATGCATGTGCCACACAAAACGCATGTGGGAATGAGAGTTTGAGGAAGCAATGCTTACTCTTACTACCTGTGATGCACTCTTGTATTTTCTATTAATATCAGTCAGGACAGGCTTGACTCTGCCACGGTGACAGACACCCCCAAAGCTGAGTGACTTAAGTTAACAGACATGCATTTATCGCTCCTTTTCCATGTCCCTCCAGAGTCGTCTAGGAACTCTGAAGCCACGGGACATCACACTGGCTGTCCAAGCATCAGTCTGGAGGGTCACCTGTCATCTCCTTTAACACCTCTCTGGCCCAAGCACCTCACATGACCATAACTTTGAACAGGGAGAAGAAGGACAGTCCTTCTTTGCACCCAGAGGCAGACCCGAAATACATGCTGAGCAGCATTCATAGCTGCCATGCTAGTTAGTTGTCCGGAGAGCTGGCAGACTTTCTGTGTCACGGGCCAACTGCTGAGTCCTTTTGGCTTCACGGGCCATGCAGTCTCTGCCACAACTACACAAGTCCACCGTCACAGACAGGACAGCGCATAAACAAACGGGAATGTCCGTGTTCCAATAAAGCTTTATTCAGAAAAACAGGCAGTGGGCTGGGTTTAGTCCACGGCCTGAGAATTACTGACCGTGGTCGACTCGATTTCATTTCATGAAAACCCTGGTCACAGCTCCCTGAGTTGACTTCCTTGACCCACTCGTGGGTGTGGCGCCACGGTTGGAAAGACGCTGAGTAACTCTGCGCCGCACGAGGCGAGGTGCCTGGTAGGTCTCCATCCTCAGTTTCCAACACAGGCGTGGTGCCGCATAACATTGTTGGGAGAAGCAGCTGAAATTCCTCTGCATTTTTTCTTCTGCTAATGGTTACCCTGTCCAAGATACACACACACACACACACACACACACACACACACATTATTGCATCATTCTTAAAACTTTTACCCTACTTTCAAGGCAACTGTCAATTCTGGACCTACGGACAAAGTGTAGCCTCACTTCTCTAAGAGCGCTGATGTTTTCCCTCCAGGTGCGAGATGATTGCTCCGTGAATGCGGTGTTGAAATCCATACTTCTGGAAGCCCAGTTCATCGTATATATGTTTTATTATATGTATTTGGTATTTATTATGTCAGGTGATTTGTATACATTATCGCATTTCGTTTTCTCAGAAAGTACAGGAGCTGGGTTTTCACTTTATTCCCACCGCGCCGACGAGGAAACCGTGGTTCCGAGTAATGTGCCGAGGTCATAAGTCATGGTGGACACAGACGGGATTCGGGCAGGTCTCCCTGACTCCAGAGTCTGTGCTGCCCCCGAGACACCCCACCAACGTGGAGCAGGGTCTCCTGTGCTCCAAACACAAGCTTACATTTCTGTTGGCACTTGAGACCCTATCTTTAAGGAGCTAAAGGGTCTGCTTGGAAATGTACTATACCCTGCTTCATAAGGTGACACCAAAAACACAGATGACCCAGCTTCTTTGGTGGAAAAAATACGAAGTTAATGGTGAAATTGGGGAGTTAGGGAGGGTTTAATGCTTTAGAAGCTGACCTGCTAAGTATGAGAGTAAGTCAAGCCAAACCTACCCTCACAGTCAAGACTTTCAGTAACAAGTGACAGAAAACCCAGTTCAAGCTGGTTTGGCAAGGAAAGGGATGTATGGGCTCAAGGAACTGGAAGTCCAGGGTTGGGCGCTGCATTCAGGTATAGCCGGATCAGGGCTCAGACAATGCAATCGAGTTTCAGTTGCTTTCTGACCCTTGATTTTGTTCTCCTCCACTTTTTTAGCTTCCTCTTCAGACTGCATGAGGCACTAGATGGTGGGGATAGTAGCTCCATCCCTACATCCTCTCAGGCACACAGTAGGTGCTCAGTAAACATTTATTAAATGAACGGACTGCTTGAAATTGGCTTAAATGCTTGAGACTTCTGTTTAGGTGTTAAGTTGATACCCATTTTAAGACTTCTGCGCGTTTGTGCAGCGCCAGGAGGTTAAGAGTGGAAGGAGACTGCTTTGGTCACAACCCCCGGCTGTGCCACATGCTCCCTGTGGGGTTCGGGCAAGGGTCTCCGCCTCCGTTTGCTTCAGTTCTGCATCTGCGTCATGGGAGCTAAGAATAGCGCCCACCTCATAGAGCTGCCAGAAGTTCAAATGAGGTCATAGTTATATCTCACCGTTTCCTGATGGCTCAACAAGAGTCAAGCATGGTCCTAAGGGGTTTGCACGTATTAACTTATCAAATCCTCACAACTGACCGATGAAGTAGGTATTATTGTCATGTGCATATGACACATGAGGAAAGCGTGACACAGAGAAGCCGAGTGGCTTGCACCAGGTGAGTGCTGGGTCGGCGTGTGCACCCAGCAGTCTGGCCCCAGAGCCCATGATTTTCTCCACACTACACACAGCGTGCTTAACGCAGTGCCCGGCACGGAGTGAGCACCCAGTCGCTGAAGTAGCTTTCGCTGCCCCCTTGTTGAAAGGGAATGGTGGGCTGTGGGGAGGCTGTGCCCAAGGAAATGCGAAGGTCAGGCCCCCCCGCAGGCTGCCCCCACCCTGAGCCGCCACCTGGAGCTCTTCTTCCGAAGGGCACGGAGCCCGCAGAGTGGGGCTGAGTCCAGTCTAGGCCCCCGGATCCCTGTGAGGTCACTCGCTCTGAAAGAGCCTCGCACCAGGTCAGCCCCGCCACTGGGGATGTAGGGCATCCTGAGAATTCAATGGAACAGGTAGCAGTTCCAGTCATTTTAAGATCCAAGACTTAAGAGGTTTCCCCAGGGGGATGAAAGTAAGTCGTTCTGTGTCTAAATGCATGGAAAATGGGGCTTCATCAAAATTTCCATTTCTTTCTGTTTTGCACAACTCATGTAATTCAGTTTTCAAATATCATTCCACTCTAAGAGACCCAGTGTTTGAAGTCCTGGAACTCTACTTTAAAAAAGAAATTAACAGCATTATTTTTAATATTAAAACTTAGAAAAAGGAAGGGATAGGTGCATATCACAAGAGCTAGTGTGTTCCCAGTACTTAGTGGGCCACTGTTTGATGCTTTCCATGTATGAATTCATTTAACCTTCATGCTGACCCTCCAAGGCAGAGTTGCTGTTCATCCCAGGTTACACCTGGGGAAACAGAGGTCATAGGGCTCAGTCACTCGCCAGGTTAACCCAGCTGGTAGGAGGGGCCCAGCAGCTGTGTCCGTAACTACCACGATGTGTCTCCACAGTTATGACACCTAACCCTAAGGAATACGATGTCATCCCAGGTCATGTCTGCAAAAATCTGGGGGGATGGTGGTTTTCATGTTCTGTGGACAGGGCAACATCAACATAGAAAATTCAGTGAGAGCTAGTCTACATTAAAAATAAACGTACAAAGGAACTAGTGAGGTTAGGAGTAGTGGGGAGAGGTTTCAGAACATTGGCCTGGAGCGGAGCTTCTCAACCTCAGCAACGCTGACATCGATACTTTGTTGTGGGGGCTGTCCTGTTCATCACAGGGCATCCCTGGCGTCTGTCCACTAGACACAAGTAGCATCGAGCTCACCCCGCGCCTCCCCCAGGGTAACAACCCTTCCGAAATCTCAAATGTCTCAAAATGTCTCCAGACATTGCCAAGTATCCCTTAAGGGGTAAAATCATCCTGGTTGACAACTACTGGTATAGATGCTACGATCATGGAGTGGCATTTCTTCTTCCCCTCTCTTTCCTGTGATTTCCAAGTTTCCTTTAATAGGCATGGATGCTGTAAGTAAACTAGGAGCCTCTTACTGGGAACTGTCATGCGCCCTTGTTCAGCACCTCCCAGTGAATTCCCAGTGCTATGAGCCTTGCCACGCCTACCGCAGCCCTGCACAGTCTGGCCCTTGGCTACTTCTTGGACATGTTCTTCTATCCCTTTTGCCCTCATTATCACATTCCAGTTGTATTATTCTTTCAGTTCTTTAGACACACCTGGCTCCTATCTGCCCCAGGGCCTTTGCGTACGCTGCTCTGCCTGGTTGTTCTTCCCTGCCTCCTGAAGTGTCTGCGCAAATGTCACCTCCTCCAGCAGGCCCTCCCTGGTCTCCCTGCCTAGAATACTTATGTGTCTCCCAGCTTACTGTCTGTCTCCCCCACTGGAATGCCAATTCCAGGAGGGCTGGGAGTTTGTTTTGTTTATTGTCCCATCCCCCAAACCCAGAACAATGCTTGGCACATGGTAAAAGGTCAGTAAATATTTATAGAAGGAGGAAAGGAGAGAGAGGAGGAGGGAGCGAGGAAGGAGAACAATTCCGAAAAATAAAGTCGGTACAGTGAAGGAGCAGTGCTGACGCCCACACAGCTGTGTTTCTCTCTAAATTTCACCTCCTTTTGACTTGCGGTTTAGAGACCGAGAGTTTGTGTAGCAAGCAGGCCCTGGGCAGCTAGCTCCCTGATTGGGAACACGTCCATAGAATTTTTGTGCTGCTCGTTCCAGAAGTACCGTGCTGATGAGTGACCCGTGTTAAACGAGCAACAACATAAACAGATGCTCCTTCCTCTGAGCTGGTGAGCGACTGAAGAAACCCGTGTGTGTCCTGGTGTCGTCCCCAGACACCAGGAACCTCCCAGAGCCCCCTCGTCCTCCTCACGCCCTCATTCTCAGCCTGGAGCAGTTCCCATCAACCCTGAACTGGACCCCAAGGGCAGTGCGCTCTGATGATGCCCAGTTCTCACTGCGAGGCGTGCGCGAGGCCAAGGAGAGGCCTGTCTACGAGCCGAACGTCTTTGGCAAAGGGCTCGTTCTCGGTGTTTTGTTTGTTTGCTTTGATTTGGGGGTGAAGAAGGAGCAACAACAGTGACTTGGGTTATTCTGAAGGTCGGACTGGAAGGTCAGCACATGCTGAGGCATTTTCTCAGCCCGGGTTGATGTCCTCGTACTTGCTGGGTGAGCAAAGGGAGGGGGGTTTTCCTCTTCTTTTCTCTTTTTTTCTCATGATTTTGCTGCATTATTCTCTTCCAACGCTTGTTCACGCAGTCCTCGCACACTTAATAAGCACCTACTGTGTACCAGCCAGGCCCCAGCCTGGCAGTTAGAGAATCTAAAAGAGGTTTAAGAACTGCACTCAACAAACTATGTCACCAGTCAAGTTTCTTGTAACTATTTGTTCCTTTATTGCTTTTCTTTTTTTCATGAATGTGTTCATCACGATGTTGCAGTGACACCGAAGTATAGAGAGTAAAAGGGGGCGGTCCTCAAGTTTCCTCTTCATCAGGACTCACATAATTGTTGGAGGTGGACTCTTTCGGAGTAGGTGCACAAGCCATCCTACAGATTCGTATCATTTTCTTTTTCCAAAAATAGGATCAGACTGTGGACCCGGTAACGTGTTACTTCCCATTTCAGTGTTGTGGGCATTTCACATCAGCATGTCAAGATTGATTTTGCTTCGTTACTTTGTAGATGTAGCATCATCCTTATGTTTTTCCTGGGTTGGTCACCTAGTACGGAGGTCAGCAAACTTCTTCTGTAAAGGACCAGATAGTAAATGTTTATGGCTTCGCAGGCCGTGCAGTCTCCATGGCAACCGCTCACCTCCATTACCAGAGCATGAAAGCAGCTATAGAAATATGTATACCAAAGAGCATGGCTGCGTTTCAATAAAATTTCATTTACACCCCAGGTAAGTGGACCGGATGTGATTTTCAGGCCGTAGTTTACCAACTCCCCACCTTGGGTCTTCCACATTTTTTCCCATACTAATTTGTTCCTAAACAGATTAATTTAGGTTTGGTTTTAATTGGTTTTTTTGGTTTGTTTTTCTTGGTGGGGGGTAGAGAAGAAGGAATCATTGATTGTTTTTTTAAAATAACATTTCACACATACTTAGCATCTTCTTTTTTCCCCTCAGTGATATCCATGCAATTGCCTCCAAGACCACTGGTGTAGCTCCTACTCACTGCTTTCCGTGGCTGTATTGATTATGGGAATGCTAGTTGCTGTAACAAATAAAACCTATAGTCTCAGAGCTTCCCACGGTCACAGCTGGTTTCTTACCAGGTAAAGACAGTAACGGTGTTCCTGGCAGACCGTGTGCTGTATGGTCCACCACAGACCTGGGTTCCTTGTATTGTGTGTTGTGTAGCTTCCCTAATGCTCCAGAGGCAAGTCCAGCCAACAGGTAATTGCCCCCAGTTGTGACAACCAAAAATGTCCAGACATTGCCCAGTGTCCCCTGGGGCCAAAATCACCTCCATCACTGTTTCAGCTGATCAGAGTGAGGCACTGCCCCTCTGTGGGACTTCGTTGCACCCCCTTACCCCTCGGTGCCCTCTCCTTTCTCCTGCATCTCTGTGCTTGTACCCCCTAACACGCACACACACACCCGCACACACCACCCCTCCTTCCACGGCTCCCACTGTGGCATTGGAAAGTGTCAGAGAATGATGGCTCTCTCTTACCCTCTCCCTCCCCCACCGCCCATTTACGGAACCTGAACCCAGCCACCGTGGGGGCACCTCCTCTGTCTCTGAAAGCCTCCGAGTGTCCAGTCCCACTGGGCGCAGCGGGAACCCCGACGCAGAGGGACGGTGCAGGGGTGGGTCAGAGATGCCAGCCCTTTGTCTTTGTTTGCCTTCCGAAATCTCAAGAAGGGGTTGTGTGGAAAGAGTTGCAAGAAAACAGCTTTAAAAGGGGCCCCGCCCCTGTCTCCCCTAGCCGTACCTCCCAGAATCAGGCCAGGTCAGGTGCCTGAACCCAGGGCAGGGGCTGCAACGCACCCAGGTTTTGATTTGCTTTGTTTTTCTGTTGGTATTGTTCTGGGGAATAATACAGTACTGTTGACTTAGGCTGTTGAGCACTCACTGTGCACTTGGCCTATATTTGCTCATTTCATCCCATAGCAACCTGGAGGGTGGATACGATTATTGTCTCGTTTTGCAGCTGCAGAGAGGGAGGCTCAGAGAGACACTTTGCCCAAGGAACACACCTGGTCAGAGGAGCTGCTGCGGTCGGTCGCGGGACGCCCCGCTCCCAGAGAGTAGTAGCAAAGGCAGCTAAGATTTACCAGTGTGCTCACTGAATGCCAGGTGCTGTCTGGGGTGCTTTCCGTGCACTGATTTATTTCATCCTCCCCCAACCGCCCTGCGAACTCGGTGTCTTTATCTTCCCAGTGGGAACTGAGGCACAGCGAGGTGGAATGAAAGGTCACACGGTTGGGCTCCATGAGTCCAGCTCTCCAGCCCTGGGGCAGGGATGGGCAAAGTATGTCTCATGGACCGAATGTTTATTTTGTAAATAAAGTTTTATTGACACACGACGATGCCCATGCATTTATACGGAGCTGCTTTAGAACTCCAGTGGCACAGTGGGGCCGTCGCGGCGGAGACAGCGTCACCCACAAAGCCTAACGTGTTTACAGAAACGCTGTATGGCCCTGCCGTGGGGCCGTGCCTAGTCACCCTTCCGCCATCGGAGCCACGGGCCCCCGCAGCCGGCTGGGTTTGGGGTGTGTTTGGTAGGTTTGAACAAGTGAGCGCTTTTGGCAGCCACTGGAAAGAAAGCCGGCATCGCAGGAGGCGCCCTCGGGAAGCCGGCCTCTCAGGGCCACCTCGTTTCTCAGAGGTGTGGCCGAAGGCCCCTCCGGTCTCACACGTGCAGGCACCTTCCCCAGCCCTGGGGGACGGGAGAGGGAGGTGAGGAAATCGAAGACCCCTTCCTCTCGGCGTATCTGATCCCAGGCAAGCAAACATAAGCTACTTTAGATTGTCGTAAGTGCCCTGGAGGAAAAGAAACAGGGTGACTTCCTGGGCATGGTGGGGGGCGGGGGCTCAGTGCACTCACTGGGCATTTTTTAAAAAGCTGATGTTCACGCCTCACCCCCAGAAATGTCTGAATCGATTGATCCGAAGTGGGGACTGGGCACCGGTTTAAAAAACAACAACCACAGCTCAAAAACAAAAGCAAACGTGAAAAAACATCCCAGGATGATGTGATGTGTAGCGAGGCCCGGAAGGTGGTCGCAGGGGATAGTGAGGCAACATTCACTGCGTGGGCCAACGGCGCTTCGGAGGAGGCAGCCTGTGGCCAGGCTGTGTGGACGAAAAGGGAGAGTGCTTGGGGGGGTGGACAGCATGTGCAAAGGCCCAGTGGCCAGAGGGAATCCGGTGCTGGGGCTTCAGAATGACCAGAACGTGGGCTCCGAGGAGGCAGTGAGGGCAGGCGAGGCCGAAGAGCGGCCGGGGCCCGGGTCTGAGAGTCCTCAACCCAGTGCTGTTCGGAGTGCAGGTCGCAGCGCATCCGTGGGCCCCGAGATGAATTTGGTGGGCCGCAGCCAGCACTGCGGGAAAATTCAGAGAGAACAGAGTAGAAAGTGCTCATGTGCGTTGCACGTGACTTCACTGTGGTTTCCTGAAACTTTCATTCCAAGGCTTATAAAGGTGTGCACTGCACTGCATTACAAAATGTGTTTCTCACTGTGAGTCTCAAAGGTCTTTGAAAGCCACCGTTTTTAACCCCTGTGAAAGTTTGGAACTGAGCCCGAGAGCGATGGGGAGTCATTAAAGAGGTTTTCATGGGGGCATGACAAGGTCAGATTGATGTTTTAAAATCTCACTCCAGGCGGGTGGAGGCTGGGAAGCGCCTCAGGGGCTGCTGGAGTCAATCGTTGGGGAGTGAGGAGGGGCCCAAGTGGCAGCCAGCAGGAGGAGGACCCGCAGGCAGCATTGAAGGGACGGATGTAGCCACAGAAGTTCGAGGTGCAGGGGCTGGAGGGCTGCAGGCTGAGTGTGGGCTCTGCCTCCCACCCGTCCCTGGAAAGCCAGACCTGTCCCCTCTCCTGTGGTCCAGGTATTGCAGGCATGACGGGTATTGGGCTCTTTTTGGAGCATTTTCTCTTTGCCAGACACTCTGCTAAATGCTTTCAGGTATTAACTCATTTAATACTCTCTCAGCAGCCCCACTGGTACATGCTGTTATTATTCCCGCTGTATAGATGAGGAAACTGAGGCCCAGAGAGGCTAAGGTCACAGCCACCATCAATTTGCATAGCTGGGGTCCCAGCCAGGGAGTGTGGGTCCAGAGTCTGTGTTCTGCAGCATCTCTTTGGTTGCTTTCCCCGAGCTATTTTCCCCGAGTTTGACTATATGGGGTAATAGCCAAGAGTTGTCGTGAGGATTCAATGAGCAGTACATTCGGTGAGTAATAATGCACTCAGGGCAGTGAACGACTGGAGCTTAGTAAATGCTGGATAAATGATAGTTGTTGGTGCTACTACAGTTCACCAACAAGGGTAACTGGTGAACAGAACTGGAGCTGCCTGGGTTCGAATCCCGCTTCTGCCACTTGCCCTCCGGGTTGCTGACCTGCGTTATGAGTATTAACTCTCATCATTAGGCACCGTATGCCAAGTACTTGGCACTGAGCTTGGCCTCAGTTGTGAACCCTTTCTAAGTGTGAGATATTAGTCTTGTTCAAGGTCAAACAGTAATACAAGCGCCAGGACTGGGGATCGGGCTCACAGCCAACTCACTCCTAAGCAACTGAAGCCCCATATAAAAGGGGCCAAGGCACCATGTGTGGTTTCTCTTCGGCCCTGCAAATCTTTCGGGTCTGGTGAGGCCCCAGAGCCCGGGTCCACCTGCAGCCTTGGGAGGGAACAGCCTCCAGCTGCCCCTTGGGGCCACTCCAGGGCCCAGGCCTGGATGCCGACTGCATAGTCCCTGAGTCGGACCTAGCATGCCTGCTCCTCGTCTTGTCTCGGGGAACTGTTTCCCTTGGCACAGGATGGAGACAGGTGACCCCACCTGGCTGGTTCAGGCCCAGGCTTGCTCGGCCTCCCAGACACTTGTTCTTGGCCTCTTGACTTCCCAGGTTGGCACAGCCCGGCCCTCCTGGCTCCCGTCGGCCCTGCCGTTCCCTGCAAGAACGAGTGGCCCTTTGGAGAACGTGTTTGTCCGGTCAAGGTTGACAGACTTCCCAAGCCTCCGTCTGTTGACTGTGGTGGCACGCACTGGCTGCCTCTCTCGGGCGTTTCTCTCACGCCTCATCTTCTCTCTTGGGGTGCGCAGTCCGCTAAGGAAGCAAGGGGACCGGCTGTGGTCACAGGATTGTGTCCAAAGAGAAAGCTGCTGTCTCTGTTGGCCAGACTAGGCAAGTGAAAGGACTGTAGCATCTGCTGAGTGTTTGCAGAACTTTAAAATGCGATGTGTGAGCACACTGTCCTTGGCACCCAGGGTACAGCCGAGTAGGCTCTTACCGACTCTGACATCTCTCTCATTCATTCATTCATTCATTCATGCATACCTGCATTTATCCAACAAATATTTGTTTGGCACGTACTCTGTCTCTGCCAGGCATCGCTGTAAGCTCTAGGGATGGAGTGGGAACAGTCTTTTTTTTATTGTTATTCAACCTTTCCCTTTATTTATTTATCTTTAGATTTTTATTGAATTTATTGGGGTGACATGGGTTAATAAAATTATATAGGTTTCAAGTGTACAATTATATTGTAAATTGTCTATATGTTGTACTATGTGCTCACCACCCAAAGTCAAGTCTTCTTCCTCCACCACTCATCCCCCTTCACCCTCGTCCACCTCCCCCACACCCTGCTTTCTCTCTCTCTCTGTGTCTATGAGCTTTTTTCTTAATCCCTTCACCTTTTCCACCCAGTGCCCCAAGCCCCGCTTCCCTCTGACAGCTGTCGGTCTGTTCTCTTCATCTATGAGTCTGTTTCTATTTTGTTTGTTAGTTTATTTTGTCCATTAGGTGCCACACAGGAGTGAAATCACATGGTACTTATCTTTCCCTACTGGCTTGTTTCGCTCGGCATAACGGTGTCCAGGTCCATCCACAGCGTCGCATCCTCCCTCAATCGTGACAACCAAAAGTGTCTCCAGATATTGTCAGGTGGCCCCAGGAGGACGAAGTCATGCCCCATTGAGAACCTCCGCTCTGAGAGGGGTTTCGGTGCCAGCCACCTGCCTAGCTCTGCGTCTTTGTGGAGGTTGTTTCGTCTTTATGGTCCTCAGTTTCCTCTTTTGTAAAAGGGGGAGACAATGTTATTTCCCTCTGGGTTATCTCGAGGATTCAATGAGCCAATATATGTAAAGCACCTAAGGTAGTGGCTGGCGCACCAGGAGGCCTCTTTCAATGTGAAGATTCGGCTCCGATGTCCCTGTCTTGTCTCTCAGCTGACAGAACTGGTAGCTGGACTTCACCAGCAAGCGTGAATTCCGTGATCCGCAGTGAAGTCTGCCCCGGTGCTGGTCCTGGGAGCCCGCAGTGCCCTCCGCCTCCCCACCCCCGCCTGGACCCCAGGAACGAGATCAGTGCCTGGCGCGTAGTGGGTGCTCTGTAGTGTTTGTGGACTGAATATGTGACTTGAACCCTTGTGACTATCTATAAAGCTATATTTTTAGATCTCCCTTAAGGCTTCTCTCATTTTTCTCGTCTTCCTTTATATTTGTGTTTGCCTTTTTTTGTTGTTGTTTTTTACTTGTTTTGACCGTAACTGTGCTTTTACGACCCAGAATGACAGATCCCAGGGTCCTTCAGTCAGCTGAAGCATCACCAGTTGAGCCGACCAACTGGAGCCTCATGCCTGGTTAGAAATCCCCTTGGCCTGTTTCAGCCCCACGATGCACCGGTTTGGGGTTTGTTTAATTTTCTCCAGCAGGTTCTGGCTGGATTTTAAACCTGGCCAAGGACAGATCTCAGCAGAGGGGTGTGCTTAAGGCTGTTGAGTTTAGGTTTCACTTAGAATTGGAAGCCCCTCCCCCTTTTGCATACAAACACCATCATAATACAATGTATCATTGAATGTGGGGAGGGGTGAGGAGGGTCCCACATGTTCCCTGAAATAAACATAACCCTACAATAGGAAGTGTGCCAGATCATCAAGGTTAGGACGCTGTTACCACCTCCAGGCCAGTTTTATCAAACACCTTTCATTCTTCCATCAGATAGATACCTATCTGAGGCACCGTGCTAAGAAAAAAAAAAGAAAAGAAAAAGATAAACTCAATGGGGTCTTTAATTGACACGATAAATTTGCAGATCCTTAACTACAGCTCTTTGTGACGAATCAGTCCTCAGGCTTTCGTGGTAAGCATGATTGAAGCGCAGCTAAAGAATTTGCTAAAACCCAGAGCGGGTGTGAACTGATACTTCTCTCAAGTGGCTGCCCTTTTGAAAACTCCTGTTTCCATTTCTCTGCCAGTCTCTGATGCCGAAGTTAGAGAGTTCTCCTTGCCTAAGTGGATGTCTTTAGAGGAGAGCTTCTGAACGGGGGTGATTCTAACCCCAGGGGACATCCGGCAAGTTTTTGGTTGTTACGAGTCGGGGAGAATGGTGGTACTGTTACGGAGTGAGAAGGCAGCCAGAGATGTTGCCAAGCAGCCTACAGTCCAAGGGCCGGCCCTTCACAGCACAGAACCGCCCAGCCCAAAATGTCAAGAGTACCTGGGCTGAGACGTGAGATGGAGAGAGGTTCATTGCATCACGGATTAAAATAGCAAAACCAAAACAAAAGAAAACCTGCAAAAACCCGGATGTCCACGGTTGGAGAATGGCTAAATAAACCTTGGTGCATCATTTCAGCGCAATACTCTGCAGCTATTAAAAAGAATTAGGTGGCTCTGGGTGCACTGATGTGGAAAATTAATTGCCCACAATATATTTTTAAATAGGAATTTTAAAAAAATACACAACATAATTTTTGCTTAAATAGATTAATATCTTGTTTGGTATTATTAAGGAAATTTTGTAGGCATGATAATGGCATTATGGCTGTATTTTTGAAAGAAATCTTTAGTTTTTTGTTTGATTTATTTTTAGAGATTCATACTGAAATATGTGGCGATGAAAGCATATTCTGGCTGGGACTGTCTTCACGTTCCCTAAGGGGAGAAGTTGGTGGTGTGGGACAGGCCGGGACTGGCCACGAGTTCCCCGTGGCCGCCGGGGCTGAGTGACAGGCGTAGGGAGGCTCATTGATGACTCTGGGTATTTTTGCGTGTGTTCCCCGTAACATCCAGTTGCTACACAAATGAACACAACACACAGGTAGTGCCCTGAAGACCGTCTGTCAGACGACAGGTAAGTAGATACGGACAGATAGACAGACATAGATGTGGCTCGGTGTAACGGAGAGCTGAACGCGGTGCCATGAATGGCAGAGAAGAGCGTTTCTCTCTGAGGCAGAAGTCGGAAGCTCTCCGAGGTCATCCGTGCCCCAGACCGCTTCCATCCTGTCACGTCGTCCTTAAAATACCGCTTTTTCCTTCGTGGTCCATGACGGCTCTCCTGTCGTTCTGGCAATGGGAACGGGGAAGAACGGGGGGTTTGCCCCCCTCCCTTAAGGACATGGTCTGCACATTGGATGCATCACTTTTGATTCCATCCCGATCGTAACTGAGTCTCATGGCCACAACCTAACTGCAAGGGAAGCTGGGAAATTCATTCTCGGTGGCCGCATGCCCTGCTAGGAGTCAGGAATCTCTTTATGGTAAGAGAAGGGGAGACGAAGAGGCACACCGGAGATTACCAGCAGATTCCGCACGGTGTACCTCGGGTTATGCAGGCCAGCAGTGCTGGGAGGACTCTGTGTTCCTCTGTTCAACTCCTTTACCATGGGCATACATTTATTTTTCTTTTGTAAAAAAAGAATTAAATATTACCCTGGCCAGGCAGCACAGTTAGTTGGAGCATCATCCCATATTCCAAACACTGCAGGTTCGGTCCCCGGTCAGGGCACATGCCTGAGTTGTGTGTTCGATCCCCGGTCGGGCACATATAGGAGGCAGCCGATCGACGTTTCACGTTGTTTCGCTTCTTCTCTCTCTAAAAATCAATAAACGCATCCTCGGGTGAGGATTAAATAAATACATAGATTGATAAATAAGAATTAAATATTGAAAGTGCTAGTGATAAATGGTGCATGTGTGATTCCGTGTGTAAGGCTATGCAAAACTGTAGGCTTTTTCCTCAGCATTCATTTAACTGCTACCCATGGGCTGATTGTTCAGGTCGATTTCAGTCACCGTGCTAGATGCCAAGTATGCAAAGCCCCACCGCCACCCCAGACGGTGCATAGGCAGCATATTTCCAGACCGTGGTCAGCCTCGTAAAGACGAATACAGCAGGATCGGGGATGGAAAGCTGGAGGCCGTTAGGGCTGTCGGAGAGATGGGAGAATGGGTTTGATATTGTGATCAGGGAAGGCATTTCTGAGGAGGTGGCGTTTGAGAAAATACGGGAATGGAACGAGAGAGCAAGTCCGGGAAGGTCTGGGGAAGAGGAACTGTGGCGGAAGGAACTGCACGTGCGGAAGGCGGTGTCCCTGAGGGGACGGGAGTGGGGGTGCTCGGGGCCGCGTGGTGTGGGGCCTTGGGTTAGGTGCGAGATTCAGCCATCTAGAAGTCATGATGGCCAAAAGGCGTTTCTCCTAATTATTTGTGATTATTTTCAAAATGTGAGGAAACATTCCATCGGCAGGATGTAACGCAGCAGAGTGAGGCTGCCTTTCAGCTCTGCCTGTCGTTAGCGGTAGGACCTGAGGACATTTATTTAACATGCTGGCCTCTCCCGCGTGGGGGTGCGGAAGAGAGTTGACTCGGATCCTGTCCTGTTCTAAGGACTATACATGCCGTGAGTCATCTCAGCCTCACAACGGCCCTGCAAGGCGGGTACCGTTTTTAGCCCCGTTGGAAACCTGAGAAACTTGAGGCTGGGAAGTCAAGCAAGATCCTGTACCACTAGCAAGTGGCAGAGCTGGGATTTGACCCAGGCACCGGAGGGAGCCCGCGTGTCCCCTCACTCTTCGAGGTTCCTGCTGGCTCCGCCTCCCTCACAGGCTGGTTGGGGGAGTGCCGTGAGAAAGATTTGTGGCAGCAATCTGCAAGAATATGCATTAATGTTCTTGTAATATTCTTCTCTCTCCCCTTTAAATGTTTTTAACGTTTATAAACCCCTAATGAAGTAATTGATTCATCCCAGGGGTGATGAAACCATTAGATCGGAAGGTTATGGGAATTTCAACATGGGGGAGGAGAGTGTAGTCAGTAGATGGGGGGTCACCCGGACACTGCGCCCCTCCTGATGCAATGGGAAGGGCTTTGAAGCGTTACTGCCCCCACCCTTCAATGAACCTGAACCTAATTTAATTTTCAAGTAAATAAGTGGGAACTAGATGAACGCCACCATGAGGATACAAACAGAAAAATACAGTGCATGAGCTATTCTTCAAGAGGACTCACCTTGTTTGTTCAACACGTCAATAGTCTGCATAAAAAAGACGGGGAGGCTGTTCTGGATTAAACAAATGTGAGTAAGCAAATGTACCATGTGGACTCTGTTTAGATCCTGAATCTTCCAAACCACCCTTCCAAGGTCGTGTGCCGACAGTTGGGGGTGGCGGTGGGGATGGGGTCGATTAGGGACAGTGTTCCCGATGGCGCAGGAATCAATGTGAATTTGGTTAGGTGTGACACTAGAAGGTGTCCATATTTTTAATGCAGTTGGCAGAAAGAAAAGACTTTTAAGTATGATTGTTTAAAAAAACTTCACCAAGGAAAAAATAAACCAAACAGCTTAGAAGAGACTCATATGGTACAATCTTGAAAATGGTTAAATCAGAGGGATAGGTGTTTGGTGATTCATTATACTATTCTGTATGCTTTTGCACATGTTGGAGGTTTTTCATTAAAAAAAAAAGTTCTAGCCCTCCATGAAGTATCTTACCAAAGAGAGAGAGAGAAAAGAGAAAAACCTCACTATATGAAATTTCATAAAATTGAGGCAACCTCAAAACAAGAAGAAAAACATTGAAAAACTCATGAATCACTGCCCGGGCCTTTCAATTTCAGGGTAACGATGTAATCAGAGGAGATCAGTCATCAGGGAAGATAAATTTTAAGACATCTGCTGCCGTGGGTGGCAGATGGCAGGAGAGGAGACCACTCAGAGTCAAGTGTCCCAGCTTTATGAAGTCCATCTCCGCTACTTAGAGTTGATTTCAGGCACGTGCCAGCCTTCCAGCCCTTGCTTTCCTCATCTGTAAAATGGGGCCAGAGTCCTGCCGCTCTCGCAGGGGCTGTTGGGAAGGTTAAGTAAGCTCAAACGTGAATAGCATCTCAGACAGCGTCTCCTGCACGTGGACTGTTGTTATTTTCAGCTTTGTAATGGCCGTTGCTTCCTGGGGACGCACATCAGAATTTGGGTGGAGGGAAGGTACTCTAATGTTCCGTTTTTAGTATTCAGTTTCTCTTACCGTGTCGCCAGTAGTTTTCTCCCATCCTTTCCCCTGCACTCAAAATGCCCTGCTCTGTAATCTCAGAATGAGTCTCTCCCTGGTTTAAGAGGCTTTAAAGTGGGGCCAGGTCACTGCGGTCGGCTGTGGTTGGGTGAGCGAGGAGGAGAGGAACAGTGACGGGCAGCGATGCCTGTGTGGTATCTACTGAAGGCAGGGGCTGTAAGTAAAGTCACACAGATGCCTTTGCAGCCGGAGGGAATGCGGCCTCCAGCCTGCTGCTTACTTGCCTCTCTCTTGGGGGGCGTGGTCCTGGGGCTCCCCCTGGCCCCCAGCACTTGACATTCTCCAGCCATCACGCCTTCCCTTAGAGCAAGAGTCATAGCTGTGGGCTTTTTTCTTTTTCTTTTTCTTTTTTATGGCTCTGCATGAGAAGTGCTCTATAAAGTTCTGCATTCCGCTCCGGGGCCCTGTGGAACCCAATCTGAAATCAGCAGAGTGTGTGTGGTCCCATCCCACTCGGTCACCACACGTCGGGGACTTTTTTGAAGGTTGCCTCTTGTGGGCCTAGTGAGTATTAGAAAAACGCATTGTAAAACGCAGGCATATGAACTTAGTCATTTTTTTTTAAGCCAATTTCAAGAGGTCTCATACTATATGATTCCATTTCTGTGACACTCTCAAAATGCCATCGTGGAGCCAGAGAATGGAGTAGTGAGGGCCAGGGGTCAGGGGTGTCGGGGGTGGGGGAGACGAGGCGAGGCTGGGTGTGCCCGTGAAGGGACAGCACAAGGGAGACCTCTGTGGCGATGGAATAGTTCTCTGTCCTGAATGCAGTGGTGGGCACACGAGTCTGCACATGTGATAAAAGGACCCCAAGCTACACAGAGATGCACTTTGCATCGACATCGATTTCCGGCTTTGACATTGTGCCGTAGTCACATAAGACGTAATCGCTATGGGGGCAGTTGAGGGAAGGGCACCCAGGACCTCTCTATACTCTTTTTCACAACTTCCTGGGAATCTCTAATGAAGTGAAAATAAAAGTGTGGTTTTTTAAAAATCCCATGGACAGCAAAACTGGATTTTCCAAAAGCAAAGGGCCCTTGTTTTATAGGCTATCGGGAATGAGGGACAAGTAATGAAATTCTCCCCTCCGCAGGTTTTGTCCTGCGCCAAGGTCACGTGATGAGACTCTATCAAGCCGGAGTGGGAGAGCTTAACTGGGGCTAAGATTCTAGCCCCAGGCTGGTTCTCCATTCTGGCGGGACGCCCCAGAACATAAGGCTAAGCAGTGGTGCTGATGGGTAGCCTGCTGTGGGGGCATATGAAAATCATGGCTATGTCTTCCTAAGAGAGTTCTGGATAAAAGCTTTCAGATCATGAACAGAAACAATGCAAGGGGGAGGGTGGGACATGGCCACTGGGGATAGAAATGGCACCGGCCACTCTGACAACGCCCTTTACAATGTCAAACGGTGGACCCAGGAGTTTTACTTTGGGGCATCAATCCTAGAGCGCTTGCTGCGCACACGTGCACCCTAGTGGGCCTGTCCCGGGCAGTGTGGCATCAGTTATAATAAAAATAAAACTGGAGAGACCTGAGGACTGGCCAAAAGGACTGGTGGTGTAGATGCACCTGGGAATACTATACAGCAGTGAAAAATAGTAAGCTACATCTCTGCAGCACGACATGAAAAGAACATCAAGATTTTATTAATAGGATGAAAAAGGTCTTAGAACAGGATGTACCAATCAATGACATTGGGTAAAACACATTGATAAAATACTATACAGAAGGGTATGAGTGGGCGTTTGTGTGTGGTGGTGGCCAGAGGAAGGTCTTCAGAGCTATCCATCTGTTAGTGATTGTGGATACAGCTGGTGGGGTATTATGGCCAGAGACAACTTTAATTTTATCTGAAAAGTTTATATTTATTTACAAACACTTTGAGATATGACCTGGGTGGTTCAATTTTTATCTTAAGAAAGGAAAAGTGACAGTTATTTTCTCAGCTGGAGGAGACACGTCTTTGCGACTCGGCTGCCTGTACCCTGGCTCCCTGGAGTCCCCCACCAGTGACCGCTACCCACCTAAGACTGGAGAGCAAGTCCCACTCTAGAATGTCGGCTTCAGCAGAGCAGAGAACTTGTCTGTTGATTCAACACTGTATCCCCAGTGCCTGGAATAATCCCTGGCCTTCAAAAAAAAAGTGAAATAAATTAGTCAAAACAGCAGACTTTCCTTTTCGGTATGCAATATGAATAGACTCAGTGATTCTGAATGATTGGCAGCCTGGCTCAGTGAATGAATCAGTGAGCGAATTTAGCATCAGCTGTGTCCCTACTTCATCTGCCTCCTTCATAGTCATAGCCTTCGGGAAGAGACTAAAAGTACCTTGTTCGTCTGGGGAGACGGTTCCCTATGTATCCCAGCCCTGCCCCCACAGCTCCTACTAGGTGACACCTCCCCTGTTGTAAGGGAGATGGGGTAGGGGGATGGAGATGTGAACAGGCGGAAAGGCTTCTGACCACACCACTGTAGCATGTGGGGTCCTCTCTGTGGATATTCGAGTCGGCCACAGTAACAGCAGCCCCCGAATTTCCTACTCTTAATTTTCACAATGAAGTCCAAAGATGTAATGCACACGTTATCAGAATGGGGGTCACAGTCTTCTAAGACTACTTTGCCAGCAGCTCCCAATAGATACCTTCTAAGATCAAGTCCAGTGGGAGAGAACATCTCTTCTCCAGTTTATCCTGGGCCACTCATTGGCCCCCATTGGCTCGTGACCACCACCCCTGAGCCAATCACTGTAGACCAAGGGATGGGAGATGCTAATTGCCAGGCTCAGGGTCAGCCCCACCCAAGCCACATGGACTGAGAGTGGGGGAGAGGCAGTTCCTCCAAAGAAAGAAAGAAAGGCTGCTGTTGCCACAAGACCTGCCAGGCCAAATCCCAGGCACCCGCTGCTCCTGCCATGCTCCTTCTTAAGCGATGACTTTCTTCTCCATGCTGTGTCTCTGGACGCTTTCACATTCTCCTCCTGCTTTCTTAGCTTGACCTCTGAGATCATTCTGTGATATGTATGTGTATCAAATCATCTCATTGTGCACCTTAAACTTATATAGTATGTCGATTATACTTCAGTAAGGCTGGAAAAGTAAACCTGTGGTGTGGGGGGGCGGGGGGCGGGCAGGACTGCCGAGGACGTGACAACCAGGCGGAGCTTAATGGCATAATAACCACAGTTAACAAGCACTGTGTGTGTCCTCCGGACGGGAGCTTTTGGACAACTTCTCCCTTCTGGGGCGGCCCTGGGACAGTAGCATCCGACTTCCAGGTATTTCTGACCACGCCCTCATACAGTGCGAGTGCTGGCAAGAGTAAAGCAGGGGGTCTCAAGCTCTTGCCTGGAGGGGCCAGGCAGGAACATCAGTGAGTGTCCCATCTGCGGTGGTGACGATGGTAGTGACCAGCACGTATATAGCAGGCACTTGGCAAATACTGGTTGAATGGGTACATTTATTCATACACCACATTCATCCATTATACCAGACATATTCATTAAACAGCCTTCAAGGGCCGGGCCCTGCAGAAGATTTTGGGAATGTAACGGCAGACAAAACAGACACTTCCTTTCATCATGTGGCTTACAGTCTGGTTGGAAAGACAGATAGAAATTAAATAACTTACAGACACCTGTGAAAATGGTTATAGCTGCTGCTTGGTGAAAGGGTGGGAGGTGGGCCCATGGAAGCTAATGTAGGGGAGTGGGCCTTACTCAGGAAGGGCCTGGGGAAATCATGCTGAGACCCCCGAAGGGCGAGCAGGAGGGAATGGTGTTCCAGGCAGAGGGAACAGTGTGTGCAAAGCCCAGTGTGTTGGACTGAGACATTGAGGGAAGGAAAGCCAGGTAGATCAAGGCTGTGTTAGAAGTCTTGGCTTCATTCTAAAAACAACAGAAAGCAATTGGAGGTTATAAGCAAGGATGAGGAGAGGGGGCAGGTTCATTTATGTTGTCAGAAGTCCCTTAGGCCACAGCAGGGAGAAAAAAACAGAGGGAGGCCACTGTGTCCCCAGGGAGATGGGTGCAGAGGTCACAGTGGTTGTCCGGGGTGGTGGCGTGGCCCTGAGCGATGGCCGTGGAGGGGGAGAGCAGCTGGTGGGTTCCATGGATGTTTAGGAGGCAAGCTTGATGACACCCGGTGATGGATTGGGTCTGAAGTTTGAAGGAGAGGGAGGAGGGGGACGATCCCGGGCTTTTGGTGGGAGCACCTCTCCCCCTGAGATGGGGGGAAGCCAGTTTGCACTCAGCAGATGTATTTAGAATTGAAATCAAATGGGGGTGGTGGAGGCGGCCAGACATGTCCAGGTTTGGGCCACAGCTGCTGTCTGTCCAGAGCCTGCGATTGCTGTCGGCCGGTTTGGATTTCTAAGCCCTTGAAAGATGTTAGGAGTTGGTCCTCTCTCTAGTCCCCTTGGCCGACTGGCCATCTGTCCTCTCCATCCAGCGGGCAGGGCCACTGTTCTCAGCCAAGGTAGCCAGAGCGCTCAGGGGGGTGTGGAAAGGTGAGCCGCCCACCCGCCCGGGAGCCTCCATCTGCTTTTGATCCCTCCCAGCCTTTGAAGTCGCCCCCCACCCCCCACCTTCCAGCTGTCATCTCTCAGGCTCCTCCAGCAGCCTCACACTCCCCCAGTGCTTCTCAGTCCCTGGGGACAGGGGTGGTGACAAGGGTAACAAATGGTGCAAGCCTCTGGCAGCAGCCGGCCAAGGAAAAGGCCAGAGGGCGGGGCTTTCAAATGCCTCTTTCTTCCTGCTCCTCTGGGCCGGGTTCTGAAGCAGCAGGGGTATCGGGGTTTTGCAACCATGCAGCTCAAGGGAAGAAACTTGTTTTTTGTAAATGAATCCCATGCCTTTGCTCCCTTTCTCCGCCTTCATGAAAGAGAAGCTAAGTCTTTGTCTTCCCCCCAGATTCTGTTAGACTGTCTGATTTCTCTCCTCCCTCTCCTGCAAAGAGGATAAGCCGGTCTCCTATTTCAGGTATTTGTGTGGAGGGGAGAAAGGGAGACGGGCAGGAAGCCTCCCCCTGAACTGCATGAGAACTCAACTCTGTCCATCAGGCCCCAGTAGGAACCAGTGGCTGTCGGAGATCCGTGGCAGTTCCCAGTGTCTGCCTGGAGTGTATGTGTCAGGCTTTCGTCTGTGCCAACACAGATCACGTCCACGGCAGCTCCCCTTTATGGGGTACCCATTGCTCGTGCCTTCTCTGACTTACCTGCCAGGAAGGGCACAGGTATTTTCTCCATCCTCATGGCTGAGGCTCAGAGAAGCAAAATAACTTGCCCAAAGTCATATAGCTGGTAAAGACATAGTTAGGATGTGAGCCCCTGCAGCAGATGACAGAGCGGTGGGGGGGGGGGGGCCGGCAGGGTGGGGGAGGTGCTCTGACTGGTTGGTTTAGTGGACACACTGGAGCTGGGCCCTGGGTTCAAATACTAACCAGTTTTACTGGCAAGCCGTGGTTAAGATCGCAGACCCTGGAGCCAGAGCGCCTGGTTGTGAATCCTGGTTCCAGCCCTAACCACCAGCCACTCTCTGAACCTCAGTTTCCTCGTCGGCTTCATAGGATTAAATGAATATATATATATATATGCGCAAAGAGCTCTTGACTCCAGAGTAAGTGGTCTTTAAGTGTTAGTTATTTTTATTTCTGTTATCTGCAAACTGAGCAATACAGTCAGGGCCAGGTTAAGACCTTGAGAGGCCTCAGTACACCAAAGAGATCGGCCTCCCTCCTCCACTGCCCCATGGAATTCAATAATAAAACAATATGACCCATAGAACACGAACGTAAAACTCACCCTGTGCTGGAATTTAAAAAGCGTCCTTTTAGATCTTCATGGCAGAACGGGATCAGTTTTCGAGACAGGAATGATTCACATTTCCTTGGTGCCGACGCTTTGCTCAGACCTAAGCCTGTGTTTAGTCGGCCTGTTGGGAAATAGAGGGCAGATAATTACATCTCCCAGGGTGGCTGAGAGAATTAAAGGAGGTAATGTAAAAGTAATCAAGAAAATTGCCTGACATGTAACAGGTGCCTGGGAAATAAGAGCCGTGATCAGACTTTCTGGAAGGTTGCTTTTCTCACTCTGTTCATGTTGCTATGCTTTGGGTGAGAGGTTTGCTCATGCAAGATAGCAGTGCCACCTGAGCTGTAGCAGGAAAACAATTGTCCGGCTCTTAAATTGATATGCTGCTTATTTTGTGAGCAGAACATTTCATTTTTAAAAAAATATTTTATTTATCTTTAGAGAGGGGGAAAGGAGGGACAACGAGAGGGAGAGAAACATCAATGTGTGTTTGCCTCTCTTGCGCCCCCTACTGGGGACCTGGCCAGCAACCCAGGCATGTGCCCTGACTGGGAATCAAACTGGCGACTCTTTGGTTCACAGATCAGTGCTCAGTCCACTGAGCCACACCAGCCAGGGCTGTGAGCAGAATATTTCTATTGCTTCGGTTGTTGGTGATAGTTATTTATTTGCCTCTGAAGGATGATGTTGTGATAAGTGTGTTTGAATTTTAGATCTTAAATTGCCTCCCAAAGATCTAAACTCAGGCAACTGGCTTTATTTCCTTTGGAGTCAATTACCATGCAAATTAATTTGAGGAAGGACAAACCTTTCAGTTGTTATATTGTTATATCTTGGTAGATTGATTCTTTTATCATTACTGTATACTCCTCTCAATCTTTATAATAGTTTTTATTTGCAAGTCAATTTGAAATTATTTCTGCTTTCTTTTAATTAGTATTTGCATCATATGGATTTTTACAATATTTTGCTTTGAATCTTTGTGTATCTTTATATTTACAAGATTCTTATAATCATGTAGTCTGTTTTTTAAAACCTAGCCTCATAAACTTTGTCTTATAATTTATTATGTTTCCATTTTATGTAATTATTATAATGTAATGTAAATGTGTATTAAATGCTTGCGTTTAATATAGTTATTGATAAATGAGTTTAAATGTATCATTTTATTTTTTTGCAATTTGTTTCACCCCTTCTGTGTTTTTTTTCCCTCTCCCTTCTTTTGGATAAGTCAAGTATTTTTATTACTTCATTTTGTTCTCTATTAGCTTATTAGTAGCCATTTTTAATTATTATCTTCTAAGTAGGTACCCTTCACATTCTAGCATGCATCCTTGGTAAATCTGAAAGTTCACTGTAAGTTAGTGCTTTTATGACATCCAGGAAAATGCAAGGTCCTGAGAACAAGTTAACTTTGTCTATCCCCTTCCTACTCACGTGTCCACCTTTTATGTTGTTCTCCGTTCCTTGCTGAATTGTCGTGCCTCCAGAGCATTGCTTTTTGGTGCAGGTCTACCCCGGTGGCAAACTGTCTACATGTTGGTTTGTTTCATGTTGAAGGATTTTCTTGCTGACATAAAATTCTATATTGGCAGATGACAGTCCTTTTTTTTAATGCCCATCATTTCTGTTGAGAAGCCTTATTACTCCTTCTTTAACGTTAACTCGTCTTTCCTTTCCCCTCTGGCTGCTTGAAGGGTGAATATGTTCTCACCCATGTGCTGTTTGACCATGATATGCACGCGCAGGGGTGTTTTTCTCTGTGTTTGTCCTGCTTTGGATTCACAGAACTTTTCTATTCCCTTAGCGTGATACCCTTCATCGGTCTGGGGAATGTTTCTGTTAGTTTCTCATTAAATGCTGTTTCTGCCTTGTTCTCTCTCTCCTCCCCTTCTGCGGTCTCTGTCACATGTAAGTTAGACCTTTCCTCCGTGTCCCATGCTGCTTCTGTACCTTTTTGAAGACCTATTTTCCAACCTTCTTCCTGAGATTTGCTTACTGACTTATCCTCCGGTTCATTAACGTTTTCTTCTTCTACGTCCAATCTGCTCTATGGAGTTCAGAATTTCAATGATTGTGTTTTCAGTTTTAGAATTTCCATTAGATTTTTTTGGAGAGATTTTCATTCTCTAGTCGCATTCTACACCTTAAACCCAGGTTCATGATCATATTATCACAGTGGGTGGGGAGTCCATGTTTGATCATCCCGGTATCTGAATCTTACACGGGTTTGGATTTTCGTCTGGGTTTTTGAGCATTTGGTCTTGTCTCCTTGCATGTCTGGTCATTTTTTATTAAATGCTAAGCACCGTGCATAAAAAATTACGGAGACTCTGAGAGATGACGTCTTCCCTAAGAGAAAAATTACTTTTCTTTTGGCAGGTGGCAAATCGCTTTGATCCAGCACAGGATTGAGATGGCTCGAGGCAGGATCTATCCGCTTTGCCCTGACTCCACCGGAGTCACCCTTCAGGGGTGCCGGTTAAAAGCCCGGTGTGTGTTAAATTATCACTGAAAAACAACATTTTAAAAAATTAAAAAATAAAAGCCGGGCGTGTTTACCAAGGCCTCTCATCCTTGATGAGCCGTGAACTCTAAAACGCGCCTCCGAGGTCCTGGCAGATTGCCAGGAGCTCTGCTTCTTTCTTGCCTTCTCAGCTCCCCCTTTCTGCTTGGCTTCTCTGCCTCTCACCCCACCCACCCCACCCAGCTTAGGTGTCAGCAAATGCCTCCAAGGTAGTCCACATTCAGCTCACTTCTCTATTGTTCTCGTATCTCTGGGATCTTTGCCAGCTGCCTCTGCTGAGTAGCCCTGAACTCCAGTTTTTGTGCTTTGCCCCTCCCCCCGACCAGCCCAATGAGGCTAGAAAACTCTTAAGCCCTTAATTTTTTCCTCTGTGTTTATAAATTGGCAAATGTCTTGCAAGGAAAAGTGGCAGAGGTCAGGCTTCACTCGGTCCATTCCTCATCTCTCTTGGATCTTGGGCCCTCAAACTCGGCCTTGGTCGCCCTCCAATGCCTTAAAACAATGTTTTCTAGCTGTTATTTTTGATTGTGTAATGAGATGGAACCAAAAATGCAAACTATGCCAGCATGTCTGGGGGGTAGACTCAATTAGACAGCTTAATACATTTTAGGAAAATTGACTTATTTTCATTTTCTCCAATATTGGAGGAAAATGCAACTTTAAATCATACTAAGTGGGAGACTTCAGATGAATTAAAGACTTAAATATGAAAGGTAAAATTCCAAGTCAGTAGCTTAAAATGTAGACAAACTTTAATATCCCTGGGTTAGGGAAAGAATTTTTACATTTAGAAAAAAAATAAATTATTGGGCAAATATATATTTAAAAAAATGAGTCTATAAAACACTATAAATAAAGAAAACAGAAAATGAAAGATTAAGAAAAACTTACAGCATCTAAAACCAACAATGAGAAAACTGTACTTGAAAAACAATAAAAAATGTTAAAAAAAGACCCCAATAAAATGAAGTAATTTATATAAAAAATAAACAATAAAAAATAAAACCAACAATGAGCCAATACCTAGATTCTACAAGGCACTCCAACAAACCGACAAGAAAAAAAAAAGAAAAAAAGGAAGAAAATCCAGTAGAAAAATGGACAAGGATAAAAGATATAAATAGACAGTTCTCAGAAACTCATATGCCCCATAATTATGTGACTATATGTTTCAACTCACTAGTAATCATAGAAATGCAAATTAAAACAACTGTGAGATATCATTTTCCACCCATCAGCTTGGCAAAAATCGGAAAAGTGGACAATGCCAAGTGTTAGCAGGGATTTGCGAAACTAGAGTGCTTCTGTCCTTCTGCCGGGAATCTAGAACGGCACAGGGACCGCGAGGGACAGTCTGCGGATATGCACATAAGTCTGTTTTATTATGGTATGTTTTCTATATTTTTAGATATTCGTTCTGTTTCAGTGAAGATGTTCCTTGCAGCGTTGTTTATGGCGGCTGAGAGGTGGAGGCTTCCGAGATGCTCATCCCCAGGGCGGTGCACAGATTCAACAGAGCGGAGCTCAGCGTGGAATTCTAGCCCCAAGCTGGGTCGTCATCCAGCCATATGCATACATTTTAAAATCATACTGCAGACTGGGGGGAAAAAGTCTGATAAACAATGAGATCTTGTATAGAACGTTATTCATGTGAATTAAAATGCATCACACACAAAACAGTGTGACATCATTCAAAGAGACGTATTTAATACATTAGCATCATTGTCTAGGGCGGGATGGAAAAATGAGGATAAACAGGAGTTTTTTAAAAATCTTGGGGAAAGAAACTAATCACTCCATTGTAGATTTCCTCCCTCCCTCCTTGCCAATCCCTCTCCTCCTCCAGGCCTTCCTCCCTCCCACCCTGCAACAGACGCCAGTCAGATGACAGAGTGGAGAAGGTTCTGGGCAGGCGCTGTGGGGGAGATACGGACTATTTATTTCCACATTGCTTGGTCGGCGAGAAGAGTAGGCAAGGGGTGAGTGCACCGAAAGCCCTAGGAGTAATGCTCTGTCCCAGAGCTAAGACTCACAAACACATTCCTGCCCTGCTGTAATGTCAACAAATGCTGTTTGGATGTGGTAAGAGCTCTTGAGGATGACAGCGACACTCAGTAAAATAAATAAGCCATGTGACTGAGGCCAGAAGTCACATTGCTATTTCTTTCCTTGTCAGGCTTTTCCAAAATGATACAATAGAATGGATCTCAAATGCAAAGACCTGTAGAGACCAGGAGGAAATGTCAAGGGAAAAGAAGGGTCAAACGTAAGACACTAGGGAGGGGTGGGGACTGTGGCAGACTGGAACCTGTATGCCTTCACTAAGTTGGTCTGCCACTACTTAGCTCCAGGAAAGCATTGCCATGCAGAAACGTGGCATTATCCTTTCATTCTCAAGAGAAGCTGAAATTCTAGGTTCTTGTGTGAAATCACTTTATTTTAAAACATTGGCAGTGGCGTGAAGTATTTTTCAACCCTGAGGATGCAGAAAGGTAGCTCATTTTGCTGCCTCTAATACCCATGCTCACAGCACCTGAACATTTAGAAACCAGTGGTATTTTTAACATCAGTATTTATTTGTTAACCTTGAATTATTTGCATACACCCAAAAGGATGAAGGGAATGAGTGTGGATAATGAGCAACTTTCTGGCACCTACAGCCAGTAGGGTCAGTGTCTGCCATTTGCTGAGCTCCATCCAATATGCTTGATGTATTAAAAGAACGAGACTCCTAGGCCTCTCTCCTGGAGTGTCTGTGGCTTTGGGGGAAGAAGAAAATGGGCAGCCGGGGCCAGGTGGCTCAGTTGGTCGGAGTGTCGTCCCGTGCACCGAAAGGTTGCGGTTTTGGTCCCCGGTCAGGGCGCAGACCTAGGGTGAGGGTTCCATCCCTGGTTGGGGTGCGTACAGGAGGCAGCCAATGGATGTTTCCCTCTCACATCTGTGTCTGTGTGACTGTCTGTCTGTCTCTCCCTCTTCCTGTCTAAAGTCAATCATATCCACAGGTTAGGATTAAACAAATTAAAAAGGAAATGGGTACACAGCATGCATGTATACCTGGGGAGATTTAGGGACTGAATGTGTGTCAGCTGGTATAAATAAGCAGTGGAATTCTCTTATCAAATTAAAAAGTATATATAGAGCACTTCCTATGTGTAAGTCCTGGAATGAGTGATTTCTTTCGGTTTTAAAAATTAAGTGTTTCGGGCGCACAAAGATGTGTGGTAACCACCACGCTGGCCATCTAAAGCCGGGGTTGTCAGATATTTTCCGCCAGATACGAAATGTTTCCAGCTTTGTGGGTCTCTCTCGCAATCACTCAGAGGTTGCAGCATGAAAATGGTCAAGGACAACCCAGTAAACCAATGAACAGAGCTGCATCCCCAAAAGACATTAGTTATGGACACTGAAATTGGAATTTTACAAATTTTTTACATGTCATGAAATGTTCTTTTTGTTTTTTTCAACCATTTAAAAACGTAAAAGCCATTCTTGGCTCACGGACCATAAAAAAAAACAGATGACAGGCTGGCTTAGGACGGGCCACGGTCAGTGTCAACCCCTGAACTAAATAAAATGTTACACGCACCACGGAAACCCCCAGGGTACCACTTCCCAAGTCGCATCCTCCTCCTCTTCCCAGAGCTAACCACTGACCTGAAATTGGTGTTTATCATTCCCCCACATACTGTTCTACTTTTATTGCACGTGTCTGTGTCCCTAAACAGTATGTACTACTGGCTTGTGTATCTTTGCACTTCACGGAAGCGGTATCACACCTTGGGCGCCCTTCTGCCTCTTTGCTCAGTACCTTGCTTGGCAGTCTGCTGTGCTCGTGTGGAGCTTCATCCCGTCTTTTTCGGGGCTGTATTGTGTTCCACTCTGTGAGCACACTGCCTCATTACTCATTCCGGCGGTAGTGAATGGGCATGTAGGTTGCTACCTACTAAGTCCTTTGTTGGCGTGTGTCATCTCTTCCCACCTCACCGTGACCTTGTCAGAGAGGTGCTTTGGTGATCCCCGCTGCCCGGAGGAGAACACTTTGGACTTGGAGCAGTTTGGTAACCTGCTCAAGGTACCAAGTAGGGACCCTGGAATTTGAATCCACCACCGTTTCACAATGACATCTGAGTTCAGAACCATTTTGCCCTCTGTCAGTGCGTTGTGTTTATTAACGCAATGATAGCGGGTCCTGACCTTGGAGACTGAACTTGGTGCCGTCAATGAACTTGGCCTTTCTCTGAGGACAGCTTGAACCGGCGGCACACGGTGCTGGTTGTAGTGCAGTCCCTTGCAAACTGCCGTGCGCGGTGCTGCGTGCGTTGGCCAGACGCCTCATTTCCTAACCGCGGTGGGGAGGAATGGGGGAGGAACAAGTACTGACGTAGGGCAAGAGTGGGAAGAGTTTTCAATAAAGAAATGAAAACGACCCAGGAGAACTGTCCCTGTCCTTCCCTGCCCCCGTAACGTTTTATCGAAATCGGGAGTAACTCAGGAGCCGGGTATTCGTCCTTGGGAGGGACCACAGTGAAGGGCTGTGGAGTTTTGCTGCCTCGAGGGACTTGATGTCAATGATGCCTTTTGAGCCTTTCTCCGTCTGAACAAGTCACACCATGTCACACTGTGTCCCTTTGTCCCTCTTAACTGCAGCCAACTCCGACTTCTCCCCGGGCCTCTGGCTTTCAGGAATCGGAATTCAAACACTCTCCTCCCACCTGTTTCTCCCTTCCTGTCCTGGGAAGTCTCCCTGGGCCACTCCAGCTCATTCAGAACACGTTTAAAGGAGACCAAAATACATCATTTTTCTAATGGCGAAACACAGAAGAAAGGAGGGGAAAGTTTTAATCAAGCGGGCCTAGTCTCCGGAGGGGAGCGAGTTCTTCATTTCAATTCATGAAAAGTTTAGTGAATTTTGATTATGCGGAATTTATGAGACGCTGGCTTTAGGTAATCAGCTTTCGAATTTATACTCTTAGGGAAAGAAGCAGGAATCATTAGGAAGCATGCATAATTGATGAATAAATGATGTTTTCCTTTGTTTTCTTGCAGGTACAAGGAAATGCTAGAACTAGTGATCTCGCCCAGCCTTACTGTAAACAGCATCTGTCCGGGTAAACCGAAGCGTACTGCCGACGCCGATGTTGGGGCTCTGAGTGACGTAGAAGGTAGGTCTGGTGTGAGTCATGATGGACCAGAGGTGGTCCCTGCGCACCCCACGGACTCCAGGAAGGGGCTAACATCCGCAGACACCCATCCTTTCCACAGTACCACTTGTCGTTGTAACAATTTCTCCCCCAGCCGTCCAGTGGTTGCCCCTGGACCAGAACTTCAGCGTACGTGGCTGAGAATTTTGTCTAGTCACCCGAGGTGAAAGTGTACTTGTTCGTGTTCTGAACTTCCGGTCTTGGTCCCCAGTTCCAGGAGATGCTGACACCTCCACGGAGGGTAGCCAGTTTCGGGTGTGCCCTGGGTCTCTGCTGGGTCGCTCAGCGCTCTCTCGCCATCTCGGCGTCCAAGCAGGCGTCTCGTGTGAAGGGGTTGATGTTGGGACAAGAACTCGTCTGCCTTCTGCTTTCAGGTTGGGTTGAAGTCAAGGAAGCAGAGGAGAGTTAAGCTGGTTTTTAAAATGATTGGCAAATGATGCAGCTGGACTAGTTTTCACCAGAACAATTCCAGCCATTGTTTGCTTGTTTGGGATCTGTCAGCCTTCCTGGTAGAGCTGGAGTTAACAAAAGGCACTAAGCTATTCTGTTTAACCACTGGGCTTAACCCTTTACAGGGCCCACTCTGGGATCTGCGGCTGGTATCCCGGGACCCCTGGCTGTCTCTCCTTCCCGATCTGTGTTTGGTGACAGCTCCTGGGGCACGAATGCTATGTAACTGTCGTGGAAAACCAAAGAGACGTGTGTCTAGCTGAATATAACATCACAAGGAATTTGCTGTTAAACAACTCCAGGCTTCTGGAAGTAATTATTGATGTCCCCAAGACAGTGACATTTCCTTTACATGCTAGTAATAAAGCTGGATCAGCCCTGCTTGAAGTGCCATCCAGAGGGGCCGGGCTCCCACATGCAAACCTCGTGGCAGAGAACACACCTTCCTTTTTCCTGGCACTTCAGAGCACGCGTGTAAACCGCCCCGGCCTCTTTGAGAATCTGCGAAGGTGTAGTGAGCCCCGTTCAAAGGCAGTCCTCCTTTTCTTTCTAGAGAGGCACCGGTCACCTTAAGACGGCCTTCATTTCAGAGTCGGCAGAGCTAGGACGAGGCGTAGAGCGCTGAGTGGGGAGGATCCGATTCCGAGTCCCAGCTCCACCGCCAACCAGCCCAGTGATCTTGGGCGAGTTGTTGAACCTTTCTGGGCCTCAGTTTTGTCACCTGTCAAATGGTGGCGTGACCACGGCCCACTTCACGGGGTGCTTATCACAAGGGTTAAATGAGGTGATGTTCTGCGAAGTGCCTGGCACACCTCAGGCGCATGGTGCAAAAGTCAAACTTGTAACTCCATGTCATTGTCCTCTGAATCAAATAACCACAGTGCGTTCAAAGCCATGGTTGCAAACTGGCAGCTCACAGCCAAGTCTGACCCTCAGGTATGGCTTTGTCTGGATTACACTGTTTTTTAAATTGATTTGAGAGAAACAGAGAGACATCAGTTTGCTGTTCCACATGTTCATGCTTTCATTGCCTGACTCTTGTATGTGCCCTGACCAGGGATTGAACCCTGCAACTTGGTGTTTTAGGGCGATGCTCTCACCAACCGAGCTACCCAGCCAGGGCTGGATTACAGTATGCTTTAAATAAAAGTTGTAAACATTGGGACAATTCAGATACAAATCTGGATTTCAAGTTTCTTTTGAAATGCCCACTGCTTTAGAAACAGGGGCCCCTGTTCCCGCCTGGCTGCCACTAGTGGGAGGAGCCTAGGGGGAGCCATCCCTGGCGAGTCCCGTCTGTAAGTTTCGTGAGCACATACTTTGCACCAGGCGCTGTTCAAAGCAATGCAAATCTAGTTAATTCCTCTCCTCCTCCGTCACCATGACAGCCAGCGCTTGGCCGTGTGCAGACATTAATGTCTGTGAACTCATTCAGTCCCCAGAACTGTAAGACGCGGGCACAGTTATTAACCTCCTTTTCCTTATGAGGAAGCTGCAGCACAGAGAGGTTGTGCAGCTGGATCAAGACGGCGCAGCTAAGTGACAGACAGAATTGAACGTAGGCGGTCTGACTCCAAAGTCTATTCTCCTATCGGGACACAGTGCTGTCTCTCATATAATTACTACACTCCTGTTAGGCTATGAGCCCATTTTACAGGTGTGGAAGTTGAGCCGTAGGGGAGTTAAGTAACTGGCTTAAAGTCGCACAACCTCGTGGCAGGGCCAGGCATCAAACCCAGGCACGCTGGTTCCAGAGTCCCCCCTTCTAATCTCAGTCATCGATTCCCACCAAGCTCCGGAGAGTCCCCAGACCCCGATGTCCTTCCCCCACAGTAGTGGCCCCACAAACGCTGTCTCTCTCCTTATTGTGACTTGAGCTGCCCGTGCCCTTTCCACCACCCTGGAGCCTGCTGTCTGCCAAGGCTGAGGCCGTGGCGGGGGGAGCAATGGGGCAGAGAGAAGTAAGTGGCTCCCCCGAATTTTAAGCAGGGCAGGGCCCAGGGGTCAGGTTACACACACACACACACACACACACACACACACACACTTCTTTCTCTTGACATGGGTGTGAACTCCGGGGATCTGTAGGGGACATTCCACCCTAGCTGTGGCCCCAGGTGCAGCCATACCGGCTGCTCTTCCTGCCTGACCTCCTTGCCTCCCTCCTCCTGGGCCCTTCCGCCCGTCACAGAGGCATTATTGAGAGACTCCGCTCCGAGGGCCCAGCCCCACGATGGACCCCGGGGAGGCATGAGCCTCGTGGCCTACACTCAGGGGGACTCCGCAGGGAACAGGGAGCCGAGAAGCCCCGCAGTGGCTCCCAATGCATCCAGCTTCACCTCCCACCAGTCGTGGGTCCCAGGCTAGTGGCCCAACTTCTTTGGGGTTTACTTGCCTTATCTGTTCAATAGGAATCATTATTTCAGTGACCTCACAGAATTGATGTGAGGATGAAATAAATAAAACATAGAGAAGACGTAGTGTTTAAAAAATTATAGAAGTCCTGACTAATGTGGCTCAGTTGGTCGGAGCATCATCCCACAAACCGAAAGGTCATGGGCTCAATTCCTGGTCAGGGCACATGCCTGGGCTGTGGGTTCAGTCCCCAGTCAGGGCACGTGCAAGAGGCAGCCAATCGATGTCTCTCTCTCACATCAATGTTTCTTTCCCTCTTTCTCCCCACCTTCCCCTTTCTCTAGAATCAATAAAAGAAAAAAAATTTTTAAAAATTTATAGAATACCATCTAAATCCCTTACCCTGGCCTCGAGGTTCTACTTGTCTGTCTTTGCCGGCCTTTCTGACTCATCTCGTCCCCGGCCCCTTTGCTCACTGGGCCCAGCCCCTGGCCTGTCCCCTTTGCTGTAACTCACAAGCACGATTCTGCCCTCAGAGCCTTTGTGCTTGCTGTGCCCTCTGCCTGGACCAGTCTTCCCCCAGCCTCAGCTCTCATCAGAGAGGTCTTGTCCATTAAAAGTTACTCTTAATTCATTCATTCAACACATGTTGACTCAGCCACGTGCCCGGCATCGGTTTAAGTATTGGGAAGACAGCATGAAACCCGGTTCCCTTAGAACCTGCCCTGGGGCGCTGTCAGGGCAAGAGGCTGGCAATAACAATAAGTAAAATGCGTCTGGGGTGAATGTTGATGCACTACAGGGGTGGAGCAGTAAGGACAGGAAGTGCAGAGGTGTGGGGTTACAGTTTGTGTTAAGGTGGCTAGGAAAGAGGTCACTGGGAAGGTAACACTTGCATGAAGACCTGAAGGAGGTGAGGGAGGGCACTTCACGGTGACAGGAAAGAAGAGCCTTATTCGCAGAGGGGACAGCGAGTGCAAAGGCCCGAGGCAGCATGTTCCCAGGGCACTTGAGGAGCAATGAGGAGGCCGGTGCGGCTGCAGCCCAGTGAGAAGGAGGCAGTGGGGGAAGTGAGGTCAGAGAGATAACCAGGGTTTGGCCACGTCCGGCTTTGTGAGCTATTGGAAGGACTTTGGCTTCTACCCTGACTCCCCGGAGACCAGAGGAGGAAGGTGTTACAATAACCCAGTGAGAAGCGGTGGTGACTTAGATGAGTGGTTAGAAAAGTCCAATTCTGGGTCAGTGTTGAAGGGACAGCCAGCAGAACACCCAGCCGCGCTGTTCCATATCCCGTTGCATCTTCTCCCTGTCCCTACTCCCTATCAGAAGTTACGTGTCCACTTGTTTGTCTGTCTTCCCCAGAGTATAAGTTCCCGTAGGGCAGACCTTGCCCACGTTAGGTGCCTATGTATCCCTGCTACTGAGAACAGGGTGTGGCACACAGTAGGTGCTTAGGAAGTATTTGCCGAATGAATGAAGACAGAAGACAGGGCGCTCTGCAAGACTGTAAGCCGGAAGGACTGAATGTGCGCCACCCTCTGTAAGCGCCCGGTAGTCTCACACCTTGCAGCCTCAGCCCCCTTGGCTTGTCCCCCTGCCTGGGGTGCCCATCCTGCCTCTGCTTTAAAATTCAGATCCATTTCTAGTCACCAGGTACGTGAATAATGTACACAGTCCTCGTGACAGCTGGAAACGTCGGGCCAAGCTCCCCTGTGCACATCCTGGTCTTTTCCTCTCTTGTCCGGAAATAATGGTTACCATGTTTTGTGATTTGTGTATTTGCAGTTGTATATGTATATTTACTATAGAAATATAGTGTTGCTGGAAGAAAATTGGGAAACACGAAGCTATCACATCACACATATTTTCTATCATTTCTTTTGTTCACTCAAGACCCAATAAGTAATGATCTAACTCTTTTCTTTTTACGCCTCCTAGTATACCAAAGAATGACCGAGCCCCAGTTCACTTAGACACGCCCCTGTGGATGAACACTGAGGTTATTTTTAAAAACTTTTGGCATCGGCAGGGATGGTCCTGCAGGCTGCTGTTTGAAGAGGTGCCCCGTTGCTCCAGGGAGACTCTGAGAGTGGATCCGCAGCCTCTCAGGCTCCCCTGCCCCTTCATTTCTGCCTCGACAAGCTCCCCCTCTCCAAGCATCGCCTCTGCCTCCCAAGCCCCTCCGCAGAGAGGGTTGGTAGTTTCTCTGTCACTCCTTCATTTCTCTAATCGGGTAGTCAGCGCGCTGTGTGAGGCACCCACCACCTGTGCACCAGGCAGGCACTGCGGACCCGGTGGGGATCCAAGCCTGCCCACTGCCGGCCTTCAGCGGCTTTGCTGGGTGAGCAGCCCGCTGCTCCCAGGGTCACTACATGTCACATCCTGCAGGCTGGGGGCTCAGCCAGGCCCCACATGTGTTCCTGCCCCATCCTCAGCTCACTGTGCGAAGCTGCGCACATTTCTACCCCTCTCAGAGCCTCAGTCTCCTGCCTAGATAATGAAAGTTTGTTCACTAAATTGTCCCCAAATGCTTGCCATGGATGAGGCCCTGGAGCCCGTGCTGGGAATATAGTGGTCAGCAAGACAGACAAATCCCCACTCGCAGGGCTCATGATCTCGTGGAAGCAGCAGGCACTGAATTGTTAAACAAATAAGGGCTGGTGGTAATTTCTATGAGAAATGAAGCAGGAATGTGACAGACAGAAAGACCTGCCTGCGGGCCAGTGGTTAGAAAGGCTTGAGCGTGGTGTTCAGGGCTTTGCAGAACGCTTGCCACTTAGAAAACAGCCAGCAGAGGTGAGCCGTGCGTCTCTCCCTCTTGAATGTGCCTCCAACCACCTGGGACCTTGTTAAACTGCAGGTTCAGGCCCCGCCTAAGAGTCTGCATTTCTAACGAGCTCCCAGGTGATGCTGACGGCGCTTCAGGTCCACCAGCCACTCTGAGTAGCAAGGTGCTAGCTCAGTAGTTCTCAGATCCTCTTGCGCATCAGCAGCCACCACCCCCCAGAAGTTCTGTTAGCACAGAGACCGCACAGCCCCACTGCCGAGATTTCTGGTTCTATACAGGTCTGGGCAGGGACCCTGAGAATCTGCATTGCTAACCGGTCCCAGGTGTGCCGATGCTGCTGGTCCAGCAGCTATGCTCTAAGAACCAGGTTCCAGTGCTGGTTTTAAACCCGGCTACACATTGGAATCTCCTGGAAAGTTAAAAAAAATTTAATATAATGTCCAGATCCCACCCTCAGAGAGTCTGATTGGTCAGAAGTGTGACCCAGGTAACAGGATTTTTTAAAGCTCTCCAGACGAGTTGATCGTTCTAGATGCTGAATTCCTCCAAGACAAGGACAATTCTTTATTCCTGTATATGTATTTAAATTTGTGTCCCAAATGAGTGCATACCTCAGTGCCTGGCTCATGGCAGATCCCTAAACATTATTCATGGGTGAGTGGGAGGATGGGTGGATGGATGATGGATGGGTGGGTGGGTGGGTGGATGGAAACTGAGCAATCTTGAGGAATCACAGATAATTTCAAGTTGATATTGGCTTTGAATCCTTAGTAAAGTTTCCTTTACTTCCCCCCACCTCATCTTCCAGAGCTGTAAAGCACAGACAATAACTTTCTCACTGGGTTGTTGCCGGGAACAAAAGAGGGAAAGGACCGTGCGGTCCTGCGGCACAGTGCCTGACCTGCAGGAACCGCTTGAGAACTAGTAGCACTCTTTCATTACCCTCCAAGGGAAAATTGCGTTTGAACTGTACCCCATCTTATGGAAAGAGGGAGAAAGAGTTATGGAACTAAGAAAGTAAAGCTGAACAGAGAACCTTTTTCTATTAAAATGCAGACACATTGTTCAAAAGCCCAGGCTATAACATCAGTAAGTGTTTCCTCGGAGAGAGAGGTGAAACCCCCACCCCGTGGAACAGGCTGGGCCGTCACCTCAGACTCCCCGCAGCTCCTGGGTCCTGGGCCTCCCCGCTGCCAGCCTGGGGCTGGCAGATCCTGGCTCATTCCACCCAAGCCCGGCTGAGCTGCCAGAGCTTTGCCCAGGTCCTTACCCTCGGGAGCCTCAGGTGACCTCCACCTTTCCCACCTCTAAGCCTTTCTCAGCTGGCTTCCTGGGGCAGTTGACGCCCAGAGTGACCGCTACCCGCACAGAACAGAAATGGTTTCGTATTAAGGAAATCGCCAATCCCCTCTTTATGAGAAAGGGCGCTGAGGGTTATGAATTACCTACGCCCTCCGTGGGGACAGGACTTCCACTTATGGTGGCATCTCCCAGCCTCCACACATTCCCAAGCCACTTTCCCTTCCATAGATTCATACTGTCCCTTGCTACTCATTTTCCTTTAAAACAACTAACTCCCTTTCAGTAAGTCATTTTAAAAGGATGACTTCAGGCCAGCTCCAGAAATGAAAAGTTAAGACTCCGATGGTCTTGTTATGCTTCAGATGTGCATTGAAATAGAGTTGCGATGATTCAAATCCAAGAGCGTGAATGTACGTACCCCCTCAAGTCCCCACACTCTGGGATCTGCTGGCCTCATTCCTCCCTCTCCTCACAAACACCCCCACAGGGGACAAACGACCTGCTCACTGTCACACGGTCACTCAGTGCGAGTCGGAATTGGGTGCTCGCTTCTGGACTCCTAATACTGAGCTCTCTCCCGCTGTCCCTGTCCCCGGTCTGGGAGCAGTTGGCACCACCCACGCGAGGGAGATGAGCTGACACGGTTTATAGACACGCACCTTTCACAGCAGAGACCGGCCTCAAAGCATCTCCCTAGATACTGTCTCATCTCACCGGGATCAGTTAGAAAGCGGCCCCGGGGCCCAATTTAGACATCATAATAGTGGTTGCTGCTTTCAGAATCATTAGCTTCTTAATCCTCCCCAGGAGAGGCTAAAAAAAAAGTGTGAACATTCAAACTGGGCTCCCGGGTTTAAGTGGCTTAAGCAAGGGCCCCAGGAAAATGGAAAGCTAATGACAGCTGCTGGACATTGAGCAGTTACCGTTCGGCAGGTGCCCCCCTGTGAGTCCTTGCAACAGCCCCACAAGTGTGCGATGTCGCCCCATTTTGCAGATGTGGAAACTGAGGCTTAGAGAGAGAAGGTGGTGGGCACAAGGTCGCATACTTCCACTGCAGCAGAGTCGGGGTTTGGATTTGGATCTGACCCTTTCTGCCCACGTGCTTCCTTCACAAGGAACATTAGGTTAACAAATTGTGAGACTTGGGTTGTAGATCCAGCCCACAGTAGGTGCATAATAAACATTAGTTGCATGCATGAATGAATGAATGAAGTGGACGTGCCCTTGGAGAAGCTACTTCACACAATCACTTACACACCCAGTCACACGTAAGTGTGCATGTACACACACAGGCCCCAGCTTCGTTTCCTCGTATTAAAATTGGATCTTTGCTCATTTATGTTCCCTTCTTGGCCCCAGTCTGCATTTGAGTTTGTAACCTCAGGAACGGAGGTTCATTTTTATGAACCCAGAATTGCGATAGCTCTTAGTCACTGCAGTTCTTTATTAGCTCGTGGTCTAAAGTCGTGCTGCTCAGAGCAAGGCCTCTGGGTCTGCTGCGTCAGCGTCGCCCGGGAGCTTCTTTGGCCTGTGTCTGCACTTTAGCAAGATCCCTAGGCCAGTCCTGTGCGCATGCGCGACACCATCCCCTGTCTTCCTTGTACCTTGTTATAGTCACAATTAGGTACTTATTTATGCAATTGTTTGCCATCCATCTCCCCACTAAATAGGAGGGTCCAGGAGGTCAGGGACCCTGACTACTTTTGCTCACTACTAGAACCCCATTCCTACCACATGCCTGGCACGTGGGAGGCAGTGAATGAATGAGTGAGCTCATCCCAGAGACTCTGGCCATCTGTCGAGCTCATCCTTCTCCCTTCACCCATAGGAAGCTGGGCAGGAAGAGGAGGCTTGGAGCTTTACATTCAGAAGTCAGTGGAGGAGCTCTCTGCCCCTCGCCACTGGAGAGCTGCCTGCCCCATTTCATGTGCAATCACATCCCCCTGAGGCACATGGAGAAGCCTGGAGTAACCAGACCTGGCTCTGGTGACTCAGGTCACTAGGGCTGCTTTCCCCACTGACAACGTGGAGGTAAGTCACCATCAGTGACTCCTCCGTTGACCTCAGCCTCGCCTATCATGGCAAGTTCAACGACACTGACAAGGTTAAGAACAGGAAGCTGTGATCAGTGGGAAGTCCATCTCCACCTGCCCGGCACCAGATCCCACAACTATCAGAGGGGCTGCAGCTGCTGAATGTGCTTATCTTCACCACCCCGAAGAGGCTTGGGGCTCACTTGAAGAGTGGAGTCAACGGTTTACCTGTGTCTTGTGTTTGCAGCTCCCATGTTTGTGACAGGGTAACCGTGAGCGGTAGGACCACTCCCCCTAGATTGCCCCCTCTCACACCCACTGCAATGCTCTGTAACACTTTGGCATCATGGGGAGACTCGTGACCACAGTCCACACCTTCTTTACCCCGTCTGGCAAGTTGTGGCATGGTGGCCATGCTGCTGTCCAGAGCATCACACCTGCATCCGGGGACGCTGCCACAGCTACAAGCAAGATCATCCTCGAGTACATGGGAAGTGTGCTGGCCTGGCTCCTTCGGTGGGTCTGTCTGGCTCTGACTACCATCTGGAGTAAGTCATCAGATACAGTGGCATCCAGAGTGGTGAAGCAGGTGTCTAGGGCATCACTGGGAGACACGCCAAGCTACACTGAGGTCCAGGCTGTCACCTGAGACTTGGACAGTGATGCCAACTCCTCTACCTTGCACATCAAGGCTGGTGTTGCCCACATGCCCACTTCCTGGTATGCAGGTGGTGTGTGGCTACAACTGCAGGTGGAGAGGACGAGAGGGTCTCTCCGCTCCTGGGAGCCCCTGCCCCACCACCTCTGCACCATCTTCATCCTTGACTCAGCCCGAGCCCAGGCACCTGAAGAAAGGAAGGAGTTTGTGAGCCTTATGCCTTCACACGCCATCAGGATTCTCAACGAAGTTGATGCCATCATTAGCTGGGAAGAAAGGAGGGAGGAAAAAGATCATCCCGTATATAATCTACTCATTTCCTAGATTCTCAGTTCCCCCAGTGCCTCAGGATGAAAGAGTTAAATGAAGTACCAGTTTTCAAAATAACACCCCCAAAAAAGGAAACAGATAGAAGTCCGCACTTTCCCAGAATCCCACATCTACAGAAGGAAAATCTCTCCGCACTTCCCGAATGCCTGTTTCCGGCTTGCAGGGTCTTCCTGGGGTTGCTGCGGTGGGAGTGGAGGAGGATTTCTGGTTGGCACAGCGGGAGAGGGAGCCCTGCCCGTGTGGGGGAGGCAGGCAGATCTCTACAGTTCAGAGAGCAGAGGAAGCTGGAGTGAGGGGAGCATGCGCAGTGTGGCGGAGCGGTTGTGGGGCGAACACTCGCTTAAAATTTACAGGATGCCAGGTTAATCCCAGCCCATAGGAATGTTGCCATAGATTCAGATATGTATGAATATTTACATATTTGTTAACGAAAACATATTCAGTGTTTAATTCAGTAACAAACACACTCAGATCATGGTCTTTTACCAATAATGGGACTGCGGCTGCTTCAGAACGAGACAGCTCATTCTCCAGTCCTGGGGGAGGCTGAGAAGGGGACAAGGGGCCTTTCCTGGAGCAGAGAAACGCCCCCCGCCCCAGAAGGGAAATTAGCATAGACTGAGCACCTGCTGTATGCTGGGGGCTTCCCTTGGGATTAGACTGTTCCATCTTTTCTTTGAATACGACACACAGTAAAAAATCTGTTTTTACAGCCGTTCAGTACCCACGCACACACACATAACACACGAGCCATTTTCACGCCTATGGCTGGAACAAAAGCTTCACACAGTTCGTCCTTACTTTGAGTAGTCAGGCTGATGCTGCCTGTTCTGTTTTTCACTCCCACTGTAGCTCTCTAAATGGACTTCAGGACTCCCACGCTCACCCCAGGGGTCTGGGGCTCGAACAGAAGGTAACTCATCCGGTGAACGGACCTGGCAGTCAGATGGGTCAAGTCCCAGTCCCCGTGCCCGTAGGTTGTGTGGCTTGAACGAGACACGTAGGCTCCCCCAGTTGCCCATCTGTCCCCTTGGGAGATCCCCATTGGCTGCCTGGCCCCGTTGGGAGGACTAAATGAGACCAGGCCTACCGGCAGGGAACGCAGGACCTGGTGCGCAGTGAGCTTCTGCGGGGCTTCGAGCTGCTCTCCGTGTGGTGATCGTCACTGGGGGCTGCAGTGTCCTGGTTGCAGAGACAGGCTCCAGAGCCAGACCGCCCAGGTTCAGGTCACAGGTCCACCCCTGTGGCTCTGGGTAAGGAACTTGGACCCTGTGCGCCTCCAGGTCTTCACCTGTGACAGGAGGATATGACTAGAACGCCGTTCGTGGGGCGGTTGTGAGGATTAAAGTAATGAATCGGATAATGTGCTTAGAAGACAGCCTGGCACGCCACACGCACCGGGTCAGTGATGGGTATCATTATCATCTTCTAGTTTAATCCTCACGCATCCTTGGGAGATAAAGACTTCTCTCCCGATTTCACAGGAGGGACCTGAGGCCCAGAGACTAGGCAGCCTGCCCAGAGTCTCGTTGCTACTCGCTGGTAGAGTTGGAATTGCAGGTTGGTCTTCTGAGCCCCCAGCTCAGGGCCTGAGAGAGGCTCAGAGCTCTGGGGACCTTGGAACATTTCTCAGGAGGCACAGGGACATACCAGCCACTGCCCGGTATGCCGAGGAGTGTGAATTGGCAGGTCGGTGCCATCAACAGATGTGTTGTCTAGAATTTTCCAGGGCTCCGCAGAGAGGACTGAGCTGTGCTGTAAGAGACGATGTAGAAGTAAACTGTCCATTGGTAAAATTACACTCTTGCAAAAGTCCCTCCTGCTCCGTTCTATCACCTTTTCGTCACCTGCTTTATTGTCTCCCACCAGTGGTTGGATGCTGTGGGCCCAGGGATCCAGTTGAGTCGGGAGCTCAACCCTCTTCCATCTCCCTGCTCCACACCCTGGCTGGAGCCTAGGACATGATCCAAGATGTGCCTCCCCTCCTGGGCCCACCTGAACCCGATGGACTCAAACTGCGGTGGGGGAGGGGAGGACCATCAAACCAATGTCATTGGAAAAAAGGGAATGGATGTCGAGAGTCAGGAAACCGAGTTCCGGTCCCACTTGTGCTGCTATCTGGTCATGTGACCTAGCCCAAGCACCCTCTTTCTGACCCTTTGGCCTCAGTCTCTCCATCTGCACAGTGGGTGGGGGGAGGGATTCCACTCTGACGTTTTGAGATGCTATATATCCTTTCCCTGTAGTCCTTCAAGTCATACCTGGCAACAAAGCTCACCCAGAAAGGGTTTTCGAGCAGGAGAGCGCTGAGACATGCCTCCGACAAGCTTTTGTGGTCGAGAAAGTCCCTGGCAGCAGCCCCCTAAGTTTCTCCCCACGGAAGCCGGCGTCTGAAGCCACACCCTGTGTGGGACATCACTCTGACGGCTGAAGCCCTTCAACCTTGTCTTCTCCCCTCCAGGTGTCACCACATCGGCCCTTCCACGTGTGTCCCAGCTCTTGGCGAGGTGAGTACCCTGCCTTGTCCCTTTGCCTTGTCTCCTCCTGCCCTGTGCCTTCTTCTTTCTCGGAGGGCAGATACCTGGAGGCAGACTCCCAGACAGGAATGGCAAGGGCAGCACTGACTAGCTGAGCAACCTTGAGCAAAGCACGCCACCTCCCGGGCCTCGGTCTCGCCATCTGGAGAAGGGGCAGTCCTGCGGCCTGGCCCATGGAATGAGCTAACACGTGTAAAAAGCACTTAGAAGGGGGCCTGGAACAGTGCTTTGAGAGTGTTGGCTGTTGTGTTCATCTTTCTCTGTACTTTTTTCAGCTTTTTCTTTCCTCTCTCCTTCCCTGCACACAGACCCTTTCTCAGTCCCTCTCTCCCTCCCTTCTTCCCTGTCTCTCTTTTTTTCCTGTTTCCTTTCCTCCTCCTCCTTTTCTCTCTCCCCTTTTTCTCTCTCCCCCTTTCTCTCTTTGTCCTTCTTTCTTTTCCTCTCTCCCTCCCCTTCCCTCCTCCTTTCCCATCCTTTTCTCTTTCCTTCCTTTCTTCTTCTCCATCCCTGTCCCTCTTTCCTTTCATCCTTTCTTTTCCTGCTCCAATGTTCACCCAATGCTCCTCGGTAGCAAATCCCATACACAGCCCTGGAGCCTCGGGGGTCCCTGCCCTTGGAGAGCTTCCAATCAGTAGGGGAGACAGGCCAGTAAATCAGAAATCTCACCACTACATGTGGGCAGCATAGATGCTCCAGCAGAGGTGTGGACGGGGCAGTGAGAGCTCAGGGATGAACATAGCTAACCCAGGACCCTCAGGGACCTGCCTTGGGGAGCCCCCTGGGTTTGGCCTGGTGGGATGGCCAGCAACTCCTTATCTAGACACGCTCCCTCCTTGACAACCCTGGAGAAGCTGTTTCTAGGGAGCACACTCTCTCAGCCTTCCTTTCCCTCCAGACGTTTTGGGGGTTGTTAGTAGCAACGGAGGTCTGTTAAATCTTCCTAACTTGTTTTACGGCCTCAGGATTAGAGCTCCCTCCCCCGTCTTTTCTCCAGGTTTTCATTTCAGCCCCAGTTTCATACGAGTCAGGTAAATCGGTCTTGATGGGAAGCAGGAGCTGATCATCTCAGATTTCCACCTTCTACTTCGAAGGACAGGTGTGAATTGGGAGCATTCGAGATGAGGTTCACTGCTAAGTCCCAACTCCGGGAAGCAGTTCCAGGCCCCTCACAGAGAGGAGAGATGGGCTGATCACACACGCCTTCTGGTACTGGTCCTGGCGTCTCCAGCTCAAATGAGTTCCTTATGCATTTTGGAACCAGTTCCCCAACACTTCATCCCAGGAGGAGCCAAAAAGGAAGGAAGAAAGACATGAGACCACCTTTTCATCATTCCATAAAGCGCTGTGCCCTTCTCACACCTGCCATGAGGCTTCATATGCCCAAGGAGCTCTGGATCCGGGCAGGTTCTCACTGAGGTGACGCAACCAGAATGGAACCAGATACACGTTTGGGGAATCCCATTAACCTGGACTGGCAAACCAGGTGCATACAGGACGTCAGGGTCCCGTGGCTCTACCGGGAAAAAACCCAGAAGGATTTTGGGGGTTTTTTTCTTTGAGGTTTCTGTCTTATTTTTTAATTGAATTTATTGGGGCAACATTGGTTAATAAAAATGATGTAGATTTCAGGTGTACCATTCTACAGTACATCATCTGTATATTGTACTGTGTGTTCGCCACCCCAGGTCAAGTCCCCTTTGGTCACCATTTATTCCCCCAGCCCCTTTCCCTCTGGTACTCACCGTCCTGTTGTCTGTGTCTATGGGAGTTTTTTTTCTTTAATCCCTCCACTGGTTTCACCCAGCTTCCCAGCCCCCTTTCCCTGGGCCAGCTGTCAGTCTGTTCTCTGTATCTGAGTCTATTTCTGTTCTGTCTACTCATTTATTTTGTTCATTAGATGCCACACAAGAGTGAAATCATAGGGTACTTGTCTTTCTCTGATTGGCTTTTTTTCACTTAGCATAATATCCTCCAGGTCCATCCATACTGTTGGTAAAAGTTAAGATTTGCTTCTTTTTTACAGCCAAATAGTATTCCATTGTGTAAATACACCACTGCCTTTTTACCCATTCATCTATTGTTGGGCACTTGGGCTGCTTGCAAATCTTGGCCATTGTGAATAATGCTGCAGTGAACATAGGGGTGCATATATTCTTTCAAGTTAGTATTTGGGTTTCTTTGGAGTTGCCAGGTCATAAGGCAGTTCCATTTGAAATTTTTGGAGGAATCTCCATACTGCTTTCCGCAGTGGCTGCACCAAGCTATTGTACATTCCCACCAACAGAACACAGGGTTCCCTTTTCTGCACGTGCTCACCAGCACGTGTTGTCTGCTGATTTACTGATGGTGGCCATCTGACTGGCGTGAGGTGATATCTCATTGTGGTTTTAATTTGCATTTCTCCGATAATTAGTGTCACTGAGCATCTTTGCAGATGTTATTGGCCATTTCTATGTCTTCTTTGGAGCCATCTCTGTGTAGGTCCCTTCCCCCTTTTTTAGGTGGGTTGTTTGTTTTCTTGGTGTTGGGTTTTATAAGTTTTTTTATAAATTTTAGATATTAACCCCCATCAGATGTATCATTGGCGAATACATTCTCCCTTTCAGTGGGTTGTCTTTTCACTTTGTTGATGGTTTCCTTTGCTATGCAAAAAAAAACCATTTTGTTTGATGTAGTTTCATTTGTTTATTTTTTTCTTTTGTTTCCCTTGCGCAAGGAGATATGTCAGAAAAAAATACTGCTAGGAGAAATGTCTGAGATTTCACTGCCTGTCTTTTCTCCTAGGATTTTTATAGGTTTGAGTCTAACAGTGAAGTCTCTGATCCCTTGTGAATTTATTCTTGTGTGTGGTGTAAGAAGGTGGCCTAGTTTCATTTTTTTTTTTTTTGCACGTATCTGTCCAATTTTCCCAACACTGTTTATTGAATAAACTGTCTTTACCCCATGGTATGTTCTTGCCTCCTTTGTCAAATATTAATTGATCCTAAAGGCCTGGGTTTGTTTCCGGGCTTTCTATTTTGTTCCATTGATCTGTGTGTCTGTTTCTATACAGTACTATGCCGTTTTAACTAATATGGCCTTGAAGAATAGTTTGATATCAGGTAGCATGATTCCTCCAATTTTATTCTTCTTTTTGAAGATGCTGTGGCTATTCAGAGTCTTTGGGGTTCCACATAAATTTTGGAGTATTTGTTCTAGTTCTATGAAATACACCATTGGTATCTTGATAGGAATTGCATTGAATCTGTAGGTTGCTTTGAATAGTATGGAAGTTTTAATGATGTTAATTCTTCCTAACTATAACTATAAGCTTCCACTTATTTTTATCTTCTTTACTTTCTCTCTTCAGTGTCTTATAATTTTCCCAGTAGAGGTCTTTGACCTCCTTGGTTAAATTTATTCCTAGGTTTTTTAGGGGCAGGGGTTGATGCTGTTATGAAGGGGATTGTTTTTTTTAGTTTTCTTTTCTCATAGTTCATTATTGGTGCACAGAAATGCAGCCAATTTCTGGATATTTAATTTGTATTCTGCTATTTAATGAATTTATTCGTCAGTTCTAGTGGTTTTTTTAGTGGAATCTTTAGGGTTCTGTATATACAGTATCGTGCCATCTGCAAATGACAGTTTTACTTCTTTCTTTCCAACTTGGGTGGCTTTTATTTCTTCGTCTTCTCTGATTGCTGTGGTTAAGGCCTTTCAGTACTACGTTGAATAGGAAGGTGAAAGTGGCCATCCCTGTCTTGTTCCCAATCTTAAGGGAAACACTTTTAGTTTTTTCCTGTTGAGTATGACGCTGGCAGTGAGTTTGTCATATATGGCCTTTGATTACGTTGAGGTATGTTCCCTTTATTCCCACTCTGCTGAGAGTTTTTGTCATAAATGGATGCTGGATTTTATCAAATGCTTTTTCTGCATCTGTTGATATGAACATGTGATTTTATCCTTCCTTTTGTTTGTGTGGTGTATCACATTTGTTGACTGGTAGATATTGTACCAACATTGCATCCCCGGAGTAAATCCCACTTGGTTGTGGTGTATGATCTTTTTAATGTATTGCAGATATGGCTTTCTAATATTCTGTTGAGATTTCAACATCTATGTTCATCAGGGACATTGGTCTACAATCTTCTTTCTTTGTAGTGTCTTTATTGTGTTTTGGAATTAGGATAATGATGGCCTTGTAAAGTGAGCTGGGGAGTTTTCCCTCCTCTCAAAAGTTTTGGAATAGTTTGAGGAGAAGTGTTAGTTCTTCTTTGAATGTTTGGTGAAATTCACCTATGAAGCCATCTGGTCCAGGACTTTCGTTTGGTGGGGGTTTTTTGATTACTGATTCAATGTCATTAGTTGTCATCTGTCTATTCAGATTTTCTGATTCTTCCTGATCGACTTTTGGAAGTCTGTATATTTCTAGGAATTTATCCATTTCTTCCAGATTGTCCAATTTTCTGGCACATAGTTGTTCATAAAATTTTCATACAACCAAAAGGACTTTTTTTGGAAGATGTGGAGTTGCTCACAATGTAAGTGAAAGCAGGGTAATCAGGCCTCAAGAAAAACCAGATAGGACAGCTTCCGGGATCCAAGGAACAGGGCAGAAATAAATAGGCTCTTCAGAGTGTGACTGTTAGAATGAATTATTCAGCCAAGATTTAAATTTCCAGGACTGAGACTGAGTCTGAGTTGACGGTCCTCCATCAGCTGCCCCTCCCTTGGCTAAGAGCAGGGCATCCTGATTGGCAGCCCTGTTAAAGCTGCAGTCAACTGGAAAGGTGTCTAAATTAGGACAGATAGTCCGGGCGGGATAGGGTCTGCTGCAATAATCAAACCCTGGTCTCAGTGGTTTAACATAACAAAGGTTTGTTTCTTGTTCACATGAAATGCAGTGTGTGATTGGGGTGGATGAAACTCTCCAGGGAAGCTCTTCTCCACACGCTGACTCAAGGACCCAGGGTGTGTCCATAGTAGAGCTCTGCAGTCTCAACCTGCGCCCTCCACAGTTGCTGATAAAGGAAGAGAAAGGGCAGGAGGGTCGTAGGGGATGGATTTATTAGCCAGACCTGGGAGTGACTTATATGCTCTACTGGGCAGAACCCAGTCACGTGATCAAATCTGACTGTAAGGGACACAGAAAATGTAATCATTCTGGGGCCCAGGAAGAGAGAACATGAAACGGAGTTTGATGGGCATGTGGGTTGTGTCTGCCCTGGAAAGGGTAAATACCCAAAGGAAAATGGTGGTGGTGACAGCAGAATAAGGGGGAAGGGATGCTGGACTGGGCTTGGAGACTTAATCCTCTCTCCTTCCTGGCAGACCTTGCCCACGTGTCCTGCCCAGTCAGCCTCCCACGGCCATGGCAGCCTACGGCCAGACCCAGTACAGTGCCGGGATCCAGCAGGCCACCCCCTACGCAGCTTACCCACCTCCAGCACAAGCCTATGGGATACCTTCTTACAGTGAGTACCAGGCAAAGGCCTTGCTTTTCCCCTGGGGTCCCAACATTATGGTCTTCTTTCCTATTGCCTCAGTTAAATACAGAATGATAAATGATTCCAGGTTCATTTGTATTGGAGATAGAGAAGGACAGACACTTCAAATATTGTTCTAGTTCTACAGGCTATATCAAGACCTCTTTTTATTGCAAGAACTAGAAACTTAACCCACGTTGGCTTAGGGGAAATGTAAATGTAACAATTAACACAGTGGGTACTTACCTCAGGAATGGCTGGATCCAGGTGCTTAAACAATGTTAGGAGGAATACATCCTACTCCACATTCAGATATTTTCTCCGAGTTGGTTTTACTCCCACACAGGTTCTTCCCATGTGGCAGCAAAGATGGCGCCTGTCCACTCAGGGTTTTCATCCTTTCTGCCCAGCACTCCCAGCAGAAGGAGAGCTCATCTTTCCCACTTGGTCCAGCAGAATCCCACATTGACCCTCACTGGCCCAATTGGGTCATGTGACAATGCTTAGAGCAAGGGAAGAAGGAGAGAGAGTTAAGGAGGCTGAAGCATATGATTGTATATGAGGGAGGGATGGTTCTCTTAAAGGAAAACACAGTGATGGTGTCAGAAGGAGAAATGGATGCTGGGAAGGCAGGAATAACAGACCTCTAGACCCTGTGAGACCTTATCGCTAAGAGTTGGAGACTCAGTGAACCAGGGCCACCATCCACGGTGCACCTGTCCCTGTCTGTGTTAGTCAGAGTTCTCCAGAGAAACAGAACCAGTGGGATGGAAATAGATAATTGAGATAGACAGAGAGATAGCAAGATGGAGATATAATAGGCATTGGCTCGCCTGATTATGGAGGCAGAGAAGTTCCAAGATCTGCAGCTGGCAAGCTGGGAACCCAGGAGAGCCAGTGGTGTCGTGATGTACATGCATGGTGTCAAGGAAGAGAAGAGGGTCATCAGAGCTAACAGAACAAGGGAGAACGGTTAGGTCCAGCACCATGCAGGCCTTTTAGATGAGGAGCTGATTCCACTGAGAACCGAGAAATGAGCATGCACGAGCTCAGGAGGCAGAGCGTCCAGGCAGAAGGGGACCACAGTGGGAAGAACTGGGGTGGGGAGGAATTTGGCAAGTCCCAGAAGCCCATGACTAGAGCACCATGGGAGACAAGGTGGGCAGAGCCTGAGGTCCCTGGAACGGGATTGGGACTTGATTACAAGTGAAACGGGAGCTCTCAGTGGCAGGTGTGTATGCCGAGGGCTGCGGGGTACAGTCCAGGTGCTTTACAGATCGCTCCCACTGCCGTGGGAAGTCAGATGGTAGGGAAGCGGAGGAGAGACAGGAAGGCCAGTGGGGAGACTGATAAAGCCCGAGCGGGTGGTGGTGGAGACCTGGGACAGAGCAGTGACAGGCAGAGGAGGCAGATACAAGAGCAGCTGAGGAGGGAGCAGTGACAAGTCCTGAGGGGCCTCAGGGCAGGCACTGGTCATGGTCAGCATCACTGAGCTGCTGCCCGCTCTGGTTCTCAGTGCAAGGTCCCATGTCTGTCCTCTTTTGAGGGATAAATGAGTAGGGCCTCAGAGAGGGCACATGACTCTCCCACAGTCACCCAGCTGGTCGGTGGAAGAGGCACAATTCAACCCAGCAGCCTGGCTCGGAGGTCCAAGCCCCAGACCAAGCTCCGTTCCTGGCATGTGCATTCCATAAATCCTGGGGGAACTACCTGTGACAGGCCTTGGCCAACAGGGGTGGGCGTCATTTTTAACTTTCTGTCCCTCCTGTGCTGAAAGCCTTGTGATACCAGCACACATAAGTTACCCTGCCTGGCCGACAGCCAAGAAAAACGAAGCCATATTATTTTTCATCATGGAAGAGAAACCTCATCCTGTTCCCAGACAAAACATGGCATCCGGTGGAAATTAATTTGTTTTAAAGTCATTTTATGGTCTCAGTCACTCTCAGAGAGTCTGTTCTCTGGCCACACGGCATCGCTGGTCAGAGCACGCACATCCTGGGCTCACACCCCAGCGCTGCCCCTCACTGGTCCAGAGACCCCGGGTGACATTCGTCATTGGTACAGTGGAGCCAACCTAATCCTGGCCTCCTTGTAGTTGTTATGAGGATTCAGTGAGATCATCTACCCAGGGGCCCAGCTACCTGTTCTTGCACAGGACTGGATAGTAAATATTTTTGGCTTTGTGGAGTACACAGCCTTGATAACCACTACTCAACTCTGCCATTGAAGCGTGAAAGCAGCCGGATAATATGTGATGAGTGTGTTTGTGTTCCCATAAAACTTTATTTACACAAGCAGGCTGTGGGCCAGATTTGGCCCACGGACCTTAATTTGCAAAACCCTGACTTATCGGAAGGGCTTAGCTCGAAGGGCCTGGCTCAAGAGAAATGCTCAGTCAGTGCAGCAGAAGCCAGACTGCTATGCCACTCACGCCTGGAATGGTCTTGTCGCTGAGTAGTGGCAGGGGGGACGAAAAGCCGTTTCCCTTCACATATGCCTGGGCCTGAGCAAGCGGTGTTTGCTCATTGACTGCAGAAACCTTGTTGAATCTTGTTAGGGAACTTGTATTGCTCCTTGGCAAATAGCGTTGTTGCCTTTGTTTAAATAGTTGCAGGGAAATAACACAACTGAGCAAACTGGAGGCACGGAAGTATGGGGTTGTTTTTTTTCCCCCTCAATTTATTATGCAACATTTAAGGACGTATGTAAAAGCATAAAGAACAGTGCTACAGACACCCGTGAACTGACCATCCAACTTAAAACATAAAACATAAAGGGAGGCTCTCCCCCTCTCTTCTCAGACGGTGCCCACAGTGCTGCGTTTGATGTTTATTGTTCCCTCTGTTTATCATTTCTTTGTGCAGAATAGGCGTCAGCAAACTTTTCCCATGAAAAACAACCTGTTAGTGAATGTTTTTGGCTTTGCAGGCCACACAGTGTCGTAACTACCGAACTCTACCATTGTCGCTCGAAAGCCCCACAGATAATACGCAAATGAATGGATGTGTCTGGCTTTCAATAGAACCTGATGTACGAAAACAGGCAGGAGGTCACATCTGGCCCATGGGCCGCAGCTCGCAACCCCTGGTGCTGGTGCAGAGTGTTATTCTGCATGTTTGCGGAATGGATGAGTGAACGAACACACTCCTGCAGCTTGTCTGTATCTGTCTATGTGAAAACGTACAAGTTCTTTGACTCAGCACTTCCACCTCTCGTACCCAGGCTAGACAAACACTCTAACATTGCACGAGGTGGCGTGTGCATTCTGTCCCGGGTGGTGGACGTTTAAAGATCAGAATGAGCTGGAGTCCGTCCTCAGGGACCGGCTGAGTAAGCGGTGACAGTCCGTACTTCGGCTTTACCCTTGGCCACCGGAATGAGTGAGCAGACAGCTTGCGAAGAGTGAGTGAGGGCACCTGGGGAGAGGCAAGGTCAGAGGGTGAGCAGAGCCCAGGCGGGACCTTGGGGCCACAAGGAGTTTCGATTTGACTCCAGGTGCACTGGTCGGCCATTAAAACTTCCTAGCGGACTGAGCCAAGAAAGTGCCTAAGTACTGCTTGTTGCCGTCACCATTGTTGTTGCTGAAGTCTTCCTCCAGCTACCGCATAAAGTCCTTTCACACCCATTATTGGGAGGCGTCCGGGCACGGAAAGGATAACCTTGACTTCAGAATTATTGGCCAGTTGTGAGATTCTGATTGAGTAGCCTGGCTTTTTTAAAAAAAAGATTTTATTTATTTATGTTTTAGAGAGAAGGGAAGGGAGGGAGGGAGGAAGAGAGGGAAATGAAGGGACCTGGCCCGCAACCCAGGCATGTGCTCCGGCCAGAAATCAAACCAGCAGCCTTTCGGTTCGCAGGCCACTGAGCCACACCAGCCAGGGCGTAGCTTTCTGAACCTCAGTTTACACACCTTTAAATTGGGGAAAGCAGTCTTGCCTGCACTGTGGTATTGCTGTGAGGATGAAGAAGGTGTGTGTTGCTGGGTGCCTCGTTCAGAGCCTGACGTGTCTATCCTTCCCCTTCCTTCACTCTCCCGACAACCCTGCTGGCGGGTACCAGTGTCTTATTTCACAAGGAGAAACTGTCCCAGTCACCCAGGAGTGCCACAGACCTTCCAGGACTCCGGCACAGACCCCACGACTCAAAATCCACCATTTTCACCCTACTAAGCATTCTCTTCATTTACGGAAGTGAATGGGTGAGAAGGAGGGAAAACACAAGTACAAAACCATCCCCAGAACTAGAAATGTTCTTTTAAAAATGCAAACTTAAATAGTATCAGAATGCTATTTTACACCTATAGGATAGACAGAGATAAGCAAAATTTATTATACTTTCAATAAAAAAACGATGTATGGGCTTTTGATGAGGGATCAGCCTTCCTCCCTCCATACAGTCCCTTCCCCAGCCAGTTGCTCATGGAATTGGTGCCTGTGCTTTGGAGAAGCTGTCAGAGTTTGGCCAAAACAGAAGGAAGATTTTTAACTGTGGTTTCTGGATAAGCAGGTCCCCCCTCAACAACAACAACAACAACAACAACAAAAACAGAATGTGTCTCAAGGTTAAGTGCTATCATCTTCACAGGGGAAGGCTGGTTCACTTAACACCTTCACCCAAACTCCTGGTGAACTTTAAGTCATGTGAGGTGCTGTTCTGTGTAGTGGGGGGTTGTAAACTCAGTACCGTCCAAGCCAGGCAGGAAGTGTGAAGCCAACCACACGTGCAAAATAATTGAGGCCCTCTTGCCTTGCCTTTCTCTCCCCCACCTTTCATAGTGTCCTGGGATGTTAAATAAAAATGTCCAACTTTAGTGAAAAAAATAGCACCTTAAAACCAGACTCAGTGTCCCGGAGACAGTGCTGCATTCGTGGTGACCAGGGAACCACAAACAGGGAAGCCTGCAGGGGCAGCTTGTCACTTGGGAACACAGGTGCGACACCATCCCATCGCTCAAGAGGAACCATTAGTCCAGATTTTTTGGTGAAATCTCCTGATTTTCAAGCAAAAACAAGTAATTTCAGATTGCCCTTAAAAATAGGCAGGCCTAGCAAAATACGTGTGTAGACTAGCATTGGCTCACAAGCCACTGGTTTGCAATTCCCGGTTTGGATGCTGATAAAATTGCAGGCTGTCTTGACTCAGTAGCTCTTCTGCGGGTGACAAGGAGGCACCCTAATCACGTGTCCCTGGTGCTTCTTCTTCCTCCTTCCAAGGCATCAAGACAGAAGACAGCTTGAACCATTCCCCGGGCCAGAGCGGATTCCTCGGCTACGGCTCCAGCTTCAGCACCCCGCCCACTGGACAGAGCCCGTACACCTACCAGATGCACGGTCAGTGTGGCGCTGCGGCCCCTCCCTGTCCTCTCTAAAGCATTGCCTGAGTAGGGTGTCCTTCATTCATTTGCTCAACAGATTTATTGAATACCTACTATGTGCCGGGGTCTATCTCAAGTAGTGGAGTTACAGTGGTGGACAGAATAGATAGATCTGCCCTCACAGAGACTGACACTAAGCAAAACGCAAATAAACCAGCTCATTCAGGAGGAGCTGAGTGCAATGAAGCCAAATAAATGGGGTATCTGGATAGGGAGTGACGAGCAGGTGGGGAGTCAAGAGGGGTGGGATATGTGAGTTTAGGTAGAGTTTAGGAAAGGCTCTTTGCAGAGCTGATGACGGACAGAGACCCAAAGCGGGGAGCCAGCTCTGTGCAGACCTGGGGAAAGAGCCTTCCAGGAAGAGACCAGTCAGTGCAAAAGCCGTATGGAGGGAAATGCGTTTGAGGCACAGAACTAAGGCCAGCGGGGCTGGAGCCGAGCCAGCGGTTCATAGAGGAGAAAGTCTTGGAGAGAAAGCAGAGCTGAATCACAGGGGCCTGGAGGGCTTTGATTTTAAGTGTGATGAGACAGGAAGTCCATTGTAGAGTCGTAGAAATGCTGGGTGGTGCAAATACTGGCCAGGCAGGTAAAGGAACTATTTCAGCAGGAGGTTCAAGGCTTTGCATCCCCTCAGGGTGGCCTTAGAAGGGAAAGAAACAACTGCAGTGTATAACTCCCTCCTCAAGTACGCTAAGAAACTGACTCACTAGCTTCTCCTGTGCCCGCCTCCACCCTTTTACCCTCATTGGGAGCATGTCAGGGCTGATGTATGGAACAGAGGGCTGATGGCAAAAATTTTGGAAATCTTCATCCTGGTATTTTTTTCCTTCATGAAAGCTGGTAACAGTGACGATCAGGGCTGTGAAAAATCACATGCAAACCCGAAGGGGTAATGACAAGGTGGTGACTAATGAGTGATTGTCCTTTTTCCTTAAAAAAAAAAAAAACTACTGGCACATATTGTCACTTTACCTTTATAAAAATGGGTGTCCGGGGCAACCTTTCATGAAAAAAGCACTGTGAAAGGACAGCAAATGACCTTAGGGGTACGTAAGAGAAGCTCGGTGATGAGCATTAATGCCCAGCGCTTGGAATAGCTTCCACGTAAAAGTCTGCCTCAGACTGCTGGTGACACCGTCAGCAACCTGGACCAAACGCTCACCACGTGCCACCTGATGTTGCTGGGTCATCTTATACAGCCTTCACGACACTCCAACGCTTGTTGCTGGTATTATTCCCATTTCACAGGGGAGGAAACTGAGCCACAGAGGCAATGACTGATCTACAAATGCAATGGGAAACAGACCGAGTTGGGCCTCTTGGGGATCTCGTAGAATCCCAACCCCCAGCCTCACCCAAAGCCCATGCTTTTTACTACAGTGCTGTCTTACCTTCTCTTCCTCTGCTGTTACCTCTGTCATCCTACAGTGGCCTTTCTGAGATCCACTGAAGGGTACAAGCTCCTGGGACCCTTCCCTAAGTGGAGAGTGAATTGCGGTGCCAACCCCAATAATAAAGACTTGTGTAAGGTGGGGGTATAGCTCAGTGATAGAGCATTTGACTGCAGATCAAAAGACTTGTGAAGACACTGAACTTGAACGTGGATTTGGGCCAATCTCAAGCCAGGATTTTTCCAGCTCTGCCAATAGCAATGGAACTCACTGCCTCGGGGCCTTTAAGGCTGCAGAGGTTGAAGAGCCAACACAGTCCTCCCTCCCCCAGCCTGACACCCCCTCCCCACCCCGTATGATAAGTGAGTTAAGTTATGTAGGAGTGGCTCCTCATCCACTCATTCATTCATTTATTCTGTATCATTGAGCACCAGCTGTATGCCTGGCACCTTTTTAGGCACTGGGGGTATAGCAGTCAACAAAGACCATTCTCGCATAGGAGAGAGATAGGCTATAATCAATTAACAAATAAATAGATGGTTACAGATATTGGTAAAGCTTGTGAAAGACAAAAAACAGAGCAGTGTGATGGGCAATGAGTTGGGGAGTGCTGACACGCAGGTGGTTGGGGAGACCTGAGTGATGGAAAGGATCTGACCACGTGGGCAGCTGGAGGCAGAGCAGCCCAGGCAGAGGGGATAGCAAGAACAAAGGCCCTGAGGCAGGAAAAGTCTCCTCTTATCGAAGGACTCCCAGGGAAACTCATGCATCTGGCCGTGGTGAGTAGGGAAGACGAGATTAGATGGTGAAGCAGGAGCCCTCCCTGGACCAGGGTGTGTAGAATAAGACCCCTTCTTCTCTGGTCCTTATAGTGCCCCCAGGAGGTGGGCACCATCGGCTCTGCCTTACAGGTGACAAAAATGAGGCTCGGAGGGGAGAAGTGACTTTCCCGAGATCACACAGAGCCAGTAAGGGTTCTGAGCTGGGATTCAGACTCGGGTTTCTAGAATTCCAGAGCATGTGCCAATCTTCCTAGTGCTATTTCCTGGACTTCTCCGGGGCCCCTGAGCTCTGCATACATGCCACTCCCCTTAATCTTCCCAGGAGCCCGACGACATAGGTTCTGTCATGGTCCCCGTCTTACAGGTGGAAACCCTGAGGCACAAAGTGGTAAAGTAACTTGGCCAAGGTCACGCGGCCGTGGCAGTGGGATTCGAAGCCAGGCACTTGCACCCGGAGCCCAGGAACACAACCGCCACACTATCCTGCCCTCCCAACCCTGTGGGTCCTTCTAGAAGATGATTCTCCATGGGTCCGCGCAGGCCCAGGCCCCACCCCACCCCCACCACAACCCCCACCGGCCCCTCACAAATGAAAAAACATCCCTTGCTCTGTCTCACCTGCCCCACCACGAGAATAATCCAGGTTATTTTCTTAATCCTCCTTGTGGCCAAGATGCCAGAAAGGCTACGGCAGCAGCTGGACTTTGTCCCAATTAAGTGCCTTCAGTCTGATGCTAATGGCCATAAACTGCTCGTGAGACAGCCCAGGCATTTTGCAAGCCTGACATATCCTTCCTTAAGTATTTTTTTTTTTCAAACACAAACACACAGAACGCTCACACACCATGCCCATGTGCTTCTTATTAACATTTTTTTCAAGTCGCTCCAGAGGAGAAATACCTCCCTCTCAGACCCCTCTGCGCGCGTTTCAGAAGGGAAGACAGTGGTCCAGCTTCGTGTTTCAGGCGAAGAAGGAGAGTAGAGGGAGGCCGAGACCAACCGAGTTATGGGCCCGAACACAATGACTTGGAACAAGATCGGTCCACGTTTAGAAGCGGAAATGGGTCTTTTCCTTTCTAAGGATTGAAATTCTAATTTTGTGGCAGCAAAAGAACCTGAGCGGGGACCACGCCATCATTTTACAGGTGAGGGGCTGAGAAGGTGCCGCAGCAGAGCGAGCTTAGATAAGCCCGAGGCCTCCCCCAGGTCATACACCAACATCTCAGAAACTTCCAGAAACTTCCGCAGAGCCATCACCCCCAAGGCCCTGGTTTGAGGTCTGTATCTGTTTGGATAACGCTGCCTCTCTGCCACTTGTCCAATAAACGTAGAAAAGTTCGCAGCACTCGCTCGGCCTTGGCGTGATTGTTTATTTTCTCTTTTTTAAGTTCACCCAGGGGGTTTAGAGCTGAAATGTATTTCTCGTGGGTTTGATTTTTTTGTTGCTGTTGTTTCTTTCTGGCTTCTCCTTAAAACACTGCTCGTCACAGACGTGACCACAAAGACAAAAAGGAGGAGGGAATAAACAGCCTGAGCGTGCGCTGTGAGAACGTGCTGGAGGTTAAGAGCTCCGTCCCCAGCTGCGGTCAGTCCCACCGCGGCCCACACCCTGTGGCGCGACGTGGGTGGGGCTCTCGACTTCTCTGGGCCTCAGTTTCCTCACCTGTGGAATTGGCATCATAGTGAGAGAGGCGGCCCGGAGGGTCTGTCAGGGGCACTAAACGGAGTGATTCTTGAGCCCATCAGATGAGGCCATAAAGGCTGGATGTTCTTTTTCTTACTCTTTTTTGTAACACGGTAGTTAAAAGCGGTAACTGTGAAGTCAGGCTGAGTCAACTGCCCAGTTCCGCAAGGTACCAGCACGTGGCACTGAGCCAAGTTACTTCTTACTACCTCAGTTTTCCCCTGTAAAATGGGGGTGCTCATGGGACCTCCATATGGGCTGCTGTGTAATGAAGTGAGCTAATGGTGTGAAGCAATAAGAGCAGCGCCTGGCGCAAACTAAGTGCTCTGCAGCTGTTGTTATTGCTATTTTATTATTGTCATCCTCATTTCAAGTCTGATGGCCTTCGTCCTTCCCAAACTCACTCTCTCTCCTGAACTCTCAGGTTTAAGGAGCTGTGGTCAGAGGAAAGAGGAATCGGAATTGGAGACTGTTGAGCCATCACATCTGCATAAACTCCTCAGTTTAGGGGGATTTAAAGAGTGGGAGCCCTCTTTGGTGGAAATTCCTTTCCTGTTTACCGAAGGTGGGGGAATGTTGATGCTGAAGCTCAGAACCCAAAGTGAGCTGTTTAGGAGCAACATAGAAATATGTGATTTGAGGATGTGTAGGAAATTTAAGAATCCAGTGGGAGGGTTTATAAGCCAGTGATCTCGGCCCTAGACATCCAAAGCCCATTTGTGGCAGATTCACGAAATCTAGCACCATCTCTCGCACGGAAAATCTGTGACTTTGGACACATTACTGAACTACCGTGATCTGTGTTTCCTAGTCTGTTAATGAGGTCACAGAAGGTCATGGTCAGATACATCAAATGCATTTGGTAAACGGTGTGTGACCCAAAGTTAAATAGATGTCCTTGCTCCAGGACCTCTCAGAGCCTCTGCAGACCGGCGTGCCTTGTGACTCTCCAAGAATGGAGTTTCAGAGTCGGTCTTCCCCAGCAGATTGGACCCGGCACGCTCTCGCCAAACTTACCTTCTGTGCCCCCCGGGAAGGCCTGGCTGTGAGGCTCTTCAGGCTCCTTCCTGTGTTAACATTCTTTGATTCTCTAGTATTTCTTTCATGATGAACATGCGTGTATTCCTGTTCTTTTGTATTTTTGTTCATGTACTTTTTGACGAGATAGAACTCACATACCAGAAAATTCATCCTTTCAAAGTGTGCATGTCTGGGGTCATACTGTACTTACAAAGGTGTGTGTACCCACCACCACGATTTCATTCTGTGACCTTTCATTACCCCAAAAGGGACCCCCAGGCCCAGTAGCCATCGCTCCCTACTTCCCTTCTCACTGACGTATTTGCTTTTGTAATAAGGAAAAAGATACATTTGAAGTTCCTCTTTCTTTATATAAATGTTTTCAGCATGGTTGTACATTTGCCTGGTTTGAACACCTGCAGAAATCTCTCTCCCACCCTCATCCCACGTCCACTCAGTTTCCAAACCCCCCACAGTTAACCACTTGGACTAGGTTCTACGGACCCGTCCAGAATTTCCTTCTGCAAATAGAATCGAACGTGAACACATTGTCTATTATATTGCGTGTCTCTCTGACAAGAAGGAACTCAAGTGTGAGTCATAAATAAGGAAATGTTACCAGTATAATTCTGAAGGTGGATTGATTGGTTCGCTTGCTTTTAAGACTTTCTTCTTACCACTGGTTTTAAGCAATTCAATTTTGATGCACCTTGGTGTAGCCTTCCTCGTGACTCCAGGGCTTCGGGTTCATCGAGCTTCTTAGATCTGCAAATTTATCGTTTTCATCAAATTCAGAAGTTTTTCAGCCATGATTTCTTCAAATATTCCCCCCTCCATGTCTTCAAGTTCACTAAGCTTTCTTCTGCGGTATCTGCTCTGTGGTTAATTACACCCCTGGCCGTTTTTGCGTCTCATACATAGTTTTCATCTCCAGGAGTTTGATTTGGGTCATTTTAAAAATATGTCCCATGTCTGTACTTAACATGTTGAATGGACAGAATATAGTTGTAGTAACTGTTTTAATTTGCTTAGCTACAAATTCTGTCATCTGTATCATTTCTGAGTTAGTTTTCTTTGATCTTTCTCCTTGTTCTAGGTCATATTTGCTTGCTTCTTTGCATGCCTGATAAGCTTTTATTGTACATTGTGAGTTTTACCTTGTTGGGTTGCTGGGCATTTTTATATCCTATGAATATTCTTGAGCTTTGTTCTGGGAGGCAGCTGAGTTGCATGGAAACAGTTTGGGACGTCCAGGTCTTGCCTTAAGCTTTGTTAGGGAGGGCAGAGCAGCATTCGGTCCAGGGCTCTCTCGGCCTAACCAACTTTCCCACTACCGAGGCAAGCCTTTCTGAGTAGTCCGCCCAGTGCTCCGTGAATGATGAGGTCTCCCACCCTGGCTGGGAGGACTAGGAACTGAGCTCTCAGTTTTAAGTAGCTGTGGTCAGAGAAAAGAGGAATACAAGCTTGAGATTCTTGAGCTCTGAGGATTGTTCCTTCTACTCTTTTGAGGTGGTTCTCTCCCAGCCTTGAGTAATTCCTTGCAGGTGTGTGCTGGTCGGTACTCAGATAGGCACTCAAGAGAAATGTCAACAGTCCTTGGCATTGCGCCCTCTCTGTGTGGCTCTCTTTTCCTGGCCTTTGGCTCAGCCAATTCTCACCACGTTGGCCTCCTTGACCTGGCAGTTCCATCTCCTCATGTCAGAGGTCACTAGACACCACCTGGGTCCCATCCCTAGCAACACCCCACACCAGGGCAGTCCTATGGCTCTCCACTCATTCCCCCTCTCTCAAGCATCACTCTCATTCTCTGATGCCCAAAGTCTTGGAAATCTCATTTTTAAACTATTTCACATGAGAGGCGAAATCCGGTTCCTGTGACTGAGTCTCGCCTGGAATCGGAAGTAAGGCTGCCCTGGTTCACTTGCGTGTTTTCAGTCCATTCGATAACAGCGAGGCACCTAACCCGGGAAAGGGAAGCAGCCCTGCGGGACCTCAGCTCTGCTCCTGGTGCCCCGCGTTCTTCCTCTGACCTCAGTGGCCACATGCTCTGTGTCTGAAGAACGTGTTTTGCAGTTTCCCCCAATCTTCAAACCTTTTGCCCTGTTTCCATCATTCAGCCCCCCTCATTGTCCTTGTACCCCTTCCGTCAAGAGACCTTCACCGCCTTTTTAAAGCAAAGTACTCTATTTAAAGTAATACTTCACTGTATATTTTTATTTACTTACTTATTTATTTTAACCATGCTGTTACTTTTATTGGGATTGTGTTGCTTCTGTTAATGCCCTGATTACAAAGTCGAATTGCTTTTGAACAGTCTGCCCAAGCCTACTTTTTCTCAAAAGCCCTATTATTTTAATGCACAATTTTGGACTCTGCGTGGCCTCTCCAGAAGACATCTCATTGTAGCAGAAACACTTGTATGTATTCTTGTTTTTGAAGGTAACATACCACCCGCACTCTTCTGCACTTGGCTGTCTTCATCCAGGATATACCTTGTAGAACTTCTCACGGATGCCTATTGTTCCATTGAATGATGTGCTGTAAATTATTTCACCAGCTCCTTGTTGGGTGTTTCCAGTCTTTGCAGTTACCACCAATATGTGTGTGAATAACACTATCTGTGTATCATTTTGTTTTTCTGCAAATATAGCTGAAGGGCAAGTTTCCAGAAGTGGGATTCAGGGTTAAGGGAAAAGTCAGTATTTACATTTGGTAGCAAATTATGCTCCGTCCGGAGTCTCCGAATTTAAACCCCCACCAGCCGTGTCGGTGTGCACTGGCTTCATCAACCAGTATCATCCAAGTATTGGAGGTTTTGCTGATCTGATGCATGAAAAACAGTACTCAGTGTAATACTAATTTGTAAGTGTGTTACAAAAGTTCATCATCTTTTCAGATCTTTGACCGATTTGTGTTTCCTTTTCTGCGAACTAAGAGAGTAGACTTGGAAAACGGTGCCAAGGAAGAGCAGTGAGGTACTAGGCATCCCAATATCTAAACACATTATAAAGCTTCAATAGTCAAAACAGCATGGTTCTAGTATATGAACAGACTGACTGATTAATAGGTGAGAATATGATCCTGAAAGAGACTAATATATCAGAGAACTTAGAATATGGGGCACATGGCATCTTAAGTCAGTGGGAAAAGATAGAATATTCAGTGAATGAAGTTGGCATAACTCGTTAGCCATCTGGGGAAAAATATCTTCTATTACCATATACCAGGAAAAATTCCAAATGAATCCACAGTTGAAATATCAAAAATAAAGCCATAAAGGTACTAGAAAGAGAATGAGCAAAATGTTTCTAACCTTGGAGTGGAAAAGGCTTTTCCAACCTCCTCGACTCAGAAATCCAGAAGCCACCCATGAACGATTGACAAGTTTGTGGATTTTTTTTCTTTCTGGCATGAGAAAGAACACCAGAGGTAAAGTCAGAACAACAAAAACAAACAAAACAAACAAGTGGCAGGCTGCGAAGAAATGTTTACACCTCAGATCAGAAACAAATTGTTACCCTTTTTAAAGTGAGGTGACGGTTCTATGAATTGAACCTGCTCTGGGACGTTATTCTTCTAAATAAAAGAGAGAAACGAGGAGGTGATGTTCCGGGAGGGGAGGGGCTGTGGCCAAGTGGAGAGCACAGGCCGCTCAGAGTTGGGCTGCAGGTGTTACACTACATGGGACCCCAAAGAGGCCGATTCTTTCCATTTTTCAAGGTAATCCTCAAACCCGTATTTTAACGTGAAATCTTTGTTTCTCCAATTTTGGCCACTTATTTAAACACTCTCTTTGAAACGCCTTGCAAAGCAGATGAACATGTGCGAGGCTGGTCTCTCTGCCTCTGTCTTGCACTGCGGTTCCATATTTTCTTAACTGAACCACTGGTCATGAGACCAGGAATGGAAGGAGAAGATTACTTCCCACGTGGTGATTTGGGAAACCAGGAAGATCACCCCTTTCGGTCCTCACCTCCAGCCCAGGCACGTCCCAGAGGACGCGAGCGGTGGGATGTGGCCAGAGCTGACTTGGAGCCCAGCAGCCTCCCGAGGAAGTAGTGTTACTTCCCTGTTTCTTTTTGGCAGCCGCACATTTCAGGCCGTCCCGACCCAGCCAGTTTTGAGCAGGCTGCGTCTGTCTGGTCTCACTGTGTCGGTCAAGACAGGAGCCAGGCTTGGCCTCCCGCGGTCAGGTTTCCCGGTGTGAATCAGCACCTCCTCTGCACACCGTGGCGTGGGCGGGGTTTTCTGATACCTGTCGGCACTCTAGCGCCTCCGCCCTGGCGGTCACCTTCTCCTCACCTTCACGTGTCTCGGCAGGCTTGCTGCCTCCTGCTTGAGCTGAAGTCTTCTGGATTTAGGACATGCAGAGGTTAAATGGATGGCCCTTTTTTCTGGTTTGGTCACCCCCATCTCCAAAAACCACTGGAGATGACCAATGCAAACAGCTGGGGACACTGAGAGTGGCGTTCAGTGACCAGTTCGCTCAGGCAGCACGTGCTGCAGGCCCTTCTGCGGCGATGACAGCTCTGCCATCATCTCTGTGTGTGCTGTCCAGTAGGGTCGCCACTAGCCAGCCGTGTGTGGCTACGGAGCATTGAAATGTGGCTGGTGCAACTGAGTGATTGGGTTTGTAATTTAGTTTCATTTCAGTTCATTACATCTTCAATGTCACTGTGGCTAGTGTCTACCATACTGGGCGGCACAACTCCAGAGAGCGATTCAAAGTCAACTCATAGCCTGCCTACTGCGGGGTGGGGAGGCGGGGTCGGAGAAGTGAGAGACAAAGAAAGCAACAATGAGCCAAAAACAAAAACAAAAACCCTACAGGCCCAGAAATGGAGGGCCCTGTCCGAGCAACAAGCCCCACCGCGGTCATCCTTCACGGACAGACGTGGGGAGCGGTCTGCTCCCAGCCCAGCGCCGGCCCTCCTTCTGCTCAGACGTTGGAAGGGGGTGATGAAGGGGCAGGCGGTGGGGGGAGGAAGGAAGCAGCCTCAGGCCAGGAGCCCTTTACTACTAGAGAGACACAGATAGACAAACGGACACTGCAAGTCAGTCTCTACTCAGAATCCGCAGTCAGGCTGTGGGATACATAATTTGTGCCCTTAGAGCAAATCCCATTTTTTCTGCTCCTAAAAGTACGGTCGGTAAAGGGGAGCGAGGGGACTTGCTGGGCGTGTCTCTGACTCCCTCGCCTGCATTATTTCATTTTCGATGGTATCCCCGTGCCCCAGGCTTCATCCTTCGGAGCCTAATTCCCCTGCCTTTTGTACTGCTTTTACATTTTCCATATATTTCTCTTGAATTACATAAGTAATACTAGTGTGTGCCTTTCTGTAATTTCTCTGTATGTGTGTGTGTTGTTTTTTCCTCCCACAGCTGGAAGATTGTTCTTTTTTTAAACAAATACTTGCCTGCTGTGCATCTTCTTTTAAAAGTTGCCTTTTGTGTGTTTCACTAAAGAACATACGTTGGAGATCTTCCAAAGTCAGTTCCAATAAACCCTCCTTATTCTATTTTCTGGTTCCTGGTACTCCACAGAGAAAGCCCAGCCCTGGGTTTGAATCCCAGCACCAGCACTCACTGGCTGTGTGGCTTGGGCAAATAGCATCTCTGAGACTTGATTTTCTCACCTGTGAAATGATTTTCTCACCTTTCTCACCTTTCTCGGTCTGTAGGAGTAGCTGACCCCACGGGCTCTTGGAGGGCTGGATGCCAGGTAATATGAGCATGGGGGTATTCACGACAGCACTTACTTAGAATAATCAGGGCTCTTCATTAGGGTTGGCTGTTGTTATTCTTGTGGATACACCATGGTATTTGGCCATTCCCCTTTGGATGGGCAATTACGTTGTTTCCAACGTCTCACTACTTCCACCTCCTCTGAAGCTCGCAAGCTCTGTTCCTTTCCTACCCCGAGTACGGTTGCTGCCGGGAGTGTTGGTTGCTGCACCGAAGCTTCGATGTTGGGCCATTTGCTGTCCCTGCTACTTTATACTGGCGTCCTTGTCACTCTGTGTGTTTGTCTCAACCAGGGTCCCCGTCCAGCTTCTGTAGCAAGCCTGCCAGGTCTCACCAGACCTTCCTTCTCCACCACTCCAGTCCTAAATTGCAGTGTCCAAGCACTGGCTGCCGGAAAGGACTGTGCAATCCCATAACCGTAGGCCAAGGTCATCCCAGCGGCTGCTGCGTGTGGGCTCCAGCCGACTGCCTGACCTTCAGATCCTCCAGGCTTCTCTGACTGGTCTCCTTCCTGGGACCAAAATAGGGGTGTGGCTAAAAAGATGCACAGAAAGACTCCACCTTGGGGGAGGGGTGGGATTGGTGCCCTTGGAGGCCCAGAATTGTGGAATTTGCTGCTGAGGAGGCTTTAATGTCTCTCATGCCTGTGACCTGCCATGGAGCCGTGGGTCGTTAGTCATGAGGACATTTGATAGTGCACTTTGGAAGGGCTGGCCCATTGCCCTGACCTGAAAGGCTGGGGCAGGTTCTTAAAATGGGCAGGTGGGTTCAACTGCGGGTGTTTGCCCAGCGTGGGGCAAGGAGGGGGATAAAACACCCTCTCTCTCGGGACTGAGCTTCCGCATCTGCAGAATGAGAGAGTTGGACTAGAGACCAGCGGCTTGCAGCCCCTTTGATCACTGGGCACACGAAGGAAGGCATTCTCCAGCACAGCCCCGTGCACACTTCACGCACGGCTTCTCGCACGCACAACCGGTCGCCGAGGTTCCACAAAACCCGCACTCTGCGTGTGCTGTGCGCTGGTGTTTTCTCTTCCCTTTCACTGAAGGAGAAAGCAAACAGAAACAAAACCCAGTCCTCCTCTGTTCCATTGGAAATGGTGCTGGTTAGGACACATGAAGTGAGTACGTGTCCCACTAATGGGTCATTACCTACAGTTTGGGACTCTGGACAAGTATAAGATCCTTTCTGGTGATGGCTTGGTGACCAGAAGGCTGAATTTTTTTTTAAATAACAATTTATTTCTGCTTGACTTTGAAAGGACATGTTCATTGTGGAATAATTAGAACACACCATAAAAGCACAGTCAAGGAATTTTCATTAGTACTCTGTGTTCTCACCATCCTGTGAAGCTACTTTGCTTTATCTTCAGTTCTACCAGTTCCCTTTGCGTTTTTAATTTAGCGTATGGTAGAGTCTGGAACAAATTTAGATATTGTTGAACCCATAGATTAAGATTTTGTGGGTTTTAAGTATTATGTGCATTTTTTCATCTCATTGAACTTTCTTTGCAAACCTGCTTTGGAACGACTTTATAGTACTCCACTGAATCGGTGTGCCATGATTTAGTTAACAGATTACAGAATGACGGGCATTTAAGGAGTAATCAGCATTTTCCATCTCCTGCGGGGGTTGGCAAACGGCGGCTGACCAACCAGCAGCCTACGTTTATAGATAAAGTTTTATTGGAACCACCACACCCACTCCTGTAGGTTTTGTCTAGAGCTGCTTCCTCACGACGATGGCGGAGCTGAGTAGCCACAGCAGACAGCTCTTGCCCTGAAAAGCCTAAAATATTTACTGTCTGGCTCTTCGGAAAATGTTTGCTGACTCTGGTCTAGTAGATGATGCCACAAAGAGTATATTTGTATTCACACTATTTTGACATGTTTGGCTAGTTCCTCCTTCTTAAGAACATATATTAAATGTATTAAGAGGTAATTTGGTAAACCCCTTAAGTTTCTGGCTTTCTTTGAATGAAATGTAAATGACTAGGTTAAAATGAAGGGGAAAACGATTTTTTTATTGAGTAGTATGATGATGAAAGTGACCATGTCACTTATTGCCCAAACCTGGACATGTTTTTGGTGTGAAAGGGAACACCACTAATAATTATGCCAGGACAGCAGCGTAATCTGGGGTGGCCATGGATTATGGCCATGGAGAATGTATAGAATCGTGTAGAACTCATGCTCGAATGATTCTGGAGAGGGTTTGGGGCCTGGTCTACCCCTAACTGCTGTGTGACTGGTTTTTCATGTTCTCCACAGTCCTGTCAGCTACCCCCACCTCCGCCGCCGGGCTTCTCTGCAAATTATCAAAACCCAGACGAAAAGAGGTTTCTCTCCCAGAGCCAGTTTCAAAAATCTCATAAAAGATCTCTGATTGGTTCTTAAATAGCACTGTGGTCAGAGATTGTGATCGGTCCCTCCTGAGTCACATCTCCATGCCTGGGTGGGGGGCTGCACAGTGGGTAGACCAAAGCAGTGGATGACCGATGTTTATAGTCCCTTCCGTCTACCAGTGAGCTAAGGAATGGAGATGGCTTTTCCACAGAAAGGCCATTTTTCACATCTTGTTCATTGAATCTCTATAAAACATTCTCAGTATATAGAGTGCTGTTGAGAAATTGAACAAAGATGGGGAATTCACACATGAACTTTCAATGGGGACATTTTCTCACCTTGTATGGGTTCTGAGAGTTTCATAGACATGGGAGGCGTTTTTGTCACTACTAACAGCACTAACTTGGAGTCTGATGGCTTCGATCTCAAGCAGAGCCAAGCAGCGGTCAAGTGAGTGATGGTCTCGGGGGCCTGACTGCCGAGGCCTAGATCACAGCATTGCCCCTTAGAAGCTGTGTGACCTTGGTCAAGTGACTCAGCCTTTCTGTGCCTCAGCCTCTCCCGCTAGGAGGACAGCAGTTGTCCCTACTCAGGATTGCTGTGAAGATGAAGGCAGGAAGTGTCCGTGAACTGCACAGAATAGTCCCTGGCGTACAGTATATGCTTGATAAACATAAGCCGTTGTGTTTAAGGAATTCCACGATACTTTTTTTGAGAAGTTGTCTATGATATTAGTGGAGACTCAAGTCCATGGAGTATTTTTGATCACTCTAGAGCAAAGGAATGGAGGCCAAGAAAAATCAAACGTCAAAACCTACTAGACATAACTCAAGATCCCAGGATTGTGCTTCTAGAAGGGATGGGAGGGACCATCTCGGTCACGGGTCAGCTTTCTGAAAAGAGCCGAAGAGGAAGTATTTTTGCGGAGTTGCAGGCCATGCAGTCTTTGTCACAACTACTTGGCTTTGCCACTGCACCCTGGACACAGCCGTCGGCAGTGCCCACACGGATGGCGTGGCCGAGTCCCAGTAAACGTCACTTTCACAAACACGTGGCCAGCTCACAGGCCATCGTTTGCCGACCCCTGATATGAGTTCACTGAGGTCAGCTCATCTCTGGAGCTGGGTAAGTCACTGTGGCTGCCCTTAGTGCTATTCCCTGCTTTGTCCCCAAGTGGCCTAGAGTGGTGGGATGGCATTTCTGCCCCCTCTTGTGTCTGGACAGGGATGTGGGCGAGAGCAACTGATTATTGCTAACCACTGAGTTGAGGGTAGGAATGACCATATCGCTTCCCGGCCAGGGCACTCAGCAGCCAGTATGAGACCCTCCAAGACCTCTGGCCATGTTCAGATTGGGGGGTGCATTGGGGGTTCCTGAGGGACTCCAATGAACAGAGCCCTGTCTGACCCTCAGAGAACATATAGCATGAAGGAGAAATCTGCTCTGATTGTGTTTAAGACACCAAAATATTGGGGATGTCTGTTACCCCAGCATATTATAGCCACTCCTGACTGATTTATTGGCACAGAGATTATTTTACATGGTACATGAAAGTGCAATTAAGAGTGATTGGTTCACATAGTAAAGAAGCCACGTCTCTTTCTATCTTCTTTCAGGTTTTCTGACTCAATAATAAAGCAAATAGGGAAGTCTCTGTTTAGTGTTAGTATGTCTTTAACGCCTCTAGTCCCTACAAATATTTATTTTTAATAAAATCAAAGGAAAAACCCAGGTTTAGAGTCTTTGGAAGACAGCAGGGGATTTTTTAATAACTTTTTTTAGGTTTTATTTATTTATTTTTAGAGAGAAGGGGAGGGAGGGAGAAAGAGGGAGAGAAACATCAATGTGTGAGATAAACATCCATTGGTTGCCTCTTGCACGCTCCCAACTGGGGACCTGGCCCGCAACCCAGGCATGTGCCCTGCCTGGGAGTCGAACCAGCGACCTTTCTGTTCACGGGCCGGCACTCAGTCCGTTGAGCCACACCAGCTGGGGCCAGGCAGTGGTTTTCAGCTAGAACTATGAACATTTGTTTTCCATGTATTTTTCATTTTTATGTTTTTATTATTGATGGCAAGTGGTATTGATTTTACAGTAGTGATATAATTCTCAGACAAATTTACTTAAGTAAAAACGAGGCATGATTTTATGGATATTATGGTTTAGGAAGAAGCTTAATTTTACAACACTGCAAGTCACTCGACAGTAGATGTAAGGGAGACATTAAGTAAAACAACAGCACAGGTTGCTTGAAGGAATGGGGAAGCATAAGGACACACGAATCTAGTTCGGTATCACCCTTGCACAGACGTGGGCGTGGAGGCTGCTAGAGGGGACATGCTCTGCCTGGGCGACCCAGCTTCCCAGTGGCAGGGCCAGGAGGCATTCCTGAATTCGGCAGTTCAGAGGCCAGGCTGTCCTTGGGCCCATGGCCCTGTGCCCGCCAAAGTCGGCAAGAAAACTGGTAAATACCAGCGGGCTGACCAGCTCCCCTGAGTCCGCTTCCGGGGGCTGCCATAACCAGGCAGCACAAACTAGGTGGTTTTACAGAGCAGGAACTCACTGTCCCACAGTGCTGGGGGCTGGAAGTCTGAAGTCGAGGTGTTGGCGAGGTTGGTTCCTTGTGGGGGCTCCGAGGTAGGACCTGCTCCAACCCGTCTCCCAGCTCCTGGCAGCTGCCAGCAGCCCTTGGCATTCCCGTCTCTGCCTTAGTCTTGACGTGACGTCCCCCCTCTGTGTCTCTGCCCCAATGTCCCTCTTGTTATAAGGAAACCAGGCATTGGGTCGGGTCCCACCCTGATCCAGTATGACCTCGTCTTACCTTCATTACATCTGCCACAACCCTATCCCCACACAAGGTCACATTCACAGGTACCAGGGGTTAAGAGTTGAACATGCATTTTCGGGGGACACAATTCAACCTGCAGTATCACCCACCCAGGGTCCCTGCATGAGCAGCCAGAGGCTTGGGACTGAGAGCTGTGTTCTGTCCCTGAGATAGCTGGGCTCTGCAAAAATTGAAACCACCCAAGCAAAACAGGTCGGTCAAGGCCCCTGCCGCTCAGCTGGCTTGCATTAGTCTCAGTCTAAGACTGTGGCGGCAAAGGCGGCCCAGACCCCGGCAAGTTCACCGAGGAGAGGCCGCTGCCAGCAAAGGTCAGGGCTCACTCTTTACAGTATAAATATAACCCCGTTCCCGGCCACCCCCCTCCCATTGCCACACAATATCTCTTTCAAAGATCTCAAAACACCGAAGCAGACCGTACCAAATCGACTTTATTGTTTTAAAACCGGCCCCTTCTGTCCGCCACCACCCACCACCCCCTCCCCAAGGGGAAAAAAATTTCATAATAGCTGCCTCTCCGGCGTGTGCCTTGTTCTCTTCTCATGGTGGCTCAGCACCCTGAGGCGGTGACTCTAATAGCGTGTCCTAATATCCAGCCTCTGTTTGACAGTATTGAGTGACTACCCACCTCCTCGTGGCTGCCATGAATCAATGGCCAGTTTCGTGGCAGGTGCTGAATAATCGTGAAAAGCACTAACACAGGATGAGCGCTTCCGGGGCCAGGCGGCAGGCTGAGCACTGTGCCCGCATGCACGCCCTCAGTCCTCACTTGTAGCAAGTTCACTGCCACTTGACAGGTGAGAAAACTGAGGGTCCGAGGAAGGAAGGCCACAAAGCTGGGAAGGGACATGGTATTAGGGCTGGGGCGAAGGTGTGGCAAGCAAGGCATTCTCCCACATGGCAAATTGAAGGGGCAACATTTAAAATAGTCAAAGGCAACGCAAAAGAACAAAGCATCGGGAATTTAGGTGGAGACAGGCCACTGGCGTTCGTTTGTCCTACAGCGCTGGGTCCTGGTGTGAGGGGAACAGCTGTTTCCAGACGTCCATGGTTTCAGGACACACCGTCACGGCGTCCTGCCAGGTGGGAGGTGAGGCTGCGCAAACAAATCTGCCAACACGGGGCTTTACGTGTGGTCATCTTTTTTGGCGGGGGTGTGTTTAGTAACTTTTTCCACCTGGTTTAAGATATGGGAGGATATTTGGGTGAACGTAGATAGGAACGAGCATCTGTCCTTCTGCCGCAGGCTCGGCACCGACCCTGATTCTCCTCCAGAATGGAGTCAGAAGTCCTTGTCTTTGATTGCTGCCTTCCAGTAGGTTCTACACTTTGGCACACGCAGCCTCAGGTCATCCAGACAGCCAAGCTGAGGGTTCAGAGCGAGTTCAGACCCCGGCCTACCATTTAACAGCCGTGTGGCAGGCAAACAGCTTGACTTCTCTGGGCCTCTTTCTCCTCTTTTGGAAGAGTCAGGTCATAGGGGTCCCCACCTTGTCCTTTGTGCTGCTGCGAGACTGTCATGATGGTTAAAGGAGTCAGTACTTGGAGGACTCTGAGAACAGCGCGTGACACCGAGGACACATTTCATGAGTATCGTTGTCGTTGCTGAGTTATCACTGCATTCGTTTCCTGTGGCTGCCGTAACAAATTACCACCAAATCAATGGCTCGAACCAGCACGGGTTTATCGCCCAGTTCTGGAGCCCAAACATCACACGTGGTCTCACTGAGCTAAAACCACGGTGTCAGCAGGGCTGTGCTCCTGCTGGGGGCTCAAGGGGAGAGCCTGTTTCCTTTCCTTTCCCAGCTTCTGGCGGCGCCCACATCCCTCGGCCTGTGGCCCCCCTCCTCTGTCTTCAGAGCTGGAGACCGTGGGTCAAGTCCCGCTTGTGTCTCATCACCCTGATCCTCCGTGATCACATCTCTCTCTGACTCTCTCCTGCTCTCGTCCACTTTTAAATGGTACCATGGTGCCCACCTGGGTAATCCAAGATGCTCTTCCTGTTTGGAGGTCAGCAGGTCAGCAACCTCAAACCCATCTGCAACCTTAGTTCCCTTATGCCGTGTAAACTACCATATTCACAGCTTCCTGGGTTCTGTGCACCGCACTCACTCACTCACCAGTCAACAAATATTTACACATAGTAATCACCTTGCACCAGGTCTGGGGGCCACAGCAGTGACAAAACAGATAAAAACTCCACCTGTGCAGAGCCTACATTCTAACAGGGAGAGAGTGGCAATAAATAAGATTCTTTTTTCAACGTGTTTTGGACAGTGACGGATTCATGCAGAAAATAGAGCAGGGAAGGGGATAAGGAAGCTGGCGCAGGGCACATCCTATTTTAGGTGGGAGTGAGGTCAGGGAAAGCCTTGCTGACCAGGGGAATGTGAGCAAAGGCCAAAGGAGAGGACGGGAAGCCGACAGGGTGGTCCGGGGAAGGGCATTCCAAGCAGAAGGAACACTGCATAGCGGACAGTATGCTTGTGTGTCTGGGGAGCGGCGAAGGGACTGGCGTGGTTGGAGCGGAGGGAAGGAGGGTGGGGAGGGAAGAGATGATGCCAAGAGCTGGCAGTGGCCCAGGTTGGTCCAAGGGCTGTGAAGGCTGTGGCTTTGGGGGAGGGACAAGATTGGACTGAGGTTCTAACTTTCCTTGGGCTGCTGTCACAAATCACCATGAACTGTGATGGTCTAAAATGACCAAAAGGTACTCTCTCTCAGTTCTGAAGGCCAGATGTCTGGAATCAAGGTGAGCAGGGCCACGCCCCTCCTGAAAGCTGGAGGGAAGGATTCTTCCTGCTCCTTCCAGCTTCTGGGGGTCCAGGACGTCCTTGGCTTGTAATGGTGTCCCTGCAGCCTCTGTCTCTATCCCCACATCATCATCTCATCTCTGTGTCTCTGTCCTTTTCTGTCTCTTACTGGACTTAGGGCCCACCCCAACCCAGGAGGAAGCTCATCTCCATCCTTACCTTGGTTCCTGCAAAGACCTATCTCCAAATAAGGTCGCATCCTAAGGTGCCTGGTGGACATGAATTTGTGGGAGGGGGTGCACAGCCCAACACACTCTAGGCTCTAGCAGGCTCTGGGATGTGGAGAGCACTGTCGGCCAAAGAGGGTTGGGCACAAGGCGACCAGCAAGGTGGCGACTCAGTCGTCCAGGAGACAGAGGGGCATGGACCAAGATGAAGGGCAGGAGCGGGTGAGCAGCCCGTTAGTGACCCTGCCCTGACCCAGGCCGGAAGCATTCTGGCTTCCTGTGGCCCTAGGCAAGAGCGTCAAAGGTCAGGGAAGGACCCCCCATCCCCTGCCCTGCAGCAGGGGTCTCACACTTGGAGTGGGACAGATCAGCTGTTGCTTCTGCCCACACGAATGCTCCTGCGACAAACCCACAGAGGCCGGGAGGATCCCTGGGGTGTGTGTGTGTGTGTTTATTGTAAAAAACACACACACAGAGCATAACATTTACCCTCGTGGCCACTTTAAGTGTACACTACAGCACTGCGTTTCTGTGCACAGAGCTCCAGAGCTGCTTCACAGAAACTGCGTCCAGCTCCCCCTTGTCCCCTCCTCCCAGCCCCTGGCAACCACCATTCTACTTCCTGCGCCTCAGTGTTTGACAGCTTCACATTTCTCATCGCAGCCGAATCATGCAGTACTTGTCTCCGAGGGGCCCTTTTAAAGAAGAGAATAGAGACTTCTAGAACAGCGGGGCAGGTGTGGACGAAAGCCCAGTACCAGCGAGTTTTCAGATGCTTTTGACCTGCACCGGGTGCGGGCCCCGCGGGCCCCACGGCCGCACCTGCCCGCCCCGGTTCGTGCGCAGCCCGGGAGCCGAGAATGGTTTTTACACGTTCAGATGGCTGAGGCGGGGAGGGCGTTCGAAAGAAGAATATTATTTCATGACACATAAAAATGATATGAAATTCAAATTTCGGTGTCCACAAATAAAGTTTTAATGGCACACAGCCACGTCCACTCATGGACGTTCTGCCTGTGGCCGCCCGCACACCGCAGGGGCAGAGTCGAGCAGTTACAACAGAGACCACGTGGGCAAGGCAGAGAAAACGAACCGTCTGACCCTTCACAGAAAAGGTTCGCAAGTCCCCTAGTCTAGTCCCACAGAAGGAGCTACAGTTCACAGTTTAGCACTGCGCGGCGCTTACGCGTGGACATGAATATACACACAATGGAAATGAAGTATCACAATAACACCCTCCCCCGCCGCTGCCACCCAAACTAGATCCAGTATTCTGTCTTCTGTTGAGGCCGGGTATCTTGCAGTGGTAAGGGCCCCCCCGCCCCCCGGCTGTGGAGCCAGCCTGCCTGGGTTCATATTTTGTTTTGCTTCTTGCTGTGTGACCATGGGAAATTGTCGAACTTCTCGGGGCTTCAGCTGTCTCATTAAATTACGTAGTAGTGCGCAGCGTTTAGTCTTGCCTGGCGCAGACCGTGCACCAGACGGGTGTCAGCCGTGTTAAGCACTGACGTTTACCTTTCCTACGTGGGGGTCTGGTCTGCTAGATAGGGTTTGTGGCCCACTCTTGGGTCTGCCCAGTTTGTAAATACTGTCCTGCAGGGCAGTGGAAATGGTGTGGTCTTTGCAGACTGATACGATCCGGTTGGAATCTACGTTCTGAATAGGGGGATTTGAGTAAGCTCCTTCCACAGTCTGAGCCTTGGTTTGCTGCTCTGTGGAATGGGGATAGCAGGACCACTGTGTAGGGCTGATGTGAAGACCAGTGGGAAAGTGCAGAGTCAGGGCTCAGCACCGGCCCGGCCTCTGAGACACTCAGCACGCGCAGCCCCCGCCACTTCCGTCCATTCCCTTTCTCATCGTCACCTCGTCACCCAGTGAGAACCGCAGCCGTAGAGCGGTGGCTGTTCTCTGTGCACCACGTGGTTGCAGCAACAATGCCAGCAGGAAGGTACTGAAATTGGCCTCAGGTGACGGAGGAGGAGCTAAGACACAGAGACGTTAAGCCACTTGCTTGAGGTAACACAGCTTGGGTCTGAGCTCAGGCTTGTCGGTCAACATTCAGTGCTGTTGACACGGTGCTGGACTGTCTCTGGAAAATGAGTGTGTGGTGGGGGAAGGCAGGGAGGTCCAGGGGCCTGTGCCCCCGGCTCTGTGCTCAGAGCTGCCAGAAGCACCCCTGGGGGCTCCTGCAGGTAAGCAGCTCAGGCCTGGCTGGGGACATAAACCACCCCCCACAGGGACGTTAGGTGAGCGGCAATGGGCACTATACCGGCTGACCTGCTGGAACCGGACAGGGAGCTCGGCCGCCACCCCCACCCATGGCAGTGGCACTTCTGCAGCCAAACCTGCTTTCCGTTCCCCGGTGTTTACAGGACCCTCTGATCCCCAGGAAATTCAGAAACTTTGCCAGCCCTAGCTCACCAGAACCCCCCTCTCCCCCAAGCCCCTCCTTTCACGGTATTAAGGCTTTTGAATACTTAGCACACACCCCTGCCCCAAAGCCACTCCTGACTTTTCCCCGGGAGCAGCCTCTGTCACCAAGTTCTTCGGTGCCCTTCCAGGGGTGGTCTGTGCAAGTCACACTCAACACTTGTTACATAGTTGGTAAAAACCCGGTCCTACATCTACCAGGCCTCATAGCCTTTCAGCCCACCCCGACCTTATAAGCGCCAAGTTACAGCGTCAGGTTCTAGTTGCTGTCGGGGGACACTGGGCGCATGGAGGGAGCCATTGGTGAACTTCACTCCATAAACGCCTGTGGCCTTGCTGGCCTCCAGGGGAGGAGTGCAGGGATCGATGCGTGATGTCTGCTGTGGCCCAGGGAGGGGAGTGCAGGGTGGGTGCTGCGGATTTTTCTCCTTTGGTCCAGAAAGTGTTTCCTAAACCTCAGGCACTCGAATATCACATTCATGATTTTGTCACATTTACGTAGCAGCTGTACTATTTTTTTTTAATTTAAAGACTTCTTTGGCTTAAAATAAACTCATTTGAAAAGGCAAATTTATAGCCCTGCCGTCAGTGGAAAGTCAACATTGTTTGCCATAAATGGAAGGAACCGGCAAAAATAAATTCACCGAAAATAAAACAGTATGATCAAATTCTAACCGAGGCTCCAAACCTGAAGGCTGTTCTCCCTTAGCTAAAAAGGGAGGTGAGCAAGTATTAGAGATCTTATTTTTTGACCCAGGAATCATTACTATTTATTTAATGCTTACCATGTTCCAGATGCTACGGCGTTAAAGGATTGCAAGTACTGTATAACATAGAAATTAGTATTGTGTCCATTTTACAGAGGAGGAGACTGAGTCACTGAGAGGGCCAGTAACATGTCTCAGGCACTCAGCTCATGAGCGGTGAAGCCAGGATTTGGACCTGAGCATCCCGGCTCCTGAGTCCAAGCTCTTACCTCTGAGCCAAGCTGCCTCTGAGAAAGATTCAAAGAGAATTGAAAGGGGAGTCATCTAAAAGCACCTTTTACTGCACCACTGTGCATTGCTGTCACACAGTAGGACCCCTGGATGAGCAGAAAGACTGTGAGACATAAATCTGGGCTCTAATTCTGTCTCTGTCCCTGATCCTCAGTTTGCTCATCTGCAAAGGGCAAGAATTGGGCTATATTTGAGCTTCTAGATGGCAAAAGCTATCCCTTACGCCACAGGACCCATAGCATCTGGCACACAGTATTAGTTAGAGTTCATTCGGCCACAAGCAACAGAAAACCCAGTGTCCCTGGTTCCCTCTGCCTGTCTTCCCCGCTGTCCTTAGCCTCTACCTTTCATCGTAATTCATGCCACCTTATAGTCATACGAGGGCTGCTTCACCTCCAGCCCTCACCTCCACATTCCAGGCAGGCTGGAGAAGAGCGAATCCAGAAGGAGCAAAGCTGTGATCAGGAAAGCAGAAGTTTTCAGGTTTTGTTGGAGTGGCTGGATTTGTGTCATACGGTCACCCTTGGTCATATAATCCCTTGGTCGTGGACGTGGGTATTGGGTAGGCCACCATTAGACAACTATAAATGCTTCAAGAAGGAAAGGAGGGAGGGAAGGAGGGGAGGGTTAATCCCTCAGACCCCCTCCAGCTCTACGGAGCTGTGATAAAAGAATGTCGGTCCTCTCGTGCAGAGCGCAGTGCCCAAGAGCGCGAATGTTATATTTTCCCATAAAAGGGCTTTTCTGTGAACTTCTGCATGTTGAGGCCACTTTTGTTTTTACTGGCAAACCTGTTCCAGGGGAATGAAAGTTCACCCTGGTGCAGATGTCTGTTTAAGCCCGACGGGAGGCACAGGCAGGGAGCCGGGGGAAAGGGAATGTTTGAACGGGGAAGCGAACGTTCCACCAGGGAAGGTCGAGTGAAGTCTCAGGAAGAACGCGTCAGGTGCCTCGCAGCTAGAGCCGAGGACAGGGGGTGGCCCTGGAGCCGGGCTCGCTTCTTTCCAGCTGCCCGTGGCCACGAGTGTGGACCCCATTGCTCACCCGTCCCACCGGCACCCTCTTGCAATGCTGCGCCCATAAGGCAGTGTTTCTCCTTCATTGTGGACTCAGCCTGACTTAGCATTTTTCCCCATCGCTTTCTAGCTGGGTGGCCTTTCACCAGTTTCTTAACCTCTCTGATCCTGCCCTAGGTTGGGCACTTGGATTCTCCTCCATGCGCCTTTTCTTCCTGCAGCTGTCTAGTCAGCTTCCCCACAGCATGGCAGCTGGGTGCCAAGACCAAGAAGGTGGAAACTAGCAGCTCTCTGAAGGCCTGAGCTTGGAAGTTCCAGAAAAGGACTTCTGCCACCTGTTGTAGGTCAAAACAAGTCCTAAGGCCAGCCCAGGCTCAGGAAGGATGGGGGGAAGGGGCCCTAGCCCCAGGAGGGAGGGCTGGCATTGAAGACAGGCTTCAGAGGGGTCCCTGGCAGCCGTGCGGGGCGGGGCAACAGCAGGTTTACGGTGTGAGTACACGAAACAGTGTTTATTCCTGTGTTGTTATTTATTGACTAGTGTATTATTTTCCATACGAACAACTGTAAATCTGCCTTTCCCCCCCGCCCTGTCTTTAAAGGTAACCTCCCTCATTCTATCTTAAAAGCTTCCCATACGTTTTCAGAGTGGCTGGAATGCCACATTCGCATGGATTTGTCACGGGAACAAACTTTCGTCTGGCCCTCTTCCCCACCGCCTTTTCCTCAACGTCTACATAAGGCATGGAATCGCTGTCGAAGCGAGAGACTTTTTCCAGAAAAGTGGCAGGACCTTGTCTTTGAGAGCTTGTCTGGCTTCCATGGTGCGTGAGGGTTTGGGAATAGCGTGGGGGTGTGCTCAGCTGCTGTTGCAAAGACCACAATTAACGGGTTCAACAGGGTAGCAGTTTATTCTCCTCTTCTGTAACAGACTGGTGTGAGCAGCTCTGAGTCAGGGACCCAAGCCCCACGCGTGTTGTTGTTCCACAGTCCCTAGTTTCTGCTCTCACCCACGCCACCCAGGATGGCTCACACCAGGCCTGGACCATCCCGTGGTGAGGGGAAGGAGGGGAAGGAGAGAGCCAACCTTCCTGTTCAGGTGTGCAGACTGCACCTCTAATCACATGACACTGGCTGCAGCTCAGACGCTTGGTTGTGCCTGGCTGCAAGGGAAGTTGGGAGATGTAGTATTTATCCAAGATAGCCATGGGCCAGCTCAAACGTGCTTCGTTACCATGCAGGAGAAGGAAGGGACAAACAGTGGGGGCAGTGATCAGGCCCTGCCACCCATGGCCGATGTGGACGTGCCCAAGGATGACAGCGACCCCGTCTGTTGTCATCTCCGCACAGAGCATCGGCTACAGGCCACCCCCCGGAATTCCCAGCCCTCTCCGTATCGATGTCCAGCGTGTGAGCTTTGACGGGAGGCTCCTGTTGGGGGTGGATTGGGTCCAAGCCCTCCCAGCCAAGTGTGGAGTCACTGCCGGTCTGGTTTTTCTGGATGAGTCCTTCCATCTGCTCATAACATGTCACAGAGTGGCCGCGACCACAAACAGCCCAGCCCAGGGCCAGCTCTGGGCCAGGTCGGTCACTCTAAAATGTGCCACTGCTTAAGTGCAGACCATTTAGGTGAGTTCAAGAGTTCAGCCGCCTGGGGTGTTCCTGATGGAGAAAGGGAACGAGCCTGGGCTCCTGCTGGAGCTGGCCGGCCACTGACCAGCTGCACGGCCTTAAATATGTTACTTTCCTGAGCTTCACTGTTCTCACTTTTCAGGTTGTCAGCTCGGGGTATGATATCTGCTTCCTCCAGGGTGCTGTGAAGACAGAACGTAAATAACATCGGGGCGACTTGCCCGCTTCTAAAACTTACTTTGTGTATTTTCAAAGAGAATGGTGTTTCTCGGTTAGAGGTTTAAGTGTTGTTTAATCCCCTCGAATACCCACTTAGAACAGGAACACAGGAACGGGACAGGTCACACAGTGAGCGCAGAGGGCCGAGCAGCCCAAGGAAACCGGAAGGCCTCTGCTGTGTTTCTCTCCCTTGTTTTCATCAGAGACATGAGCACCGTGTCCGTGTCCTGTTGCTGTAACAAAACCACATGCCTACCGGCTTAAAACAACGCAAATCCATTATCTTACAGTTCTGGAGGCCAGAATCTGAAATCAAGGTGTCGGCAGGGCTGGGCTCCTTCTGGGGGGTGCAGGGGAGGCTCCGCTTCCTCTGGGTGCTGCCCTCATTGCTTGGCTTGTGGCCCCAGCCTCTGCTTCCACGTCACGTCTCCTCTCTCATGCAGACCCCCTACCTCCCTCTTAGGAAAACCGTTGTGATCGCATTGGGCTCACCTGGATAATCCAGGGTAACCTCCCCTTCTCGAGATCCTTAGTTTAATCTGATCTGAAAAATCCTTTTTGTCATGTAGGACATAGACATCTTTGAGGAGCATTATTCGACCAACCACAGATGCACAGAAACATTGTTTACCTGTAAGGTAGAATTTTTCCTTAGTGCTGGGGAGGCAATAGGGAGGGGAGGGGAGTGTGGTCACATGGAAGCACGCGCTCCATCTAAATGAGCATACACTACTCATTGCAGTGTATGATTGCTTGTGAGAAAATAGACCCAATTTTCCAGAGCTTCACCCACTTTGTTGTTCAACTATAGGGTAAAATCTGGACTTTTATATAAAATTACTGTGTTAGTTTTTAAAATATTGGGCGGCAGTTCCCTGGCAGATATCATGAAATGGACCAGGCTGATAGGCTGACAGAGGACGCGGAACCGCTGTCCCTAGTTCACCTCACTCTCCCCCAGCAAAAGGGAAGTAGCAGCGTGGGAGCCGCGAGCAAAATGATGCCAAGAGCGGATGGCATTTGCGCCGACATTTCTGAGTATCAGTGCAGCTCTCCACACATTACCCATACTCATTCACTTGATTCTCACAGTCACCCTACCAGGTGGCTGCTGTTTTCATACCCATTTTACAGATGGAAAGATCGAGGCCCACGGGGGTTAAGAAACTTGCACAGGGTCATGTAGCCAGTAAGTAGCAGATTCAAACTCTGTCAGTGAGAATCTGTGTTCGTTCTTTTATTCTTTTTCCCTTTCTTTCTTTCTTTCTTTCTTTCTTTCTTTCTTTCTTTCTTTTTTTCTTTCCTTCCTTCCTTCCTTCCTTCCTTCCTTCCTTCCTTCCTTCCTTCCTTCCTTCCTTCCTTCCACTTTTCATGTTAAAAGAAGTTTAGACTTACAGAAAGGTTGCAGAGACAGTAGAGGGCTCCCTCACTGCCTACCCCGCCCGCCATGGGTTTTGCACAAATGTCCATTTTCCGTTCTGGGATCCAATCCAGGATCCCGCGTGGCATGTAGTTGTGGTGACGCTCTGGTCTTCAGTCTGGGACAGACCCTCAGTCTTCGGTGACCTTGACACTTTGATAGATACTGGTCAGGCGTTTTGTCAGATGGCCCTCAATTTGGGTTTGTCTGATGTTTTTTCTTGTGATTAGGTTGAGGTTGTGCTTTTGGAGCCAGGAGACCACACAAGTGATGTGGTCTCCTCAGTGCATCTTATCAGGGGCTGCGCGACATCGGTCTTTCTTATTACCGGAGATGTTAACCTTGACCCACAGAGCCCATGCCCTAGGACCGCTTGCTTTAAATGCTTTCCTTGTGTGTGTGTGCCGGGGGGGGAATATAAACACAGACTATTCAGCAGGACTCGTGGCCAGGCCAAGTCTACCCCTCGGGCTGACCTCATGTATAGATTGTGCTCTGTAAATGTGAACACCCCGCCGAGTTTTAAGACAGCCTTAAAATCACCCACTAGTGATGGTGGGAGTGGGGAAGAATGACGCCCAGATTCTGGAACTTTGGAAATAAGTTACGCTACCAAGACTGGAAGAGCTGACCAGAGAAGGGGAAATAAATCCAGCCGAGATGAAAGCCAAGGTCCGCAGCTGCTTGGACCATCAAATCCTTAAAAGCAACATGAGGTTTTAGGGCAAGGAGTGAATTATGACTGTTAGGACCAAGGACAAGACGGCTTTGATCTAAAAGTGGGAGACATCTTAAGGGAAGCTGTGGTCTTTGCGTAAGTCATTCCCACATCCTCCTGGGGTGCATTAGATGGACCCGCCTGGAATTTACAGGTCTGCGGAAGGAACCTTACTCCTGATGGTAAGCACTCGAAACGGGCAGCTTTGTGAGCGGGTGGGCGGAGTCCACACTGGGAGGCAGCGGCCCTGTGTTCCTGCGGGGGCACCTGAGAACAATGCACCGTTTTACGAGGCTCTTTGCCTGTGAAGCGGGACAGATGTAGGATTTGCGACCTTACGAGGCGTTCGAGGATTGCCATGGGAGGTCATTCTGGTGAGCACTTGACCTCCCTATTTGAAAAAGCACCAATTTGGAGGAGGTTGCCTTTACTGCCAGGAAACTTTAGACCGGAGGCTGGACTGTGGCTTTTTGGATGGCCACCCTGTCGCAAGCCAGATGTTGGCCTCTTTGCCCCCTGGCGAGTCCCTGGCCTCCAGCAGACTCTCCCCTCACTGCTGAGGTCTGGCTGCCAGGGAGTTACAAACGTGCTTTCTGCATGGCCTCGCCGACGCGGCGTAGCCACCATGCGTGCGGCAGGCACCGCAAAAACGTGATCGAAACAGCCCGGCAGGCGGCCATCGGTTGCAAAAGAGCCAGAACCCCATACAGCCAGTACAGCCGCTAGTGGTGGGCTGGGAGGAAGAGGGAGAAAGGAATTTTTAGCTAGGCGAAATCAGACCCCCGCGGAAACTGTTCAGGAACCTTCCAGTGGAGTGGAAATTCCAGCAGGTTGGAAGTAAGAGAACACAGAGGTGAAAAACCACAGGCCCCAGAATCAGGCAGTCCTGGGTTCGAACTCCAGCTCTGCCACTTATAATTTCCGAGTTATAAATTACAAGTGGCTTCACCTCTCTGGGCTTCGACCTTTACCGAAATGCCGAGCCCTCCCTGGCCATCCACCTGTACTCTGCGTGCCGAGCTCCCATCCTGGGTTGTCTCCAGCTCCTGTCACCATCCACAGCACATTATTTTACACGTCTGTTCCTCACCATCCACTTCCCACTAGCACACTGGCTCCACTGAGGAGCGATTCCTTTCTTCCGGCCCATTGCTGTGTTGTCCTTAGGGCTGAGGACAGACTGAGGCACGTAGTAGGTGCTCAGTAAATAGTGGTGACATGGTTTAAAAGGGATCACAGGAGAGCCTGCCCTGTTCAGTTCTTGCTGGGTGGTGGATGAACTAGCATCACCGGGTAGAGAATTAGCATAGTTCCTGGCACATAGTATGTGCTCGGTCATCAGAAACTGCCGTGGTCAGTCCGTTCACTTTTTAAATTCATTTACTCAGTAAATGGCTATTGAATGTTTGTTCTGGGCCAGGTCTGTGCTGGGAGGGGAGAAGAGAGCCAAGAACAAGACAGACGTTTCTTTCTTTTTTCTGAAATGATTTCCTGAGAGCTGCCTGCTCTTCTAGAAACTGGGCATAAAGCACTGGGCCAAAGACAGAGCCCCTGCTCTCCCGCTGATGCTCTTGTGGGAGTGAGATAAACAGTACGTGGGCCCCTGAATACAGACGATGATTTCAGGGGGCCGTAACTGCCGCCAAACAAGACAACAAAACCAGGGTGGCGTGCAGCGTGTGGCTGGAGCTGGGAGAGGGGCGCCCAGGCTGTCCCATCTGAGCGGAGACCTGGCTGAGGAGGGGCAGCCAGTGTGGGAGGGGCCAGGGCCTCCACCTGTGGTCCCCCGTCTGGCAACATCGGCGTCACCCGGGAGAATGTTAGAAATCTCAGGTCGCCCCTCGAACCTGCAGACTCTGGCCTTGAACAAGCTCTCTAGGTGATTCCTGTGCGCCCTGGCATTTGAGGGGCGCTAGGCTAAGGAAGGCTGTCTGGGCGGAGAGAGGTGCACACGCAGACACCCCCACATGAGGGAGGCTGTGAGGGTGGGGGTCGGTTTCCTAAGGCTGCTGTAACAAAGAACCACCAACTGGGTGGCTTCACACAACAAAATGGATTCACTTACAGTTCCAGAGGCCAGAAGTCCAAAGTCAAGTGTTTCTAGGGTCAGTTCCTTCTGGAGGCTCCGGGGGAAAGAGCCCTTCCTTGTCTCTCTCCTGGCCTTTGGTGGTCGTCAGCAGTCCTTGTCGTCTCTCGGCTGACAGATTCATGTCTCCAGTCTCTGCCTCCACCTTCACCTGGCGTTCTTCCCTCCGAGCCTCTGGGTTCCAATTTCTCTCTTCTTAGGAGAACACAGATCTTTGGATTAGGGCCCACCGTAATCCGCTACGACCTCATCTTAACCTGATTACATCTGAAAAGACCCCTTTTCCAAATAAAGTCACGTTCACCAAGGACTAGGACTTGGATATATCTTTTTAGGTGATGCAATTTAACCCACAGCAGGGTGGAAAGGTGGGGTTCAGTGAGGTCAGAATAGAGGTGGGTCACGCCAGTCCTGTGGACAGAGGCAGGGGTTCAAAATGCAACGGGAAGCTGGGCGGCTCTTACTGGTCTGACA
>CM052547.1:83378297-83394476 GCA_028533065.1 Trachops cirrhosus
AGCATAAACAGACAAGTAGATCAATAGACCAAGACAGAGAGTTCTGAAATAAATCCACATGTATATGGACAACTGTTTTTTTGACAAAAGTTTAAAGGCAATTCAATGAAGAAAGGATAATCTTCTCAACAAAGGATTCTGGATATTTATAGTCAGAAAAACTGTACTTCAATCCATACCTCACATGGCATAGAAAAATAACACAAAATAGATCATAGACATAAATATAAAACTTCTAGGAGAAAACGGGAGAAAATATTTATGAATTTGTGGTATATCCACAGAATAGAATAGTACTCGGCAACACAGAGGAATGAACTATCAACACACGTAACATGGATTGAATCTCAAAACAATTATGCTGGCTGAAAGAAGCCAGACAAATAAATATACGTGCTGTATGCTTCCATTGGTTTAAAACTCTAGAAAATGCAAACTAATTTATACCAAAAGAAAACAGATCCACGGTTGCCTGGTGGAGAGGGGGGAAGAGGTTACGAAGGGATTATGAGGAAACTCTCGGGGGTGCTGGGTCTGTTCATCATCTTGACGGCGATGAGGGTGGCGCAGATTTACACATAGGCCAGAAGTTACCAGGTTGTGTGCTCGAAACATACAAGGTTTGTTGTATGTCAGTTATACCTCAGTAAAGCTGTTGAATCAGTAAACACATAAAAAAGGGAGAAATAACGAGTAAAATGACTCCAAGAAAGGTTTACACACATTCCTCTAGCCTGTGTACCTGATGGTGACCTCTAACTTGGACTCTTCATTCTCAAGAATGATAATGTTGGGGAAAAGGCCGGCTTTTTTTTTTTTTTTTTGGCATCTCTAATAAATTGGCTTTACATACACCTTATTCAGACATGTCTTGGTAACGGACATTTCCCCCATTTTTTAAATAGTATTCGCACAGATGTTAATGGTTTCTACAAATGCTTTTTCTACGCTCCCATCCTCAGAACTATCACGTAAATGAGAATAAACCTCATTTACACAACTCTTAAGCATCTGTGAATATATTCACTGCCTGTTCCTCATCCTCCAGAAGAAAGGCCTCACTAGATCGATGTTTGGGAATCTTGAAGGCTGTGTCCTGAAAATGATGGCAAGCTGGAGAGGGCCCAGCAGTCCTGACAACTCAAAATCACGTCTTTTCTTAATACTATGTCCTTAGTCTGCTAAGAAGCTTTATAAATAACATTAAATAAATGAAGTTCAGTCCTTTGGGTTTTGGATGGAATAGTCCTTCCAGGGTAGGAAAAATATTCAGTCCATTGCCAAGTATTTTTAGACAGAAGCATTTCCCCCACAATGAGCCAAGCACTGGCAGTTGGGGAAGGAGAGGTGGAGCCCACAGGGTGCATTTGGGAGCTAAACAGGCAGCTGTGCGCTGAGAAAGTGAGATGGGATGTCCTCTGAGGCTCCACTCGGCTCTGCAGCTCTGCCTCCAGTGACCAGGCTTTAGTTCTGGGTCTAGCACTCATTTGCAGGGTAACCGCAGACTTTCATCTTCTCACTAAGCCTCAGCTCCCTCGTTACTTAAATAAAGATAATAAAGTCTCATTTTAAAAACCATGTATTGAAAACATATATGCTTAAAAACAATACAGCTTGGGTGCTGGCTTTGGGACCTGTGTTCCAGGAAGGTACCGCTCACTGGTTCGGGGTCCTTAGACAACTGCCCGAGGGCATGAGCTCAGCAGCCTGTCGACGCCCCGAGTCCAGAAACGCCATCCCAATGGGAAGCAGCCAGTGCCGCCCTCTGCCCTGCACGTGCTCACTGACCCTTGTGGGTATGCGGGTCTCGTAGAGCCAGACTCCATGCAGTTCATTTATTGGCACCTACTTGCCGGCCCTGTGCTGGATGCTTTCAAGTATACAATCTCATTTGATTCTCAAATGGACAAATCTCACAACAAGTAAAGATGAAAGGACTAGTTTTTAATAGAGAATGGAAAAGTGGTGTAGGGATGGGAACATCGAGAATTCTCCAGCACCCCCTCAACCCCAAGGGAGGGGGTCTCTGAGTGGTAGAAGAATTTGAGGCCCAGCTACATACAAATATTTGTTTTCTTCCTCTGCTAGTCCATTAGCTCCCCCTGTGGCCCTGCTCACACGTTACTCAGATCCCTGCTCAGGTGTCCCCTTAGCCATGAGGTCTTTCCCGACTGGCCCCACGTAGATTAGTCGCCTCCCTGCACTCTTTGTGTCCCCATTCGATTTATCAAGTCTCCATAACCTATGTCCCCACCTGGCACATTATGTATTTACTTGCTTGTCTAATGTCGCTCCTTTCCCCAGCATTTAGGTGCTATGAGAATTTAGGTGCCTGGAACTATGCCTACTCAGTAAATTTTGTTGGATGAATGAATTAATATGAATGGGCAATTTAAGGGACGGTCAAGAGCGAATATAAGTCTGTGTGATCTTTGCCTTGGGTGCTGCCTTTGGGGCCTACCACTTTGGCGTTAGATGGTTCGGACGTGAAGTTTCCTGGGAGGAGACACTCAGCGAAGCTTCCCTTTTCTTCACCAGGTGAATATAACACACACAACGGACCTTCCACGCCAGCCAAAGAGGGAGAGACGGACAGGCCGCTCCGGGCCTCCGACGGGAAGCTCCGAGGCCGGTCTAAGCGGAGCAGTGACCCCTCCCCAGCAGGGGACAGCGAGATCGAGGTAACTCCAGCTGCCTCTGATGTGGCGAATGTCACCTCCACCTGTGGCCAAAATAGGAGGGCAGGGGACAGAGTTCTGTCCAAGTACGTGCGGGCAAATGGCCCTTGGTGTTCACAAAGCACAGGTACAGAGAAAAGGGCACTTGGAGGAAAAGTAGGGAAGAGTAAATTGTCCAGATGGAAACACTGTTGATTGACAGGCTAGGAAAAGTGACCCTGGAGGTAGTAAAGAACAGTGTGGTTCCGAAGCCTAAGCAGCAGCGGAATTATGTGGAGGCTTATGAAAACCCAGTCCAGAGTTTCCAGTTCAGCAGGTCTGGGGCGGAGCCTGGGAATTTGCTGCTGATGCTGCTGGGTTGGGGACCACACTCTGAGAGCCCCTGACGGCAATGACAATGGCAGTGGACCCTCCCAGCTGGGTTAGAGTGGTTCTTAACCTTCGCTGCACATTACAATCAGCTGGGATGCTTTTTTAAAATACAGATGCTCAGGCCCCACCCCGGAGTAATTAGATAGACATTGCAGGGAGTTCTTAAAGCCCCGCTAGTGATTCCAATATGGCTTAGATGTTTGTGGACCTGGAGACAGGAGGCTGGCTGGAATGAGTTTCTGACTCTGCATGAGACTCTGAGTTTTCAGACACTAGTTCTCAGCCTGGGCTGCACCTTAGAATCTCCGGGGGAGCTTTGAGAAATCTTTGTTCTCAAGCTGTCCCCCAGATCCATTCAATCAGATGCCCGGAGGATGGGGCCCGAGAATCAGTATTTTCCAGCCCTCCAGGGGTTCCAGCGGACACGCCAGGCTGAGAACGCTAGTCTAAGGGACGTGTCAGTCTTTACTGTCATAAAGCAAGTGTAGGATTATTGATCAGCTGACATTTAAAAAAATTTAAAAGGTGGGGGGGCGGGTAGAGTACAGAGGCCAGACGGATTCCCCCAAAACAGAAGCACCTGTTAGCTATCAAGGGAGAAAACAGCCGTGTACCCGAGTTTGCACTTCTTCGCGCAGGGCGGTCGGTCATTCGCTGCCTTCAGCGTGCCGTGGGTGCGTGTACAGTATTTCAGAGCCAGCACCGGTGCCAGGAAATCCAAATGCGTCATCATCACATCCCGATTCCTAATCCTGACCAAGTGAGGCAAAGCGCAGCCCACAAATTCAGATATGCTAGGAAATACCATTTTCATCATTTCCTTAAAATCAAGGTAACTTTGACTCTGAGGCCCCATCCGCTCTGCGTGGTGGAAAACGCTGTCTTATTATTTGGGCCTCTCTCCTCCCGGAATCATTGAAAATCCCGGGGTACAAGTGGCCTCAGAAAACAGAGTAAGAGTCTCTAATGTCCGGTGTGGCTTGGTCACTGCCACGCTCCTCATGGTCAGCGCCCGCAGTGGTCAGGGGAAGGCCAGCCACTCCCCGGGGTTGCCATGCCGTGCATCGGGCACAGAAATCCCTGTTGAGGTCAGGAACCGTGGAGTGTTCACTACAGTCTTTTGGTTGTCAGCATCAGAAAACCAGTTCCGGTTACTTAAACCAAAAGGCATTTACCGGGAGGAAGTCATGAAACCAGGGTGAGAAAGAACAGTCACAAAGGCTGTACTGAGGAATCCAGGCACCCTTTAGGGTGCCAGCAGCAGAGTGAACCATTCAATTCTAGGGTCACCTCACTCCGTGTTCGGTTCCAAGGAGACAGCCACCCACGGCCTGGCTTGGCTCCTGTGTGTGCTCCTGATTGACATTCCCACCAAGACAGCACACACGGGAGAAGAAAACCAGGTGCTCCGATCAGGAGGGGGTGTTTTCTGGGGGCCCAAGTAACAAATGTTCGTTGCCACGGTATTTGGTATTTAGCCAGTGTTCACTGGCAGGGCTGTACTAGTTAGCCAACGTTCACTAGTAGGGCTCTGCTGGTTAGCTGGTGTTCACTAGTTAGCCAGTACTCACTAGCAGGGCTATATTACGTAGCTCGTGTTCACCACTAGTAAGGCAGTACTAGTTAGCCCATATTCACTAGTAGGAATATATTGCTTAACCAGTGTTCACTGTGAGGGCTGTACTGGTTGTTTACAACTGTCTCTGTTCCGGTCACCCTAGGTATTAAATATTTGGAAGATCACACTTGTCCCCTACATTTTGGTCAGCTCCCAGCAGCCGTGCCCTCTGACAGTTGAGCACCCCAGGGACCTGCCTTGGAGCAAGTGTTCCCACCGCTCACGGGACTCTTCTCAATCCAGGGGACTTTGTTCTTGCTTTTCCTCTCATTCTCAAAGGCCCCCGCCTTCCAGAATTGAGGAGACTTCACACAATCCCTTCAGCAAAAGGCGAGAGGAAAACGTAAAAATGTACTGACTTCGGATTGTCCTTGCTTCCTGCCTCCCATATTCCTGAGGATTTTCTGCCAACTTGAAGTTTCACAGCTATAGAAACCACAGAGACTAACACATACGTTAATATCTAAAAAAAATTATTTGATCACCTAACGTGGTTTCTGCCCTTGGTCGGGAGCAGTGGGGGTAGGGAAACGTTTTTCCATTAGACTGAGAAGGAGGCGGAGGTGGCATGGAAGCTGGGGATGACGGGGTGATGTTATTCTGGAAACATCTGCTTCTCCATTCGAGGGTCAGAACCACTGGGCAAGAACAGTTGAAAAGGTGTGAGCCGTGTTTCACTTCTGTGCTTAATGTCAGCAGGCGGGGTTTGCACGGGTCGCACCTCTTAAGTCTTCGGCAGCTTGGCTAATGACGGAAGCCCGTGGGAGAGAAATTATGCACAGAAGTGGAAAGGAGGAAACTTCTGAGTGCGTATTAGTTTAAATCCCTCGGCTGCAGGTGCCAGAAACCAACCTGAGCTGGCTTAAACGACAAAGCAGAGTTTATCTGAAGGATACAGGGATGCTCGTGGAACCCAGGGGCAGGGTACAGTGGAGTATCAGCAAGATACTGGAACCACGGGTAGACGGGGCAAGGATGTGCACTCACGCCTGTCTCCCCACGGAACACAGTGAAGGCGCTACAGTCTCCGAGCAGTTGTGTCTTTTCAGTGCCCCGTGCACAGGTTGCTGAGCACAGCTCATTCTGCTTCTGACTGGAGCCGGGTCCCCCAAAAGTGTTGTCTTTCCATCACTCACCCCTTCGTTCCTGCTGCTCTGCAGACTGGCCTTCCCTGCCCTTCAGGTGGAGCCACCAACAACCACCCAAAGACGATTAATTTCCTTCTGGGCCCCACGCTCCCAAGGACAGGCCTCTGGCCCAGCTGGGCTTAGGGACCCACCCTCACCTGAACCCCACTGGGCTAGGGAAGAGGGTCACCTGCAGAATGACCACCAGGAACTTACCCCTGAGGACCCAGGGCAGGGGATAGAGCAGTGGGGAGAGGTACAGCTCTTCCTCAGAGGGACTGTAGGAGGTGAATCAATGGAGCCTGCATTATGTTTGAAAATATTTGCTGATTTTGAAAAATTCTCTAACCAAAGTCTCTTAAGTGTAACTCATCCAACCTAGTTGGTTCAGATAAATTAGGACTTAACGTATTTAAATCCCAGAAACTCTCCTCAAAAATGGTGGTTTCTAAACATTTTTTGTACTGTGATCCAAAGTAAGAACTATACTTAACATCATGGTCCAACATATACATGTACATAAATATATAACTAGACCAAAATATTCACAAAATAACGCTCAGGTCAGCTACTTGTTTGAAGCCCCCTGTACTACCTGACCCTTCTCCTGCTAGATGACACCCGTCTCTTTAGCTTGAAAGGTGTAGCCAATGCTAATTCAGGAATACCTCCACTGAGCCTCGGAGAGGTTTTAAAGGTGGCTCATTGACAATGGCACACTGAGTGGATGCATTTGACCCCAAGTGCCACCCCACCCACCCAAGACCAGCTGTATAAGGCCTTTTGTTCTTAAAAGTAATGATCACCAGAAAAATGGGGAAAACTAACAGTACGAGAAATAAAGGCCAAGATGAATACATAAGATAAATGTCAAGAAAGATAATTTAAGAAACAGCAAAGAACTTTTTAAAGTTCTGATTAGTTTTCCTATAAAGATTCAAGATCTTGCATTCCTAAATGAAGAAGTAGAGCTTGGAGACAAAGAACAAGTAAGTGTAAATTTTTCAGTGCCAGCAAGAATCAAAAGTTTAATAGAAGACTTGGAAGAGAAAGTTTGAGAAATCTATCAGAACGTAGAAAAAAGGTAAAGTTATAGAAAACACATTTTTTAAAGATAAGCACCCACCCAACTGAGTTGATATCCTGTCAACTCAGGATATCTAATTTGAATAATGGAAACTTCAGAAAGAAAGAACAGTGGAAACTATGGGAGGAAATTATTTAAAGAAATAAGATTGAAAATGAGAACAGTGTGAATGAAAAAAAAATCACACCTAGATAGATCCTTGTGGAATTTTGAGGATACCAAGTATAAAGAAAAGATCCTTAAAAAACTCTAGGAAAAAAAAACAGAAGTAAAACCTATAAAGGACTGAGGACTGTTGTTGAAACATCAGACTACTCAGGAACCTCACTACCAGGTAAGGGAGGAATTCTTTCAAAGAACTAGAGGACATTGTCTTCCTATTGGAATCCTGTACCCCCAGGAACTGTAGAGAAAAATAAAGGCATCAGCAGATGCACAAGAATTCTGGAAGATTATTTTCTATGCACCCTTTCAGAAGAAGAAACCTAAGGATGTACTCAAGCAAAACAAGGAAGAAAACCAAGAAAGAGAGAGATTCAGGATCCGGGAAACAGCAGGTCTGACTCAGAAATAACAGTAAAGAGACATCTCAGAATGCTAGCTCTGCAGCAAGCCTGAAGGTGACACAGACCACGCTGGGCCATCTGTCCCAGGGGTTGGACATCTTTGATACAGAGGGTGTGGCTGAATTTGAGGTTCTAAGGAACCTCCAGCAAAAACAAAAAGTTATATACCTAGCAGGTGTGATTCCTCTGTGAACGAACTGAGATATGGCATGATTTTAATCGGCTGGGGTGCAAGAAAGGGGAATGCATATGACCTTGGTGGTAGAAACAGTCTCCTTAAAGTGGCCCCGGGGTTAGCACATTGGACACATAGAGGAGAAGGTGAAGTTCTAGCACATTACTTGGCTCTGCAGGGGACAGTCATCTCTAGTGGTTACCAACTTTTAAAAGCAGCATAAAGAGAGAGCACAGAAGCCTTAAGAATAGCAATAAAACCAAAAGCACAAACCAGTTTATCGATATCGACAGTGCAAAAGTAAGGGTAAAGCTGATGGATATTAGAGAGGGGAGGAAGTAGGGGAAGCGTAGGGGCTCCACCATCCATATATTCCATGTTGGGTTTACTGGTTTAGCCAAGGAAGACTGTCCAAAGCTGATGGAATCAGGAAGAGAGGGATTCATATATGTGAAAAATGAAACATTCGGGAGAAATGGTGGAGATTACTATGAGCTAAACCCAAAGCTTTCAGATTGCCAAGTCAACAGCTATTGTCTAAAGTTGGCACATCCGTAGACAAACGTGTAAGTATGTTATTCAGAGTCAACCACCAGAATCATGAAAAACAGACATGGTCAGAAGTAGTTGGACTTAATGGTGAGCTGCGAATGTAAAATGGCAATATTTCATTTTGTCAAATGAGTTATATGATTTTTATTGCTGTTTTTGGACCGAACTCCTCCTTTTTGAGCTTTTATGTGGAAGGCAAGAACAAGCTTCTTGGTTCTGGCATCAGTTGGGTTGAGAAGAGCCCCAGACTGGCCATCAGCATATTCTTTGCACAGCTGAGGTTGGACGGGGACTCAAGGACTCATCAGTGAGTCGCATGTTTTATAACTTAAAGATAATGTTTTTCAAGACTTCCTTTCTCTCCAGGGAATTAATTTCTGCAGACATGAAGTCAGATGCAAGCGAGTCCATTTGTCTCCCTTCTCTCCCTCTCTTTTCATCACAGCGTGTGTTCGTGTGGGACTTGGATGAGACAATAATTATTTTTCACTCCTTACTCACGGGGACTTTTGCATCCAGATACGGGAAGGTAAGACTCCATTTGTCTCTCTTTTTTTTTTCCAACAAGATTGTCTGTCCAGCTGATTTGTCCTGGGAATTGTAGGGGCAGTTTATGAGGCAGCCTCTCTAACAAAAGCTGCCCCTCTGGGGTGGTTGGAGAAAGCTTATGGAATTTTCCCTTGACATGTGAAAATTTAATTAGCTTCCTTTTCTATTGTCTGCCATGCCTTTTCTTCCAACACATGAAGCATTCAACGACCACTTGATAGGATATAAGCTCATAGTCATTGGCTGTCTCCCTTCTGAGAGGGCCAGGATACACTGCGACCCAAACCACTAATCCTAGCTTTAAAAAAAAAAAAAGGAGGTGAAGTCTTTCTCTACTTCCCTGTTGTTTATCTTAGTGTCTCCAGCAGATGAATTTAATTTTCCTTCCGTTTTCTGAGATGAGGGGGAGGCACTTTGTCAGCTCCAGCGTGGAACTTAGCAACAGCTTTGCAAATGTGTCATCAACAAATTGTGTTGGGGAACCATCCAGTTAGCATTCTGGGCAAATGTTACTGGCTGATTGGTGGTGAATGGAAGAAACATTGAAACCACCTGAATAATGCAAACACGGACCCAGCTGCTAAAACCTGAATCCTGCCCATTCTTTGCGTCTATCCTGTGGGCCTCCCGACGAACCACATGTGGATGCCCCAGACGCCTGCCATCTCTTCAGGGAGACAGGTGGGGGTGGAGGGGCGGAGCTTCAGAGGACTGGCGAGTTTACCATCTCCTGTGAGGTGAGTGACCTGTTGGCAGCTGCTTCCACGCCTGGGTAGGAACCTTGAGACTTACCAGCGCCTGGAAAATATTTCCGTTCCTGTTTAGAGACCAGGAATATGATTTGACATCACCTCATGGCTTTTCCAGCTGCTTGTGTTTTTTTATGGGAGTTATAACAAGCTGGATGTGCAATTAGCAAGATAGATTTATCGTCTGCCATTATGTGGTAAAGAATATAAAAATGGTGTTGGTGGTGCAGAAATCTCTTACGGTGTAGGAATGCCGTTCATATGTCTAGCAGTGCCTGCGGGGAACCCGGCATACGTTTCTGGACTATGCACAGGTGAGGTCAGGGATGGCAGAGTTAAGAGTTGCAGAAAACACCCAAGACTGAAGTTGACCACCATTGGGAGAAGGTGGGCTGTGCCAAGGGGGCTACCGTAGTGAGTCTCTCTCTAGGTCTGGGTGTTCTGTGGTCTTTCTGCCCACCCTGATCAGTCACCTCCCCTAAAAAGCATTCCTTCACTCTTCTTGCCCTTAGAGATAGCCACTCTGAAGTTCTCTACAGTCAGTTCTCATGATTGTGGAGGGCTTTGTCACCTTCACGATACTAGTGATTCTCATGTGTGTCTCACTACCAGCCCTTAAACCAAATTGTGGGCTCTCTCAAGACAGCGAAAAAGCCCAGAGCTGCTTTCTGAGTCCCTTGCCACCTGGCCCACATGATTCCTCGTTGCCAGTCACGTCTCTCCAACCCTAACACCTTAGCACGCCACCTCCACCTGTCTGGTCTCCCAGCTTCCACTCCTGCCCTTTACAGCCCCCCTCAGAGGGCTCATCCCGAAACACAAGCCTGGTCCTGTCACTGCCTTCCATCTGTGGCCCCCCCACCGTGACCCCAGCCTCCAGGGCCCGTCATGAGCTGGCTCTTGCCCCACTCTCCAGCCCCATTTCCTCCGACTCCTTCTGAGTTGCTTTCTGTCCTGGAACCTGCCATGTTCTCTCCCATGTCTGCTGGGCTTCTTCCGGAACCAGAGCCTCACGGGAGTGAGTGCAGGTAGTTGATTTGGGGGTGGATTCCAAGACGCCCCTGATGCAGAGTGGGGAAATGAGACAGGAAAGGGGAGGCAGTCAGTGCGGGTACTGCTGTGGGTAACTGGGGCTCAGTCCCACCAGGGCCCCCAGGAGACTGTAAACACACCTCAGAACAGACCCACCCAAGGAGTGAAGGTGCTGGGATATTTATCTTCGGATTCCCTTCCATCATGGCTGAGGGCTTCTCCCAGGGTGTTACCGCCCTGCACTTCTGGCCTCTCCCGAGAAAGCTCCAGGAAAGGGAATCACAGGTGCCAACAGTAGAAAGCCTCTACGTGTCGAGGAATGTTGGCAGTTGAGGGGACATGGGGGAGATGCACATAGGAAGCCTCTGCATATGTAGAATGTTCTAGAAAGTTCTTTCACGAGGATAAATCTTATGTATCTTTTCAGTTCCTCCAGGAGGACTTTCCTAAACACTCCCCTCCAGCTAAATTGCATCTCTCCCCATAACTGTATTTTGCATCTGTAATTACTGTCTTTCTCCCTCCTAGGGCATAGGTACTGTGAGGGCAGGGACCACGAACATTTTCCTCCACCCTCCAAGTGCAATGCACGGGCCGGAATGGCTCCATAAATATGGTGCATGAATGACGCGGGGCGGTTCTCTAGAGGGAAAGCTGCATGATGACAGGCGCTCTTTTTCCTGTTTGTGTATTGCTTTATCCCCGGTGCATAGAACAGTGCTCCCCACATAGCAGCCGCCAAATAAATATTTGTTCAATAAAGGAAGGAAGGAAGGAAAATAGTGTCAAAACAAAAAATTTCTAACTCAGGGCCACTGGCCAAACGCAGCCTGCAGACATTTTTTTGTTTGCCTCCAGAGAGCTTGAAAAAAATGTGAATTTGTCGCCAGCACTTAAAAATCAGGAGATCACACAGACAAAAACAATCTAGCTCTCTCACTGTCCTTGAAAAATTAGGAAGTCCGACAAGCCTGCGTTCCCAAGGGGCAGCGGTCAGCGGAGCTGAGTAGCAGCTGCCCTGTGAGCTGGCCGCTAGCTCTTCAGCCTGTCCGCAGCCTCCACCTGGCCCGTTTAACTTGTTTATGGGGCCCTCCTGGCCCCATTGGGATCTGAATTTCAACATTCTTCCTAGAATTACAGAACCACAGAGTGTCAGAGCTAGAAGGACCTGGGAGACCATCCTGCCCAATGAGGCTCCACAGTACCTAAGGGGAAACTGAGGCTCAGAGAGAGTAAGACCACCCAGGACAGAATGAGAGCCAGACACTTGCTTTTCTGTGTGCTCCCAGGATGGACAGGGAAAGCGGAGGTGAGAAGCTCTTGGAGCCCACCAGGTGTCCTAGGCCACCATCATTACTCTTCTAGAATTTTCCACTCCCTCCTCCATCTCTCTCTTAGGTGAGGAATGAGTATTTTTAATTTACTAAATCCAACAACCCTTGGAGAGATTCAAAATAACTGTGGCTTAAACAAGATAGAATACAGTCATGCCTTAGTACTTCTCAGCTTCAGAACTTGCCAAACCCTGTACTCGTCACATCTTGATGAGAAAAAAGTGTTTCAGCACTTGGCGATTGCTTGGGACTCGTCACACTTGCTAGGACTTGTAGGAGTCACGGTGCTGTCCTGCAAGAGGAAATGCTTTGCTGTCCAGTATCATCAGTTTCAGCGCTTGCCACAAGTTCCAGAACGAATTAATGACAAGTACTGAGGTACCACTGAATTTCCCTCACCTAACGGTCCAGGTGTAGCAGTTCAAGTTGATAAAAGTGCTACTCGGCACCAGGGAACTTCTGCCTTACTCTCTGCCATCCTTGGAACATTGCCCTCATTGCTACGATAAACCACAGCCCACTCCTATGTCTGCTTTCCAGCCAGTTAGAAGAGGGAGCAGGAAAAAGGGAATTCACACCTCTCCCTTTCATTCTATTCTTATTTTCTCTCCCTCTCTTTAAGTGCCAGACCCAGAAGTTGCACATATCATTTCCACTCACATCCCGTTAGCTGGAACTTGATCACATGGCCACATCTAGCTGCAAAGGAGTCGGGAAAATGTGGTCTAGTCATATGACCCAATAAAATTCAGAGACTGTTATTCTCAGAGAGAGAAAGGAAGAATGGATATTGGAGGACAGCTAGCAATTTCTAGCAAGAACTACCATGTAATAAGAGGGAGAACAATAAAGGAAAAATACTGTGGAAAAATAAAATTAGTTCGTTTAAAAGTTCTGATCAATTGGATTTGTGGATCTGAAGCTCCAAAGAGAAGTCTGGGCTACAGCTATGAACCTGAAAGTCAGAGAAATGTAGAAGCTCTAGAGGAGCAAGAGAGTGGGAGCCCCATTTTGCAGACAGAGTAACTGAGCCACAAGGAGGTTGTGTAGTCAGATTATTCAGAACAGAGCTAAAAAATATGGCCTTGACTTTTGGTCCGTAGCTCTTTCTCTTTGTGCTTTTCCAGTAGCTGTAGCCATTATTATTAATGCCTAGTGTCAAGCAGGACTCTCAGCTTGAAGCATGGAGTCTTTAAGCTACAATGGAAACTTATTGCATCACAAGAAATGAGAAACCCAGGGGTATGTGGAATTCAGGTTGGGCTGGATCCCAGAGCTCAAGCAGTATTCTCAGAGCTTGGTGTCTCTGCACCCCTCAGCCAACTTTCTTCATATAATGAATCCCTCCTGGCAATCCCAACTAAAAAAAGGAGACCTTCCACTTCCCAAATGCCATCACGACCCCAGGCTCAAATCTTACTGGCCCAAACTGAGTCAAGTTCCCCTCCGAACACCAATCTCTGTGGCTCTGATTGGCAAGCCTCGATCACGGGCCACTCCTGGCATGGATGGAGTAGTAAATCAGGCCAGCTCCATCCCAACCAAGTAAACCCAGTAGGGAGGGGATGGTCCCCACAGGAAACTGAAGTGCACTTTCCAGAAGAGGGTGAGGACTGTGGAGGACCAGAATTGGCTCTGAAGGCCAAGACCCTCCGCACCTCCACGCCAGGGAGCAGCAGCCGCTTGCTTGTGGCCCTCGCGCTGAGCACTGGACCGGAAGCAGAAACCATCCCACAGTGGTCCCAGCCAAAGGGGCAACTCACTGTTTACTTAGGGAAGTAAGACCAACAGACACCTAAAATGATTAAAGGGTGATTCAAAGCAGAGTGTTTGAGCTTTAAAACAGAGACTGGGCTCCCTTCCTGTTCCCAGTCAGAGCGTGTGCTGCTCGAGGCTGTCACCTCTCCACTTCCTTTCCATGTCTCCCAACACCCCACCCCACCCCCACCCCGACTCAGACTCAGACTCAGACTCAGAACCAGGGCTTCCCTTCGGTGTCACCGTACCTTCCAGCGGGTTGTGCATCCATTAGAAACTCCCTGGACAGCTGGAGCAGCCAGCCATTGCCACCTCCTCCCCGACCTCTCCCCCTGTCCTTGAACTCTGTTTTCCAGCTGAGATCAGGCAAATGCAAGGTGGTCGGGAGTTTCTTGCCTGTGCCTAGGAAGGGGTTCTAAAAGGGATTAATCCACGGTCCTCCCAGGGTTCGTAGCGGGTCAGCGCAGGCTCCTTCTTTGTAACTCACCTTCCAGGCAGCTCAGGACCCATCGGAAGCTCAACTCTAGGTCCAGTCGTGTGTGTGTTTTTTTCTTAATAACAGCTTTAGTGAGATATAATCACACACTATAAATTTACCGTGTTAATGTGCACTATTCGGTGGTTTGTAGGATAGTCACAGAGTTGTGCAACCGTCACCACTAATTTTAGAACGTTTTCATCACTCGGAAAGAAACCCCATACCAATGAACAAACCCTCCCTACAGCCCCTGACAACCACTAATCCACTTCCGCTCTCTGTACGTTTACGTCTTTGGAACGTTTCTTATACTTGAGTCCCACAGTCCTCGGTCTCTGTGTCTGGCTTCTTCTACTTAGCATAACGTTTTCAGTGGCCATCCGTGTCGTCGCCTGTCTCAGAACTTCTTTCCTTTTGATGGCCACCTGCTTCTCCATTGCACAGCATTTTGTCTCTCCCTTCACCAGCTGATGGACAGTTGGGTTGCTGCCACTTTTGGCTCTTAGGGATCATGCTGCTGTGAGCACCTGTGGTCAGGTGTTTGCGTGGACACGTGTTTTCAGCGCCCACGGCTATGTACTCGTACCTAGGAGTGGCATTGCGGGGTTATATGGTAACACGAGGTTTAACACTTTGAGGGACTGCCAGACTGTTTTCCAGAGTAGTTACGGCATTTTACATTCCCGGTGTGTGAGGGCTCCGGTGTCTCCACATCCTCACTGTCACTCGTTACCGTCTGTCTCTGTGGTCGTAGGCCTCTTCTTAGATGGAAAGTGGTATCTCATTGTGATTTTGATGTGTATTTCCCTAATTAATGACTATGTTGACTGACTAATGATGTTTTCGTGTGCTTATTGGCCATTCATAGTATCTTCTTTGGACAAAATAGCTACAATATTAAGTCCTTTGCCCATTTAATTGTATTTGTCTTTTTATTGTTGAGTCATAACAGTTCTTTATATATTCTGGATACAAGTTTATTATCAAATAAGTGATTTGCAAATATTTGCTCTCATGCGGAGTCTTGTCTTTTCACTTTATTTGTGGTGTCCTTTGAAACATACGAAGTATGGCAGGGGGAAGGGGTTGACATTAAACTTAGGGGAAAGGTGACCAGGCAAGGAGGCCCCACGGAGACGGTGAGTTTTTAATGTTGACTTGGAGCAAGTGGAGGAACAGCTTCGTGGTAGAAGGAGCAAAGGAGCAGCAGGTGCAAAGGCCCGAGGCAGGAGTTCGCCAGGTGGGTCTAAAGGACAGAGGGACGCTAGTGTGGCTGGAACAGAGCGAGCAGAGGGGAAGAGTGGTGTCCCAACTGGCCTTTGCTCTGAAGTGGGAGCGCTGGAGGTTTGCAGCAGAGGAAGAACAGGGTCTGAGTTACATTGTTAAAGACTCCTCCTGGCTGTTCCCCTGGGGAGTGCAGACTAGAGAAGGGCAAGGCTGGAAGCAGAGAGGCCAGCGGGGAGACTGCTGCACCAGTCCGGCTGAAAGACGATGGATATTCAGAACGAGTGCTAGAGAAGCGTAGCAGTCTGCATGCATTCGGAGGGCGGAACCAGCCACAGATGCAACGTGACTCCTTGTTCTCACCCCGTGGGCCACAGAGATGTCCTGTTCTCCGTCCGTGGTCTGCCTCGGAACGGCCCTGTCTCTTCTCTTCTGTCGCCAACTAGCAAATTCCTGTTGTTGGACAAATACTCCCATGTTTGCATGTTCACTGTATGCCAAGTACTCTGCTGTGACTATTCTTATAAGTTGAACCTCAGAAGCAGACTCCGAGTTATTTTTATTCTCAGTCCACTCAAGGCCCCTTTCTCATTTCACGTAGATACAGATGTGTGTCTCCTCGTGAACCCATTGTACTCTCCCCCTCCCCTCCCCGTGGTTTCATGTGTAGCTTTTTGTTCGTTTTCCTATAAAACACGTGTGTTCTTTGGTGTGCCTTCATGTGTTGTGTGTGTCGATGGCATTGTTGAAATACCCCCACGCTTTTCGCTTCTCTCCCTCTGTGCTGTGGTTCCAGACAGATCCTTCCACACTGCGCATGTCCGACTCCACGGCCCTAACTCAGTGGTGCTCAGCGGGAGGCGACTTTGCCCCACGGCAA
>CM052547.1:83394976-83432320 GCA_028533065.1 Trachops cirrhosus
TCCCCAGCCCCCGGCCCCTTCCAGACCTCCTCGAAAACAGTGCCGCTCTAGAATCGGATCTTCCAGGTTCAAATCCCAGCATTTCCTAGCCAGGTGACCTTGAGCAGGGTACCCAACCTTTGTGAGCCTCTGTTTTCTCATCTATAAAATGAGAAAATCATAGTACTCACCTCCAAGAGCTTTGCCTGGATTAAATGTTAACACTTACAAAGTGGCACAGAAAAAACATGCGATAGACATTAACCAGGAATATCACTAAGTGTCGTCCATCCTTTTGGACCAGCAGTTCTTAACCTTGGCTGCGCATCGAAAGCATGCAGCCGAGCTTTAAACATTCCTGACTCCCCAACCCCATCCTCAGCAATTCTGATTTTACAGGTGTGGGGTGCAACCTCAGCCTCAGGATTCTTTTCTTTTATTTATTGATTTGAGAGGAAAAAAAACATCGATTTGCTGTCCCACTTATTTATGCAGCGGTTGCTGCTTGTGTATCCCTAACCAAAGATCGACCCTGCAACCTTAGTGTATCAGGGCAACACGCTAACCCACTGACCTACCCGGCCAGGGCTGAGCCTCGGGATTTTAAAACGCTCCTCACATCATTTCATTGTACCGCCAGGGCTGAGAAACCTTATGCTACATATTTTCCACGTGTGTTGGTTGGGATCAGCAAGGCTATGCTGCAATAACAAACATTCCCTGGAATCTCACTGACCTCTCGTTGATGGTCCATGTTCATTGTGGTCTGTTGCAGCCCCAACTCACATCGTCTTTACTCTGGAACCCAGGCTGTCAGGGTAGCTGTTTTCTGGAGCACTTAGTCTTGTGATTTGGGAAGAGAGAGAGCGTGGCAAACCATGCACTGACTCTTAAAGCTTCCCACCAGAAGTGAAGCATTACTTCTGCTCACCGATCATTGGCCAGAGCAAGTCACATGGTCACACCTGAGTTTATTAACAGGGAAGGTCTATATCAGGGGCCAGCAGACTGGGAATGGCCAGAGTAAACATCTGGGGCTCTGCAGGACATAGGGTCTCTGTTGCAATTATTCTCCTCTGCCTTCAACGGGCAAAAGCAGCCATAGATGATGCACTGTCCAAAAAAAATGTAAAAAATTATTCTTAGCTCATGAGCTATAGAAAAACAGACAGCAGGTGAGATTCAGTTAGATGGCCCCTGGTAGACGTCACCCTCCTACAGGGAGAAGCTCTTCAGGAAGGGACCCCAAATGTGGGTGAAGAGGAATGCGACCCACCATGCCATCTGCATAGAAAAGGAAGGGAGAGCGAGAATGGACCGTTTTATTGCCCGATGTGTGTCCCACGTGACTCTCTGATACAACTTGCTTTGGTTACTTATACTGTATTTCTTCATGACAGTTTCATGTCAATAGCACTAGCATCACTTCATTTTTTTAATGGCTGCCTCGTTTTCCCTGGTTTAGGATGCACCCTAGTGGGTTTTGTTTGTGTGTTTGTTTTTATAATTAATCTCTGTTGTCAGTGACATTTAAAACACCAGGAGGAGCTTGGCAGAGCATGCAGAGAGATTGCTGTAAAGCAACAGCCCACATTGCAGCTCTCTGGTAGTTGATACATAGTTTATACCTTCCCCTGAAATCTCTCAGGCCTCCCTGAAGACACCCATTTCCAAGAGGCCATTCTGCTCCTCGCAACACTGAACACAGTTGCAATTCCAGGGGCTTTTAGGGGGAGATGGACATACTAAAGAGGGTAAATATAAGTGATGAAAAACTAGAAGGGAAATCTCAGAAGCTGCACATTAGCACCCTGAGCCCACACGGAAACACATTTTAAGCTGTGAGCAAGCTGTGCGTGAGCCACGCAGATGAAGAAAGGCCTTTCAGAGGTGGGACGCGAGGGAGAGGGAGACTGAGATGACGAGGCTCGCTCACAGGTGACCCGCCCCTCCTCCTTCCCACAGGACACCACGACGTCCGTGCGTATCGGCCTGATGATGGAAGAAATGATCTTCAACCTTGCAGACACCCATCTGTTCTTCAATGACCTGGAGGTTTGTTTCATTTCATATTCACCATATTTAACCACCTGCATCTGGTTTGGGGAAAGAGTCGCTGCCTTTTTTTTTTCTCCCCTCTTTTTCCTTTGGAGGCTAGAAACTTGTGCTAGCAACCCCTAAGGAGGCATAATACTAGGACCAGGGACAGTTGATTAAAAACACACTAGACTGGATTATCTCCCCGGCTTCCCCGGGCAGTTAATGGGCCTTTCTCTCTGCTCTGGAGGCGACGTCCACTGGCAGTTTTACTAATCCAATAAAGGCTGCGTCATCTCTTCCTCCTGAAATTTGCTATTTAGTAAGTTGATTAAGGCAAATTAGTATAGATCCCCCTGGGTCAGTAGTAATTAGCAGTGGGCCAGGATGGAAGCTCTAAAAATGTGTTTTACAAAGAGAGCAAGCACAGGGACTGTGCTTATTTAAAGTATCTGCTCCCACCCTGGCTGGTGTGGCTTAGTGGATTGAGCACCAGCCTGCGAGCAGAAAGGTCGCCAGTTCGATCCCTGGTCAGGGCACGTACCTGGGTTGCATGGCAGGTCCCTGGTTAGGGACACAATCACATCAATGTTTCTCTGCCTCTCTTCCCCTCTCTCTAAAACTAAATTTAAAAAACCTTTTTCAAAAATAAATACAGTATCTGCTCCTGTGCCTCTAAGCAAACACCAAGGGAGATAGGAGACGGGGAGAGGAGCTTCAGAAATACATTTAATTCATTTGTTTATGCCCAGCCTGTGTCAAAAAGATTAGGAAATAATTTCAAATGGAAAATACATTTTAAATGAAACTACTAAAGCAAAGGAATAGAAAGCTAGAGTAAGGCATTGTACCAAAAAAGTCCAGCTTAAGCTAACTACTGGAATTAAATTCAGAGTTAATCCCTGAGCTTCCTGGTAGCCAAAGCAAAAAGGGAAATATATGCATTGCTAACTCTAATGAAAGAGCAAGCCGCTTTCTCCAAGGTGAGAAGGGCTGTTCTGGCTGATGAGAGGAATAGTGTGAGGGTCTTGTGGCTTCGTAAATTATGTTCTCATTATTGGTTTACCAGATTAAAAAACAAAGGCAACCTAAAATAAAACTGTTTATGAAAGAATAGTTCTACTTATCCAAGTAGGAATTTTTTGCCCAGAACCTGTGAAATCCCTGGGGACCACACTGTGAAGTAGAAATATGAAGGCCGTGAATTCCAAATCTGTCCCGACCAGCCCAGCGCATCACTAACGTTGCTCAGCAGGAGGAGGCAGGTTTTCCTTCCCAGCCTGCAGTCTGCGAGTCCGGGGGCACATCCCTGCTGTAAGCGCCAGTCTTGCGTTCTCTTCAGTCCAGGGAAGCCATTTGGGCCTCAGTCCTCCTGTCTACAAGAAGGATTGTTCTCTGCCCAACATCTGTTTCAAAAGAGGATCGAGGTAGAAACAAACTTGTTGATGAAAAAAGAGAGCTTTGGAGGGATGGGGAACCCCAGTAGCCGCGGGGCCCAAGGCTGTCTCTTCAGCCAATGGCAGTGTGTCCCCTTTTACAATGACCTGATGTGTCTTGGAGGAAAGAAGGGGCGGGGCTGATAAGGGAGGGAGGGGAAGGAGACAAATTAGGAGTAAAACAGAGCGAAACAAAATAACCACGGCAGTTGGATTCAGCACGCATCTACGGGGCCTGACATGGGAAAGACTCAGCTGGCTGCGAAGAACAAAGCCCAACTTGCTTTATCAGAAAAAAGTGGAAGTTATTGGCCCCTGTGGTGGAAAAGTTTGGGGGACATGTAGCTTCTCCCAGGCTCCTCCTTCGAATGTCAGTTTCATGACAGCAGGGGCCATGGCTGCCTGAGTCGCCCTGAATTCCCGGGGGCGGGCAGTGACCAAACAAACCAATCACAAGCAAGGACGTCTGTGAACAGTGAAAAGGAGGTCAAAAACAAAACAATGGGATGTGACTGTGAGCTTGGGTGACAGGGGGTAGGATGGGGGGCCAGCATTCCAGACGGAGGTCAGGGAATGGCTCTCAAGGAGGTGACACTGAAGCCAAGCCTGAACGATGACAGGAGCCAGCCTGGCAGAGATCGAGGGAGGCGGGATCAGCGAGTGCAAAGGCCCGAGGTGAGAACAAGTGTGGAGTGATCAGGAAGCGAGAGAAGGCCCCACGGCAGCAATGAATGAGGGCGCCCTGGGTCGGCCGGGCCAGGCGAGCCTGGAGAGGGACGCCTGGGCCTGACACGGTCACAGACATCAGAGATTATTTACAAGTACTGGGGGCACCCATGGGGCCGGGAGCACCCATGGCCTGGTTGAGGTTTTAAAAAGCCCACTCTGGCTGCTATGTGGAGCCTGAGCAATCGGAGGGGAAAGGCGGAGACAGGGTGATCAGCAGGACGTTATTGCTATTGCGGTCATCCCAGAAAAGAAGAAAAGTGGGTTCAGTGGAGGTGGGAAGAAGATGTGGGCGCTAGGGTGCAGGTAGAGCCCGGAGGACTTGCTGATGGGCAGGGTGTGGGGATGAGAAAAGAGCAGAGTCGGGGGGATTCCTGGGCATGGGCCAACCAGGGCAACGGCTCTGTTCTCTGACGTGGACAAAACAGGGAAGGCGGGGCAGTGCAGCGGGGGGAGACCCGCCCCTCTGTCCAGGACACGTGGGTGGGAGATGTCCGGGACACCCCCGAGAAGATGCCAGATCACGGGCAGATACATGAGTCTGAAGCTCGTTTGCAGTGAAAATGCCAGACACATAGTAGGTGCTTTGTGAGTCTTGGTTGAACCTGAGGCTCAGAGCCAGGTATTTTGCGGGACTGGTATGTTTCAAGAGATGTTTCCAGCACCCTGCCCCCTCTGCTGCTCCTCGCTGGCCCCGAAGCCAAAGCTGCACCTCTCTCGGCGGGATCCTAATTACCAGCTGGAGCTACTCAGGCAAGGCAGCTTGCTTTTATTCTTTATAAATTTTTTCAAAATTGTCCCCAGTGCCAGAAGCCCCCGGGGCCCCTCAGTAGGATTGAAGCCATGTTACACGATGGAGAAGTTAAGACTTACACATGTGAAAACATACTGTTTGCGCCCTGGCTGGTGTGGCTCAGTGGATTGAGTGCCAGCCTGTGACCCAAAGGGTCCCTGGTTCGATTCCCCATCAGGGCACATTCCTGAGTTGTGGGCTGGGTCCCCAGTAAGGGGCGTGGTGGCGGCAACCACACATTGATGTTTCTCTCCCTCTCTTTCTCCTTCCCTTTCTCCCTCCCTTCCCCTCTAAAAATAAATAAATAAAATCTTAGAAAAGCCCCTGTTAAAATGGCTCCCAGGAGGCCTGTTGGGACTGGGGAGAGGCCCAGGGCCTTGGGAGTCCAGTAGAGACCCAGCTCCTATAGGATGGTCAGGTTTTTGGGAACAGAGTCAGATCCTCTGTAAATCCAAGGGCAGCAGCAGCCATTTGCGGAGAACTCACCCCCTGCCAGGCCCTACCCAGATCTCAGTGCTGTGGATTCAGTGGGCGAGTCCCCGCCCTCAAGGCACTGACTGACCTTCCAGCTGGGGAAGCAGACCGTACACAACAGAATGTGCAGTGTCAGATGACGTGCTCCACAGGGGGACCGGCAGAGTCAGGGAGGAGACAGTTACAGGGGCCGCTGCTGGACCTGGCCGGACCAGGTAAGGCTTCTTTGATGCTTGAGCAGAGATGTGAAGGAGTCGAGGACCTGGGGGAAGAGTGGGTCAGGCAGAGAGAGCAGCGGTGCAAAGGCCCTGGGGTAGGTTTCTCGACCACGGCAGCTGGAGAAGAAGGAGCAGGAAGGACTGTGGAAGACAGTGGGGGTTGGAGGGCAGATCCCGTGGGGCCTTTGTGCCATTGCCAGGCTTTGGATAATATTCTAAGGGTCACAGGAAGCCCTTGGAGGGTTTTGAGCAGGGCGGCAGTGTGATCTGATTTACGGTTTAGAGGCTCCCTCTGGCTGCCGGGTGGAGAACAGACCGGAGAGGGTATGGAGGGAAGCAGGTTTCCGAATCAGAGCGGTGGTTCCCAGACTCCCAGAAGAGCCTGTGAGGCGTAAGGACCGGTCAGAGGCAAGGCAGGGGCCACGTTCGGCTGAATCTCAGGCCATTCGGGACTCGTGTTCTGAGTTTAAGGCAAGTCCCTTCTAATCCATCTGCCTTTGAGTCCCAGCTCCACCGTCTCCAGGCCGTGTGACCTGGGCAAGTCGCTCCCTCTCTCTGAGCCTCAGTTTTCTCCTCTGTTAAATGGTTACAGGAAAAGCCCCCACCTCCTGGGGCTGTGACAACGACAGGAGATGGAGGAAAGCAGGCAGCCCAGAGCCTGGCGCACCTTACACGCCCCATAAATGGGCCTCTCCACCAGGGGGCGACAGGTGCCACGGAACTAGGTGGGAGCAGGGGTGGGTGAGGGGGGTTACCTGGTAGAGGGGCAAATTGTTTAAGTTGTTAGATATTTTACTACAAGTTAAAAACATACAACTAGCTTGCCCAACCCCTGGTTTTACCATCATTTAATACTAATCCGGCATTACAGCAAACCATGACCCACTTCAAGGGTCAAGACCAGCATAATACCTTAAATAATTAAAGAGTAAGGAATAAAATAGAATACAATAGGGTATGCCACAAGTAGTAGCGGTGAATATTGTTTTGTAAACTATTTCAGTACTATAAAGTACGTTCCAATAACGTAGATCTCTGTGTGACCAAAGATGTGTTTCTTAGTGAAGGTCACAGTCAAAACCACTTGACAGCCATGGTGTCGAGCACGCTGTCCCACAGTCTCCAACGACGATGTGACTGTGCTGGGCTGCCCCGCCCACTTCGGGAGCTGCTGGGCACCCACGGCTACTGAGCACTTGGAATATGGCCGGTGCAACCGAGGCACTGAGTGTCGAATTGTGTTCAGTTACAGCCAATTGTAATGTAAATAACCACGCGTGGCTGGTGGCTATCACGCTGGGCAAAAGAGAACATTGACATCGTTGAGGAAGTTCCACCACATAGCGCAGGCCTGGAGTTTGTAAGATAAGAGCTCTTATCTTACCCCGGCTGGTGCAGCTCAGTGGATTGAGCGTGGGCTGTGAACCAAAGGGTCGCCAGTTCAATTCCCAGTCAGGGCTCATGCCTAGATTGCAGGCCAGGTCCCCAGTGGGGGCCACGTGAGAGGCAACCACACACTGATGTTTCTCTCCCTCTCTTTCTCCCTCCCTTCCCTGTCTCAAATAAAAATAAATAAAATCTTTAAAACAAAAAGAAAAAGAACTATATTTTCAGTTACGAGGGTGGTAATACCAGCAATCCTGGCTGACCTTTACTGAGCACTTGCTAGGTGCCAGGCACTGTTCTGAGCGGTTTATACCTATTCACGTATTTGACCCTCACTCTTATTATTATCCCCATTGTATGAATCTGCTTGGGCTGTCAGAATGAAACAACCACTGACTGGACAGCGTAAACAATGGGAGTTAATTTTGTTACAGTTCTGGAAGCTGAAAGGCCCAGATTGAGGTGTCTGCAAATTTGGTTCCTGGGGAGGACCCTCTCCCTGGCTTGTAGGAGGCCACCTTCTCACGGTGTCTCCACACGGACCTTCCTGAGTACCTGTGCAGAGAGAGGGAGGGAGAAAGAGGGAGAGTTCTAGTGTCTTCTTCTAGGGACACTAATCCTATTCGGTCAAGGCCCCACCTTTATGGCCTTATTTAACCATAATGACTTCCTTAGAGGTCCCATCTCCAAATACAGCCACACTGGGGTTAGACCTTCAACATACGAATTGGGGGGGACCACAAACATTCAGTCCATGACACCCAATCTACACGTGAGGAAACTGAGGCACAGAGGGGTTAAGTGAGTAGCCCGAGGTCACGCAGTCGGCAGTGGCAACATGCAGACCGTGGCAGCCGAGCCTGGCTCCACAGCCCTCGCGCTTGTCCACTTGCCATGCTGCCTCTCCCAGGGAAAACAATCGCCACCCTGCCCGAGAAAGAAGATTCCCAACAGGCAATGGAGACCCGTACAATAGCGCAGACCAGGGGTGCAAAGGGAGGGAGAGAGCAGGGGGTGCTGGAGCAGCCGGGGAGCCTGGAGGAGGCGGCCCAGCGAGTTCTGGCGGCCAGGGGCGTGGCAATTCCCGGGCGAAGTTGGAAGGCAGACGAAAGGTGGAAAACTCCTCCGTGAGTTAGCTGTCATCTTGTGTTGCACATGCAACACAAAAGTCACACAAAGAGTGACCGAAACCACAGGGAACCAGGACAGCACCCTCACTCCCCACCCTGAAGGCAGGCAGAGCCATATACAAAGGCTCGGGAGGCATTTCTAGAAAGGGAGATGTGGACTGAGGCTAGAGCTCAGGGGAGAGCGCAGAGAGGAGTGAGGAATAAACAGCTCGGCCCCAGCTGACAGGCGCTGCGTGCTGCATGCTGCGTGCTTACGCACGGGCTTGCCGGCACATGGCCGTTTAAGCCTTACAGCAGCTACGGAACATGAAGACTGTTTGTGTCCCCGTTCTAGAGCCGGGGAGCACTGTTTGTGTCCCCGTTCTAAAGGCAGGGAGCGGAGGTGCCCAGACCCGGCACTGGCGTGCATGGGGCTCCGGGCCTGTGCTGGGCGCCACACTCACATCTTCTCACTGAGACCTCCCAACCACCCAGCAAGGAGGATTTTTTAAATCTCCATTTTACAGATGAGAAAACTGAGGCCCAAAGAGGTCCCCTTCCCAGGGTCACTTAGCTAGCGTGGAGATTTGAGCCCAGGCCAACCTGACTTCCAAGCTGAGACATGTATTCCGCACGCCTTTGGACGCCCCGTGGGGCAGAGAAGGAACACGGGTCAGCAGGCAGAGTGCATGAAAGGAGAGTCCTTCATGAGAAGCAAGATTAACCTAAAGGTTTCCGGCAGAAGGTGCCTCCGTCGGATTCAGGAGTGGCCAGGCAGGCAGGTAGCCGGGAGGGGGCGCGCTTCAGCAGGCTGCCAGAGCTTCGGGAAGGATCTTTCTGGAGGGACTCAAAAGTGGCTGGAGTCCGCGCAGGCCTGATTTACGGTTCCGCGGGAGCTGTGAGGGAGAGCAATATTTCACCGTGTCAGCGCCGAGCTGCTCTCCAAGGCGCCCTGCCCAACCGGCCATTAATGCAGTGCGGCCCACGGCCTCTTTAACGCCCCTTAGATAAGTTAAACATTTAGACAACACAAGAAAGATAGCCCGGGTTCCCCCCTGGGGAGCAGGCCCCTCTCTGGCCAGTCTAGAAGCGGCATTAAGCAATCTCCCTTAAAAATGTACTTGCCTCCAAGGAGAAGGAGTGGCCAGGGAGTCCATCTGGGCTCTGACAAGAGTCATTTTTCTAAAGCAAATTTGTCAACAATTTCCTTTCTGCAATCGTGTCTCCAAGCAGCCAAGGACAAAAAAGGAATGGGATCGGACCACAGGAGGGCAGGGTGGGGAAACCCCGGCTGTCACCAGCTTAATTCGAATGGGTTCTCATGGATACTGGTCACTGAACTTACTGTTCAGAAACGAGCAGCAGTGGGCACCGCGAGTATCCAAACCATGGGGTGCAGGTAAGGGGTCATCCAGACAGAATGTCCAGCCTTCAATTGCATATATTAGAAGCACAGGAAAACTAATAAAAACTGGTCATTGAAAGGACTGTGAAGGTCATTAAGCCTTGGGCAAGGATGAACAAGAAAAGAGAAGAAAAAGAGATCATCAGTAAACAACGTCCAGAGTGAAAGGGTGGACATTACTATAGATTCAGGGGAGATTCTTTCTATTCTTCAATTATGAGAATACCAGGTACAGTATTATACCAATGAATCTGAAAACCTAGATGAAGTGGACACTTTTCAGGAAGATCGAAATTACCAAAATTAACCCGAGGGGAAATTTAAAAATAGAATGAACCAGGGACCATGAGGATGGAAACGTTCGTTGGGATGTAATCCTAAGAGGCACGAGGTCCAGCTAGTTCTAAAATGAGCCCCACCGAACGCAGAAGGAAAGGACAAGTCCCATCCTGCACAAATTACAGAGTGAAAGGGAAATCGGACGTTCTCCCACATGAGACCAATGTCACCTGAAACTAAATCTGGACTCTGAGCACACGACAAGCAGATAAATCGCCGTCATCACCGATCAAAGGTGGGGCGCCCCTGCAGTCCCTCAGGTAGCTTCCCTGGGGCGCTGTGACTCTTGCCCTCAGTTCCACGTGGACACTGTCTGAGCCTCAGATGCAGACCCCTGGTGACAGATGGGCCAGGGCCATCGCTGACACCGTCTGGCAGGCCTTCCACGTGCACCGTAGCCCACCTGCCAGCAGATGCATTCGCCGTGTTTCATAACGTTTCCTTCAGTCCTCACCCGAGGATGCATTTACTGATTTTCAGAGAGAGGGGGAGACATCACTTAGTTGCCTCTCATACAGTCCCAGACCAGGGAGTGAACCCGCAACCTAGGTATGTGCCCTGACCAGGAGTCGAACCCACAACCTTTCAGTGAATGGGATGACACTCCAACTAACTGAGACACACCGGCCAGGGCTCATAACTTTTTTAAAAAAAGCAAAACTGGAGACCTTGCTCTGTGGTCAAGGGGACTCAGAAGCAATGACACTGTAGAAGCACCAAGCACACCCAACACCCAGATCTCGGTTTCTAATACCACTTTCCAGTACAAGGAACCAGGGCTCCTTGAAGAAATGGCTGGTTCTAGGGCTGGGGCAGGGAAGACACACAATAAACATGGTGTGGAAAAATAGACATACCTTCCATATAGAAAAATTCCAGCCCTGGCTGGTGTGGCTCAGTGGACTGAGTGCCAGCCTGCAAACCATAGAGTCACTGGTTCGATTCCCAGTCAGGGCACATGCCTGGGTTGTGGGCCAGGTCCCCAGTAGGGGGCATTTGAGAGGCAACCACATATTGGTGTTTCTCTCCTTCTCTTTCTCCTCGTTTCTCTCTAAAAATAAAATAGTGTCTAAAAAAAAGAAAAATTCCAAATAATTTATTTAGATGTTCCACCCTTAACTGTGAACTTTGCATAGAGACTTCCTTCCAAAGAGTAGAAGGTGGACGAGGGAGACTGGACAATGCAGACACCTGACGAACCAGGCGATCAAGGTCACCGCGGCAACGATAAGTCGTGCTGATAACACATACCCTTGACGTGCAGTGATGAGAAAGGCTGTGACTTCCCCCCCAGGGGGAACCCGTCACCCCAGTCCAGCCATGAGAAAACACCAGACAAATCCTGGCGGAGAGACATTCTACAAAATGCCATTCCGATCCTCCTTGAAATTGTCATCAAAGCCAAGGAAAGTCTGAGACACTGTCACAGCTCAGAGGACCCTAAAGAGACAAGACGACACAATGGAATGGGGTACCCTGGATGGGATCCTAGAGGAGAGAAATGGGACCTTTGCGGAAAACTAAGGAAATCTGAATAAAAAAGAGCTGACATTGGTTAATAGTGACGTGGTGGCATTTATGTATTAGCTGTGACAGAGTCACCATACAAATGTAAGATGGTAACAGTGAGGGTAATGGACTCGGATATATGGGAACTGTCTATCCTTTGCAACCTTTCTGTCAGTCTAAAACGAGTCTAAGATTTAGTTTATTTAAAAAAAATTGAAAGGTATGAAATAAGTCGCCCAAGATCACACACCTAGAAAATGGCAAGGGCCTGGAGCCCAGGGTGGGGCATTTGAACGCCAAGTGCACGGTCTAGGGCGTGTGGACCCGGGCCTGTCTACCCCAGTCTGCCTTGGCCTGGCTCCCAGAGACACCTGGGTGTGGAGCGTCCAGACGCAGGCGTGGAGTTGCCTGCTTGGCTTCCCAATGGCCTCAGCAGCACGCTGAGCGCCCGTGAGCCCCTCTCCACGGTGACCCCGAGTTAATTTGACGGTGACTGTACCAGGCACAAAGGTTGGGCTTATAGAATGCAAAATAGCAATAATGGCCGTGATTTTCCCAAACGTGTATGTGACATGTTCCGTGGGAGAGGCCCTTTCCGAAGGGCTTTCCCTGTGTGTTCGTTGAACCCTTCCGACCCCCTCTGCGGTAGGTCCCGCTCCAGGGCTCAGTCACATTCCCCCGCCTGCTTTTTTCACACTGCAGGGTGTCCTGGAACTAACTCCATGTGCTAACACGAAAATCCACCTTATTCTTCTGAGCTGCCGGGTAGGGTTGCACCGAATGGTTATGCCGTTACTTCATTTAGCTGTGCTCCGCTGGAGGGACCTTCAGGGGTTTCCCAGTTCTTGGTGGGCGTCTCTGAGTCAGAAAGCGTCAATTCCTGGAGGCCAGGATTGCGCTGTGCCCCACCCCTGACCCCGTGTCGAGCTTGCGGGGGCCCTCCATCTGTCTTCGCCAGCTGCTCTGGCTCAGAGCCCCCACCCCAGATTGTCCCACTTTGACGCAGGGAGGCCCTCAGCACCCTGGGCTGTGCAAAGCGGGTGTCCTGTGCCCTGGAGGCCTGCCCCCCACGCCACAGAGCTGAGAGGCGTGGGATCCGCCTCCCCAAGAGCTCAGCACTGCCCTTGCGTCCCCGGCATCGTCCCCTCCCCTCAGGGCTGGCCTGGCAGGTAACTCGATCCAGGTCAGCTGGTGGGGTATGAGGTAGTGTCTCGCTGCTCGCTCGCCACAGTGTTTCACTGAGTCCGAAATGTGATCGCTACTGTTGTCACACTTTAGCGCCCCCAACAATCCCCTTGCAAATGAGAAAACCAGAGCCTCCCACATACCTTTCCTGTGACATCAGGGAAAGGACAAGGAACCCTGCCGAGGGTCCTGAGCCCATGTGACCCCCAGAGCAGCTTCGGAGCTGAGTGAAGGGCTGGAGGGCAGACAGGGGTGTTTTTCCGATTTCAGGCAAAGCAGGGGGATGGGGGGTCTGCGGTCTGTGTTGGTTTCTTAGTGCTGGGTCTGTGGGGTCCACATGGGCTTTTAAATGCAGTTTTCAGTAACATGCCCGCAGTGCTGTCCCTAAGGTCCTCCCATCTCTGTAAGGTGGCTGTGGAGCAGAGGTCTCAAACCCGGGTGCCCACAGGGGCCAAGTGACCAGGCAACGTAAGATGACAACAGCCCAGTAGACGCTGTGGGCAACAGTGGAAGTCCCTGCCGTTGCTTGTCGGGATCCAGGAATGCAAGCCCTGCATTGCCAGGGAGTGTAAATTCTCAAAGTAGCTGAAAATCTGGGGAGAGGGAGAGACTCCCTGGGTTTACACACTGGGTATTATTAAAAAAAAAAAAAAAAAAAAAGTTAGGCGCAGTGTAGCTAAATACGCCAGCTCCAGGCCAGCTTGCAAGCTCTTCCGTAACCGACCTGACTTAGCCTAGAAGAGAAGCCGTCAGCCTAGTTCCTCTGTCGCTCGATATCCCAGCAGAAGTTTCTGTGATGGTGGAAACACTTACACCACGCAGTACCGGAGCCACTGGCTACAGGTGGCTAGGGAGCACTTAAAATCAGATTAAGGAACTGACTTTGGAAGTTTATTTCATTTTAATTCATTGAACTCTAACTGTAGATAACTACATGTAGCTAATTGCTACAATATTAACGTGACTGTAAGATTTAAGTCTGGGGTGCGCCATAGAGCTCAGCTGCTTTGGGGAGGGGGCGATAAATTATACCTGAGACCACCATGCATCAGTGAGAATGGCTGGAAATACAGAAGGAAAGAAAATATGAAACAATGAGCAGAAGAGGTTTAGGTGTAAGGCAGTTATCTGCTGGCTCGAGGGTGATCACTCAGTGCCCTCCCCCAGTTTTTTCCAGCACTCTCCAAAGAGTTCTCAGCTGGGATCGCCATATAGCGCCCCCCGTGTTCTTTGCAATAATAAAAACACATGGATGTAGCACCTACTGTGTGCCAGGCACGGTGCTAGATGCTTGCAATGCAGCATCTCCCTTTCCTCACCTCCGCTCTGTGAAAAAGGTTCCCTCATTATCTCCACGTGCCAGCCGACCTCAGCGATGATGCCGTTTGCCTGGGGTCACACAGCTGGATCCAGACCCAGGTGGTCGGATCCCGGTCCGAGCTCCCACTGGGGCCCGCACGGCACGCCCACAGCTTTTGCCATGTCCGCACATCAAACGCCCTGCCGGATGGAGACCCAGGCCGCAGGACTGGGGTGTGCTGAGTGTAGCTTCTGTGGGGTGTGCAGCGTCACCCTTAGCTCCTGGTTGCAAAGCGACAGAAATCCAGCCCCTCCAGCTGAAACCGAACAGTCCAGGTGTCAGTTTCCTGTGGCCGCTCCAACAGATCACCGCACACTTAGCGGCTTAAACCAACACAAGTGTATTCTCTCACTTTCTGGAAGCCGGAAGTCCAAAATCAGTTTCCCTGCCTCCAGGTGTGGGCGGGCTGGTTCCTTCCGAGGGGCTCCGATCTATCCTTTGCCTGTTCTGCTTCTTGGATTTCCTGGCTTGTGGCCTCTTCCTCTGCCTTCAAAGCGCATCACTCCGATGTCCTTATCTCTCATCAAATAGCCCTCTGCCTGTTATTTACAGGACCCTTGTCATTACATTTGGGGCCCCCTGGAGCATCCAGGAAAATCTCCCCATTTCAAGACCTTTAACTGAAGCACATCTGCCAAGTCCCTTTTGCCACATAAGTTTCCAGGGTACAGGAATGTGGACATCTACATTCGGCCGACCAGGGTCAGGGTGGCCTGGTTTCAGTTACAGCGGAACCAGGGGACCGAAAATGCGACCCCTCTCCCCAGCTCCCAGAGAGCGCCCCTTTCCCAGAAGTCCCAGGCAGAGTCCCAGGCCTGCTTCCCACTGGGTCCAGCTCCGACCGCATGCTCTCCCTGAAGCAATCACCTTGACCAGAGGGATATGCTGGGTCCCTCTGATTGGTTGAGTCTGGATCACGTGCTCGCCTTCGTCATCCGCCTCCCTGTGCTCCTAACTCCCATTTGAAAAGGTGTCTCCCCAAAGGGAACTGAGAGACTTGCAGGTGGTGGCAAGCACCATGTCATCAGAGGCCACGGAAGGGTAAGCCCTGGGGGGCGTACCTGGCACAGAGCAAGTGCTCCGTAAGTCACAGACCGTGGGACACAGAGGGTCTCAGGAAGGCGGTATGTCCAGAGCCAGTGCCCAGAGACTGCGAGGGGCAGTAAGCAGGCGAAGGTGGGAGAGCATCCCTGACAGAGGGAGCACCTGGGACGACATAAAGGTTTCTGCCGTGTGTCCTGGTGTAACTGGGGGTGGAAGGGGATGCTCCCCTGGTGTGCGTAAAAGGGGCTAGTGCTTCCCCCAAGGTCACTGACCTTTAGTGGCAAAGCTCAGACTTGAATTCAAGGCTCTGACTCCCAGTCTGGTGCTCATTCTACTCCTCGTTCATGAAACCCCCTCTTAAAGGTGGTACCAGACTAACCGGCCACACTTCTCCCTCTTTTTCTCTTCTTGCCAAATTCTCCGCAGGATTGTGACCAAATCCACGTTGATGATGTCTCATCCGATGACAATGGCCAAGATTTAAGGTAGGAGCGGGGAGGGGGGAGTCAAGTACGCCCCTTTGGGTTGGTTATCACGCCTTTCACTAGGATGCCGAGGGGAAGGGCGAGCTGGTTATCAGGATGAGACCCACCTGCCTGCAGCCAGAACTGGGACCAGTGTTTCTCTGAGCTCAGAAACCACACCCCTACCCCCCAACCCCCCCCACCCCCCCACCCCCCCACCCCCGCAGCACCCTGCAGCCTCCTCCTCATCCCCTCAAGTCATTGCTGCTGAGATTCCTAAAAATTTGCTGGGATCCCACTTATGTTTCTCTGTGTTTTCCCCCTCCTTACTCAAGTAATACGTGCATATTATAAAAACTTCAACTACTCCTGACCTTGCCTCTCGGAATACCACCAATAAGAGTTTGGTATACATTCTTCAAAGGTTTGATTGCATTCATTAACATACATGCATTATTATAAAAGTTAATATGGTTGATATTCAAAAAATATTTCTTGAATGATTAAGTGGTATGTCTGTCTGGTTTCTGGGGAAAAACACTCCTAGGACATGAGTTCTAGGAATCAGGTACTCAAAATGAGAGCTCAAAATGAGCTTTCGGAAGAACGTAGCTAGAATGTTCCAAACCTGCCCCTTTCCACCTCTTGGAAACTTTATAAAAACAACCATAATTTGTGCTGATCCCAAATTATCACAATTCAATGCCTCTAGGCCCATCAATAATAGTATCAGACAAAATAATGTTTTGCCTCTGGGGCCAGTAATAACTTCGCTTAGTGTTTGCTTCCTAAGTACGTGTCTTCCAGCCCCTCCAGAAAAAGACACCAAACTCTCTGTTCCCGAGCCCGGCACGTCTTTTCAAAGCCCAGCACTTCTATGATTAGAAGTCATAGGTGGGAGGACGGCTGCTTCATTTCAACTAGCCCTTCAGAAAATCCCTCTGCCACCAAGACTGGCAAGGAGCAAGGCTCCGGTGCCAGCCGGCACATCTCAATTTATGGAGTAAATAAACCCCGAGGTCAAGGTTAACTCCTTTCCATGAAGTAATCACTGGGAACCCCTCTCCCTTTCAAGGCATGAGCAGCCACGGTTCTGGTTTTGGGTTGTTTTTTTTCTCTTTTTCCCACACATGCATCACTGATCTTGGTGGTGAGGGATGTCTATTTTTTAAAGTTTCCCCTGTAGCTGGATGGCTTGGAATATAGGGCATTGCTCCTCTGAACCCTGTCTCGTGCTGAGCTGTTTGGCTGCTTGATTCAAGAATTCACAATGCAAGGGTGTTTTCTCCCTGGAAACCAAATTCCCCACTTGTTCATTCAAGAAGTATCTCTCCAGTACCCACCATGCGCTAGGCACGAAGCATCCAATGCCTCTTATTTTTTTCCTTCAGTTCACAATAAAAACCAACCTTGGTATCGCCCTTACTTCACGCCACACCCTGTTCCAGATGCTCGACATGGGTTAACTCATGGCATCTTCACAGTAACCCTGACAGGTGGATGCCCTGTCCTCCGTCCCATTTTTTTGGCTGGGGAGTGGGCGGCCCAGAGAGACTAGGTAGCCTGCCCGACCTCACACAGCGGGTGAGTAGGGGCAGCGGCATTCATGGACACCCTTCTCTGCCCTCCATCTCTCGGCAAAACATCCAGGCAGCCCCCCAAGGGGTCCTCGGAGTTCACAGTGTTCTTTTTCAGAGTAAATTATCTAGCCCTTTTGCATCACTCGAAGAGGACCGTACAGCGGCGTTCTCGGTTCCCGCCAGAAACAGGCAGTGTCCGGAGCCTTTGATGGGCTGCAGACGAAGGAGGAGGACCTCCAGTTCCTTGCAGCAGGAACCCAGTTCCGTGGCACCAAATAGGTGCTATTTGACTTCCAAATAGGATAAACAGTTCATCTACCAAAGGAAGAAGGATGGCATCCATGTTATAAATCTGAAGGGAACCTGGGAGAAGCTTCGGTGGGCAGCTCACGCCCCAGCTGCCCCGGAAAACCCGGGTCGGTGTCACAGCCTCCAAGGATACTGGCGGGTGGGCTGTGCTGAAGTTTCCCGCAGCCACCAGGGCCACTGTCATTGCTGGCAGCTGCTGGCAGCTTCGCTCTCGGACCTTCACTAACCAGCCAGCCCCAGACAGCCTCCCAGGAGCCAAGACATCCCATAGGCCCTGATCCCAGGCCCTGCCTGCAGTTGCTCCGGTAGCATCTTCCCTCAGCGGCGTTGTGTACCTGTCGCCGACCCTGCGCAGCAACGAGGAAGTTCACACGGTGGGATTGACGCGCTGGACGCTGGCCCAGGAGGTTCTGCGCATGCGCAGCGCCTACTCTGTGAGCACCCGTGGGAGGGCCTGCCGGATCTCCACTGGGCAGAAATGCGGAAGAGACTGAAAAGAAGAGCAGGTTACTGCTCCAAACACTGTGACCAAGGAGGGATCTCAGGGTGTACAGGCTGCTCTGGATCCCAAGGTCCCTGCTGCTCAAGGTGGCAGGCTGGTCTGCAGGCACTGGTTCCCTCTGGGCCTACCCTGCCGCCCCCACTGCTCAGGCCACAGAATAGGCAGGAACAGCCGGTGGTCTTTTATATTTTCATCTTATTGATTTTAGAGAGGAAAGGAGAGAGAGAGAGACATCCATTTGCTGTTCCATTTATTCATGCATTCATTGGTTGCTTCTTGCATGTGCCCTGACCCAGGATCAAACCCACAACCCCAGTGAATCAGGACGACGCTCTAACCAGCTGGGCTACCCAGCCAGGGCTGTTACTGAGTGGCCGTAAGCTGTTCTTCCACAAACTCTAAATAGAATGTGGAAATAAGGTTGATGGAAAATAAAAAACAAATTATCTAGGAAAATGGGAATCTCTAGACTAGAGAAGAAGGGACCACATGGTGATTAAAAGTGTAGGTTCCAGAACCAAGGGGCTGTGATGGGGTAAAGTCATGTAGCCCCTTCCTCGTGACATTAAGGACAGAGAGGCCTTCATAAATGGCTTTCTGCCTTTGCGATTTGATGTGGCTCCCTGCTCCCTGTTCCTAGTTGGGTGGGTTTCATTTGCTGTTAGCCCCTGGCCACCACCGCCCAACATGGGAGCTGAGAAGGACGTGGGAGCAACATGTCTGCGTAACATGTTTCATAGGAAAAGAAAGGAATTTTTTCTGCAGACGGGCAGCCAGAACGGTCATGTCAGGTGCTCCACCGGGCTTTTGAAATCTGAGTCATTCAGTGCAGAGCAGAGAAGAAACTAAAATCGCCCGTGTCCCCACCATCTCAGACTCACCACGTTCCGATATGACTTCCCTGCTTCCGATTTCACACACACTCACGCAGATGTCTGTGAAGAGCAACACGGGTGGTGGGTGTGTGTAAGGGAACGGGTGTATACATGGTCATGTGGGCATATATGTGAGCGTCCTTGTCCGTTCTTGGGCAAGAATTTAAAGACAATGAAAGAACCACTTCCGTCAGCCAGTTGGTGTCTCTCTGCTCTGGAGGGAGCTCCAGAGTCTACATTCGAGGCCTTTGGGATTAAGTTGCCGGGGCCGGTGTCCTCTTGGCCTGGCTGCCCCAGGGAGCCCCCAGGGTGAAATTGCCGTTGAGTCTGAGACCTCGCCCAAGATGTTTCGGCAGATCCTGCAGGGTTTCTGTCGCCCCCACCGCATCCTCCTCCTGGGCAGTCTTGCCTCTGCAGGGAGTCGGGCTGAGCGAGCCCCGGGCTTGGTGGGTGATGGTGTCACATCACACTGTGACATCACCCTGACACTCATTCACACTTCTCAGATTCCTTTTTATCTCTGCCATAGCAGTTAACCGGGAGGCACTTAAGACACAATGTCCAAATGTTGTTTCATTTATATTGCATTGCATCTTCTTTAAAAAAAATTAAATGCCTTTCTTTTTTCACTCTTAAACTCAGAAAATCCAGAAAGATCAAAATAGTGCAAAGAGAAAAAAGGCAGCCAAACCCACTCCCAGAGACGCCCAGGGTACCATATCAACACGTTTCCTTCCGGGCTTTTCCTCTTTGAAGAGACTTTCCTATTTGTCTTAGAAGCGTCTGCTCACACTGTACACACAGCCCTTGTTACACTCTGGCGTTTCTCGCGATGTTAAAGCCTAAGCGATACTCGTGTGATTTTGCAAACCTACCAAGGCTTCTGGTTGGCGGAGAGAAAGTGTTCTCCGCAGAGCTGGGGTTTCCGTGCTCACACTCGGGCCGCTGTAGGTGGGGACTCGCCCCCACTTCCCCTGCTTCCCAGCTGCTACTCTGCTTGTCCGTCGTCCTGTGTGATGCCCTGCCTCGGTGCGTCCCCAGTCTCCACACACACGCGTGGGACTTCTCGGCCCAGCATGCTGCACTGCAGCCGTGGGCTGTACCTGCAAAGCACCAGCAATTGACTCTGCCTAATGTAACAAATAAAAAAGCTAAAACAGGGAATTTCTATAGCAAGATAGGGAGGCGCCCACAGAATGGGAAGGGAGGGCCTGAGGAGGGCAGTGAAGTGGACGGATTTGGGGATCAAAGCAGCAGCGACTGAGGTTTCCTTCTGGGCTCTGCTACCAAAGTGAACCAAATCCAACCCTTCTTTTGGAATTCTATTCCATCCACAAATTCCGAAGGGAGAGAGAAAGGCTTTCCCTCACGTGGCCACTGCTCACAGCGGATAGGGAGAGACCCCCCAGAAAAGAGAACAGACGCTGTTTCACACCAAGGGAAGGGAAAGTGGGCGCTGACTCTGCAAGAGCCCAAGATGGCCCCACACTTTGGGAAGCTGACAGAAGCCGTGGTCCTGCCCCTCCCGGAACTCACAGGCCCACAGCTGTCTCACACATCCCGGGGGTCGGTTCCATGGGGCCTGAGTCTCCCAGTGAAGAGCCCCCACCCCCCCACATTAACACTGTCTCTCCCCCCTCCCCTGCCCCCTCCCCCTCCCCAGCACATACAACTTCTCCACCGATGGCTTCCACAGTTCGGCCCCAGGAGCCAACCTGTGCCTGGGCCCCGGCGTCCACGGCGGCGTGGACTGGATGAGGAAGCTGGCCTTCCGCTACCGGCGCGTCAAGGAGATGTACAACACCTACAAGAACAACGTCGGTGGTGAGTGGGCCGGGAAGAGGCCAGCCCCCGGTCACGGGTCTGCCGCTGCTCGGGGGCACCCCGGGCCAAGGGGAATCCACCAAGGAGGGCCACTGCCACTCGAGTCGCACCTGCCCCGTGCCAGGCACTGTTCTGACAGGGTGACAGACATCCACTCAGAGCAACCCTCGTGCTGTCCCCTGGAAGAAGGCCTGAGTGTTTCAGCACCATCCCTTGAGAGGGAGGGAGCTGAGGATTGAGGAAGCATCTTGCCCAAGATGACAACGCCCACCGTGTCTTAATCACACTCCATGGCCTCTCGCACCCAAGTCTGTCGACTACAGGAGGGAAGCAGAGGGCTTCGGGGGCAGGCTGCTTGCTCACCCACCCTACACGGAGAAGGGGGAGCAGGTGTGTGAGGGGCGGAGGAGACAGGGCTGGAGTCAGCCAGCCGAGGCCATCTGCTCCCCATCCAGGTTAAGCCCCAGGAAATACCCAGGGCTTCAGTCGGGCTGCTTTGCTTTCCCATAAACCGAGGGGAAATTACCCGACCTGCCGACAGGCAGGGAGCTCAGGGCTGGCGGGGCGCCAGTGGGTGGTGTCCCCCCCACCCCCACCCTCCTTGCAGTCTGTGCTGCCTCCCCCCACCCACCCCTGCCTCAGCTGTTTCTGGATCCCAGAGCTAGCCTGGTGCGGCCGAGATGGAGACAGGAATGTAGCCTTTTAGCCTGGGGGCCCTGCCCTTAGCTGAAAATCGCGTTTCTTATTACTAATGAGATTTTTTATAGTTCTGTTGTATTAACTATTAAAGAGAAACATGGGCAGTGGAAGGCAACCAGCAGCGTCCACCACGGATGGCATGTGAAAAGCCCTGAGAACAGAGGAGCTTGAGGCTTTTCAGGAAGATAAAGGCCAGCGTGGCTGGGGCCCGCCGGACGGGATGGGCCGAGAGAGGCGGCAGCGCCAGGCGGCACAGGGCGGGCGGGCCACGGGGAGGGGTTTGCACAGCTGGGGTCTTCCGTGCGGAGACCATGGTGTCGGAGCAGCACAGGCACAAGGCAGCACGCCGCCCCCGCGCCTTCATCGTTCCTTCCACAAACACTGACTCGTGGGCAGCCCTGTGCCAGCCTCTGCTCCAGGGGCTGCTGCCGCATTGGTGCACGAGGCCGCCCTGGCCCCCGCCCGCACAGAGCCAGCAGTCTAGCGGCCGAGGCAGACGCCGGAGACGTAGCCACACGGGCACACTTGAAACGGCAGGGGTGAGACATGCTAGGAAGGAGAGGTGCAGTGTGTCGGGAGACTATAAAACAGAAGGCACTGGCCAGGACAGGCCTTCCAGAATAAACGGCATTTGTGATGAGCTGGAAGGATTTAGCAAGGCCAGAAGGGGGAGGTAAGACACGAAGAGTGGTTCGGGTTAGGGAAGGAGACGTGCAAAGGTCCTGAGGCAGGAACATATTTGGTGTTTCAAGGGACAAAGAGGAGGCCGCTAGGGCTGGAATGGACACCAGGGCAGTGCCAGGAGATGAACTGGGCAATAAGCAGGGGCAAGGTCATGGGCCATTGAGTCTGAACTTTACCTTAAGGGCGCTGATGGCTGAGAGGTGACAGTCAGGTTGAGAGACACCCGAAGTGGGCTCTGGAGGTCAGCGGCCTGGGTGCCGGATCTGTCGCCATCATTTCCTGTCTGCTGTGGGCAAGTCACAAAGCCCGTTTCTTCACCTGACTGACCCAATGTGACCTGTCCTTTATATCTCACCGTTAAAAAAAGGAATAACAAGAGTGTCCACTCCAGGGTGCCTGGAGAATACAGTGAAGGTCATGTTAAAAGCAGGGTCTTGCACACAGTAAGCACTCAATGAATGTTAGTCATTGTTATTTTTTATTTTCTTAATTTTTGTCTCCATGGTAACAGAGTAAGTTCTGTAACTGGGATTTTGTTTATGGCTGTATGTTCAGTGCCTGTCATAACTCTGGCCATGCAGAAGGCCCTTCTGAATGTCTTGTGGGATGGATGGATGGAGGGATGGATGGGGGATGGATGGATAGATGGATGGGGGATAGATGGACGGATGATGGGTGGATGGGGGATGGATGGATGATGGGTGGATGGGTGCACCAATCAATGGATGGCTTGATTGATTGACTGACCATTCAATCCCAAAATAAGAGTAAGATTACTGGATTGAAGTTGACCTTGGATATCATCTGATTTCAAACCTCAAGGTAACTAGGCTCCCCTCGCCTAGCCCTAGCCCCTCCCAGACCTTCCTAAAATGATAGCTGCGGAATCTTGATTTCCCTTGTCCATAGGCTTGATAGGAGCTCCCAAGAGAGAGACCTGGCTGCAGCTCAGAGCTGAGCTGGAAGCCCTGACCGACCTCTGGCTGACCCACTCCCTGAAGGCACTAAACCTCATCAATTCCCGGTAAGTGGGAGCCCTCATTGCCTTTGCGCCACCCAACTTCCTCCCATTCGAGGGTGCCGGCCCCTCCATTTCCACACTCAGGGGAGTGGGACTCCCCAGATTCTCACTCGGCACACTTTCTAGACACTGGACCAGGCTGAGGTGTGCGAGGCACCGGACACCTTGGGCCACAGCTGAGCAAATGCATAGCTGCAGTGACTTATCAGGGCCCCGCAGAGCTAAAGACCTTCATACACCGGTCTGTCTTGTCCCGTCCACCCAGCAGTCACAGTGCCGCCGCCCGAAAACCACTTTATAGGACATCACCGACCCTCTCTAGTGGGTCCCTAGTGAGGCAAGGTGAGGAGGGTCCAGCTTCATTCCAGGCCTCCCAGTAAGTTGCCTCTTGCTCTTAAATAAGGTTATCTGGGCCAGACAACAAACTACCCCCTGCACTAGCGTCAGAAGTCCGGTGACCCGGCCCACGAGCAGTTGCGGAGTGGCAGACCCCGAGCTGCTGTCTGACCCTGGCTGTTTTGTGGGATGCGCACTTTGCACCAAAGACCAGGAAAGCTAGCCCATCGCCCCAGCTTTCTTGGTCCTCTCAAAATGTCAGAGCTGGCTTGTGCCTCCAGTGCACCCCAGTCCCCCGCCTCCCTGTTGACCTGCTTGGCCCCTGTCACTCAGCTCCGTTCCTCAGAGGCCCGAGCAGCCATTTCAGTGTGTGGCCCTTGAAATAAACGTTTGCTTTTTAAATGAGAAAGTATTACACCCGTCTTACATTTCAACGTGTCAGGCAGTTTTCAGGCATAAAAGGACAGCTGAGAACCCTCGGGCCCGTCCTTCCCTGAGGATGCCTTAGCCAGAGCCCCCCAGCCCCACCCGAATGCTCACCAAACCCGGGCTCACGCCACAGGGTAAGGAGACCTAGCCTTGGGGTCCCGTGGGGCCCCGCTCTGCAGCCTCCTCTGTCCTCAGGCCCAACTGTGTCAACGTGCTGGTCACCACCACTCAACTCATTCCTGCGCTGGCCAAAGTCCTGCTGTACGGACTGGGCTCCGTGTTTCCCATCGAGAACATCTACAGCGCAACCAAGACAGGTAAGGGGCGCCCCGAGCTCGGGCGGCACGGGGAGGGGCGTGGGGGGAGCATCCGTCCTGGGCAAGGCGGGCAAGGCGGGCAAGGCGGAGGGAGACGGCACCCGGGATGTTCAAGAACTCGTTGAAGGGCGTGACTCCGATCCCCAGAACATCCCCAGAACATCCCCGACAGCCCACTTCCCTCAGGCTCTACTTCTAGGAAAACTGGTTAGGAGCAGTTTTCCAATAGTTGCGATAACTGCAAAGCCGCTCCAACGAACAGCCCAAACGCAAGGGCTTACATCGGAGTCGAAGCTTATTTCTCTCTTCGGTGGAGGGATCCGGCCTGCTGGGGCTGCCCCCTCCGTGGGCTCACCCAGGAACCCAGGTTCCTCCCATTTTATTTTCCACGGGTTTGTCCTCGTATGCGGTCCAATCGGGGTCCTGCCACGTCGACTTTCCGGCTTATGGAAAGGTGGAAAGGAGGAAAGTGTAACACCTGTCCAATATTTCAAAGCAGAGACTCAGAAGGGATGCAAGTTACTTCTGCTCACCCTAGCCCTGTGGCCACAGCTAGTTGCAAGGGAGGCTGGGAAATGTAGTCCATAGCTAAGTGACCGTGAGCACAGGTGAAACTCATGAAATTCTATTAGTAAGGAAGAAGAGGAAAACAGTTTCCACCACAGCTTGGTACATAAAGGGGTTTTAATTTAGGGGTTTTAATCTTGAACCACATAGAGAGAAAAGTATTGTTTTTTTAATTCTCTTTCCAGGAGAGAGTCTCCATTTAGTACTAGCCTGGTTTCCTGCCTCCCTAACACTGGTCACCTCCCTATTAACAAAGAGGATGAGCCTTAGGCTCAGAGCTTTGATGAGATAAGAGAGTTTAGTAACTGGAAATTAGTAACATACAGGTTTGTTTGGGGTTTTTTTTATGTGTGAGGGAACTGGGTTTTTAATTCTTATATCACAAAAAAAATACAATATAAATAACACAAAAATCTGGCTAAGATGTTTGTAATTAGAATTATTTTACCCTTTTTTTTTTTTCTGGAGCAAAAACCAACTCACTGTACTGCGGAAGCATTTTCTTCGAGCAGTTTTTGCCTTTCCTAAAATCCCAGGTCTGAGCATGATGCAGATGCTAAAATCCCGGCGAGTCAGGCCCCAGACACCATTAGAGATTCTGAAGCAGGACCCCTACATCACAGGAACCACGTGCCATCAGGGAAGTGGTGGCGTGGCTCTTTCCCACTTGGGGAGCCTGAACATCCAAAAACTGGAAGCAGTCAGCGTGGAGATGGGACGGAATTTGGTCACCAGCTCCCTGTTTTAACTGAAAACCGTAACGTTTTCAAGTCAGGTTCTGCTATGATAGAGCTGTGTAATGCTCCCAACCGTTTTTATGTCTCACTGCGGGGTCCATGAGTCAGCTGTGGCTCCGCTGGGCTTGACCCCAAGTTCCTGTCGGCTCCGCTTGCCTCCTTGCTGTGGGGCCGGCAGCCAATCAGGGCCACATTTTTCTCGTGCCAGATGACAGCAGTGAAGGAGGCCAAGCCAAACCACCTACACCCATTTCTCAGGGCAGGCCCTAACCATGCCATTGGTCAAAGCAAGTCACGTGGCCAACCCAGCACCAGTGGGGTGGGAAACAGGCTCCACCTCCTCCAGTCGGCTGCACTGCAGTGGTGTGGGGAAGGCCAAGGGCGTGTGATTCTGATAACTCAGAAGACAGTTGCAATCCGCTGCTTTGACCCAGCCTCTGCTCCTGCAGAGGAGGAAAGAGGCCCAGAGGGAGGAGTGGCCTGCCACAGAGCTGATTCCCACACCAACGGTGTAACAGGAGTTCAGAGCTCCAGCACTTGAGGCAGGCAGCCTGGGTTCGAATCCTGACCCTGCGCTTGGCTTAAGGCAAGTGACTTCACCTGTCTCTGCCTCAGCTTCCTGGTCTGTAAAATGGATGCTCACGCACCGCCAAGCACATACGCTCAATAGTGCGTATAAAACGCTGAGCAGTTCGCAGCAGAGCGCTAGCGCTCAGCAGTGGGAGCTGTTTTGTGGTTATTACCGTTCCTCCTCCTGCTCTCCTCGTCTTCAAGTCAATTCACCAACCCTGAGCCTCAGTCTGTTTATCTCTGAAATGGGATTACGTTGGTTCCAGTTTCCTAAGGATTGCTGTGGTAGTTCAGTGAATAAATGTGAGTCAGTGGCTCCCAGCAGGTGGCAGGGCGGGGACAGTTTGCCTCCTAGAGGACACCTGGGAACATCTGGGGACATTTTTCATCTTCACAAGCGGAGGAGCTGCTACTGGCATCCAGTGGGGAAAGACCAGGGATGCCGCTGCCCCCCTCCAACACACGGAACAGCCCCACAGCAGAGAAGTGTCCAGCCCAACAGGCCGTAACGCCGAGGCTGAGGAACCCTGCCTGCTGTGGGTGAGGTGCTTAGCAGAGAGCCTAGGTGTAGCGAAGTCAGGGGGGGTGATGGATACTATTATTAGTGCCGTTGTTACAGTTACCAAACTTGCTGAGCCCATCGGGATGAACTAAGGTCTGAATCCCAGACACTGGGGAGAAGGTGACAAGGAGAGGCGGTCACAAATGGGTGGATGTGTGAGTGCCCACGTCTCTGCGTCCTCACTCTGGGATCTTAGGCAAATCGGATTGCCACTCAGAGCCTCGTTTTCCCCTCTGGAAAATGGGTCCGTCGCTCCGACCCGGACAGCCGAACAGACTCCGGAGTCTGCCTCTTCCGCTGTCACCCCCTAGGCAGGCCACTACACCGCTCTGCACTGTCACCCATCACATGGGGTATGACAGCAGTGCTCACTTCGAGTTTGCTGGAGTCGGAAACGATGAACCCCCAGCCCTTAGGAGGAGAGCCGCCCACAGCAAACGCTCAACTGGCGGTCGTTGTTCCCCACGCTCTGTCCTTACCGAGCCTCTCTCCTTCCTCCCCGTCCTCCGGGTGTGCAGGGAAGGAGAGCTGCTTCGAGAGGATAATGCAGAGGTTCGGCAGGAAGGCGGTCTACATCGTGATTGGCGACGGGGTCGAAGAGGAGCAGGGAGCGAAAAAGGTACTTCTCCCACCTCTCAGCTGCTCTTCCTCCTCCCCTGAGCCGTGCTATGGTTTCGAGGGCTCTATGTGCAGACTCCCCCGCGCCCCGGGACCAGCTGGGCCCCCTCCCCAGGCTCCTTGCCGGCCAGCCCAGGCCCATTTGCACATCGCAGAAGCATCCTGAGTAATTTCCTTCTGCAAATCCCGCTCTGCGCCTTGGGCTGGCGCCCCTGGGAGCCCTGGATTGTTTCTGGGACAACTGCTCGGGAGCCCAGAGACCCCGGCGGGCAGGCCGGTCGGGGGGTAGGTGCACGTGTGTGTTTTATTTAATACCCACTGATCATATGTTCCAGGAACCCGTCCCAGTTAATAAAGACAGCATTAAGCTAATGAGAAAGAAAGTCCTGCATTTGTGATCTCAGGCCCGTGAGGAGAAGGACAGGGGTTCTGGTAGCCACGGCTCTGTTCTTGGGAAAGGAACAGCTGCCAAAACCCGGGGTCTGGGCCTGTCAACAGCATCCCAGGGAGCCTGCCACCCCCCACCCGGAGGCCTGGGAAGTGGATTGTTAATGTCACAGAGCTTAATTTGGGGGACCTGATTTCCTCCTTCCCTCCCCAGCAACACATTCCAAGGAAATGCAGAAATGTTTAGGGTCTCGGAGGATAAAACCCGTAAGAGGAGGGAAAGCCCCTAGCGTGCTGGGAGAGGGGCTCAGGAGAGGGGAGTTTAGAAGGCTTTGCATATACTGTTCCATCCACCTGGAAGGCTCCTCCTCTCCACCTAGCTGCCACCGACCGGACTCGTCCCTCTGGGCTTGGCTTCAGCAGCACTTCCCTCCCATGGTTCCCAGACTGGCTTCCGGCTCCCGCTCTGCCCTTCCAGCCAGATCTGGCTTGCCTGTGACTCCTTCCCCCACCTGTCTTCATTCTTTCTCCAGGACATTGTCCCCTCTTGTCATGAAAGGAGTACCTGCATAATTGGTGGCTTAATCACAGATCCTCCAGCTAGGGTGTAGGCTCCATTAGCTGAGCGCCTACTGTGTGCCAGCCGACAGGACTCTCACCCCGCACTCAGCTCACAGGCTGGGACAGGCAGTAAACACTGACGTGCAACATGCGTGTCAGGAGGTGAGCCGAGCTTCGGAGGAAAGTAAAGCGGAGAATGGGAACCGAGGGGACTCCAGACAGTGGGGGGAGGTAAGTTGCAAGTATAGGTGATGATCAAGGCAGGCCTCCCGGCCAGGTGGCATCTGAGTAAAGACGGACGAGGAAGGGAAGTGAGCCAGGTGGATATCAGAGCGAGGGAGTTCAAACAGAGGAACCGAGACGTTCAGAGGTCTGAAGGCTGCAGCCTCCTGCGGGGAGCCAGCATGGCCACAGAGGTGGGCCGGGCTGGAGGGCAGCGGCCGGAGGTGAGGTCAGGGAGGTACCCGGGGCCCTTGGGGAGGACCTCAGCTTTCACTCTGAGCACCCCTCCTAAAGCAGATTGCTTTCACTTTTAAAAATGAATTGGTTTAGAGGGAAAAGTATTAAATAAATGCACAAGACATGGCCAAAATAGTGGCATGAACCACACGAATTTTCCCATGAACTGCCGGAGCTCCAGGAACACCGTGGCAGGTCGAGAGCACAGTTCTCCGTGGCGAACCTGCCCGAAACCCACTTCCAGGGCTCAAGGGCACGTCTGCAGCCCCTCCCTGCCTTCCAAGTTCCGATACAGAAGAGAGCTCTGCCCTCAGCAGGTGACAGCCATTAAACCGAGCTTTGCTTTGACCGAAGTTGGATTAGACAGCAGCTCAGACCTGTGGCCCCGAGCAGCCAGCCCCTGCCTCTGATTCTCACCGGGAGAGGCCAGGGACACCCGTGGAGCTGTCACTGCCACGTGCCCGCCTTCTCCCCAGTCGGAGAGGGAGCAGACGCTTTAAAATGACCCCTTTGTGATCCTGGAATGAAACAGAAGGGAAGGTGTAACATGTAACTGGCCAGAAGGTCAGTGTTAATGATCGCATTAGAGAAATGGGGGGGAGGGGGCAAACCACCCACACTCCTGCCTGTAACCACTGCTCTGTGACCGCCATTGTCATCGTAGTCAGTCCTCCAAAACCCCCTGCAAAGTGGGTGTCATTTTATAGAAGACAGATGGGAGACTCAGAGAGGTTCATTAATTTACTTAAGGTCACACAGCTGGTACATGCAAACTGACTGTTTCACTCCAAACACCTGGCAGGAAGGAGACAGACTTAGGAGTTTCAGACTGTCAGTCTGCACCCCTGAGCTGGTGGGGTGACAGCGGAGTCTGGCAGAAAAGACTAGGGCCCACACCCCCATACACCGACTCCCCTCGAGTCCTCTCCAGCGTCTGAAGCAGCAGCCCAGCCCATTAGGGAGACATGCCGAGGCCGGCAGCGCTCCGGGCCTGATGGATGGGGGTCGTTAGCCCAGGCCCCAGACACCTGTGCAGCGTGAAATATGGCGAGAGGACCAGGGGCTCTGGCTGCTTCGGCCGACAGCGTTCTTAATATCTCCATTTCAGCGTGTCGTTTGTCTCCCAGACTTCACACGAGATAAATCCACCTGCGGCCCAGAGCCCTCAGGGCCGGGACGGGGCAGCCAGTGCCTTCCCTCCCTCCTTTGCTCATTTCCTCCTGGAAAAGTGAATTACACTCTCTCAAGGGGCACAGGAGTGGCTGGGGGGCAACCAGAACCCACCCCTTGCAGAGAAAGGAAGGCCTGGCCGGGGTGAGGAGAGGGTGGGGGCAGCGGGGACCCTGGTAAGCCACCGAAGTCATGGCACGGGTTGCCCACGATGGACAGTCGTCTGCTCTCCCTGAGCAAAAGAGAACATTCTAAATGTCAGAGGCTGGTTCTGCCGGAACCTAGCAGGCCCAGTCTGCAAAAGAGTAAAAACAAAAAGAGAGAGAGAAAGATGTGTTTGTTGAGGACTTCACTGGACAAACTCACCTTCCCTCCCATCCTCCCTCCTTCCATGAATATTTCTTGAGCACCTACTATGTGCCAGGAGTCATGGGATGCAGCAGCGACCACGACACTCCAAGCTCAAACCCTCCCCTGGGCTTTGCACTTGCGATGTTCTGCCCTGACCGCCTGGTACATGTTTGCACGGTTCCGCCTCTTCATCCTCTGGGGCCTGCTTAACTGTCCCCCCGACTCCCCGGAGAGGCCTTCCCTGGCCGAGCTAGCAAAAAACGGACCCCCTCCCACCAGCGCCTTTCTCCGCCCTTCTATTTCCCTCGTAGCACTTACCATGAGGTGAAATTATCACGTTTGGGGCTTCTCTACGGGCTGATTATCTGTGGCTCCGATGACAGCGCACAGCGCGACGTGCCTCCGGGTTTGGCAAAGGCCCGCACGCTCCGCGGACGCGATCAGTGTCTCCTGCGGCTCTAACTGGGGGGCGGCGCCCGGGGGCGCGGGCGGAGGTGACTGTGGGCCTGGCGTTCTGTGTTGCAGCACAACATGCCCTTCTGGCGGATATCCTGCCACGCAGACCTGGAGGCGCTGAGGCACGCCCTGGAGCTGGAGTATTTATAGCAGAACCCACGGAGCCACCGCCTGCCCTCCCAGGTGCGTCCCCCGCCCAGGCCCCTCGCCTCCCGCCAGATGCTGGAGACTGGGCGGGGTCCCTACGGCCTGGAGGACGAGTCCGGTGACCATCTCCACAGATGTCCTTTCAGTCCAGACGCGGGTCCTGGGAAGCAGAGTGCCCGGCCGTGGCTGCGGAATATTCAACTTCGGGCACAAGGGCTGACGCCGAGTCCAGATTTTCCAAGGAGTCTCGCGGAACACAAGCAAGGAAGTGCTGACCTGGGGGAGGGCTGGTGATGAGGGGACAGGCTAGGTTTTTTCTCTTCTTCTTAATTTATGGACTAATCCCATTACTCCGTACTATGCTCGCGCACTGTGTTGCTGGTTTTCTCAGTCCTTGGTCTGGTTGTGTTTCTAAGTGGCTTGTGGGGCGGTGCGCAGTCCGGCCGCAGCTCTCGGCTCCGGGCTGCGCTGTGGCGGGGGGATCATCTCTGAGCACTCGGCGAGGGAGGCGCCTCGGGCGGTGGGAAGACTCCTGCTTGTTTTTGGGTTTAGGAACCTGACCTGAAGTCACGTGGGCAAGCGCACGTGCCTTATGCTGCCATCTTGTTTTGGAGGGTGACGGGGTCGCGGGGAGGAGGCAGTACTTTGTGACAGAGTAAAGGCATTAAATAAAACCACGTTTACATTTGGAAGGGGGTCGGGTGTGGCTACTTCATTAGCGCACTTGCAGCTTCCGAATCTGTTGGTCTTTCCAGAACCTTTTCAGTTGCAAAGGAATAAAATCCAACTCAAACTTGCTGAAGCCAAAAAAAAAAAAAAGAATCTTCAGAAACTTGAGATATGATGATGTCTGTCTTCAGGCATAGCTGGATCTAGGTGATCAAATGATTTTCTCCTGTGTGGTCCTACTTCCCTGCAGGTTCTTCCCTGTGTAGCAAAGAACCTTGTAGCAAAACCACACTGGCGGAAAGAGAGCACTTCCTGCCCAGGGGGTCTGACAGACCCCCAGGAGTATGTCTCCCTGGCCACACCTGAGTCACGGGCTCCAGGGAGCTGGATTTGGGGTTCAGTCCCTCCTGAACATAAAGCTGGGGAGAGCTGGTCCCCCAAAGGAATCATCAGTGGGCTGTTACTAAAAGAACTGGGGAAAATGAGGGTTGGGCTGAAAGATGCAAACAACTTCCATCCCAATGACAAGACTTCTTATTTTCCAGTGGGTGAGCCAAGGACCCAAACGACGGGGCAGGGAGGGACATTGGGAGAACTTCTGAGGACATCTTGAGGACTTCTGCTGCTCATAGCATTCCAAGCAGAGTTTGGATCCATCGGATTAGATGCTAAATACAAGCATAGGCTCCCCCGACTCCGCTTTGGTGAAATCCAGGGTTACCAGTTGGCTGGAGTAGACACGACAGTGGAGATGGGAGATGAGTCCGAAGTTGGAGTCTCAGGGCTGGAATCTGATGGCTACAGAGCCACCGCCAAGGCCAAGAGAGACGCTGGACTCTGACCTCCATGGGGGCAGGTTCTGTCAGTTTCATCTCTGTACCCCCTAGAATCAAGCACAGAGAGACATGTTGGGAATCAGTCTGCAGAGCATCAGTCTGCTATATGCCTATAGCGGATGCCGACACAAGTTCGAATCCCATTACAGATGGATGGGGGAAGGGTGGGAGTATAACTGGAATCGCAGTCAGACGGACACGGGACAGACGGATGAATGTGTGGTGAAATGGGTGGGTGGGTGGGTGGGCGGGCGACTGGGTGGTGGAGAACTGGAAGGTAAATGGCCAGCTCGGTCACGGCAGGGTGGGTGGATAAAGGGCGATAACTATGTCGGGGTGACCAGGTAGACGGTTGTATATAGAGGGATTATGGGTGGACAGATGACTGAATTGGTGACCCAGTGCCTGTGTGATGAGCCGGGTGGGTGGCTGGCTGATGGTGTGGTTTTGGAGAGATGGCTGCATGAGTGGGCGATCGAGTGGACAGATGTGTGGGTGGTAGATGGAGCTTGTTTCTACCCAGTTTCCCCCAAATGACAACACTAGCCCTTTCCCCGTGGGCCCCACGGAGCTGGTGCTGAGGAAACCAGTCCTGTGAAGCGGGCGACCTCCTTCTTGCCCTCTCCCAGGAAGCCTCGCCCCTCGGAGCCACCGTTGCCCAAGCAGGGCCCCGTGGTGACAGCAGTGTGGGCCGGGGACAGCGGGGAAAGTCCTGGCAGGTTCTCGGTGGTGGTGCTGCGGCCACTCATCCACCCCACAAGGTCAGGCAGGGTCAGGCAGGGTCAGCCCCTGACCCGACGCTCTTCTCCACGTGCGGAAGCAGGCTGACCGAGGCCAGCCCGCCTCATGGAGCAGACATTCCTGCGCAGGGAACCTGCCAGAAAGAAGCAGATCAACTGTGAGGCCCAGACTCTCTCACCCTCCAGCCTGGTCCCAGGAGAAGGCGGCAGAGAGGGCGGCCGGCCGGAGCGGGAAACCAGCGCACACCGCCCATCCCCCCACACGCCCGGCACAGGCCCGAGTCCCCCCAGGTCCCCGTCTGGGAACTGCCCTGAGGTCAGGAGGAGAGACAGCTGTGGGACCCTCAGCGGGGACGCGCAGGTGGATCTTGGAGGCTGAAGCCAGCCAACATCAGAAAGACCAGTTGAAAGGGGTCCTGAGAGGGTCCCTTTGGAAGCGACCACAGCATCTACCCAGTGAGACACTCAGGCCCATCAGGTCGCCCGTGCTTGTCCCAGGGGTGGTCGGGGCGGCCCGTTGGCTGACACGGTGCCTTTCAGAACTCAGCGCTGCTGTTCTGCCAGCGAGGGAGGCTGCCTTCCTCCCCAGACACGGGCTGCGGTGGGAAGGAGGCCCGTGGGTGGGGGCAGGCTGCGCTGTGAGGTGCCTGGGACAGCGTCAGGGCCTCGGAGGAGGTGACAGGCGAGTTTGGACCCGGATGATGAGAAAAGCCGGAGAGAGGCACGGGAGGTACAGAGTTTCCAGGGGAGCGAGAGGGGAAGAAAGGGGGCCGGGCAGGTCTGGTGGGACCCTTTTGGCCATGGATTTTGGACTTTATTGGAGTAAGGATTTTACTCTAAATCCAACAAAGAGACACCAGGGAGTTTTAAGCAGGAGAGCAGCCTGACGTGATTGACATTTCAAAAATCCACCTGGCCGCTGTGGGGAGAATGGCTTGGGAATGGGAAGGGCCGAGGCAGGAGGTCCGGTCACAAGATTCCCCATGAACTTGAGATGCTCTAGCTTTATTTTGCAAACCACACACAGTTTACTGCACAAAGCACACATACGCATTTTGATGTATTTTCACCTGTGAATACACGGAGGAAGACAAGACATTTCCGGGCCCCCCCTAAAAGCTCCCTCTTGGCCCTTCCCAGCCTCGGCCCACAGTCCACCCCAATCCTGATTTCTCTCACCAGTCTGGCCTGATCTAGTTCATATACACGGGCCCAGACAGAATGCTCCCCTCTGTGCCTGGATCCGTTCACTCGCCATGCTTTTGAGACGCCTCCAGGTGGTTGCATGGATCTGTGGCAGTTCGTTCTGGGTAAAGGAGAGTCTGAGTTGAGAAGGAAGCTCAGCGCAGGCGGAGCTGTGCTGAGCATTGACCACCAGAGGGCAGTGTGACCCCGCAGCCGCCTGAGCCACCCTGAAGGGATTCCGGCAGCATCTCAGGCCCTGCCCAAGTTTCAGTGGTAAATTGGCTTGTTGAAGCCACTCAGAAATCCCAGTAATGAGCAGTGCCTGTGCTGGGAGACACACTCTTCGCCCAGTCAGGGTTGGGAGCAATTAAGGGCCTGCCCGTCAGCTGCGTGCCCAGCGGCTGTATTAGGTACTGAGCCAAGTGGGGAGAAAGGTGGCTGGCTGCACGCCGGGCATCCAGACTGCAGGTGTGACCAGAGCAGAGCTGGTGCAGGGCAGCCCCGGAAGCTGGTGCATCTGCCCCTGGAGTCAGCAGCGCTGCTTCGGGATCCTGCGGGAGCACCCCACCCCCACCCCCAGCTCGCACTGCTGACTCAGTCCTGCCCTGTGGCTTCCTTGGTCTTCCCTCGTGATTCTGTAAATACTCCTAACGCGTCGATCAGACCCAATCAGGGAAGCGGCCAGGTCTGACCCAGGAGTTTGGGGTCAGTAATTTATGATGGGACCTGGACCTTACTCAGTGGTGGAAGGAGCTGGGGAGGTCAGGGTCGGAAAATAGGCATCAGGAGTCAACAACCAGGCAACCCGAGAAGTGGTGAGGCACGTCTGGCCACCAGAGTGAGTCTGCAGAGGGGCACTGGTGAGAAATTGATGTGGAACCACTGCCTCTGCAGCCACGCACCCAGAGGTGAGCCAGGCGCTGATGTCCAGGGGTCAAGGCAACCTGGATGCAGTGCAAAGGACGTCGAGGACCGGGTGGAGCCTGCAGGCACGTCGGCTGCAGTCTGTCCACATCTGGCCTTGCTAGAGAAGAGGCTACTGTTTCCTTTTCACCTTCAAAAATCTCACACAAATTGCTCTTTTGGTCAACTTTAACTCAGAACCACTCAAGGCAAGGAATTCTGGGAAATGTAGTTCCAGCCTCGCCAAATTGACCCAGTACAGAGTACACCCTTCTGCTCTAACTGGCTGGGTGAGGACTGCTCTCTACACCTGACCTGACAGAAACTCTGGACAGTTCTGCCGTGGGTGCTGTCAAGGTCTTCGTCAACTCTTTTGTTTGGACAATTTCCCACCTTGGGAGTCTGTACCAGAAACAGGCAGGATCTCACATCTCTAGCCTCCCATGCAGTGAGATTGTAAGCATGTGACCTACGCTCAACCAATCAGACCCAGATGGTACCCAGGTTCAGCCAATCAAATATACCCAGGTACTTAGATTGTCAATCAGCCAATCAAATACATCCAGGTACTTTTAAGACTCAGTCAATCACATACACCCACGTGAAGCCTAGGCTTAGCCAATCCAGATATACCCATCTCAGGTGCCACCTCAACCCAGGCCTTTCTCCCTCTGAGCTCTCAGCCCCACCCCCACCCAAAGCCCTCCATTCTGGCCTCACTGGCCTGCCAACTCTTCTGGAAAGATGCCAGGTCCCTGCCTTGGGCCTTTTACACTTGCTCTTCCTTCTCCCCGGGATGTTCTTCCAACCAGGTCAGTAGCTCTCAGTTCTGGCTGCCCATGAGGAGCTTCACCAAAGGACAGATGCCCAAGCCCCAGAGAGACCGATGTCATTCTTCAGGGCTGGGGTGGCACCTGGGCGTCATGGGTTTGTTTCACATCTCCCCAGGGGCTTCTCATGTTCCTCCAGAGTTTAGAACCGCTGCCGGGGACATCACAGCTCCGCCCCCACTCTCTTCGTTTTTGCTCACAGCACAGCTTCCCTCGTAATCACGCCGCCTACCTCCCTGCTTACCCTGCTTGGTCACCGTCAACGCGTCTGTCCCACCCAGATGGCATTATATGCACATTTGGCAGCTTCCCAGTGAGGGTGTCCGATGGGTAAGGGCAGAGGCCGCACCTGTTTTGTTCAGTGCTTGGCTCAGACTGCTACCGAGTCAGCCCCCTGAATAAACGAACGACTTTGGCCCACCTTCTCCCGGTCCAGCTCAGTCTCCGGAGCTGCAGTTCCGCACAGGGGCCACCAGGTGGCAGGAGTGCCTGACTGCATTCAAGGTCACCCCTAGACCGTCCTGCCTGGCCGTCGCTAAGAGGAGGGAGCAAGGACAACGGCAGGCGCCATGGTGCCCTCCCTCTTTTCCTCATTCCTAGATTCAGAGACACTGGGCCTCTGAAAACGCTCGACCCACACTTAAGTCGGAGGAAGGGGGCCTCGCAGCCCCGTCTGGATCTTCCAAGTCCTTGCCCTCTAATCTGGTCCCTCATTGGCCCTCCCGTGCAGCCACGTGGCATGCGTCCCCGGAACCCCCTCACACAGCTCATGACTTGCACTGGAGCGCAGGTCTGTTTGTCCTGCCAGTGTGACAATCTGCATACCTATCCGCGGGGAGCTGTGATAGGGATTGTCCTCTTCCATATTTCAAGGTCACGCTGGGCAGGTATCAACATGAAACTACAGCCCAGGCTTTAGGTCACGTGACAAAGGGGACAGGACAGAAGCGTGGGTATCAAATGCTGCCGTTTATGCATAGACAGGGCAGAGAACGCCCTCTGCACTGGTGTGTAACCGCTGAGACTGCAGGGTGCGCGGGAAGGGGACCAGGGTGGCCGGGAGGGACTACACACGGAGCCCTCTTTTCACGGTTCAGGCATATGGCTGCATCGCCTAGTGAGATAGTAAATGTGAAATGCACATTTTTTTTAAAGTAACCATTTCTCAACCACTGATAAGCCGCTCCTTCCTGGGAGGTCCTCTCTTCTAGGGGAAACAGTAGCTGCGGCGGGAAGGGCGGAGGTTGTGTGGGGGTCAAGGGACACAGCAGTAAACAGAGACAGCCAACTTTGCTCAGGAGTAAGAGGCTGAGACAGAGAATGAAAGACAACCTGGAGAATAAGGTGCCAGGCACGGAAGGGTGCGCCAGGCCCAGGGACGGAAAGGGCCCAGCTCCTTACGGCTGGAAGAGGATGGCGGGGTGGCTGTGCCTCCCTCTTGCAGCCTGGGGGGCCTCTTCCCCTCACACGGCCTGTGCCCCCTCCTCCGTGGCATTCAGGTTAAAGTGAGGAATACAGGGAGGGTGCGTGCATACACCCAATAAAAGGAAACTAAA
>CM052547.1:83432420-83466804 GCA_028533065.1 Trachops cirrhosus
CCCCCCCCCCCCCCCCCCCGCCCCGTGGGAGCACTGGGGCCGCTGACACAGCCGGCACCCTCCCTGCCTTGCTTGCTCCTCCAGGCCACACCGGCCTCCTTGCTGTTCATCAAGCACGTCAAGTCCACACGCGCCCCAGGCCCTTTGCACCGGCCACTGCCTCTGTCTGGGAGGCTCCCACAGCTAGCTCTTCAGTCAGGTTTCAGGTCAAATGTCCCCTAAAACATCCCCTTCTTGTGCTAGACTTCTCAGAGTGAGCACCTCGTACGTGTCTGAACACCACGTCACATCGGAAACCAATAGTCTGTAACAACTGTCATTGAAAATCATTTATTTTTAAATCGCCGTTTCACTCCTTTCACAGCAAAGGGCCCGAGGACCACAGGCAGCAATTCCCTGCTTCTGTACCACCTGTGAGCTGTGAACAGTGTTTCTATTTTCAAGTGGCTGAAAAAATCAAAATAACGTGACCTATAAAATGCAATGAGTGGGGAGGGCCTGGGCAGGGCTGCCCACGGAAGGATGAGCTCAGGCCCCCCCGTCTCCCAGGGCAAGACAATTCCCTCCCTCCCCACTGCTTTTCTGCGACTGACCCAGGATTTCCTGTATGCCACATCTCTGCTAAAAAATTTCAAGGATATAAAGGACACATGGACAAAACCTAGGGGGGTTGGAAATGGGAGGGAGGTGGGGAGGGATGGGTGGGTGGGTGGGCTGGAATGGGAGTAAAGGATAGAAACTGTATTGAATAATGATTAAAATAATATAAACAAATAAAAATATAAAAAATTTTTCAAGGAACTAGACTGGGGGGGTGCCTGGTGTATGCCATGCCCACACCCTGTGCAGACGCCCTTGACCTCTCCCGGCTCAGCCTCTTGCGTCCGGCCCTGCGCACCTGACACGGCCGTGGCCGACCAAGTGGAAGACTGCACATTCGAGGACGACCAAGCCATTTTTCCAAAACAGTTTAATTTAAAAAAGGTGCAGAATCTGAAAAACTGGGGGGAGGGGGGGGAGCGCGCAACCCAAAAGAGCATCCCGTGCGAGTCCACTGGCTCAGCCACAAAGAAACACCACCATCAAAAAAGATATTTAAGTTTAATACAAATTTTATACAAAGAAAATGTGAAAAAATACTTCCATATGCTAAAAGCAATTATGCTTCACAAATAAGGCCAGCTAGGCTATTTTTTGTGGGTTTTTTTGACAACTGCAATTCACAAATGTTCTTTCTCTCCTGTTTTCTTCTAATACTCTTTTTTATTTCTTCTCTAAGGTGGGTTAACTAGCTGGACACTGTACAGTTCGCATCCTCTTATCGACAATGAAGAGAAAGTAAACAAGACTAAAATGTACAACAAAATGTACTGGAATGATATCGTACAATTAATTTCTCATATACATACATCACCTTCTGCTTTGTTCAATGCTTTTAGTTTTGCACGACATACAAAATGGAACTACAGCTTACGTAGTGTGACCGACAGCATGGCGGGCGTTCCCTCTCGCACTGCCTTGGTTTCATGCTTACATAAAAATGTAAAATTCCATCATATAAATACTACAGACATGCTTCATCCCAGACTCAAATGTCCTCCGCGTGCGCCTGGCCTCTGAGTCCCCGCTTCCGAGAAGCGCGGTGTGTCTCTTTCCGAGTGTGAGTGTATTTAAAGGAACCACAATGCAAAGGAAGGATTTCTCCGTTTCAGACCTTATGACGCGAAATGTTCTAGGTTCTCCTCCTCCGCCGCTGAGCTGAGTGTGGGGCTTGTTTCCGTTTCTCTTCTGTAAACAAGGACATTAGGTTTTTCCCTTTTAGGAGTAGAGTCATCGTTTGAATCCCATAAAATAAACTAGCTTCTCCACGTGTCCTTCTGGTCCAGACAGCTTGCATTTGATAACCTAGCAACGTAGGAGCTGAGAGCGGCCCAGGGCTTGACTTGATGCGCCGTGACAACACAGAATCTGCGCCGAAACTCACGATCCCGCTGTGCCTGGTCCAAACATCTCAATGAACACAGCTCGTGTTCCCCTGGGCGACAGACATCCCCGGGCCCAGTCCCCTCAGCACTGTGTGACAGAAGGGCTGACGGACCACCCCCTTCTCCAACACCAAAACATTCCTTTTGTTGTTGGGGTTTTGTTTTTTTTAAATTGCTTTTCTTTTTTTTTTTTTATAAGTTAAAGTCAATACAAATATAAAAAGGGGAAGGTACTCTAGGTTTGGTGACATCCACAAATTGTACATTATTTACATCTAAAGCATCGGTCGCAGGTGGGTCGAACAGTCCTCGGTCCAAGCTAATGCCGGATGTGACGTAGTGTAGACGCCCCCAGGGGGAAGGCCGAGTCCGAGTGTTGGGCATTCTCAAGTCTGAAAGCGGTGGTTCTGCCTCACGTTTCTTTGCTGCTTCCTGTTCTCCTGGGGTCTGGTTTTTTTTTCCTCCGTGGGGCGGATGGCTTGTGACGCAACTTGTCCCTAGTCCCAGAAGTTGTCCAGCCGAGACTCTTTCGGGATGAGACTCTTCGCGCTGGTGCTGGTGTTGAGCTCAGCACGCGACGAGCCTCGCTTCTCATCGCTGCCGCTCCAGCAGCCAGGCTTGCTGCTCCGGGAATGGTCTGGGGGGGAAGCAACAGACAGGGGCGGTCAGCATTCCGGCCCCTGCCACCCAGCTGGGAAGCCACCACCCCCTCGCACCCCACACAGCTCTGACGGGCAGACACTGCCACCACGGGGTCCCTGACACTGGTGGGGCTGAAGAGGACAAAGGTGGGACAGCTTATTTTCCTTAGGACTGAACACCAGCTGGTTGGAAAAACACTTCAGTGTCACACTCAGAGACTAAAGATCGGTGAGAAAGTTGCCAAGGAAGGCATTTCTGGTGCGGTTGCTGTAACTGCGCGTCTTTATGACGTCAGTGACACCAAGCACCCTTGGGTCATTGTGTCTGACCTTGGGCACAGGAAAAAGGCACCAAAACTTGGCATTTGATCTGCTTGTTTATATCAACAAAGTTCCTTTCATCAGTTTATAGGCAACTCGAAAAAACAGGCTTACATCAAACTACCCAAAGGAGCAGATAATAAAGAAGGAATGTGGACCAGATCGGTCAAGTCCAGCCGGGAACACGGACCCCCGGGTCCCCAGTAAGGACAGTAAGGGTCACCAGAGGGTGCAGGAGCAGAATGAGACCTCAAGGAGCTTCCAAGACCACAGGACGCCCCGATGGCTGAGCAAGCAAAGCGGCAGAACTGAGATCATTCACCAGGTCCAGACAGACCGGGACAAAACTCTTTAACATTTCCTGAGGCGGGGCAAGACTAACGGACGGAAAGAGGTCAACTGTCAAGTTTAGAGACAGAATCAGCATGAGGAAGGGGCCACATCGTCTTCAGGGGTGTCCAACCTCTTGGCGTCTCTGGGCCGCACATTAAATCCGCCGCGACACGCAATCACAAGAAACCTCACAATGTTTTAAGTAAATTTACAATTTTCTGTTGGGTCTCGTTCACAGCCATCCTGGGCCGTACGTGGGCCACGGGCTGGACACCCCGGGCTGGGACGTGACACTGCTTACGGCCTGTTGAGTTGTGAGCTGTTTCTGGAAGACAGAACAGTGACCAGAACAAGGACCTCCCAAGGCCGCAATCCCTCAGGGGGGATGCTTTCGTCGCTTGCATCAACGGCCAACAGGGGGCAGTATTCTGCAGAGCTGGGGTCAAGAACTGGCTCCTCTTTTTACTTTTTTTTCCAATTAATTTACATTCAATATTATTTGTATTAGTTTCAGACATACAGCTTAGTGGTTAGACAACCACATATTTTCCACAGTGCTCCCCCCGATACTTCCAGTGCCCACCTGGCACTGTGCACGGTTATTACAGTGTCACTGAGTACATTCCCCCCACTGTACTTCGCATCCCCGGGACGATTTCGTGACCACCACTCTGTAGTTCTCAAGGGCCGGCCCCATCTTACCAATCCTCAGTCTACCTCTTCTTAGCGTTCTGCCCGATGCGTGACACCCGCCCCTCTCGTTCTTCTGGAAGGTCTCTGAGTGCTGTAGTTGGTCGTCACCATACGTGAGAAAATCCCACAACCATGCAGTCGAGTCACATCAAGTGTCCCCAGCTCCAGTAACCACAGAGAAGGGAGGGGAGCCGGGCTGAGCCTCGAGCCCCCCACCCCTGCACCTGTGGGCCCTCACTCCTCACACAGACAGGACACAGGGCGCTGGCTGGCGTGGCCGATCACTGCAGGGAATGACCAGTGTTCATCTAGGAGCCTTTAGGGAAAGAGCGAAAATGCCCCCAAGAAGCCAAACCACAAGCTCCAGTAGTTTTGGTGGCCGCCAGAGGCCTGGCTAAGAAGACACACAAGCCAAAGCAAGCCCCATCACTCAAAAGAACACCCACAAGGGAGCCCACGCACACATGCACCACGGGCCTTCCGCGTGGTGGGAGGAACCTCCGGCAGCCTCCGTGAGACAGGGCCATGCTTACGCCCGGGCAGGGTGGGCGGGGCGCGCCCCGCGGGCTGCGGCAGGGGGGACACAGGCAAGCTGAGGAGGCAGCCCGGGCCCCTCGGAGTCCACCAGAGCCCAACTCCAAGCAGGCCCGGGGACTCGCTCCTTCTGGTCATCGGGGGGCTACTGCTCTTAGCACGGCCTCGTTCCCGTCACCAGGCTCCGACCTCACGCGTTCACGGGGCTCTCCAGAAACTCGCGGTGGGGTCACCGGACACAGCACGGCCCCACGGGCAGAAATAAGGTGCACGAGGCATACAGGCAGCTCTGTACGCACAGGTCCTCAAAATTTTGAAAGCAAACTCCTCAGAACCACCGGCAGCCAAGAGCCTAACTCAGCCAGGAAGGTGGGAGGCAGCACCCAAGGCATTCAGGTCACTGAGGGCGAGTAGTCTAACCCATGGCCAAGGGCGGGCACAGAACGGGGAATCAGACTGAGGAAGGCGCTACAGACGAGCTGCGGAAGGAGCCGCGTCCTCAGCTGTGATGGGTGGCAGGACACCAACAAATGACATCAGAAACCGAAGAGTCAAAAATTACGGACATGAAGGGAGTCTCCATAAAATAGCCAGTAACAGTGAAGTTTGTCAGGAACTAACTGAAGACACCATCAAAAGGGGGGAAAATAGGAACTCCAGAACAGAGCAGGACCGTGCGAGAACAGGAAATGTAATCCCAGCACATGAACTGCGCCACACACACGGGCGGGGCCTCGGCCCGCGGCCTCCAGCGACAATTACAGAACAGAACCCGCGTTCTCAACCTTGGTGCAGGGAAGTCCTGGGGGAGAAGGTGGGGCGGGGCGGGGCGGGGCAGGGAGGGAGCAGAGGGGCCACCAGGGCAGGGGCCAGGAAGTGCTGCCCCTAAGCTGACCGAGCAAGAGCTCCAGAGTAAGATCCGCACTGGACCAGGGGGACCGACCACACGGCACATACAATAGTGACGCAAGTAGCTTGGGACAAAGTGACAGACGTCCAAAATGACCCCAACTCTCGTCACTTAATGCTGAAAATCAATGAGCAATTTCTAAAGATAAGGCCCAGAAACAGCAGCACAGGGAAGAACACTGTTCACCAGTACGGAGGTAAGTATTAGGTGCATTGCACACAGCGGTGAGGCTGGGCCCAGGCACTGATTTCCCCGTCTGCTTTTATTTCCTCTGACTGCGCGTGTGATGCTTTACTCGAATCTTTCAATTGAGGGACAAGCCACAGGCCCATGCCCAGCCCAAGGAAGCTCATCCCCCGACGAACTCTCTCTCCCTTCCAACTGGACTCTTCCTCTTACTGTCCTAGTCCCAGCAGCCTAGAAACAGCTCAGAAACCCCAATGTTTTCTAGAGCCCGCTTTCCTCCATAAGATTTCATCTGCCCGTCACCAACACCAAGAGCTAGAAGTTAGTGTCCGAGAATTCCAAGGGGAACTGTCCACCTTGTTCACCGCTGAACCCCCAGAGTGCTGGCCCCAGACACTCAGCGCACTCTTGTTGAACCTCTGCAGAACCCTCTGCCGTGCACCCTCCAGGAATCCACAGAATTGGGGGCCTTTCCCTCTCCCTCTCTCCCTCCCTCCCTCCCCTTTCCTGCCACCCCAATCCAGTCAACAGACCCTTGGGGATCGTGTTCTCACCCCAATCCACCTGGCACCAAATCACCAGTCTCTCTCTTCCAGGGCTTCTTGCCTCCTCTCTCCTACGTGTTACTTGGTTCATGTTCTTACTTTAACCTGCAGTAAAGCAGAACCTCCCTTTCCAGCCCCTTGGACACCTGCGTGCTGTAGGTGACAGTCGGCCAGCTGAGGCCCAGACCCAGCCCAATGCCTGTTTGTCCAAACGCCGTTCCAGGGGAGCATGCACACACTCCTGTGTGTTCTCCATGTCCGCTCTCACCCCGCATCGGCAGGGTCAGGCAGCTGTCACAACACAGCCCGAGTGGCCCACGAACCTTAAAACATTTACCACGGGGCCCTGCACAGTTTGCCGACGCCTGGGCCAGAGGACACCTCCTTCACTTCCAAAATGAAACAGGACGAGGCTCCCAACCATGTCACTGTCTACACTGTCCACCAGGAGACCAGTCGCCTCCCCAGTGCCGGATGCTCCCACCACTTTGCAGCGCCACGCCCTCCACAGCGCCCCCTGTCTGAAACAGTGTGTCTCCAACTGGGGGCTTTCTCATACCACCCGGGCGATGTGCACACCTCCACAACCCTCCTACATATTACTTAGCTCACGTTTTCATTTTAAACTCATTGTTAAACTTACATAAAACAGAAGCCTTTATACCACCACCCAAAGTGGAAAAATCATGAATACTTGCCCATGCGCAGAAGGCAACGCTACGAATAAACACAATGAAAAGCAAACTGTAGCATTAACTTTGTCAGCGGGTACCTTGCCGCTCAGGTCTACAGTCTGCTCGCTCTCTGTTAAAGACGAGAAAATACCAAGGAAATGCAGAGGGCAGCTCAGCGCCAAGCTGCACCCGTGCTCAGGTTCAATCAGGAACTGAGGAGGAAGCGGGAAGGGAGTTACACTTTCCACAGGCGGCTGGACGGCAGTCAATGCCAAGGCCCTATTTTCCCTAAACTCAGCCCAGGCCATCCCCCGTCTGAACACCCCCCGCAGCCCCTTCGGGCGACCTCCAGCCACGCTCACAGTGCACGCCACCGCTTCCTCCAGGCATATACTGTGCAGGCGTGAAACAAAAATGGTTGAATTATCCAACAGAAAGGAACTGGATCTTAATGCTGGAAAACCCTGAAGTAAGAAGAACTGTCCTCAACGAAGACACCATCTTCGAACCCTTCTGGGATGGCCCAAAACAGGTTTAGAAGGGTGCAGGGAGAAGACCCTCCGGGCTAGAAAGGAGAACAGCTCAAACTCACAGAAAAGAAACACCAAATTTAGTCTCAGAAGATCTCACGATGCAGTCTACCAGGTTACTTAGTCCCTGAGAGGGAAGGTTTTTACAGAAAGACCATCTGCCTAAAACTCTTCTTCATTTTCCCAAAGACGCAAGTGCCCTCGTCCACCACACGCGGGTGCCGGCACGTCGGGAACCACGTTCCACTCGGTTCCGTCCCTGCGGTCACTTCCCTAGGGACGGAGAGCTGCCCCAGCCCAGGGCGGCAACAGAACCCCTGTCCAGACGGAGTTTTATGGCTCCCCAACCAATAATAAATAAATACAGCAGGTCCTCAAATAACACCATCCCCCTCAACGTCGTTACATTGCAACGCTGATGAGACGCCACAGGAGGTTAGCTCTTGTTTGTATCAGTTAGCCTACGGTAGCACCGGTTTCGTTACACGTCGTCTCCCTTAAAGCTGCAGACTCTATCGACAGCAGGAAGTGAGGACGTGGTGTGCAGGTCAGTGCTGGTCAGTCGAGAGGGGGGTCTGACGGCTGCCTTGCCCAGCCACTCCCTCACCCCCACTGACCCGCCCCGGGCACCCCCAAGGATCCCTAAGGATCCACGGCAGTGTGAAAACCATGAACCCTTCCAGTTCTCTCTGAGAAAACGGCTTCCCCTCTGCCCGTGTGGAATGACAGCACCATTCACCCACCAGGGGGCAACGTACCAGAGCCTTGGTTGGAGCCTAAGAGAATGGAGGAGGGCGTCTCCCTGGAGCCAGAAAGGTCGAGGGTCTAGAAATACAAAGAGAGAGAGATGGACTCAAGGCACTGGGGCCGATGCAGCCCCCAGGGAGCCCAGGGACCCTTGGGGGTGCTCAGTTCTGCCCCCAAGGCGCCTTCGAGCCCTCTGCCCGGCGAGCGCAGGCAGGGAGGCCAGGGCGGCTGGGGTGGCCCTCTACCTACGCCCCGTCTCCAGACGGCTGGAGCGCAGCCCTGGGGTGGCCCCTTCCTCAACCCTGCAGCCTCAGCTGCCCGAACGCTCACTGCTTCCTCAGCTTCCCTCCCTGACCTGCCAATGCTTCAGAGTTTCGCCGTACCCAAAAAAGGAGGCAGTGTATCACTCCAAAATTATATGAATGCACTTGCACTTCACATTCAGCTCTACCTAGGCAATAGTATCAGGGACGTCAAAGGGTTCTGACTGATGGGACCATGACTCCCCCCAGTGCATCCTGAAATAAATACGTGAGGACTGAAGAGGTGAGAAAGTATCGCTGTGCCGCCCGTGACCGTGTTTACAGACAACACATCCCACACACTGGGACACTGAGAGAGGCGACCTCCACCGTCCAGCACGGAAGCCACTGGCCACCTGCGACGGCAAATGTCAGGATAAAGTTAAAAATCCAGGTCCCGGGTCACGCTAGCCACAGCCCGAGTGCTCACACAGTCCCGCGTGGCCAGTGGCTACCGCGCTGGGCAGAGCAGATGCAGAACGCGCCCACCGTCACGGAAGGATCTGCTCGGCAGCGCTCGTCTGCAGCTCCAGAGCCGCCAGGGAGCAGCTGTCACGTCACACACACGTCCACGGGGACTCCGTATTCCTCTGCCCCTGCCCGCGTGCCCACCGGTGACAAGGCGACCTGCTGAAACCCGCTAAGGCTCATCCCCACCTGCAGTCTGACTGCCCCACCTTGACGACAGACAAACCTAGGCAACTTTGAGGGGTGGCAGGCATGGGGACAGGTCCTGAGACTCTGCCTGGCCCAAAGGATCGGCGTCCCTGGCCAGCGACGTGCGGATACTCACCGAGCCACCGTCCTTGCTTTTCTCGGCGGATGCCTCCTTGTCTTTCGAGGTGCTGGCTGTTTCTGGGGGGGCTGCCTGCGTGCTGGAGGAGGTCCCCTGGGACGATGACTTGTTTAGTGTTTCCGTGTTCACCTCGGTGTCTGCTTCCTGCTGAGGGGCGGTAGCTGGGGGTGGAGGGGAGAGAAGCCACACGTGAGACGAGGGCAGTGGCTTCGGGACCCACGGGGATCCCAGCTATGCCAGGGGCCGTGCCACAGCCCGGCACACTCCGGCCCAACCACACGAGCTGTGACAGAGGCAGCAGCTGCTCAGCCCCTGCCACGGTGGCCAGACCTCCAGTCTTCCAGAAGCTGCATCCAGACCTCGTGTGAAAATATGTTCATTGTTACAGTAACTCACGCTTCACTAAATTCTTCTGGAGATGAAAGCGTGTTCACAGAATAAACGAAGGCCAGAACCGGGAGCCAGCAGCTGCTCACCCGGAACAGCAGCCCTCAAACACTCCAGGTGTCGACCTACGTAAGCCCCGCGGAACTGCTTCCTTCCGAGCCGGGGGAAACAAACCCACGGGAAATGCGGCATGATGTCAGAGGCGCGGGGCCTCGGGAGGCAGACGGCACTTGGGCAGGTGGGAGCGTAGGGCGTGTGAGAGGCGTTTCGGAAGGATGGACACCACGATGCCGCACAGAAAGGAAAGCCGAAGGAGGTTCTGGCCACCGCGTAATAATGAAAGGGGGTCATCAGACACATTCCTGAACTTAGGGGACCTCAACTGTCCCGCTGGAAGAGTTTTAACCCCGAGATTAAGAAGGGTTTACTCTCCCTAAAGCAGGTTAAAGGACACGGCAACGTACAGCTTACTGCTGCCTTTTTAAAAGTAACAGAACACATAAGGGCAGTAGGGAGCGGGAGAAAGCAACCTTGTGCCCCCGTTTTTGTAAACGAAACTGAATGGAAACACAGCCACCCCGGCCACGTACACGGTGTCCATGCGGTGGCAGAGCCAAGCAGCCTCAACACCACGCGGCCCGCGGCCCTGGAAGACGCAGTTCCCCTTCTCGCACTCGGTCGTGTGGACAGCGCCCTGGGACATTTTGTCAGGCTGCGCACACACCACCTTGTCACATCGTCCATGTCACTCTTATTTCAATAAAGTCTTTAAAATGGAGGACTTTACGTCGAACCACATAAAGCTAGTACTATTGGCCGTAAATAAAAGCTAGCTGTAACAATTATTGAGGATACTATGAATATGTCCTAACTGGACAGAGATCCGCTTGCCTGAGACCCACTTGCTCCAGGTTAGAGATTCCAAGAATGGATTCGTTCCACACCAAGACTCCGTTCTCCCCATCAGAACTGGGAATCCTAACTATGCAAAACCCTGAGACCAGGACTGCCTAAAATGCAGGTTTTCTCCACTTCAGTGCCCCCGACACATCAGGCCTGGTCACCCCCCCCCCATGGGCCGCTGCCCCGGGCACTGTACGGGGTTCGGCAGCACCCCTGGCCTCTACCTTCCAGGTGCCAATAGCGCCCCCCTCTGTTATAACCCCCGCAACGTGTCTGCAGTCATTGCCAACTCCTTGGGGGACGGGACACGAAGACGGCCCCCCGCTGAGAACCACTGCAACTCACACGGGTCTCACGTCACCTGGGCTGTCACGGCAAGCCCCATATTTGGCAAACGACACAAAGGTTTGAGACACCTGCACCTCGAGCCTCTGCTACATGGGGCGTGCACGCTGCTGTGTGTGTACGAGACACACTGTGTGTGAGTGAGAATGACGAGGGGCTGGGCAAGCCGCCCCCACCGCCCCAGGGGCCCTGTAGTCCCCTCCCCCCGCCCCCGCTGCAGCCGGGCGGGGACGCCCTGCGTGGCGTACCTGACTGGGTGCAGGACTTCATGTGCTCGGGCCAGTGGGCCTGCTGGCAGGGGTAGTCACAGTAGCTGGTGTTCCAGCAGCAGTAGAAAATGGCCTCCTTCTTGCAGTTGGCGCACCACTGCTTCTTCTTGGTCTCGTCCACGGCCTGCTGCTTCTCCAGCTCCAGCTGCTTCTTCACCTCGGCGATCAGCCGGTCCCGCTCCTGCTCCAGGCTCTGCCGCATCTCCGCCATGGTCAGCTCTGCCGGGAGGGGGGAGGACACTGGCCTCATCACCTGTCCCCGGGCCTGGGCGTGGTGGGGTTGTTCGGACCACATCAGACGGGAGTCCCAGCTCGGGGATGCCCCGGCTGTGTAGCCCCGGCCCCCAAGCCCTGACACCTTCATCTGTAAAATGGGCACCTGACCAGGTGGCTAAGTTAGCTGTGACCCCAGCAGATCGACAGCTCAGTAACGGTATAACGGGAACGAGAGCCCCCCAGTGGTTCTGGGGGGAGGGGGGGCCTTCCAATATACCCTCAAAAAAGGGCCCCTAGACTCCCTTTGAATTTCATCACGAGTACAAGCCTTTTCTTCTATAGAATATTTATACAGCACCTACTATATGCCCTGTTCTAAACACTTTATAAATATTCACTCATTTAATCAATATACCAATCCTAGGAGGTAAGTACTACCCTAACACCTTTCCCACAGGTCAGGAAACTGGGACACACAGCTGATAATTAGGGTAGAGCCGGGACTAGAACGCAGACGCGCTCTGCTTTCCGTCTGCCCAGTGGCAACGACGGAATCTAGCAGGTAGGGCGTGGCGGCTGAACCTGACGCTGCCAGGCTGTCGAACTGCTCTGCCTGCTGAGATCTCTCTTCACTTCCCTTCACACAATTTAAGTGCATTTGCAATTCACCGGGGAGCGACCCGCACACTGAAATAAATGCTCCCTCAATTCCTTAAGATCCTCTTTCTGAAATTAAAAAAGGACGACCTTTCCAAAACAGAGCAATCAGGAAAATCAATCCCTCGTAAAGAAGACAGCCCTTCCGGCCAGACTCCTTTCCACCACTCACGACTGCCTTTAACCAGGGGCCTTTAACCAGAGGCCGGCTCTGGTCAGCCCACCGGTGGTTTTCATCCAAATGTTCAGTCACTATTTAAAACTGGAGAGCCTTTGTATAAAAATAGTTTAACTTGACTAGAAAAAAGAAGTAACATCCGAATAAACTTCCTGAATGGCAACAAGCTACAGAGTGGGGGGATCCCCCTCTGGGTGGCTTCGTAAGGATTTGAATGTGCAAGGCGTGAGTTCACCGTGCATCACCGATGAGCAGCTGTGCACGGCCGGGTGTGCCTCACCCACCGGGGAGCCTACGGCTTCCTGCATTCGGACCCTGCGGCTGGTGTTACGTGAGGGTCTGCCACCTGCTCTACGTCTGGGGCAAAAACCTTTGACCGTATTTACGCAGAATGGTAGGCAAAACAGCTGTCAGTCCGATGCAGGGAGCAACCAAGTAGCTTTGTCTACAGTGTGGGGGGGGGGGGGGGGCACAGAGTATTCCAGACTCAGAGACAACACTGGGCACTGGCTGGTTAAGGGGGGGAGTCTGGACTTGAATCACGGCTCTGTGATTTTATACAACTTCCTGAACATGCCTGCGCCTCTCAGTCTTGCCTAAAAACCGGGATAGCAAAGCCCTTGATCCTAACAGTTTCGGTAAGAATGAAACTGGCTACTTCCTGGGAGAGCACTGAACACGGATCCTGGCACAAAGGGAAGAGGTTAACGAGGAGGAGCTGCCAGTACTGCTGCTACTGTTACTTCGATGCTGAGGATGCTGTTTTGCAGAGGAGAAAGGAGGCACCGCGGTTCCTGGGTGCTTGTCCCGGAACTCGTGAGGCGTGCCGAAGCCAACGAGTACCGAGCACGTGACGCGTGAGGAAGCATCTTCTCTTGCGGGGCGGCGTTGTGACTCCTACAACTTCTAGCAAGTGCGACAAAACCCAAGCAAACGCCAAGCGCTGAAATACTTTTTTTCTCGTCAAAATGTGACGAGTCCAGGGTTTGACGAGTTCAGCAGCCGATGAGGACCCAGTACGACTGTGCTTTACAACCGGCTTTTAGACCCCGTTTCTCCAGGCTGGACTCCCCACGAGTCCACGGCCTCCCCAGGAGCGGTGCTACCCCAGGCCCACATTTGCCTGGATTCACATCCGGGCCTGACCCGGGAGGCGCAGAGCAGCCCTGCCCACCCCAGCCCCGCTCAGTGCAGACCCGCGCGCCAGGCCTCACCCAGGTTGTGTTTCATCTCGGAGAGCTCCTGCTGGTGCAGCCACTGGAGCTTCTCTATCTCGATCCTCAGCCTGCGAATCTGTAACGGAGAGTCAGAGTTGGACTTAAAAGGCAGGTCTGGGCACCGTTCACCAAGAGATCCCAGAAGCTCGACCTCTCACTGGCTGGGAGGAATTGAAAGCTTATGTAAAAAAATAATGATAGAAAACTTCCCTAACTTGGTAAAAGAAATAGACATATAAGTCCAGGAAGCTCAGAGGGTCCCAGACAAGATAAACCCAAAGAGGCCCAAGCTAACACACATCATAATTAAAATGCAAAAGTCTGAAGAGAAAGAGAGAATCTTAAAAGTAGCAAGAGAAAAGCAGCTGGTTACCTACAAAGGAGTTCCCATAAGACTGTAGGCTGATTTCTCAAATAGAAACTTTGCAGGCAAGAAGGGACTGGCAAGAAATACTCAGAATCATGAAAAGTAGGGACCTACAGCCCCGATGACTCTACCCAGCAAAGCTACCATCTAGAATCGAAGGGCAGATAAAGAGCTTCCCAGGCCAGAAAATGCTAAAGGAGTCCATCATCACCAAACCAGTATTACGTGAAATGTTAAAGGGTCTTCTTTAAGGAGAAGGGAAAAAAAGTCAAAACAATATCGTTCATATTAACAAAAAAATGACAAGAAACAGATACCTGTCAACAACTGAATGTAAAAATCAAAATCAACAAACAAGCAGAACAGAAACACACTCAGACACAGAGAGCATTCCGTCAGTTGCCAGATGGGAGAATGAGTGGAAAAGGTGAAGGGGTGAAGAAGTGCAAACTGACAGTCACAAAACAGTCACGGGATGTGAAGTAGAGCATAGGGGATACAATCAACAATACTGTAACCACTATGCATGGGGTCAGATGGGTGCAAGATTTCCTGGGATAAACAGTAAGCTATAGAATGTCCAATCACTGGGGTGTACCATCAACTGTAACTGAAAAATAAAAAATGACTGAATGTTAAAAAATAAGGAACAACAATGAAGTATTGGGGGGGAGGGGGAGTGAGGCTTCTTTAAAGCAACATTTTCCCCGCTTGCTGGATGTCCCGACATAGCCTGGAAGAGCGCCGTATTAGCGAAGATATCAAGGCAATTCCCTGATTCCTCATGAAGCCTCTCGTAAGCCCTCCTATTCACACTGCTCTCGGTCGCAGGCTTCCCGGGGCACCTTCCTGAGGATTCTCTCTGCCTCAGCCGAGAGCCAGCCCAACCCTGCCGGGCCCTCGTCGGGCAGTGGTTCTGCACGAGATTCCTGCGTGTCTGTGTCTCCGTCACATAAGCGGTGGAGGCTCAGTACCGAGTCTCAGACGACAAGGATCACTTGCATAAGAAAGCCGCGTCTTCCAGAGAAGATCGGGGAGCCCGTTTTACGTGCGGCGGAAAGACCCGGTTCCCAGTGTCACCAGAGTTAACTCAGGCTCTGGTCGGGGCTGCTCTACGAGAAAGGAACCGATCGCACACAGCAGGGTGTGCCCCACAGTGCGGCAGCCTGCCGGCGCAGCGAGGAAACAGCCTCCCCAGCAACCCCCGTCGGCCCGGGCCCTGCAGGGATGTTGGGAGACGTGTTTTCAGGGGCCACCCCACAGCACCCACGAAACAACTTGGAGCCGAAGTGAGAGAACGTGTCCTCCCTGACTGACCTCGGCTATGGTGCTTCCGGTAGTGTTTTTAGAAAGGTCGTTGTATATTTCCGTCATCGTCCCTTTTATGGCGTCCATCATCTGCAAGACAGAAAGAGAAACACTGCAGGCGATCGCTTCCCCGAGGTTTTTCTGCAGGACACACCTCTACACCCTACCTGTATCAAGCAGCGGGTCTCAACTGGGAGCTCATGACTGGTGGGGGAGGGGTGGGAGGTGGGGGTGGCTACTGGCATCCAATGGGTAGAAGCCAGCGATGCCCTGAACACCTAGGGTGCACAGAGCAGCCCCCCACGACGAAGAATGACCTGATCCAAAATGTCACAAGTACTGAGTGGGAGAAACCCTGATATAAACCAGAGTGGGGACCACCCACGAGTTCCCTGCCTCATGTTCCAGGAAAACTTCACGACCATAAAGCTAGTTTCCACAGCCACAGGCTAGACTGAAGAGGCTGAACTCGGCCCCCACCATTGTGTCTGGAGTGGCCAGCACAGTGAGTTCAAGGGAGAAACTGTTTCGTTGTGTTGCTGTTGTTTTTCAATTCTTTCCCCTTAAAAATAAAACAATCATTTTATCGAGATATCACTGGTGTCCCCTACAATTCACCCGTTCACAGTGTGCGATTCAAAGGCTCTTAGCATATTCAGAGTTCTACTTCCATCACCACAGTCAATCCCAGGAGCTCTTCATTACCCCGAAGAGACACTCCAGCCCTCTTAGCTTTTACACGCCCCAAGACCCCCATCGCCCCGCACTCCCGAGGTCCGCCGATCCGCTTTCTGTCTGCTCGGATTAGCTTAATCCGGAGCCTGCACGTAGGTGGAGCCGTACGACACTCGGCCCTCCTCCGGGACTGGCTTCTTGAATGAGCACACCGGACTCACGGCTGTATCGGTGCTTTCTGCCTTTTCATGGACCAAAAATACGGACCAAAATCCATTGTGTGGATGTAGCTAGTGCACGATTTTACTGCCCGTGAGCAGGGCACTGCCCCTGCACTTTCTTTAACTAACTGAGCCCTGAGGGCACCAGCCACCGTGTGGCATCAGCCCAGGTCCACAGCGGACACCCAGGAATCGGACAACCACGTGCGTCTGCAGGATGACGCTCTCTCCTACCTCCTCCCACGTGCCGCCTGACCCCGCCCCACATCACCAGAGAAAGAGGAGAGGACAGAAAACAAACGAGGTCTCAGCCGGGCCGGCTGCGGCCAAGTCTCCCGTGTTCTACAGCTTGAAGGCAGGACAAAGAGCACCCTCACCTCTGGTGCCCGAGATCTGTCCCCAGCACCACCTCGTACCCCCCACAGCCTCTCTGAGCCTCGGTGCCCCCACGTAGGAAGCGGGGATGGTAACAGTGCCCCCTCGCAGGGAGTGCGCAGGACTGAACGAGAAAACCACAGACTGCAGCCCAGCACCTGCCACAGAGTAGGTGTTCACCTGGTCTTTACAGGAAAATAAGCCCACGTGAGCATGTAATTACGAAAATGCTGCCAGCCCCCGAAAGAGTGACCCCAACTTCACCCCAAAATGGGAGGGGGAGACGAACAAGGTACGTTGTGGAGATCCCCGCTCCCCGCACGCCGGGAAAACCAATGAGCTTTGTGTCGCTGTACGTGGGGTCATTCTGCGCAGCCCCCCTCACCCTGCCGCACCATCTACCTCGATTTAAAATGTGAAAGCGAAACTGCTTCACGGGAAAACCTTAGAAAATGGATGAAACTCGATACTTATTCCTAATGCCACAGTTGCATTCCAGCCTAAAGAAATCACAGATCTGTGGACCGACTTTCACTCTCACTTCCAAACATAGCCAAGAGCTCAACGTTAATGGAGAGCGCCCTTCTGCCAAAACACACAGATCTGGGTCTTCAGCTCGGGGTCACCTCGGAGACAGGGAAGTCCGTCAGCTCCAAAATACGTCACCGTGTTCGTTTTCTTCACGGCAAAGAAAACGGCTCTCAAAAAGCTCACGCCTCAGTTCTGCTCGAGCAGCAGGGGTGCGGGGGGCAGCGGGGGCTGGCTGGGCGAGAACCCCTGGCAGATCCAGGTCTGCTTTCTCATCTGTCTGCAGACAGCCCGGACCAAATCGATGGGAGGTGATACAAGGGTCAATTGCAAGCAGAACAAGAGACCATTCAGGCGATTCCAGGCATCTTCTTAAATTAGTGATGAAAAAACGAGTCCCCTTTCAATTCCCTGGAAACTCTGCGGATCGTAAGTCTGGGTTTGGCGCCATTATGCCTTTAACACTTTGATGACAATTCTCCCTTAAACAAAAGGAGTGGACAGGGAAGAGTACCTGGTGAGGGCAGACTTAACTGTAGGCCCATTTAAATAAAATTAATTTAAGTAATAACGTGAAGTCAATACCAGTTCAGGTGCAGAACGGGTAAAGACAAAACTCAAGGATGGCCAGAAATAACTGGCACTTGAATCCTCCTCTTGTGAAGTTTGGGGATTCTATCACGATGCATGCATTTTACTCAAAAGGGCGACAGACATTCTAAAGAAGAGACAAAGTTATCCCCCGGATTAGGTTCTGATGATCTCTTTAGATATCGCATCTTAAGAAGGATTGCCTTCAAAAGCCACGTGCAAAGCACAATGGGTGTGTGGACACGTCCAGACATCCGCAGTCAGCAGGCCGTGTGAGAATTCACAAACCAGCTCAAAGCCACTCCCTGGATCCTGGCTGACACCATTCACTGACGACGTGACCCTAGCCAAGCTGCACAGCCTTGCAGGGCCTCAGTTTCTTCATCTATAAAATGGGGTCAAAACAGCACCTACCTCATTGACTTGCCAGTAAGACTGAGTGAGCAACACGTAAAAAGCGCTTAGAGCAGCGTGTGGCCCAGGGCGAAAGCCGAGCCAACCTAAGCTATTGCTGGTGTCATCTTAGCAACAGACAGACTCTGAGACGGCTGGCCCGGTGACCTGCTTCTAGCAACGGAATATGGTGAAGATGAAGATGGCCAGCTTTGTCTCTCGGTGGCTTTGATGAAGCAAGCCGCCACCTTCAGGAAGACCCATGCAGCATTGAACAAGGGTGGCCTCCAGGCCACAGGAGCTGGGAACAGAGACTGAGGAAGTGGGTCCCTCCCCTGTCAATCTCCGGGAGGAACCCCAGCCCTAGGAGACACCAGGACTGCACTCAGCCAGAGGCTCTGAGGCCGAGGACTCGGCTGAGCCTGCCCCACAGAAACTGGGAGTTAAGAAGCTTGGGATGTTTGGAGTTGCTACGCTTGGTAGGGATTTGTCATGCCGCCACAGGTGACTCATACACCTTGATAGAATTTTTTTTTCACGGTCATCAAAAACTCACTGGTAAAAAAAATGATGTGCAAATGGATGTGTATCTCACGCCATCCAGAAGTAAAAAAGTTTACCTTTAATGCAATATAACAGCAACTCTTTTCCTCACAAAAAAGAAACAACTATTCTTAAGTATTTTCTCCCATTCTCTCTCTATACACTTAAGGCTTTACTTATTAGTAACTCACCAGTAATTTGCTCACTCTTAAAGAGTAAACTATCATTACCTACTTCGTAATTCACGAAGTACTTCGTAGATTATTACTTGTCAGCTACAGCTGATAGTTACTGACACTAAGACACCCATTACGAGGCCTTAGGGATGACACGCACTCACACACCAACCGTGCCAACCGCCTCTGGGTGCGGGGCCCGCTTGGGCCCTGGCCGTGCACAGAGCAGGCCACAGCCTGGCCTGGTGCAGCTGACACTCTGACAGGTGAGCAGTCTATTGAAACGTCCCTGCGTCCCTCCAGAGCACCCTCGGGTGTCACTGAGACCTCCGACTCCTACTTGCCGGAATCCAGCGGAAGCATAAAAGCAGTCGGCAAATCTAGAGAAAAAGAAAGCACCGCAAGCGTGCACACGGGGAGCCTGCCCGCCAACCGCTCAGCAAGGGCTCTGCGCCCCAGGGCGGGGGCCAGGGGGGTGGGGTGGGAGCCCGTTCCGGCTCCTGCAAAACTCTGGGCGAGGACGTCACACCTCGTCAAGTCTCACGTTTAAGCCTCTGTCGCTTTGGTTCCACGTGGCTTCTAATGGCAAAACCCACCAACCCCCCAGTCTGTTGTTAACCGAAGGAACAGAAAATCTGTCCTTAACGAATGACTTGAATTCTGAAGGGTCACCTGGAGGCTTCACCATCCATCTTCCTGTTGGGTCCTGACGTTAGAACCGAAGCCCCCCTGGAGGAAGACTCAAGTCTCCTCTGTATTGCTCTGCTTAGATGCAACTTCAGACCCAAACGTTAGCATTTAGTCTCGGAGCTCCTCAGTACAAACAGGGTCTGCCCTCCTAAACAGCCCCTAAGACCTGTGAGGTCACGACCCGACTGGCTTTCACCAGGAAGCTGGGCCCTGACGCGTCCCCAGGCGCCTGCTGGCACTCACTTTGCTAGTGTACTTGGCGATGTCCGCGGCGACGTCGGCGGAGGCGGTGGCGATGGGAAGGTCTGCGCTGACCGAGGACGCGAGGGTGCTCGTGGAGCCCGAGCTGGTGACCAAGGGCGACGACTGAGTGGTGGTCACCAGGGTGATGGTGGAGGTGGACGGGCTCTGCGTGATCTCCTTCTGCTGGACGGCTAGGAAAACAAAGGGTCCCCGGTCAACCCCGCTGCCGCAGGAAGGGCCCGTTCCCAGCACGAAGCAGGGGTGAGGGGGTGGGGCCCGACCGACACCCCCATGAGCTTTTCTACTTTCAAGTGACGGGGACTCTCTCCTTAACCAAACGCTGGCCGGGCTCTCTGAGCCCTTTCTTGATTAGCCCTCCAACTTGACCTAGACAGGCTTGAACAAACACTCACATAGCTTCTGACAGCTCAAGGCAACATCCCTCGGGTGACCCCAGCCCTCCTTAAAGTGTCTCCCTGAGAAAACTCAAGGCCCCCAAAATAATTGACTGTCCCATCCGATACCTAAAGGTAGGGCACCTCTCTCCCAATGTCTATGGGAAGGTAGGAGCCTGACTTTAAAAGAAAAAATTAGCAAACTCCAAAGGGTTTCACACGGGCCACCCCCCATCTCCCACTTCGTGTACGCTTCCACTTCCCCAACTCTCCTGAGTCCCCACGGGGCCCCTCCTTACCCTCCTTCTCCCTTTAAATGCCCAGTCACCTCTGTGCACATCCAGGTGACTTCATGTCACAGCGGACATTTTCCCCTATTGCAATAGTAAGTTACCGATGCAAATCCTGTCCTTACCCCTGCAACCAGCGCCCAGCTTGGTTGGTCTGACAAAGACAGTGTGGACCTTGAGCACCGTACCATCAGTGAGCCTCTCCTTGCCTGAATTCCCCTGCGGGGGGGCTGTCCTCACGACGGGGTGAGAACACAGAAGCCGGGGACAGTTCATCCCCACCTCATAACCCCTTGGTGTTACGCTCTGGCCCGCCAACTCTGTAAACCGGGAGATCAATCCAGCTGACCCCAACTCTGCCTGCCCGACTTTCTGGTCTTCCCGCTCCCCCGTCTTTGAAGGCTTGCACTGGGAGGCCCGATGCAAGCTCTGGCTGCCTTCCACCCTCCTGTCCTGAAGCTACTCCCACTAGGGTGCACGTGAGACACCAGAGTTTCCATCAGGGAGCCCAACTTTTGAGGGTCCCAATGCAGGGTCCCCGTGGAATAAGACCTATGTCGGTGCCCACGAAGCCGGGCAAACAGGTACCCGTCCAAGGAGCACTCTGTCCCTTCATCAGCTCCCGAGGGAGCCCCCTGCATGGCTGGAGGATATTTTGATTCTGAAACTTCGGCAACTGGTGCCCAAGGCTGGCTCTTCCTGTGGATGTGGCTAATCCCTAGTCATTAAGGTAGCCTCTGCTACCAATCTCTCACTGTACTCTTTCCAAAATAATGCCAAGAGGTTCGCAGGTATGCACGGGAAACTTACACGAAGGTATGCGATGCAGCACTGCTTACAACAGGAAAAAACTGGAAGCAACCTAAACGCCCATCAGTAGGGGAACGCTCTCGATAAACTACGGAATACTACGCAGCAGTCAAAAAGAATAAGGCAGGGCTATTATGTACTGACATGGACGGATCTCCAAAACATGCTGATGGGTGAAAAAAATGGTACCATTTTTATGTTTTAAAAAAGAAAAAAAGGAAAAAAAAGTAGTATTTTCATGAAGAGTCACATATATATGTAAATATATATGCATACATGCATAAAAAAGGTTTTACAGTTAACAGCGGCCGCTGAGAAAGGACGAACCATAAAATGAAAGATCAGTCCATTGGGGCGGCAGACTTCCGTGTAAATATCCTGCCCCCTTTTCTAAGGAGAATCCACACAACGTACTGTTTGTAAAATAAAAAATAATTTTAAATAAACGTAAAAAAATCGAGCTGCAAAACAATTTTTTAAAAAGAATGCCACGTGGAATGTGTACGGCCTGCAGCATGTGACAGCCGGGAAACAAACGGGAACTGAAAAAAAAATAAAACAATGGTTTTGGTTTTTTTTTTTTTTCTCCTGTCAATGTGGCAAAAAGGGCGCGGGTGCCACGGAGAACAGAACAGGGGCTCGGTACCTTTCACAGCCTGTCTGGTCTGATATCTCGTCCCCTGGGAAGACTGAGGCTGCTGCTGCTGGCTTTGCGGCGGCTGCTGCTGGCGCTGCATCTTCTGCATGTGCCACTTTTGGGAGGACGTTTGAAACTTACTTGATGCGTTCCACACGACCCGCTGCACGGCCGGGGCAGTCTCCTTCGGTAAAAGCGGCCTCTGCTTTTTCACTGGGCTTCCCGTGGCGGTGGCGGCCGGGGCCGTGACCGTGGACGTGGTGCTGGTGGTGGCCGTGACCCCAGCCGTGGGAGTTTGGGAGGACGAGCGGGTGAGGACCGGCGTTTCGGGGGGAGACTGGCTGCCTGCCGTAGTGGACAGTGGCGGCGCTTTAGCTGCCGCTAAAGCCGATGCATGGAAAAAAACAAACAGAAAGTCGTGTGACTGAGGTCTGCCTGCAGGGTCTCCACGCCAGCAAGTTCTGGGGGGAAGCAACTGAACGCCAGGAAGGCCCAGCAAATTCTGTTCCCCAGGACGCCCCGAGGAGCACGCCCTCGCCTTGCTCACTTCGCCCCTTCTATTTCAGAGCACAGGCCTTCGATGAGGGGGGCCTGCTCACATCTGAGACCCAAGTCAACAAGGTCAAGAACCCCGGGGGACACAGGCCAACCAGGCCCAGCCCCTGCCCTCAAGCTGTCCATCAACTCGTAGACGGGGCAGTGGATGAACTGAATCACTGCCAAGTGTCTTGTCTTCCAAAGTGAGAATCCGGTCAGCACTTTGAGAAAGACCCAGCTGAAATTAACCCAGGGATGGAGAGGAACCCTCTGGCTAGACAAAGCAGGGACCGGGAAGACCCAGATGGCTTCCCAATGGCCGAAGCAGAGAAGAACATGGAGCCATTCAAAAACAAAAGTACCCCTTTCACTCGGCTGAGTCCCTGCAGGACAACATCCCGGCGAGATGGAGCCCCGACACCCAACCCTACAGGGAACTCCGCCCCGGGACCAGAACCTTGCCAACACAATGGGGTTCATCTAGAATCGGGGGACCTTGTTCTTGTTTTGACTGTACTTATTCCTGCCTGGCAGGGAGGCGCGGCACACGACTCGGGTTCACCTGCTGTGTGGTGGTCAAGTTTAAGTCTAAAATGGATGCATTTTTTTAAGAATAGGTTGCTTCAAATAAAAATATTAAGTCAATAATTATACAAGTAGGACTTGGAAATGGCAAAAATAACAAATGTGAACGCCTCAAATTTGAAACAAGCTGCTTTATGGAGTATGTCTTCTGGGAAGAGCTGGACTATGCGGGGAGAGGGTAGGATTTCAACAGGCAGGGGCGAGAATTTGCGGTGGGGGGGGAACAGCATCAGCCAAGACGTGTTGAGAAGAGGGAGCACTGCACTTCGGGCAAGTGAGGGCGGGCAGTGAGGAGTGGCCGGAAGGCGGGTGACAGCCAGAAGCACTGAGCACGGTGGAAGGGCTCCTCTGCATAAGGGGTGTCGTTTACCCCTGCAGGGGTCCCGGCCACCGGTGAGGGGAGCCTCCCCGCACAGAGGAGACCCCGAGGACCCCACACAACACACAGGTGCAAGTCAGCCCTCCGCTCTTAGACAACGTGCCTGAACGTCCAACTCCCTTCACGAAGATTCTGCCCATCTCTTTTAGATCTATTTCACCTGGAAAAGACCCGTGCTGGATTACCCAGGGCAAGAGCACAGGGCGGGGCTGGAAGGGGAGCTTTTCCCGCAGTGAGAAGCCCTCATCCTTCCCCAGGACAACCTGCCACACACTGGATAGAGCCCCTGCCCCTTCCAGGGGGGCAGGTGGCTTTGAACTCAGCCCTTCTAAGAGGCCGCGTGGGCAGCTGACCTGCAGGGTTTCCAACCTGCAGAAGTAGCTTCGGTGCCTCCCCATCTTCTGCCAAGTTACCAAAAACATATTGTTACTGTTGATTAACTAGCCTAATCCCACACTCTACCCAGCACCCCCGTACAAAGGACAACCACAAAAAGGCGTTTTCGCTGTCTGGACATGGAACAGCCAACAGCCGGCTTTGCACACGGGTACAGCTCTGCCGCGATCACGCCCGCCCGTCCTCAATGTGCTCTGCGGGCGTTTCATTTAGACACTGAAGCATTTTAATTTCTAGTCCACGGGGTTCTGATGCTTTATGGAGAAGAAAAAGGGGCTATGGAAAATTCCACTTGTCCTAGAAATTCAAGAGGGTCCGGTCAATCGCCGAGAGCCCAACAAAGGGTGAGTTTCTTTAAGGCCAGCACACCAGAAGCTGTCCCATCCAATTAATCTACTTATTCCTGAGTTCAGTCACTGCCTTGTACATAAAGAAGGACCTTTTAAGAGAAGGATAGAGACTGCTGGTGTTACGGGCATAGCAAAGGTCTCGAAGTGAGCTCCCTCTGCCTCTGTTCTGCGATCACTGGCTATAAAAGCTGTTTTACTATCTGAAGATTCATATTCTACACATGAACTGTAGTCCTCGCTGAAGGTAAGCTGGAGGTCATCACAGCACATTCCAAAATGCCCTTCGCTTAATAAATGTATAAGTAACAACACTTTGTTGAAAAGGTGCCCTGTCTATTGCGGAGTCCAACATGAAGCCGTTCTTCAAGACCCAAACCACCATCAGGAGTTATGGATTTAAGACTGGCGGGTTTTGCCCCAAACACGAGGAATCTGATCTAACTGAACTATGTTGTAGAATCATCTTCAGCTTCATCCACACTCAGGGTCTCCTGCAGAAATTTCCCTCAGAGAGCAGTAAAAGGAAGAGCTCTACTTCATTTAAGTAACTGAATGTTTTTTATTTTTTGGAACATGTAACATTTTTTAAGGGACTGTGTTTCCCTTTTTGCTTTGACTGCTAGGAAGCTCACAGCAAGACTGAAATAGTATGTATTTCCGTATATAAACTTTCCCCAAACTTCTCACTATTCTGATTTCGTCTGCATTTCGTCCCGTGATTACGTATTCTTGTCAATCTGTCGTAAGTCCTTTCTGGAAGAGGAAGGGGCATAAAACCAATCAATCAAAAGATTCGTTCCAGAAAGAAAGAACTGGTATAAATATATCCATTCCTAGGAGCACTGCCATCTGTACCCAAATAGTCCCCCAAATGGAACAAATGTTACTCCTATTGTTCTCTGAAACATCAGAGGAGGTCCCGCAACATGACTGCCTTTTTCAGAGACCGTCCCTGAAGCTCAGAGAGGACCCGGGATGGTGTGGTGGTCTCTCTGTCCTTCAGTCCCACTCAACTAACTGCCTTCTCTCCCTCCACCGCGCCATCCAGAGACATTTTGGCCTGAGTGACGTGCACAGTGGAGGGTCCAGAGCAGCTCGGGCTGACGTAACCACAGAGCAAAGATTCTCAAGGCCCATCCCTGACTTGCCTTTGAAGCAGCCAGACTCAAAAATCCCCAAGGGAAGAGAACCCCATCTTACTCGAGGGTATGGTTCAGAAGTTAGCTCCTATCAGAAATTAGGCAGAGCCAAAACTTAAACCTGGCGATCCCTTAAGTTACTCGCCAAGTACGTAAGGTTTTATGGCTGCAACGTCTAGTTTGTTCTCAGGCAATGCCCGTCAGGGCCCTAAACTCACTCTTTATGACCTTTCTCGTGCATGTTGGAATCCCCTCGCTACCTGCTTGCCGAACCCACGGGAAAGCACGCTGACTGCCTTGTCGATGGGAAGGACACCTTCCGATCGTTCACGCTCTCCTTCCGGGGCTGGGCCGACGTGCTGGGCAGGTGCCACTGGCATCCGGTGGGGAGAGGCCAGGGATGCTGCTCAACGTCCTCCAACGCGCAGGACAAAGAACTACCCGGCACAAAATGTCAGCAGTGCCAGGGCTGACAAACCCTGGAATCAGGGGCACCGAACGCCAGCGTGGTGGAATATCAATCCAACCGCGCACTGTGTCCGCCCCTGGATTTCCAGTGCCCCAAGAAGCACCCACTACTCTGGTACCCCAATTCTCGATAATGGTCTCGCATTCTGTTAAGAAAACGCACTTTGAGATGTCTGGCCAGCATGAGGGGAAGGAAGGGAAGCCAAACTTACCAAGCCTTCAAAGTGAAGGCTTCGAACAATTTCCGCCTTGTCAAATGTCTAAATGTTGCCAAACACTTTAGGAAAATAAATGGACATATTGGGAAAGAAACTGCTGGGGCTAAAAATAAAAATGCCTTGACTAGCAGAAGCAACTACTACTTTCTAGGAGACTTTTATTTTTCTGCGCTCAAAATCAACCACGCTGGGTATTGAGCAGGTTAAGAGGTGCGGGGGGCGCCCAGTTTAAGTCCTGGTCCTATCAGACAGCCAGCTAAGTGACCTCAAGCCAATCAAAGTTCCAGGTCACATAGCTCTGATGATACAGATGAAAGGTGGCATTCGAATCGAAATCAGGAAAACGGAAACCAGCCCTGGCTGGCGTGGCTCAGTGGATTGAGCGCCACCCTGTGAACCAAGGGGTGGAGGGTTCGGTTCCCTGTCGGGGCACATGCCTGGGTTGCAGGCCAGATCCCCAGTGGGGGCACATGAGAGACAACCGCACGTTGATGTGTCTGTCCCTCTCTTTCTCCCCTCCTCTCTCTAAAAATAAATAAATACATAGTATCTTTAGGGAAAAAAAAAGAAAACGGAAACCAGTTTAGTCACTTACCATCCTGCTTGGGAGATGGTTCTTTGGGTTCCTTCTTGTTTTTCCGACCCTCCCGCCCTGAATGGTCTTCTCCTAAATCTATGACAAGTTCGCTCTCCGAGTCGGAGTCCAGGCCCAGATGGACCGTCGGGGAGTCCATCTCGTCCTTTCCCTTCAGCTTCTCTTTCGCGGGGTGCGGCGAGGGTTTGGCTTTCTCCACAAAGTCCTTCTCCGGCTGAGGACTGGCCTTGTCCTTGGCCGGGTCTGGGTCGGCTTTCTCGCCGGGTGGCGACGGGCTTTTCAGCTCCTCTTTAACCTCCACCGGGTTGGCCAGTTTGGGCTTCTTTCTGGCAGCAGGGAGCTCCTTGTCCGTCCGACTCCCCTCTTTGTCTTCGGCGTCGTCTGGCTCGTTCTTGGACTTCTGCTCGTCGTCGCTGATGTACTCACTATCGCTACTGTCTGACTTCTCGGAGTCCTCCGAATCGCTGTGCTCCACGGCCGTATACACGTCTTCTGAGATCTCATTTATGCCTAAATTCAAAAACAAAACCCAGCACGTGGCGTAGTCACAAAATACAGAGCAGGACCAAACACGCAAACATTTTCCACGCCAGACGCTGGAAATTAAAAAAAAAACATTTCAAATCGTATCACGACCGGCCTGGTGGGGTTGGCAGTGACCTCAAGGTGCCACTGAAGACAGGTGACAAATGGCGCTTGTATTTGGAAAGGGTTTCAAAGACAACATGGGACCAAACGACCCAAATTTTGAATCTATCTGGAGCTTAATCTTTGCACTATTGGTGACTGGGACATGGAAAATGGGAGGGATGGAAGGGAACACCAGAGATAAACTATTAAAACTGATCCATTTTACAGAGTAGAAAATAGAGGCCCAGAGCAATCACTTGTCCTAGGACACAAAGAAAACCAAGACGGGGGCAAGGCCCAAACCCTGGGCTCCTGACTCACCGCCATGCTGCTCTGACGCGTTCCAGAGCATGAGAGCCCTTCGCCCGTGAGTCCAGGGCGCAAAGAGATAAGCCAAAGTCTCGAGCTGAGGCTGCGAACTCACGGGCCACAAGCCACACCTGACCGGCCAACCCATCTGCACCCCACATATTGATGTTTCTCTCCCTCTCTTTCTCCCTTCTTCTCTCTCTAAAAGTAAATAAATAAAATCTTTTTAAAAAAAAAAAGATGAAACGTCAAAATACAAAAACCCAGATCTGGTATAATTTCTGAATCCGCGGGGTTTTGCCACTGCAGTCAGACATAAGGAGGGCGAGCATGACCGTGTGACCGCACATGTGACAGGAAAAGCTTGGGTACCGAGCCCAAAGGACAGGAATTCGAATCCTGCTCCACTGCTTTCGTGAGCTGTGTAACCCTGAACCAGGGACCTACCTCTCTGAGCCTCAGTTTCTTCATCTGCAAAATGCAACTGATAATAGTTATCAACCTCCCAGGACAATCTCTGCGCAGTGCTTACTGAGCACAGGCAGGGTGCGCTGGAAGCACCCAGTAAATGGACATATTAAAGTCCTTATTCACATAATAATAAATCAAGGAGTTGGACCACCTGCATGGAAGGGCCCAAGAGGGATATTTAAATGAACTGCAAGGCTTCATCCATGCCAATCAGTGTCCCAACCAAACTCCACCGACAGCCCAGATGACACCAAACTGCAGCTCCTTCCCTACCCAAAGGTCCAGAGCAGCCCCTGACACATAAATCTTACCGTGGGGTGGCTCTCTCTCCCCAGGCCCAATCATCCCTATTTCTTTATAAATGCCCTCCTGGTTTTATTTACTTATTCAACCAATATTCCAGAGCATTACATTGTGCACAAGACCCAGGACCTTGGAGAAGGCAAATCTTTATAAGGCAACCTCCCTGCCCTCATTGAGCTTCCAGTCTAGTTGGGAGGGAAGGATACCCCCACACAGATGGACTACTGTTGCTTCTAAGCAATACAGTATCAAAGGCGGTGGGCAGATGGGGAGAGCAGTCAGAGGAGACTTCCTGGAGGAGGTGACACTGAATTCAGCCTTCGGGACAGGGTTCAGGTAGGCAGCATGAGTGCAGGCAGCGCGGGGGCAGAGGGAGGCAACAGACACAGAAGCAGGATGGGTCTGCCGGGTGGGGTGGGCCCAGTCTGGGGGAGGAGGTTTGTGCTGGACACCTGGGGACATACTCCATCCCCACGTCAAGACGTGTACCGACAGGGTGTGCAGAGGGCAGACGCAGGAAGGCCTTTCTGCTTCTAAAGCTTCTCGCCACCTGCACCTGGAGTCTGCAGGCTGCCCCCACCGAAGAATGAGCTCTGAGGGACTCGAAGGGCCTGGCTGAACAACGAGCTAGCAAATCTGAAACACGCTACCCTGAGCGGAAATACATCTTAATGGAATAAGCAACTCTAGCTTCGGAGCAGCCAGGACCCAGCTCTGATTTCACCTGGGCGGCACCCCTACTGATGATGATGACGACCACACTGGTGACGATGAAAGCAAACCAAAGACGTACCTAATTGTGCTTTGCAACTTTCTATCGTCTTGTCAAGATTCAGCTGGAACCGGCTGCGAATCTGCCGCTTGGGAGAGATGAGAGGGACGGGGGCGGACTGCTGCTGGACAGCCTCGCTCAGCTGCTTCAGGTCCATCTCGGCCTTGCTGCGGTCTGCAAGACACCGTCAGGCCCTTGTCAGCGGGGCACTGGAGGGGTGGGCACACGACTCTCGCAACCCAGTGTCCTCGCAAACACACGTTTCAGAACGCGGGAGGAAACACGTCTGAAACATTTTTGCCATTGGTCCCAACGTCATCGGCCCGACGACACGGGCTGACTTGGAGAGAACAGCCCCGAGAAAACACTTGGCAGGTTTACTCGGTCTGCTAAACACGCGCCTGGGTCGCCTTCGGCATTGAAAATGCACGATCCCAGCCAGATGGCTGCCTGTGGAGCTCGGCATCGTTAGGGAGTCTCGGAAGCCAAAGGTTACAGTAATACACTCAATCTCAGTATGAGCAGATAAACTGACACCACGCCTGGCCAGAGCGTGCTTCGAACTCCAGGCCCACGTCGGCCAGGGCTTGTCTCCAAGAGAGACGCCGAGCCCCTCGGAGGATAACTGGGGCCCTGGCTCCTCATTTACCACGGGGACTTCATTCTCCATTCCTCTTCAGCCTAGTCTGGAGCTCAGGTGAGAAAGGAAGGGAAAAGAGAGAAGAGGCAGACCCAACTCCCAGCAGGCCCGCTGTACCTCCCCGCTTTGGCTCACAGCACCTGAGGGAAGGTAAATAGATTAGCCCTGGATATTAAATCTGTGCCTTCTCAGGGAAGAGGAGGCCAAGGTCCTTGCCCTAATCCCAGGCAATCTCTGACTGCTGATGATGGCCAAGGTCCCGCCCCTTCTCCCCACCCCCTGCCCATTTCTGCCCTGGGGTCTTTGTAAGACCAACTGAACCAGATTCCATGAGTTTGCGTTTGTTGAATTTCTTTCCTACCTCCTCGTCTACTTCTTCAACCGCCTCCTCTAGGGTCCCAGAAATATAAGAAGGGGACAAAATGAAGGAGGCTGTGAAGGCCCAGGACGCGATGAGAGACTTTGCAGGCAGAAGCACCGTCTCTCACCCTGCCTGCCAACCTCAGGCATCCCCTCCAACCGACCCCAAGCAGAGAACGTGGGCATCTGCCCTGCCCGCACTGATCCCTGAGTATCCCAGAGTACCAGTGAGAAAGCACGTGGCGTCAAAACAAGGACAGGAGGAGAAGCGACCTTCGAGCCTGTTCGCACCAGCTGAGGGCTCACGCCCCAACTTCCCGCTGTCTTCCTGCAACACTCTCCCAAAGGCTGCTGAAGAGGCCCAGGAGACAGACTCAAAGCCTTCCCTCTCTCCCTTGGCTTTCGTTTTGTTTCCCGACAGAACTCGGCACCTTCTCCTTCCCCCAGGAACAGGGCTCTTCCCCACGCTGCACGCCCAGACTGGTTCCCGTGAAGGGACCACAGGCGGCCTCCCCAGTGCCCCACCCAACACACGCACAGGTGACCAGAGCAACAGATTGCTCAGACTCGGTTCCTTCATCATGACCAGGCCTCCACTAAGATAAGATTCAGATGGGCCTTTTCCCAAAAACACACTCAGGGCGGATTGCCAGGAAGATTCCAGAAGTGAGTGGTCCAAGGAAACAGAGACAGCATCCTTGTCATTCGAGAAAAGGCTCTAAAAACTGTACCAGGGTGTGTGCATGCCAGTGTGCATGGGCATGCACACGTGTCCCATGCACGTGTGTCCATGCACACCCACACGCTGACCAGGGGCTCTTCAGAGAGCCTATCAGCACCAGGACGGAAGACACTCACAGGTGTGCGTGCACGGCCACTGTGGAGGGGGAGGAATGTCTGTTCAAATTTCCTAGAGAAGCACCTTACGGAGAGAAGATAGAGAGGGAAGCAGTGAGAAAACAGCAAGTAGGAGGAGGCCCAGGGAAACAAGAACAGATCCGACTAAAGATGATACAAAGAGGACTTAAGGGCTTTGACAGTTAAGCACCAAATGTGACAGCAAAAGGAAGAATATGAGGTCTGCCTGGTAATGTCTGCTCTCAGAAATGAGGAAGCAGCCCGGGCCAGAGAGCTCGGCTGGTTAGAGCATTGTCCCCATACGCCAAGTTGTGGGTTCGATTCCTAGGCAGGGCACATACAAGAAGCAACCAATGAATATATAAGTAAGTGAAATAGCAAATCGATGTTTCCATCTTTATCTCTCTCAAATCAATGTATCTTTTTAAAATGAGGAGCATATTAGATTCCAGAGAAAAAGACAGCCTTTTCAAGCATTAGTTAGAAAAGAAGTACCTCGCCCAGGCTCATGTGGCTCAGTGGATTGAGTGCCAGCCTGTGAACTGAAAGGGTGCTAGTTTGATTCCCAGTCGGGGGACATGCCTGGGTTGCAAGCCAGGTCCCCAGTTGGGGGCGTGCAAGAGGCAGCCGGTCAATGTTTCTCTCACACATCAACGTTTCTCACCCTCTCTTCCTTCCCCTCTCTCTAAAAATAAATGAATAAAGTCTTTTTTTAAGTATCTCAACAAAAATACTTCCCATGAGGCGGGGTTGGGGAGAGGGCTGCTACCCAAGTGATATGCTCATCAACGTCCTCACCAACATTCTTATGTGGTTAATAGCCTCCAAACAGCAGCTCTTTAAAGACACAACTACTATACCAGGGATCAGCAGGCTTTTTCTGGAAGGGGCCAAAGAGTAAACTAGACTCCGGGGACCATACAGGATCTGGTGCAAAAGCGAAAAGAAACACTATGTGAACAAATGCGTGTGGCTGTGTTCCAATAAAACTTTATTTACAAAAACAGGTGGGGGGCCAGATTTAGTGTGCAGGCTGTAAAATCTGCCATCCCCTGTACTGTAGGAGTCCCAGGGACTGCTAACATGGCTGCCCACAGAAACTACCTGTAAAGTTTTTTTAAAATCTTAATGCTTTAGCCATCATCCCTGGAGACTCTGGATTAACTAGCCAGGGGTGGGACCTGGGCATTGGCCTTTGCAAAGACCTCTGGGTGATTCTAATGCAGCTGTGCTTGACAGCCCTGTATTCAACCACCGTTGAGTAAAGAAAACTCCTCGTGATCTGCCTGAATCCTGGCGTAACCGTGTAAACAGAACCACTCTTCCAAACCTTAGGGTTCAGAGAAAGAGACCTACACCTCATAATAAATAAAGAGGAGTGAAAAGAAGGCAAAGAACCTCATTTTACAAAATAAGGTCCCTCGGGTCAAGAAGCTACTGTAATGTTTATTCTAACAGGAGACCACCAAAAGCCAGGGGGCTCGGATCGGGTCCCTGGGGACACACCTTCAGTTTAGCCAAATGCAATTATCTTTCTGAAACTTTCAGCTGCGCTAGAGTCTCCTCCTCCACAGGGAGAAGAGAAGGGCTGCTGTCTTATTTAGCTCACAGTAGCTTATCAAGACTCTTTCCACCCCTGCCCTTCTATATCGGGAACATCTCCAGAATCCACACTTACTGCCAACACTGTGAACTTCTCAGCTAATAGGAAGACAGCGAGGGTTATAAATGGAAACCAGGGATTAAAGAAAATACCCACGCTGGAGAGAGAGGCACGATCTCACATTTCTGGAGGCAGCGTCAATCAGAACGCCCCTCGAGAGGGTAACGGGGCAGTACCTCTCCAAATGGCAACTGTCCGCGCCCTCCGAGCTGGGGTTCCAGTTCTGGGAATTTACCCGATGGACGCACACTCCCATGCGGGCAACAGCTTTACCAAGGCTGTTTCGACAGCAAAAAGTGGGCAAGAACCTCGAGTCTGTAAATAAGGTGCCCAGGTAAATAAGTCACAGTTCACCTCGAGAAGGATTGAAATGCAGCTGCTGACAGAAAACGGCAGCAGATCCCTGTCCGCGAGCCTGGACAGGCAGCCTGTTCCGTGAAAAAGGCACCCGCGGCAGAACAGGCCAGCACTGGTGTGGGGGAGGAAGGAAGGAAATGGAACACAGACACGCATACGTGTGGGTTCTGGGGGTTTCTCAATGCGCCGTGACGTCTGGGGCTCGACAGGTCTTTGCTGGGGGAGGTGGCGGTGGGGGACCAGACCGTCCTGTGCACAGTAACCCTGGCCTCCACCCACTAGATGCCATAGCACCCACATTCCGGCTGTGGCAACAAAAATGTCTCCAGATATTGCCCCATGTCCCCTGGGGAGCCACATCCCCCAGGCTGAGAACCACTGATGTATATCGAGGAGAGCTCTGCACAGAGGCTAACAACAGGTGACAGAGGTCACCTGTGAGGAGGCGGCACAGAGGCAGGTGATCAGAGGTGGCAGCCAGTGTGGGTTTTCATGAAACACCTTCCTGTACTTTGAAATTTCTTTTACCATGGGCATTCATGACTCACAAAAACCAAATAAACTTTTTAAAAGAGAAAAATCAAGTCCTAGCCAGGGTGGCTCAGTTGATTAGAGCATTATCCTGTGCACCAAAAGGTCGAGGGTTTGATCCCCGGTCAGGGCACACGCCTGGGTGTTGGTTCAGTCCACAGTGGAGACGTGCACAAGAGGGAATGATCAGTGTCTCTCTCTCTCTCTCTCTCTCTCTCTCTCTCTCTGTATGTGCATGTATAAAATCAATAAATGTGTCCTCGGGCAAGGATTTGAAAAAAAAAGTCGAGACAATCTCTGGGAGACCAGGGCCCCTACTCTGCACCCAGGCTCCGGAAGAATGCCCGACTCCCAAGGTCCCACACAGAAAGAAAGGCCGCCTCCCAGCAGCGGAAAAAGCGAGCCAAGGGCTCGTGCTGACCACTCCCCGTCATTCCGAGAGCAGCGAGGCGCACCTTTGCCACGACCAGGACGGCTGAGCTGCTGCTGCGGGTGCTCAGCCCAAAGCTGACTGACACCCTCTGGGAGACGAGAGGAGAATTCAGAGAACGCACACCGGCATCCAGAGGAAGAACCAGGGCCGCCCCCCCTCTCCCCGCCTCGCCAGCTCAGTCTTGTTTGTGGCTTCTTTACAATCACCAGAGTCACAGGAGGGGCCACGACAACCCTCCAGGGTCCGGCTCCTGGTCTGGAGCTGGGAGAGGAGGCCCAGGCCCGCCGATGCGGGGCCGAGTGCGGGCAGCAGGGGAGGGCGGCCTCTGCGGAAACCGTCCCCTCGCTCACACGCCGGAATTAACTTTAAGAATAGTTTGGTAACGAACGGATGAGCCATGGGCTGGTTGGTGTATTTTTAGTTATATTTGTTTGGCCCAAGTAGAGTTTTTACTTTTTGATGAAATTGAGGCCAAATTTTAAAATGTAGGAGCATTTACCCTGGTCGGGTGGCTCAGTTGGTTGAAGTGTCACCCCACGCACCAGCAGGTTGAAGGTTCGATCCCAGGTCGGAGCATATACAGCAGGCAACCAAGCAATCGATCAATCGATTGATTCCTTCCTCCCTCCCTCCCTCCCTCCCTCCCTTCCCTCCCTCTCTCTCCCACCCCGCTCCACCTTCCTTTGCTGTCTAAACTCAATAAAACATACCCTCAAGCGAGGATTTAAAAAACAAGACAAAAACTATGAGAATTCACATAAAAATCTGGTTTTCTGTTT
>CM052547.1:83467304-83483435 GCA_028533065.1 Trachops cirrhosus
GTGTGTACGGAGGAGTTTGTGCTCATGGGGGAGCGGGGCATGTCCGACAAGGAGATCCTGCGGCCGGCGCCCCCGCCCAGCATGGGCTTGCTCATCAGGATCTTGGGGGACGCCGTCATGTCAAAGTTAAGCTTGACCTTCTCCTGCTTGTCTATCCTGGCGGCGCCGGCGCTGGGGTTGCTGGGGTCGAGCAGCATTTGGTACTGGCTGTTGGGCGTGTAGGGCGTCCTGAACGGAGAGTAGTTAAAAACCCCAAACTTCCTGCGAATGTTCTCCACGTACACCTCCATCTCCTGCATTGCACTGTTGAAGATGCTTTTAGTCTTTTTCACAGAAAAAGGGATTTCTTTAGACATGAGGTAGCAATTATTTATCGGAACCCAGGCCCTAGGAGGGCAAAAGAGAAAAGGAGAGGTTAAGTCAACTTTGGTCATTTCCAAGATTTTTATTTTTAACTGTTTTTCTTTCATAAACGTCATTGCGGTGAGAACACGGGACGTGAGTTCTACGCTCTTAACAAACACGGAACCGACAGCACAGGACTGCCGACTACAGGCACCAGGCCGCACAGCGGGCAGGTCTCCAGAGTGTCTTCATCCTGTGTCACCAAAACTTCACGCCCGTCCAATAGCGATCCGCCATGCGGCCTCCCCCCGCCCCTGGCACCCACTGTTCCACTCTGAGCGTACGAATGTGGCCGTTTCGGGGCCCTCACTGGAATGGAATCGCGAGGTAACTGCCCTGATACGACTGGCTTCGTTCACGGGCCACGAAGTCCTCAGGTGTTCGGCCGAGCCGTGGCTCACTCGTTAAGGAGGGAAAGTGTCCCACCGTGCACACACACCCCATTTCCCCCACCCACGCGCCTGTCGGTGGAACGAACATTCCGGTAGTTTTCAGAATTGTTTTTTTTTTCCTTAAGGCAAACCAAACTAGCCCAGCATGCTTGCCAAGATTTTTAAATGCATATTCCATTTTTCTAAAATGACTTGGTTGGAATGGTTAATAAACGATCCACGCAACAAACACATACTGTCATCAGGACTGAACGTGAACATGAACTTAGCCAAAACGTTAAATGGCTCCATAGACTGAGTCGTTTTACTCCGTTAAAAAAAATAATAACTCCCCTTTGGCTTTGGGTTGGTAGAGAATAACAAAATAGTCACTGTATCCTAGACCACACCTCCCAAGAGAAAATTATTCCCCAATCTCACTCTTTTGCACTCAAACAAGAAAAAACTCTCTCTTTCAAAACTGGAGTTCTCCTTGGGACTAGGAGGAAATGCTGGAAAAACCATAACCCTCAAAGGAGGAGCGTGGTTTTGAATGTGAAGACAATTCACATGGAAAATAATGAGAAAACCGCCCCTCAGCCCTCCGGGACACACCCTCCACTTCCCAGGCTGGTTCTGCCTTCCCACCTTCCACACCCCACACGCCCGTGTGCCCTGCAGAGCCTTGAAGAGAACACGAGCTGCTTTACTGGAATCAGTGACCCTGAGTGGCAACAGCCAGAAGATGCGAGCACCACCCCCACGCTCTGCGGAAGGCAGAGCCAATACCGAGACACCCGAGGTGTAACTTGGTCACATTTCAAGCCACTTTGCCGCTGGGAACCAGGTGGGAGTGAGCTTTCCAAGGCAGCCTTCTGTACTTCACGGCCCATGGACTCCAGCCTGGCGTCCAGTTGCAGGAAGCAAACAGCACCGTGAGGAGGAGTGGAGCTCGCCAGTCGACTGCAAGCACCACCTATCTATGCAGGAATCTGAACCCCACCCTACCAAGCCTTCCAAGGTTTCAAAGAGAAACAAAGTATGAGCCTCTTCTATTACATTTTACCCAAAGTTGCACAGTCGGCATCTCGTCCCTAGTTTTAAAAGAAAAAGCCACCCAGGAAAAATAAAGCAAGCGCATGGGGCAGAATGCAGGGCACGGGCTGCGTGCAACTAGACAGTAACACACCCTAAAACTGACCACCCCAGCGGGGTCTGCTCTCTCAGAGTGCTGGCAATGACCGGCTTCCCGTCCATCCAGCTCATGGCCGTCTCTCTGCTGACACCGGAGGAACCCCGCCTGCAGCCAGTCGGAAGGACCTGGACTCCATGTGTTACAACAGGGTGGGCGAGAGTCCGGGCCAGACGGGACAGATCTGGAGATCACTCAGGATCCCCAGGGCTGTCTGCAGACAAGTGACTCCCCTGGCCTGAGCCAGCCTCATTGCGGCCACCGCCAACCTGGAGGAGGAGCCTCGACCTGGAGGGGTCGCTGATGAGCCCTGCGGACACTGTGACTGAATTTCCCCCACGCTGTCGTCTGGTATCGGGGCCTTACCTTTTTCTTCCCAGGTTCTTAAGTGCCTTCAATGAAGTTGCTTGGCAAGTGATTTCAGGAAAGGGAGTGTTTCTTTTCCTTTAAGCAGGCCCAGGAAATATTCAAAGGAAAATTAGATTTGCTTAACAACAGAAAGTCTGTGGGGGCAATGTCGTGGGGAGGGGCCGCAGAGTCACACAGGGGAGCTAGTGTTACGCTTTCTAGCTCTGGGCCTCAGATCTGTCATCAGGGAAATGGGCAGAAACTCGGCTTCTACAAAAAAAGTGCCTGCTCTGCAGGAATGTAACAGAATGTTTTCTATAGTTTGATATAATACTGTGTGTATGAAATAAAACAGAAAAATCAAGATACTTTAAAGGACAAAAGGCATGAGATGGGACTCTTCAGAGCATGCCTTGATTCGCATGAAGAGCCTTCCCTGGCTCCAGGATTTACTCACTTGACAATGAACACGGAATGGTCTGTGGCATTTCTTGTTCTACTGTTTTGATCGATTCCCTGACACCTGTCCCGGCCCACGTTTTGGCTCTACAAGCCCAAAGCAAGCTCCCCTGCAAAAGAGCGTGTTCTCCCCCTTGCAGCCTCCCTGGAGACTCCCAGTTTCATTCCTGGGTCTGACCCAGAGCAGGCTGTGGGCAAACAGGCCCCATTCTGTTTGAAGGACATCTCTGTGGAGGGAGGGACTCTCACCCTTTTAGGAGTGGCTTCCCCAACGGCAGTCAGAGGCTCCCTGCCCAAGGCCAACTGACACATGCCTGCAAGGCCGACATACCGCCCCTCCACCACCGTGGGTGTCCGTAACACCTTGCCCAATACACTTCCTTGACCCAGAACAAGCCCAGCAGCTCAGCACATTCCCTCCGAGGGGGCAGAGGACACCACGGGGGCTAGAGAAATCCTCATGGACATCGGACTGGTGCTGCTGACTTTTTCACAAACGTAGGGGCCCCACGAGGAGGGCGGCATCTGCAAACAGAGCCAGCTCAGCTCTTGCCCCTAGGCCACCTTCAATGGCTGTCAGTGGGAGTTAAGATGTCTGTGCAGAGCGGCTCAGCTCAAAGCAGAATCAAAGACTCTAAGGGCCTGAGAACATGGGGTGCGTCTGGGTCTACAGCCTACGTCTACCCTATTGTGTTATACTGCAGAATACGGAATACTCCCAAATCATCAAGGTGGTTAACACCTGCGTGCTCTAAGGAAGAGGCAGGAAGAGACACAACCTGCCAGCGTTCCTCTTGCTCTTCAAAGAAAAGCCAGATTCCTAACAACAGCCCACGTGACCTGCAGGCTGACCAGCCCCACCCCCAACCCCGTGTCTTTTCATCCTCCCCTCCCCCGCCCTGTAATGGGGCCTGGCCCTTCCGAGCCTGTGCCTCTGCTCTCTCCACAGGGCCCCACGGGTACCTCCTGCCCTGGGACCACTGTGCCTGTTTGTTTACTTGTATGGTATCTGCCTTCCCCACCAGGATGTCAGCCTTTTGAGGGGCAGAGTCAGCATCTTCCTACCCAGCCCTAAACCCCCAGCACCCCGCACCCATCCTGGCTGGCCGGCCCACAGCAGGCACCAAATACATACTTCTTTGGATGAACAAATACATGAATTTTTAAAAGATTTCCAACAACAACAAAAAAAGATCAAAATCAAATAAAGGGTAATATTGTACCTCCTAGCAAACCCACGATCATCTCGGCTACCTTCCACTCCGCCTCCCGACACTGCGCGGCCTGGGCTCCTAGTGAATGATTTCGTGGATTACTTTGGAATTCGCTCTTTTCTTTGGTTTGCAAGATGACAAGTAAAAGTTAACACAGAGCAGTGCTTCAGGTCCCGGTGTTGTACAGAACTATAAATGCACAGTATGTTCTGTGTATTCCGTGGCTGTGTATATAACACAGGGCCCAGCAGAAGTAACGCCTGCTTGAGTGTGGTTGGTCGGGTAACACTACAGCTGTGATCATTTATAGTTTTAACTTGAACATTTCACCTAACACGTCATAGGGTGTGCTTGAGGGTGATATTGTTATGTTAGAGATTTACACGCTTACGGTTTCGTAATGAAAGATTTTGTAATTAAAAAATGGGGGCGTTATTTGTGCCGGACCCTGTGTGTTTAGCATTATGTCTTAAGTAGCCTCCCCTACACTCTCCCACACTTGGTCCAACTGCTTGGTGAGGCTTCCAAAGGGCTGTTGCCTTATTTAATCACAACTTAACTTGTTCAAATGGAGCTCAGGTATTAACTGCTGCTCATCTCTCTCTACCTGTTGTTCTGGAGCACGCGGGGGGCTGCGCTCTGAAGGGAACTGCTAATCGCTGCAATAATTTACTTCGCTGTGAGCAAGGGGAAGGGGAGGGCAGAAAGGCTGGGGGGAGGGCTCGCACCTGTCAAAGCAGCAGCCCCTTATAATTTCCCATTTTTGCTTCAGAGAAAAGGAACAGGGGGGAACTACCCCGAACCATGATAGGGGATCCGTTTGCTGGTAATCTGGGGAAATGCCTCTGGTCTCTGAGAACATTATTTTCAAAACCAATTAGCACAGTGGTTTGATTTACTCCAGAAAAAATTTTTTTTTAAAAAAAGAACAGCAGCATTTACAACAGCCATGGAACCTTATTCCAGGGCTGGTTTCGCCACCAAAAGCAGGAAAGCAAGATTCTTTCTAATATACCTGCATCACCTGAAGCCCACACACTCCCAGGCCTAACACAGCACAGGACAACACCTTTAAATTCCTGGACACACGATCACCGGTTAGCACCAGGACACTCAACAAAGTGGCGGCCACCCGCTCCACACCCTCTCATACCCACTGGTGTAGCCAAGTTCATGAACGCTACACGTCTGTAGCCCGTGTTCAACTCCCACCTGTCGTGTTGTCCAAAGAAACGGGCATCGACCTGCCCATCTTTGTCCCTCAGAGCTTTTGCAGGCCAGAATGGGAACCCCTTCAGTTTTGCCCAGACCAAGGGATGTGGATTGCTCTAGGAAGAGAAAAACAAAACGCAGAGTCTGTATGCATCTGACAGAAAGAGACACACATAGAGCCTGGGGTTTGGGGATAAAGCGAAGTAGAGGTGACCGAGGCCACCGGCTGCAAGAAAACTGTCTCACACAGTCTCCCCAAGCGGAGTTACCCTGGAGGGGTGTGGCCAGCAGGCAGGGGTGAAGGTGGGAGTGGGCTACGGGGCGAAACCAGGAACTGGGCACTGACAGCTCTGGGCTCGAACCCCGGTTGTGCCATCGTGACCTGGGTGGCCGGGAGCGAGAGATTCCACCCTTCCGTGCAACCCGGAGTCGGTAACCCTTACAGCCTCTGTTAGGTGGGAGGGTTAAATGTGCCTTATAACTCGGCTGCAATCAGGGCGGCATCAGTCACTCGTATTCTTTAGGGAGGGCTACTCAAACCCTAAAAGACCGAGGTGGTCGGCTCCAACGGCGGGAAGAGATGTGAACTGTGTTCCCGTTCTCAACTTTACCTGCCCCGTCCTGTCCCCCAATACACTCCACTACCACCGCCAGCCCCCTCTAGAATTACACTTCTCCCCGGAGAAGACCAGTTTGGAAAATGCAGATCTGTGGGGAAAACATGGGTGACTTTCCTCCCCGGACTACCCCCACCCCAACATATGAAGATATCATAGACTTAATCCAAGGAGGCGGCAGGAGGTAATTCCCAACCTCTAAAAACAGGCTGGGGAATGGCACATCCGTGTACCGCTCATGGCACTATCAGCATTGCTCTGGCGAATCCTCACTCTCTCTGAGGGGCTCCCTTCCACTCTGAACCCTGTGGTCTGCCCAGGCTAATAAACCCACTTCCCATGCTGCCTCTGACCCATGAACTTCCAGCCCAAGGGGGTTCTCCTACCTGTGTTACCTTCACTTTGCCATATATTTTTTTATGATCTTTATTTTGTTTATTTTTAGAGAGAGGGGAAGGGAGGGAGAAAGAGAAAAAGAGAAATATGGGTCACCTGCCTCTCACACACCCCCAGCTGGGGACCCAGCCAGTAACCCAGGCATGTGCCCTAACCGGGAATTGAACCAGCGACCTTTTGGTTTGCAGGTCAGCATTCAATCCACTGACCCACACCAGCCAGGGCTCTACTGTAACTTTTATCAGTAACACAAGTTATTTAAAAACTTCATCCAAAGTTGGTTAAACAAGCCACCAAGAGAAAGCTGTCTTGGGTAACCAGTCATCCAGGCGTAGGGTTCAGAAAAGGAGGGAGAGAAAATCCAACTTACACAAGGCTCACAAAACCAGTTATCTCGTTTTTGGCAAGCAGCTAAATAACACTCTGGACAAACTTCGATTTCATTCATCTGTAAAACAAAACAACAAAAAAAACAAAGTTAGAATGTGGCATCACAGGGGCCTTGCATTTCTAAGCCCTTGAGAATTTGCAAGGTGACACTGGCAAATAACATCAGCTGAACATCACACCACAGGCACTACGTCTCACCAACCACAACTCTCCACCCAGCCCGAGCCGACACCCTCGCTCTCTGAGACACGTCTCCGTCTCCCAGCTTCCACTGCGGTTCACTCCCATACTTCCAATACACACTCAGCAGCCAGAGCCACCTTCTACCAACACACACTCGATCTCATCCCGCCCCTCATATCAGAGGTTCTGCACCAAGGCAGTTTAACGCCTCCAGAAATGTTTGGCGACTTAGCAATGTCTGGAGACAGGTCTGGTTATCACAACTGGGGCGGGGAGGGCCAGTCCAGATAGGGATCTATGATGTACAGATGTGCAGGACAGTCCCCACAACAAAGAATCCTTCGGCCTCAAATGTCAGCAGTGCCAAGATTGAGAAATGAACAAGGAAATCTAAACATCTGATCAGTTCCCTCAAGGCCGGGTGTGATCTGGCCTCGGCATACCTGTATGAGCTCCCTACCACCTTCCAGCCACTGAGGCCACCACGTGCCGTGCTCGGTGTCCCTGCATCTCCACTCACACCACCCAGAGCGGTTAGTTAATACCACGGTGCCCTGTGTGACTGCCACCAGGCTGAAAATTCTATTACTAACTAACCCTCTCCCTCTCAAGAAAGTGCCTTCCCCCAAGGTATCATCGTGACTTAGAACCAAGGGTTCCCAAAGCTCCATTGCGGATCTGAATTCAGCCCCCACTATTGCACAGAGGAAGAAAAGGAGGCCCCAAGAAGATGTCAAGTACCATAGTCTCGGTCTCTCTGTGGCGAAGTGGCAGGGCCAAGATTTGAACCCAGGCAGTGAGGCTCCAAGCTCATGCGCTCCACCGCTGCCCCGCAGTTGCTACACCTTCCTGTCACCGTGGGACTTACTGTTATCTCCTGCATCATGCAAGGTGCCAAATACACAGTGGGGGCTCAGTGAATTATTAATTTTATAATTATAATTTGCAGTTATAATTGAAAAAGGAATGCTGGAATGTAATACCTCTTTCTACCCAGTCTACTTCTCCTCTAAATGTAGTGGGTAGAACAGAGTGGGAACAGCGGGTCCAGGACAGCCCTGGCCTCACAGCCCACAAGGCCGCCGTGTGCTGCCGACAGGCAGATTCCCAAATGCCAGACACAGAGCATCTGGGCTCAGCAAAGTCCACCTCGGGGCACCCCGCCAATTGACGACGGCCTACGCTGCAGCTCCCAGGTCCTGGGAAACGAATGAATCCCCAAGGGGAAAACAACTGGACAAGTCACCCACACGAATCGCCAATGAACAGTCACCGACAATAGCCCGTGATCGCCTGTCATCCAAGGCAGGCAAACCAAAATCAGAGTGGACACCCTGTCCCACAACCACTCAAGCCTCAGGGCGGCACCACAGCCCAGCACATCTGACCCATCCACACCATCACACCGACACCATCACACCGACACCATCACACCGCCGGTATTTGCGAGAGGGACAGACTCTCCAGGACAGCTGCGCAGCTCTGAGAAAGCGTCGGGACCTTTCCCCAAATAATGTCAACGACCAGCCATCTTCTGCAAGAAGACTGAAAAGGATGGGACTCAACACCACAGACTCGGGGGAGAAGAAATTATGAACTCTATCTGTGCCTCCAAGAAAACTCAGCGTGTCCAGTGCTTGACCACGACTCAGAGCTAAAAAAAATAAATGGCCGTTTCCACTCCTGTAGACCATGACAAAGGGAAAGGTGCTCTACAGCGTATCGGCAGGGGGGTCCCCTCCTTCGTGCTGTGACTTTTCCTTAAAGAGAGGGGACCTGTCTGTGCTTCAACAAGTTCTAAAACCGCTCCAGCTACCCACTGGGAGATTCTGCACATGGAAACATCAGCCACCCCAACCCTCCTTCTGGATGCGTTTAAAACACACCTGTAGAAACACGTACCTCATGCTCACAGATTTTGATGACTACTTTCGCTATTTGCGTCAATTTGTGATTTCCTAAGGGAATAAGAAAATAAGATTAATCCAAATGAAAACGTGTAACACCCAACCCTGGGACTCTACTTCTAACAACATTTTAACTTGCTCCCTCCCCCGCCATGAAGCTTCAAAAGGCTGAAAACCTTCTAATCCCAGTTCCAATCGTGTGACTCCTCCCATGAATGTCTGCCAGCCTTTGGTGCCTGGATGTCACCTTTTCTGAAACTGAGCAGTCTGTGGGGCTTCCCTACAAGGCACGGATTAATGTTTGAAAAATGCCTTCACACTTCAAAGGCTCAAGTCGCTGGAAAGGAGGCCGGCTCCACCCACTGTCTCAGACTCCAGCCCAGGAAGGCATTCACTTAATGAGCTCTGCTGTACCCAGCGCTCCTCCAAAACGCATTTTCGTGTGAACGCCGCAAGAAGCCGTACCGGAAGCAGATACGAATACTCCCGTTTCATTAATGAGTAAGTCAAGGCTCAGGAGTCATTGCTTCCAGGAGCCCACTCCGCTAATGAGTTACAGATGGCCCCAGATGCAACTCTAACTCCCTCACCTATGCACCAAAGCAGAAGACAAAACGGTCAGAAAGCCACATTTTCTTTGATTGTTCCTTATTTACAGAAATGGTATGTTTGTTGGCCAAAAGATTTCACACACATACACAAAAACGCCTAGATTTCTGGCTCCCTTGAAAACTCAGAAGATCTGAGAACTCTGTCCCCTACGAACCACAGGGTGGCCAGAGGCAACCCCGCCAGACCAGGTGGGAGTCCCCCGCCCTCCGCAGTCCCCTGCTGTCCCCACAGTCGGTGCCTGTCCTGGCTTCTGCTCTGTGTCTCTCCAGGCAGTTCTCATTCACTTGTTTGTATGTCTGAGTCTAAAATCTTCACACAAGTTCTCAGTGCCTTGACTCTCTTCCCTCCCTGCACCCCAACCCTGCTACTGAGCGACTAATGCAAAACATGTGCTTCAAGCAAACATCTACCCATTCGTGCAGCTTTCCTTAAACGTTACCGAAGAGTCTACGCTAGATCCAAGGGTATGCCAGGGACAAGACGAGGTGTCTGCCTGGAAAGAGCTTACATCCTGGTGAGCAAGTCAAACAGATAAAACCAGTACCATCCAGAAAATGTCATCTGTGCTGCCACAGGGAAGCACAGGTACCGCGACAGCCCCTAACGATAGCATACGATTGGTCTAGGTCACAAAACCTGAGAAGCTGAGACTACAGAATAAGAAAAAGCCAGCGCAAGACAAAGAGGTAAAGACTGTTCCGGCAGGAGACCAGAAGACCTGGGGACGAGAGGAGCGGGATCTGGCAGGTCACTGAATGATCTATCGGCCAGAAGGTAAACAGAGAGGACTGTGGGAAAGAAGCTGGGGCGGTGGGAAAGGTGCCAGGAGGAGACTTTTCTGTCCAGAGGCTCAATCCTGTAAACCCCCAACAACACAACGGATAAAACTTTACCCAGATATAAAGCTCCCCTACAACAATAATAAAACACAAAAATCCAGTTTTTTAAAGGAGCAAGAGATTTTAAAAGGTATTTTACCAAAAGATATATAAATAACCAAAGCACATAAAAAGAGATCCTCAATACCATTAGTCACTAGAGAAAGGTAAATTAAAACCATTACAACCTAATATTTCATACCTTCAAGAATGGCTAAAATTAAAAAGACAGACAATCCCAAGTGTTGCCAAGAATATGGGGCAACTAAGACCCACCCACACTGCTAGAAGGAGTGCACAAGGATACAACCACTTTGCAAAACAGTCTGGCAAAAATTCTCATAAAGTCAAGTACAAATTCAATGATCTAGCAATACCACTCTTGGGTATTTACCCAAGATAAATGAAAACCTATGTCCCCACGAAGACTTAGACAAGAATGTTCACAGCAGTGTTGTCCATAACAGCCAAGAGCTGAAACACACACACGCGCCCAGCAATGAAAAGGTAAGTAAATTGTATGTTGATAAAACAAACAAACGGAAGCACTCAGCAATAAAAAGAAATGATACACACAATGTGAATAAACCCCCCAAAGAGGATATGCTGCATTAGAGCAGCCAGACACAAAAGTACAAGTTCAAGCTCTAGGACTCCACTTAAATGAAATTCTAGAACAGGCAAAACTAATCTACAGTGACCAAGAACAAAACAGCAGGGCAGCCTCACTGGAAGAGGGAAAGTAGGAATACATTAGGATCGTGAAAATGTTAGTCTAGATCTTACTGGGGTTGTGGCGACACGTAAAACCTGTGCTTTTTATTGTGTGGAATTATTCCTTCATGACAATGAAGTTTTCTTGAAAGGACAGGCAGCAGCACCATAGAGCCACGAGCTGGCTTGGATGTCAGGTCATACTTACAAAACACACATAGTCACTGGTCCCTATTCCCAAATATTGGCAATCTGTACACACTATTCCGACATTGGCCCTGTGCGTGGAAAAGAGCCGGATTTTTTGTGCAGGGTGGAAGAATGGGCAGCACACCCCATACTCTTCTGTAGGCGCCACTCACCCCCGTTGTAAATGATGCAGTTGTGCAGAATCCACTTAGCATCGGCCAGGAAGGCTTCTGTGCAGCCGTACATTTTCTTCTTAGCGTTCTGGGGAGAGAAGCCAGGACATAATCACCAGTGAGCCTCCACGAGCCACAGCCCGTAACACCTGCGTCCCCCACGTAATTGTCTTAGCAGTCATTTGCCAAATTAATTAATGCTTTTTCTCATTTCCCAAGATGCGATCATAGTTGAGATCTATAACACCATAAAAACACAGTCATTGAATTCATCACGCTAACTTGAATTTTCTCATTTTACGGCAGCTGTCTTTTATCAAGCAGCTTATTCCAATGAACCAGGACATTATATATACATATTTACGTATTTATTGTTACTAGTAATAGTCTCCTGTAAGTCTCATAATGGAGAACTCAATGAAGCCGTTATTATCATCCCCATTTTATAGACAGGGGGGCCAAGATATGGGAATGTTAAGAAAAGTATCCAGAGTTCCAAAGCTATCGGTTTATGAATCCCAACCCTGCTTTTTCAATGCCTTTTTTCTGGAATGCCATGAGGGTACGTGCCATTTTCCAAAAGAAGGGTAGATTTCTTGTGTGGGGGGTCCTCTGTCCTCTTCCATGTTTTCTTGACCCAGATTTTGGTGCAAACAATTTGAAAATCAGCACCAGGATGGTGTACACAATCTTAAGGGTTACAAGTATAATTTCCAGCATGGAGATTTAGCGTGAGCTCTTAAAACACCTTCAGGCATTAAAGAAATATCCTTAACGGTGGAATAAATCACAATCTGTGAAGCCATAAATGTACTGCTAATGTGAAGGTTTCCCAGACACTTAACTTCCCCTCTTCCCTCCTTGGGCCCTCATTAGCACCTCCAAAAGGGGGAGAAAAAGGGGTAAGACTCATACCCATCAAATCACCAATTCTAAGAAGCTATGACTTTTTCAGGGAAAGAACTAGAATCACGAGCAGAAGTAATATTTGGAGTTATATCAGTGGACTTCAACACTCCATTGCCATCCTGGAAAGAATGTCACGGAAGCACTCAAGGGATAAAAGTTCTTCCATCCCAATAAAAACAGGGCAGAGGAAAGAGAGACCATCTAACTTGAGGTGGGGGCACGAAAAAGGAGGGAGGGTCCTGAGTCATCGTGACAACTGTGGGCCACAACGATGAGGTTCTTGGAAGGAGGCCAACCTTTTCCAATGTGCACAGGTCCATGGGGTGGAAGATGTATTCTGCGTAGTCGGGATGCTGTTCCAAAGGAACGGGCTTCTGGAATGCATCTGTCTGTAAAGGCAAAGATGGATACACAGATGCCAACTCATCACTGCTGTGGAAGACCAAGCGTTAAAGCCAACCAAGCCCTTTAAAAGTGGAGACACATTTTCAGACAATACGGTTCTACAAGTTTTCAAAAAGAATGATCTTGAGGAGCTCCTAATTGATTCCCCTTCTAATGTTATCAATAATCATGGGCCCACTTGTGGTCTGTTTCATTTGTTTTCTTTTCAAGATAGATGCAAAGAACAGGTCCTGTCCTCTCACACAGGGTGGGGCAAAAGTAGGTTTGCAGTTGTTCAAGTGGAAAATGATACAATAAATAATAATACAGGAATAAACTCTGTGCTTCATGAATTCACAATTGTAAACACACTTTTGCCCCACCCTTTATTAAGACTGACAAAAACTCTATGAACTCTGAATGAGTTTACCTACACACTGCAAAAATGCCCATAATCAAAACTGAATGAGGGTGAAGTTGGGGGGCACCTAGAGATGATACACCAAATAAAGTTCCCCTAAGTATCAACAGATAATTTATTTACACGGGGGAAAATCTGAACAGTGAGATTCTGCTGCTCCTTTGAGAAGCCAAATCACCTTCAACAAAGGAACTGTGTAAAAGTGTTTCATCTTGATCCATTTTCTTAAGCCCTACTTGAGTCAGCTGAAAATGTGTTTGTTTGAGGGTGTTGTTTACTTATGAATAAAAAATATTAAGAGATTTAATTCAAACACCAAAATATACTCAAAGCAAGGCATCTGGATGGGTTACCATCTGCCGTCAACAGAGGCCTTTTATCCAAAATGAGAGTGTGGTCATTGTAAGTTTAAAAGATGCTACCACAGAATCAGCAACTTTCTGCCCTGAATGATTTTATATCAAACAATTTATGTGAAAAATTAACACCCTCTCCAATTTCTTTTTTTATAATTCCACAGCACTGACAAGTCTACATGACTCTTCTTTTTGCTAACAGTCCTCAGCAGATGAAATTCCACCTATGAAAAGCAGAAGTAATTCCTTGTCACTCAACACATGAAACTCCACAGGTTTAAAAAAGTGTGTCTCTTTAACCACACTGAGGCTGCACGCTCTTGCTTCCACTGACAGGCATTTTATTAAAGAGACAGCTAGGCTCCCAATTTAGCAATACCCAAATGGCATGCTCTGAATCTTTCTCATCACCATATCAAATTTCACTGTATAACCTCAAAACTGAAGCTTACTGTTTGAAAGAAATTAAACCACAGTGGGCTACTAAATACCCTGAGATTCCACATTTCTACGTATTCATTTGACTTAGAAAGCAAACTCTGAAGATTTTCACACAGGTTCACCACTGGTCCATAGGGTGGCTTTGTGCCACGCAGAAAAAGAGAGCTCCGTCCTCAAGTTTCTGGAGGGAAAATGTCATAATGTATCAATCACACTGGCATCACAGACTGGTGATTTTTAGAAGAAAGGTATTTTACAGCCATCTCCCTGAAAACAGTCACAAAAAACTAAAAGCACCGTGGCTCCGGTCAGACTGGACCTCGGGAGGGAAACCATGCGAAGGGCACAGCCTGCCGGCTCAGCATGGCGGCCCTGCTTCCACAGGGCATCACATCTCACCGCCACCCCGAGGGGACTGACCAAGTTCTCACCCTTTACGGGAAATCTCGCCGGTTCAGTTTTCCTTGAAGGCGCTCTCATCCGCCCTTGACTATAAATAAACTGGGTCGTACACAGCTTTCTCACTGCAATGCAGTTTTACTAACTCCCGTGGGAAGGCATGAACTTCCCCTTCCCCGATGCGGTATGAGGCTTCCTCCATAACCAATCAGAACTTCAAATCCCCCTCAACTTTCTGCTACGTGTCATTTCCCAATGAAAGTACCTGAGGACACAGGGTGCTCACAACAGAGAACTGCCTGCCATCACACCTGTGTTTCGCTTACAGACATCTGAATTCGGGCCTGTAAGAAGGGCTACTCGTGGGTGTTTGAAAAGCGAAAGCTACAAGGAAGAAGATGTTAATGGAACCGAAGTCACTGCTTCCGTGTCCGCTTATGCCGAGAGGCACTGTCGTCTTACCCCTGGCTGTTTCATCTTCTGGATGGCGAACTTGAGCAGGTAGGACAGCTGCTCGATGGTGAGCATCGTCATGGCTTTGCTCTGGGTCTCGATGCATTCTGCGACTGTGATCTTCTACGAGCCAAAAACCACACACATGTCCATTAGGGAGAAAGCTCCTTTCTGCATGCTGAGTGCCCTTTCCTCTGAATGTTCCAGTGAGCTCACACGTAAACACTAAAGGCCAAAGGAGACCAGCTGTTTCGCTCGGCAAGGCCTCCAGTCTACCTGACGGTGGACCGGACCAATCAGCGGATGAAAGTCGGAAGAGCACCGATCCACCAATGACCTTGCAAGAAGCGCCTCCGCGCTCATGAAGATGACAGAATCTGAGAAAGACGCGGCGAGGCGGGGACCTGAAACTCGTCATTATCACAACCTTGGGTTTCAAGAAGGGGATGAGAATAGAGGCCACGGATGGTTTCGGGTGATCTCTTCATGTCATGAACCGGCATTAACTCAAATGACGTCACTGCCAGAATGGGACAGTCTTCACGGCAGAAGAACCCAAGGGATGGTAGCAAACTAAAAATAAATATGACTTAATTCTCCGTCCCCACTGATGCGAACCCACTCGGGACGTTCTGGCAAAGTACACGAGAAGTGTCATTTAGCTGTCTATCTCCGTGGGCAATAAATGTCATTTTGTAAGGGGAATTCCCACCCAAGAAGAGACCCAGAGAAACGTCGGAAACCGGATGCCGCGCTGTGAATCTGGGGCTGCGTCTCAGAGCTTCAGATCCCTTAAGTAGCAACAACAACGAAAATAGCCAAGTCTGAAGCTCTCAGGAAACACTCGAACCATCTGCGTATGGAGAGCTGAGAAAAGTTCCCTCCAATTAATTTGGATTTCATTTCCATTCTTCCTATGTCTGGATCCCCCCAAGGGGACTTTCGAGGAAAAGGGCAATGCAAGAGGCACCCTGAAGCTGGGAACAGTGAGTGGCTCTAACTGCTTGGCCATCAGAGCCTGGAAGGGCCTGTCTTCTCAGCTGACTGTCCTACCAACTCACCCGGAAGAAAACCGGGGCTCAAAACCTTAGACCCAGCACGCCCGTTTGTCTGAATTCCTGTTCGCTTCCAGGTGACTTATCCATGGCGAGCGCTTGGATGGCACGCTCAACCGCCACACCCCCAACCCCTTCTCCTCTCCTGGCAGTGCCTGGTTCCCACAATAGAGACTGAAAGTGCCAGACACGCATTTTTCAAGCTTTTTTTTTTTTTTGGCATAAGGACTAGCGATCTAATCCTGACCAATGAGCCCAAGGGCGAGTCAGCTGGAGGCTGAGAGCAAAGTCCTTCTGCTTGATAAAAAGGGATGTGAAGAGAGACACTCCTACTCGGGGATTTTTGTCTCGCCACACGTGATAAAATCCCCAGCAGCCACCAGGAGGGTCACACAGGGACACATGGCCTCGAGGATGGAATGGGAAGAGTCTGACTCTGCCTCTGGGCACACT
>CM052547.1:83483935-83502980 GCA_028533065.1 Trachops cirrhosus
CAGGCCTTTGTGTTGGCAGTGTCCTTGCCTGACCCACGGGGCCCGTGAGAGAGGTTCCCCAGGCGCAGAGGCAGCCCCGGATGGCGGGGCTCAGTTCCGCACAAAGCCGTGCCCCCAGAGAGAGAAAGGTCTCCCTTGACACCCGGTGACCCCTCCCCCTGTTCACGGACTCCCCACCGGGACGAGGGCTCCAGAAGCCCTGGGAAAAAATCAGCCCAAACAGCTGCAGCCCAGCTTCCTTCGAACATCGGAGAGTCCAACAGGACGGGACGCCTGTTGCGGCCCGCCTGCCAGGTAGCCCCACACAGTCCTCCATCACCGGGGCACGGCTTCCGCACCTCCCTCCACGCCCTCTCTCTAGAGGTGTAAGTGGGCGCAGTAGTAGAACGTGGTAAGTGGGCGCAGTAGTAGAACGTGGTAAGTGGGACCTCCGGGTGACGGGTTTACACACACGAGCTCGCCCCACTTCGCGCCGGCTCTGACCATGGCTGACATTTCTGAGCGCCCACCACATCCCAGGCACTGCTCTGGGTACTCTGTCCGTGTGAGCAAATTGCATCTTCACCAAAACCCTCTATCTTCATCCGTCATCCCGATGTATGAGGGGAAACGGAGTCACAAACAATAACCCAGCGAGGCAGAGCCAGAATGTGAACCCCAGGAGCCTGGCGCTGAAAGCCAAGGTTTTCTAAACTTTCCTGCCAGCCGGCATCTCAAATGGAAGGGGGCGTTGAAGAAGGGGGTCAAGGACCCGGGGAGAAAAGGGGGCGACATCCTCACAGAGAAGACAAACAGCAAACAAATAAGCAAGAACTACAAGGTCATGGACGAGGGACAGGAAGAAAATCGGGAGTGACGTTGAGCAACCTTCTGGGATAACAGAAATGTCTGATTATCTTTTTCTGGGTCATGGTCCCATTAGTGTACACGCGTCAGAAGTTCACCAAGCTGTACACCGAGGATTTAAAACGTACCAGGAAACAGTAAGCGTGTGGCGGATGGTGGGAGGTTACAGACAAGGAAGGGGAGAAGGCTGGTATGATCCCGGCGGTCACGGAGCAGGACTGGAGACCAGGGGATAAGCCTGTTGAATGTGATACAGACACGTGTGCACAGGTGGGTCAGTGGCACGCTCCCTCGCTCTGTCTGCTGAGAGGACCTAAAGCAAGGCACGCCGGGTGCCCACATCTTGGCTGCTAATGCTACTCCCCGATAAAGGATAGCAGGACCCCCGGGGAAATGACAATGCCAGCGCGGTGACAGAAAAAATACTCGAGATGATCGAGCCTAGAGCACCCTGTCGTGGCACAGAGGAGGGAAGTGTGCAATCAATCAATCCGCCAACCCCCAGTGATGTCCAAGGGCACTGAAATGTTCCCAATGGCCGAAGCTAGAATAATTTGAGCAGAAAAGTAAGTAAGTAGTATCGGACTATATAACCCAAGTAGAAAACAACCGAGCCCATGATGATATAAATAAATGACTGAATAGGTAAACGTGGGGGAGGGACAAATCTCTCATAGAAAAGAATTCCAAATAATTTACGTAGGTACTCTGGCCTTAAAGAGTGGGAATATGACTCCCCACTCCACCTGAGCTGGGCCTTGTGACCTCCTTCTAACGAGTACACCATGGGCGGGAGAAAACTGACAAACGCCCCCCGAGCCAGGCGATCACGGTCAGCTTCATCAGTTTGTAACACGTGCCCAGGACACGATGTGATGAAAGGGCACCTGCTCCCCAAACCCATCATCCCCCGGTCTACCTCAGTTCAATCATGAGAAAAATAGCAGGACAATCCCAGGTGACACCCTACCAACTACCTGACGATACGCCTCAAGACAATCAAGGTCATCGAAAACAAAAATCTGAGAAACTGTCCGAGCCGAGAGGAAAGAGTCAGAGGAGACGCGATAACTGATATACTGAGGCATCGTGGGCAGAATCCTGGGACAGAAAAGGGGCCTCAGCGGGAACGCTAAGTAAGGAAATCTGAACGAAGCATGGACTTCACTCGGTAATAACACGGTCACATCGATTCGCTGACCGAGACGAGTAAACCATCCTAACGTCTGATGTCCATAATAGGAGGAAAACCATGTGTGTGTGCAGGCAATGTGACACGGGGAAACTCTGCAGTATCTTCACGGCTTATCTGCAAATCTAAAATTAGAAGCTTATTATTAAAAGTAACAGAAAAACGACAGAATGGCTCCTCTGTTTGGGCTGAGTGGCCACGAAAGGCCTCTCCAAGGAGATGGCTGATGTCTGAGGTGGATCTGAGGGGTGGGAAGTAGGCAGCAGAACACCACGTTCCCAGAAAAGGGCACAGGACGTAACGGAGGCCCAACGGAGGGAACACAGGGCAAAGAGGCCAGGTGGCTCGGGGGGAGTCAGGGAAAGAGAGAGCAGGAGCTAAACAGAGTGTCCCAGGGTGAGCAGGCCGGCCCAGGTAGATAAGGCATAATGACCTCAGACTTGGGCCTCAGGGCATCCCTGGAGGTCAGTGGAAGGAGCTAGCAAAAGGGGACAGAAGTGATCTAAGCTTTCTGGATCGCCCAGGCTGCTACGGGAGGAGGACTGGAGTGGGGGCAGATAAGAAAGAGGGACCATGGTCACCCCGGAGTGGTCGATTTCAGGTAGCACAGTCACAGGGAGGTGCCACCTGGTGAAGAGCTAGGAGTATGCAGGGAGATGAAAGAAGACGAGAAGAGAGGTCTCCGCACCTGCGGGCCAGGGGGTGACCTGACCAGAGCAGGCCTCCCGCCCTGGGGTGACAATCCCTGGCTTTGACCCTCTTGGAGAAGTCTCCATAGCAGGGCTCCGGGAAGAAAGTACCGCCCTGGGGGCAGAGCCTCAGTTCTGCCACTTCCGACCTGTGAGACATTACCATTTGGAGCCTCAGTCTCCTCATCCGCAAAATGGGCACACCTCCCTCACAAGGGGCCTGGAGGAATTCAGTAAGAGAAAGCTCCTGGTCCGGCACAGCCTTCCTAAACACTGTGAGGACGTTTTCTACAAGAGAGGCCCAAGGTGGGAGGAAATTTCAGAATCTAACCTGACGCCCAGTTTTACCGAAGAAACCGGAGGCACAGAGACAGAAGGTGTCCAAGCCCCATTGGAGCCTGAACAGCGACAGACCCCCATCTCCCAGCGTCCGCCTCTGGCTTCTCCCTCGACATTCTGACCACAAGAAGGGGCTGGGCCACACTCCCTCCAGCTGTCACAAAATATTCCTTCAGGAAGGTCCTTTCCTTGCTCACAACTCCCCCGATGATGCCCACCCCCCCATGGGCTGGATGGGGGCTGTGATGAAAAACAAAGGGCCCACTAACTGGGGCCACCCTCCCAACCTCTCCCTTCCCCCACCCCCCAGGCACAGACCACCCACAAGGGCAGCCTGGCCCCTCCCACCTGAGGGGCCCCCCAGGCCCCCTCTCTGGACCATGCCAACCCCCCATCTGTCGGTCTGCCCTCCCCCCTTCCCAGGTTGCAGTCATGACTACCTGACCCCTATCTTTGCCCCAAATGCCAAGCTTGTGCAAATCTCCAAAAAGCTCTGTGTGTCAGATGCCTGGTGAAGCCGCTTTCTGTGCTGCTCTCCTCTCCAACTGATGGGGGTTCTCTCTGGCAGACTCTGTCCCGACCCTCTCCCCAGCCCCTCCCGCCATCCCCACCCCCCAGACACGGGGCTGTGTGCTCAGGCAGGCCCTCGGCGCCTCGCCAAGGCATTGCAACGCCATGCTGCAACCGTGAAGTTTAGAGATGAGCATTTTCATCAACCGAAGACATGAAAAATACCCCAGGACCTCATTTTCACGAGCATCCTTGGAGGCAAACGGGAGCAACAGCTTCCCGCAACATCACCCACAGGCAGATGGAAAGTGCCAACCCTTCAATTAGAAGTCAGAGGAGTCCAACACAGGTTTCTGTCTTAGCAAACATCAACGGTGTTTGGTCTAATTTGCTCAATTTCATCCAAAATGCAACTACTGGCCCCAGCGCTCCCGCAGTCCTGCATGCCCTTCTACTTCTGCGAGTCCAAACGGGCCTGCTCTTCAAGTCACAGACAGAGCAGCAGCTAGAGACGGGTGGCTTCCAGAACATACTTTATTTAAACTCTGATTCCTGAAAGTCACCCTGCAGACAGACAGCCAGGCACCCTCAGTCAAGACATAAAATGTGCCGTCACGAACAGTCCCCGACAGGTCGGCCTACGTGCACAGGCAGGCAAGGGAAAGAAAAGCAGAAAGAGATTTCGCCATAAATCAGGTGCATCCTTCTAAGGTCCCCCATCTCAAAATCAGAGGAGTGTTGCAACCTCGGCTCACGGAGACACACTCCACTGCACTACAGTTAGAGAGAAATTCCAATTTCCTCCTCTGCTCTGCAATAGGTAATATACAAGACTTTGACTCACCTTTGGAGCGAGTAGAGATATCCATGCCCTCTACCACCTCCTGTTCTGTTTTTATTTCCTCTTCAGCCAAGCTGAAACAGAGCAAATGATGTTCAGGTTTAGGCAGACTGAGAACCTGCCCCATGGGGGTGTCATGGGGGTGTCTTTAGAAGTCCTAACAGCAAATTCAACTTGAACAGAATCCCCCGACCTTATGTAGGGATGGGGGCGGGGGAAGAAGTCCACACTTGATTGCAAACAAAGTGTTAAGCCTCCTAAAGGAGTATTTTTAAAACTCTAGGTTGTTCTTTTTTTAAGTCAAATTACTATCCCACTTGTCATGCTCTTGGGGGGTGCAAAAAAGCCTTTTTTTTTTAGACACACAATTACAATCTGCCCCACCCAGCCTTGAGTAAACAAGTTTCTCATTCTAACCCAGGGTTCAGGTAGGAGGTTCGGAGTATCCAGCATTCTGATGTCTGAATCCTGTAAGGCAAAAAGCATTTCTCAGACCTCCCTGCCAAATCTTAACAATTTCCTGACGAGGCAGGAACATGAAAAAATGTACAGAATTACAATGTCGAAATATTTGCCCAGGCTAAAAGGCCTGGTCTCAAAACATTCAAACCCCCAGCACCGATCCCAGGAATGAGGATTGGGGTCAACACACCCCTACCCCGTGGCTGTTTCCTCTGGGTAGCAGGCATGGCTTAGAGAAAGCATTCAGCACTCTTTTGAGCTGTGACTAATTATCCCCCACCACAAAGGTGGAACGAGGAAGGATTATTTGAAAGAGGCTGAGAGCTGGGGGTTGGGGAGAGAAGCAGAAAAGCGGGCCCCTTCGCAGGGAAGGTCCACCAGAAATCTTTTCTCTTCTGGAACTTCTCTTGGTACAGAGCACAGGCCACTTCATAGCTCCCCCTCCCACCCACCCCCACACACCTCCTAAGCCAAGCCAGTCAAGTTCTGCTTCAATAGGTGCAGAGTGTGAGGTGCTGAACTCCCCCAGTGTTCGGGCTGACAGTGAAGTGATACAAATCTTAACAGTTACTCTAATGCAATTCCCTCAGACCGTGGTTCAACAGATAGGGGTGCACCCCCAATTGCCGTGGCTGGAACTTTCCATCTGGAAGACTCAAAGCCAGGACAGGAGGGAGGCTGGCTAGGAGAGCAAGGTCTAGAATGTCCCTTCTGCATTCCACCGTCTGGGACTGTCTGGGACAGAAGATGAGTCCCCAAAGGCCTGGTCACATGGAGGTGTGTTTAGGGGAGAGTTCCACGTCTGTTGGGGGAAAGGGTTCAGAATGGGAACTAGATAGAAAGGAAGAGAGGACAGCTCAGAATTAAATTATAAGAACTCGGAGGCCTCAAAGTTAACTAGTCCCAGCAGACAGAAGAAAGGTAGTTTGCTTTTAAATCAGAATATTAACACCTTGAGCTCTGTGATACTGGACCCGTTAACAATTTCATTTGCACCGCATCTGCAGAGACAGGCTGTGACACAAGTCTCCACAGAAGTAACTGACATGTTGTCACAAATGGTTTTCATCAGAAGAAAGCAGCCTTTTGCATTTAAACACACCGCTAACGCGCACAAATACGGCGGTGTTGGGGGAAGGTGATTCGGGCACTAATAACTCACTCCACTTTCAGAGGCACACGTACTCAACTCAGAAACACACACCCAAAGGCTGTCCAAAGAGACTCTGGTGATGGTTTCCTGCTTGGACTGATTGGAAATCAATTTTAACAGAAAACCCATACGGCCCGCAGAGATGGGTAGATGGTCCACTTCAAAAGAACAAATAACCACCCTGACCTTTCTGCCAATGAGAATTGTTTCCCTCTCTAGCATGAAGTATGTGAAATACTAAACTTTTGAAACCGATCCCATCTTTGGAGTGATGGAGAGAAAGCTGCTAATCTGGGATCTAACCAAAATGTCCAGTAGTGAAAGAAACAATTAATGCATAACAGAACTCCCAAAACCCACTTGAAGGATTTCCGCAGGGATGAAAACAGTCAAAGGTACCGTGATCGTGGCGGAGGGCTGTGTTCAAGACAATGATTTGGCCTGGCACAGCCCAGAGAAGTTGAACACTTCAGGCAGAGATGCTGCTGAGAGGCTAAGAAAATGCAAACTAGTGGTGGGGTAGGGGTGGGGGCGCTATTTGCCGCTGAGTAGAAGACAATCAATTCCGGAGCAGAAAAGAAGGGGGAAAAGTTAAGCTGTTTTTATCTTTCCAAGTATTAGGAGTGGGCGCCATAATCACCTAACTTTAGCAACAGCACCAGCAGCTTTCACCAAGGATTTCGAGTGTGATTGCAGAGAGCCATCTTTTTCACAGATCAGCAAGCCACCCTTTCAAAGAGAACCCGTGTATGCACATGCATGCACACACGCACACACAAAATACACTGCATGTGACTAAAGGAAATGGCAGAGTCTGTGCATTAAAAGGGAAAAAATTCATTTACAAAAGCAAAGACCAGAATGCAAAATCAGTCCTTTTTTGAATAGCCACATCTAAAGGCGCTTCCTTTTTCCTACACCACTGAACTCAGGTGGTTTGTTTTGGGGGGTGTGTGTGTGTGTGTGTGTGTGTGTGTGTGTTTGGTTTAGTGTTAAGTACTAGGATGTTGTTAAAGAAAAAACTATGAATATTACATCAAAAGTGGTGGTGAGAAAAGATTTGTTGTACCTGTCTGTGTGCCCCACAGATCCTGATCAATTTAGGTTAAGAACTGTTCAGTCATTTGGGGGGAAAAAAAAGTCAAATAACAGTCATTGTTGAAAAGGCGGCTGCATCTGGAGAGAAGACTTTGAACTCTTGTCATTAACACATTCAAGTCTTAGGAAATACACAGCATCTTTCCTTCCCTAGCTGTTCGCTGCCAGCAACCCCGGACTATTTCAATCAAAAACAATGAAACAACAAGCCCTTGTTACAAACTGACATTACTTTTTTTTTTTCCTGTTAAGGTCTGCAGGGGAGATTGGGGCCCACACCAAGAAAGGCTGAAAAGCAAACAACAGTCCCTCACCCCAATAGGAAAATTCACCATCAACTAGTTGTATATATTATGTTACCACCACCACCGCCTCTGGCACTCACATTTACCCTGGGTCACTTGCCTCTGGATTTCACAAACTGACACATTTAAGGCAATTAAAGAAATAATAGCACCTGCAAATACAACCCAGACCATGCCATCCCTCCCAAAAAGAATACATTTCTTCCCCCAGTGCCTGAGCAGGAAAATCTAAGCTTCCTTCTTAACCTGCATGCACTGAAAAAGAGCAATTAAAAGTTGCAGATGAACTGCTGAACCTCCAGGATGCTTTAAGCCTTCTGATTATTAATTCTGAGGACTGAAGGCTGGTCCGTAATACCCAGAAATCCCATCCCCTCAACACTCCCAAAAGAGAGAGAGAGAAAGAGAAAAGAAAAAAAAATCTAGTTTTTACATAAAAATGCCTGGATACACAATGCCCAGATCTTTCTTTTCCCCAAGTGCCCCTACTATTTGACTTTTAACCAAGAATATCTAAACCCATCTAGAATATACAACCAGCATGCACGAGACTCTGGTCCTACAGCTGAGGATCAATGCACAGCAATTCAAGAAGCATGCATCATTCCAAAGGACTTTTTCCTTCAGCTTTTCACTTTCATTCAAAACACCAAACTGGTCCAGGCTGCAAGAAATAGTTAATCCCCAAGATACAACATCTTCCTCTTCTAGATCACAAAATAGTCAACATCAAAATTTTAAAAACCATGCTTCCCTCAATCTGCAATTCGTTTGTTTTTTTTTTTTTTTTAATTGAGGGAGGGAAGGGAATGGTTAGCAGAGCAGCTTTATATAAGCACTCACCTAAAACAGGCCGTCATCGGGAGCTAAGCTATTTATGCAGGATTCTTAAAATGGCGTCTGGCAACACTGCCTCATTCCTGTATTGAAGCTAAAATGGTAGCAGTTTGTTCAATAGCTGTAGCTCTTGTTTAAGCAGCCCTGCTAGTTTCAAAGCCACCTTCCTAAATATCAGAACCAGGAAAAGCTCAACCAGAGGACACCAGCAGCAACCCAACGTTTAGAAGCTTAGGGGAAAAAAAAAAAAAAAAAACCCTGCAATGACAGGGGGAGTTTGTGAAGTCACAGGTTCCTAAGGAAAAGCCTTCCCTCTCTCACATCCTGAGCCTTCTACCATGAGGCTCTGAGAGGAGGCCCCCTGGCCCTCGAATTAGGTGGGTGAAGGTTAGGAAATACGCAGCCCTGGGGCATAAACTGCAGGGAGGCAGGTGTCTGCGCAAAACCCAAGAATGTGAAGAGGGGGCAGGCAGGGCAGGGGAAGGAAGCCCACTTCCCCTTCTTGGTACATTACAGACCAGCTCTGTATCCACAGCAGAAGGGAGCCAGATAAAATGAACGTGCTTCCAGCACAACAGCACCCGAAAAGCCCAGCCCAAGGGCTGCACCCCGGTCTGAGGCCAAGGCAAAGTCAAAAGGCGGTGTACACGCCTGAAAACGGCCACCGAATACCCAGCCAGTCCTAGCTCAGCATCAAGGAAAGACAATCGGAGTCTGCAGACACCACGATAAAACATTCGCCCAGCCAATGCACAGGATACTCACAAATTAGATTTTTGTCCACCCCCAACAGAGCCCTGAAAATTAACAGCGGGTTTTGCAAAACCCGCTTTCAAAGGCCAAACGAATAGCCTCATAGTGGATAATGTAATTTACGGTTACAGGTCTGAGCATGGGCCTCAGAACTGCAGTGCTGTGAGTGGGGAGTTTCAAGGTGACTGCTTTTTAGCTCCAGGGGAGACAGGAGGGCATGGTGCCCAAGGCTGTGCCAGGGCGAGGACGGGCAGCTGGCTCCTTGCCGGCCGGTAGGTGGGTAATCTTGATGAGGAGGGACAGCCTCCCAGCACAGCTAGCTACAGGGCTGAAATGGCTCCCGCCTGCTTGTTTATCTGGAAGGAGATTGGGGAGGGGGAAGGGCGGCCATAGCCTAGGCAACCTGAAGCCAAGGGTGAATCCTTGCTTTTGCATTTAAGAGCAACCCAAGGGCTTCTAAACACATTCCCTTCCTAAAACCTCCGCTGTGAGGTGGCAAAGGCACTTTTGCGTGTCTTTCTTTTCAGGGTCAACCAGAGGCAAAGCCAGATCTAGGGCTTCTCAGCTGACAAATGTTTGTTGCCTCTGCCACAGGAGAGAGAAGGGGAAAAAAAGAAGGCAAAAGAAACAAAAAGAGCACACATTTGAAGTGTCTGGACTCAAGAAACCTACCTCCGCCTTCAGGGTTTTCTGGGTTACTGCCCTGGCTTTTTATTAAAGATTGACTCATTTTCCCCCTCTCCTATTTAAGACCTGAAGCTGTTTCCCGTTACCTAGGGAAAGAAAAGGGGGGAAGGAAAGAAAGGAGGGAGGAAGGGAGGAAGGGAGGAAGGGAGGAAGGGAGGAAGGGAGGAAGGAAGGAAGGAAGGAAGGAAGGAAGGGGAGGGCTATTGTTTTCATCCCTAATTTACAATCCAAGATGCCCCACTGTTTCTGACTCAAATCTTTGAGCTGATAATTGTAAAAGTAACTGGACAGGGCTCCAAGAAGCTAACCATGGTCGTACACAGCAATTAGAAAAACTCTGTAGAAAGTTTAGTGGGTGATTATATATAATTAATTCCTAGTTACAGACGGAACACTGACCATTTTCTGGAGCTAATAAAAGCAGTTACTCCCCCTCCCCCACATGAATGCCACTTAATTTCCCAAAGCAGAAAGTGAATCCATCCTGGAGGGTCTTGAAGGAAGAAAAAAAAGAAGAAAAAAGGGAGGGGGAGAGAGGAATCAAAAGCTCCAGTGTGTCTGTGTTTGTTCCTTGCAGCTGTGCACCCTCTTTGGGGACTGAGGAGGCAGAAGGAAAAGGGGAAACAGCCCAGTGTTCTGTCCCTCCCTCTGCAATTTGCCAACGTGGCAGAGAGACCATTCTACCTTGATATGAAAAACAAGGGGGGGCAGGGGGAGATGCCCTAAGAATGGACTGCAGGAGACTCTTCAGCTTGGTGGATCTGCTTTTCCTAAAAGGAACAAAGATGGTAGAAATTTCCAGAAGGCCCAGTCTCAATTCAGCCACTGCAATAGTCAATCTGTAACCTTTCCTCCCAGTCTATTGGTTCAAAAGCTGCAGAGAAGAGCCCCATTGGGCTGCTCTGTGAGCCAGCACTGCTGTGCCTACCTAGTCCTGCTGCATTGCAGACATTCATTTCCCCCCTAAGTGAAACTGGAAAATCATGCGCCTTTGAAAAGCAATTGACTTTTACAGACTCATGCTTGGTGGTGGCCACAGGACCCAGGGAAAGGGGTTCGCTTGGTCCAGGGCTGGGAATTTGCTGGGGCTGCACATTTGAAAACAGATCTTGGCTTTGCAAACCTGTGGGAGCCATTTTAATATGAGCTTTCAGAGCACAAATGCCTTGCCCTTAGGTTTCCTTCCAGCCCAACAAACACACCATTATGCAAACGTAGAAGGTACCAAACCAGGGGTCTTGTGATTAGATATTGCTTCTAGGGAGGCCACCAGAGCCTCAGTATGTAATTTCCATTTACAGCCAGGAGATAAGAACAAAGAGAACAACTCAGTGTCTGAACTTACTTGTGGGGGGCAGTAGCCCTGTTCCGTTTTAAGTACAGAAAACATCGTTAACTCCCTGCACTTTTACTCCAAGAAGCTGGCCTCACACAGGCTTTTTTCTTAACTTAGAATTGGTACATTTCTCATTATGAAGGTGCTAAAAACTGGACAGTAATTTAAAAGGGAAAAAAAAGATTAATTACTGACTCCATCAGGTTGGCATAACACAGCAATCGAACAGAGTTCCAGCATCGACAGTCACGCTGGATGGGTCTCCAGGCTGGAAACTGATGCAGTGGACTTCTAGGGAAACTCTGAAGCTAACGCTCAACAAGAGTCCACTTTTTTCCCCCACTCTGAAGTTCTAACTGCAACATTAAGAGATCAAGGGAAGTGTAAGAAGCGAGAAATAAATCATAAGTTAAAGGCAAGCGTGCATACAGATGTGTGTGGGTCAGACTTGGAAAAAGGCCGAATCTGTCGTGCAGTGAGTGCTGAATCAAGTTTGCTGGGGGTTGGGATTCTGCACTCAGTGTCAGTATCTTAAAACCTGATTCCTTCCACCACCATCCCCACACACACACCACCCCCCACACACACCACCACCCCACACACGCCCCCACCCCACCCCCACATACACACCCCCACCCCACCCCCACATACACACCCCCACCCCCTCCACCAGCAGCTCCTGCCCCACGCTTGCTTAAGGCTCTGTGACTCTCAGAACAAGCACTTTCTTATATTTCACAACCAGATCACCTACCCAGAGTTCTATCTAATATCCACACAAACCCCATGAAAGGTCTCCAGGTAAGTCACAATGCACTGCACATGTCTCCCCTGTCTGAGGGTTAACAGGAAGTGTAATCTTCGATCCTAGCTGCAGGTTCTCAGGCAAAACAGTGGATTCAAAGTCACCTAAAAATCAAGACACTATTAAAAAGCCCTCATTTGGTTCCTGCTAATGAAAAGCCCTCCACTGCCATAGCCAAGACCCCCTGCCACAAACAGACCCCAAGTGTTCGCCAAACTCTTTGTACATATGGTCACAGAGGAAATGGATAGCTTTACTTACCCAACATGTTCAAGCAACCGTCTCATTTTTCCACAGTTAAGAAGAGAGAACAGGCTGGCAGATTTGGGACTTGATCAAAAAGGAAATTTTTTTTTTAAACAGTTACATGGGATCATTAAAAGCACACACAACAACAACACAACCCAACAACTGAATAGGGAATGCTGTCATGAGCCACAGACATGATTTTATTTCCTCTGCACTATCACACAGAAGGGCAGAGGGTGATACAATGTAAAAAATAATAATAAAGGGGGAAAGGAAAAAGAAAACAAGGATGAAAAAATTACATTAGTTCATTGAAAATCATGCAAGAAGAGAGAGAGCTAAGGGATCCAAAAAGAGTCCTCACAGATTTATTGCAGGATGTTGTCCAACCTCCCCCCCCACCCCCACCCCCACCCCCACCCCCCATCCCTACTCCAAAAACTTCCTCCAAAGCCTAGAAAACACTTTCAGAAACATTTGCTGGCTGTAGGCTGGCTTGCAGAAGAACACTCTGTATCAACAGAAGTCAGGAAAAAAGGCTGAACAATGTAGTTTCAAGTGCAGAAACCCTGTAGGGAAAGAAAAGACCATGTAGACACCACCACCCACCTAGGCCCCAGGAGCCAGGCGCTCTCCTTAGCCCTGCTCTGCTGAAGGGCTTGGTTCTGTTTAAAAACACACGTCCTCTCTGGTCAAAACTTCGTCCAGCCTTCCCAGAACCTCTTTGGAGAGGAAAACTTGCCTGCTTTGCTGTCTGCCATGAGCTCTGCTTAGAGAGGAGCCTGCCTGCTCACCTTCCATTTTCTTCCCCCAGCAGGCATGTGACACAAGAGAAGACAATAGTGCAGGGGGGGAAACTGCTCAGAGAGAGAGAGAGAGAGAGAGAGAGGAAAGGGGGGGGAAAAAAAGAGGCTTCTTTTTTGGCATACCAGGATCTAGCTTCAAACTATTCCAGAAACACCATGTCCTGGTGGAAGAAAAGGTGTGCCAGGCCCTTGCCAGTTTGCAAAATCAAGCTGTGGCTCATGGCTCCTTAGCCATGTGACCCAAGAAAGCAAAAAAAAAAAAAAAAAAAAAAAAAAAATTCTCTCTAAACAGTTCCAAGTTAACCTAAGTGCTGTGGGGGTGAGTGTGGCACGGCCAGCCACAGAGAAATCACACTGCTCGCCCACAATTCGGATGTCTCAGAGGGAGGGGGAGAAAAGATGGTTAAAAAGTCGAGCTTACCTCTGTGGATGCATTGTTAACACTGTGTAATGTCAATACTTATAAAACATGGAGGACAGGCTCCTAGTTCTCACAGAAAAAGGGTTTGGCACTTCGGCTTGATGATCTGGCCGCCTAATAAGAGCTCATCCCCGATTGGCTGGCCCGGCAGAGCGGAGTGTAAGGCGGCCCGGGATTGGCTGAAACACTTCCTGAGCGATTATCTTTGTGAGGCTCTGGTGAGCAAGAGCCATCCTGTGCATAGAAAGAGACAGGCTAAGCTAGGCCTTTTGCAGCAAGAAAAACTTGGGAAAGGGGCCCCCAGACGCACTTGTCCCGCACCCTGGCTAGATTTCCCGGCACGGGCAAACCGGTGCAGCCAGCCTGACCTGCTCCAGCTAAGCCTGAGGCCCGGGGGGGCCCTGGGGAGAGAGTTTTTGGGGTGAGCTGAAAGGGCTCACCCTCACCTGCCCCCCACAGAAGCGGCTCCCTGCTAGGGGGAAGTCTGGCTGTTTTCTAGCACAATCCAGCAGAATCCAGCAAGGGGGGTGAGAGGCAAGTGAAGCCGAGGAGTGGGGAGCCCCAGGAAATGAGCCAAGCAGGAGAAAGGGGCTGAAGGCAGGCCTCTGTGGGGCTAGGGGCAGACAGACAGGACAGGCTAACCCCAAAAAATAGCTACAGAGCAGCTGTGGCTTCTCAGACTAGGACGGAGGATCGAGGCTGCTGAGGGGAGGAGGGGAACAGAGTGGTCAAGTTTGCATAGTCATTGTCAGAACGCCTCCTGGAAAAAGCAGGCCAGAGAGCCATTTTCCCCCGGCACAGGCTCCATCCTCTCTCTGGTCCCCCTCAGCCAGCACTCCCAAGGAAAAACCAAAGCGGGTTCCTGCCTCCCTGCCAGGATGCCAAGGGGCAGCCCCCCTTCTCCGGCCTTACCCTAAGAAAAGCCAACTGCGCTCCTAGCAGGCCACATGCCTAGACCTACGAACTTCCCTTCCCCTCCCGGCCCCCTCCCCCGCGGCCGAGGCCTGCTAAACCTGTCAGTTAAACAAAAATCTGACTTCCGTCTGAGCCTGCGATGCCTTCAGTTTCCTGCCTATTAACCCTCTCTCAGACTCGGGGCCTGGCTGGGAAAGACTAGGCCCTGGGATCGCAGAAAAGGCCTATGGAAAAATACCAGCTGCAGCTTCCCCTGGCAGATGCAGGGAGGGAGGGAGAGAGAGAGAGAGAGAGCAAGCCGCTGTCTCTCGCCTTTGCTTCCCAAGGAGGCGTGTACCTTCTGAATCCAGGGCACAGGCAGTGCCTCTCGGTCTGAGAAGCCATTTAAATCCAGAGGGAGAAAGCAAGATGTCAAACTCGGCGAGGGAACAAGAACCCCCATTATTAGTCAGGCCTACACCCACCAGTCAGGCCCTTGCTGTCACAATCTCCCCTGTATGTATGCACTTGGGGAGCTGGGCCCTCGGTGGGCAGATGAATCCCACGAGCTTTATAAGGGTTCTTGCTTAAATTTATTTCCAAAGAGAACGGCTTCTTTTTGTCCCCTAAGGCAGATGGAACAGCTTTTCACACACAGCCCAGAGCTTGGGAGCCCCCCCCCCAACCATCTCTGGCACTGCTGCCCAGTAAAATATTAACTAGTTTTTCAGAGCTGCTTATAATCCCACCCATTTCAATAGTATTAGGTGGTCTCTGCCTGCTTGCTCCCGAAAGCTGCCTTTGTAGTTGGTCTGTACCCTAAGAAGAAAAAAACAAATCAAAAGGATCCCAAAATGTCCATGCTTGCTTTCTTTTTCTCCTTTTTTTTTTAAGACAAGGTGCTTAATTAACAAGACTTTAAAAAAAAAAAAAACAGAAAGCCGGAACAACAGAAACTAAATAAACACCAGTGTTTAGAGGCTGGAGAAAGCTTCCAGGAGGGGAGGCAGCCATAGACCAGGAGGTAAAATTGTAGCCCAAAAGTGCCCCGACTCTCCTCCTAAAATTAGGACTCGTGAGCTTTCTGGTCCCACGCCCACTGGTTCCCACAAAGAGAACAGAGCTGATGGCCTGCCCTCCCTGCCCCCACGCCCCCCCACCATGGACAACAGATGCCCACCGTGTGTACATAAATTCTTCCTGCAGGGAAACCGATCGAACAGGAGCAAGCCAGGAATCGACACACAGTACACTGCAGGGGCAGCCCCCAGGCTTTATGACAAGGGAGGGGATTTTGTTGCTGCTGCTGTCATTGTATTTTAGGCTAAAGAGGCCAGGATGCAGGGAGGGAGGCCTCCACCTCCACGGGGCCAGCACTCCGGACAGTGGGCCTGGGCCACGCCCGGAGGGAGAGGCCTCCTCTTCCTGGGGATGGAAGCTGGGACGGGGAGACCAAATGGGGGACAAGAGTCGAAGGCCAGAGCTAATGAGACTGTGCTTCCTCCACCACCATCCCGTGGGAATACCGTTTGTTTCTGCGGGTGCTGCCTTAGGGGAGGGGGGGGGCGGACAAACAAATGTGACTGTGAGTTTGCGGCAGATTTTGTGTGCGGCTAACTTCATGACCCAATGAGGAAATGTGCCCCTGGTGCCGCATGGTGGATTTTAACCCGGGATTAAAGCTTGTTGCATAAGCAGCTGCAGCATCCTCCCCCTCCCTCCCCTCCGCTCTCTGATCACTTGATCACTTGAAATGTTTTCTGGGGCAAAGAGCAGGAAGCTGCAGGCTCATTCTGGCAACTCAGCTCTGTTTGAGGAATGCTGTCGGCATTCGGGCAGGTTTGAGGTTATCTGGAAAAGAGCATTCGGGCTGGGGACAGAGACAAAGGTATGGTGGCAGATGGAATCCTGGGACAGTGATGGATGGAGAAGGAAGGCCAGGGCAGGCCCACTAAGGGCCACTGCTGGGCTTGATGGAATGTGGCTGATAAGAGGCCAGCCCGATGGTGCTGGTCTGCACCTAGAGATCACTCAGCGGCCCTTCTCAAACCCTCCCTGCACAGAGGGGTCCCAACAGCCGCCCAGTGCCCAGTGCTCACAGCGGGCCGGGCACTGGCCTTACACTCCCTGACTTCAGCGGATAGGGAGCATTGTTACAGGCATGGAACGGAGCCCAAAGAGGTGAAGTGAGCTGCCCAAGGTCACATAGCTGGCAAGGGCTAGGGATCAGACTACCGACCCAGTTATGACTCCACATCCGCTAAGCCCTGCACCTTCCCTCACTTCTAAAGAAAGAAACCAAAGAGAAGCCTGAGCTGTGTGCTTTCTCCAGGAGGTCGACTCCTTTGACAGTGAGCTGTAAGTCCTGAATGATGGCGCTGGAAGAATTTCAGATCAGACTCAGCAAAGGCCCTGAGCAGCCTCCTCTCCCAACTTCATCAAGGCGTCAAGGGGATCACTTTGCCATCTCTAAAACCAGGCTTACATATTCCTTGAAGTCAGTGTTTCTCAAGCAGGGGTGGCTTTGCCCCCCCGGGGGATATGAGGGTAATGGCTGTAGGTCTGGGGTTGTCACAGTTCGGAGGAAATGTGCCACTGGCATCTAGTGGGTGGAGACCAGGGACACTGCTAAACATCCCTCGGTGCACGGGACAGTCCCCACAACAAGGAATTATGTGATCCAACCGTCCCATTAGGCAGAGGTAGGGAATCCTTGGCTTACATTTAAAGAAAAAAAAAAGTCCAACCATTATGCCTCTGTATAGAAAAGCCAGCACAGGCCCAAACAAGCAGGTTCCGTGGTGATATTAATAAGCAATGAGCTAATAAAAATAGATTAAGCCTGTCTTTCTTAATATTCCCAGGAGACGGAGAGAATCGGGGGGACAGAATCAGGCAGAAAGAAGGCAGGCAGAGAGTCTCAGTGATAACGCTGGTCTCCAAGGAGAGGAAGGGCTGGCCCCAGCTCCCTTCACCAGGCACCCCAACTAGCGGAGGCCCAGCCTCCCCGAAATGGCTCTCCACTGCCGCTGGCCCGCAGCCAGGCGAGCAGCAGGAGAAGCGGCCTCGGCAAGCTGCATCCCGAGATAGCCCGTTGGGCTGCCTATGAAAATAAGCACGCTTGGAGTTATCGGCCTCACGCTAGCAGCAGGCCTCGCGGTCCGTTATGCAAAACGACGGGATTGAGGCAGGGAAGTGTTTTAAATATCTTGTTCTGTTTTGTTCCTTTCTGGCCAATCGGAACTGAGGCCTACGGCAGGCACGGAGACCAGAGGGCTCCCCTTCAGAACGCGGAGTCATGTTACAGCCACAAAGAGGCAATTAGGACTCCCTACCTTGAAGAAGAGGTGTCCCCAGGAAGGGTTTTGTTTTGGGTTTCGGTTTTTTTTAACTTCTTTCTAGGAGGGACTGGCAGGATTAGGCAAATGGAGGGAGACGGGAAGGACAGGGGGGGGATGGTAGAGGACCGTCAGGCAGATGGCCACAGTGTGGGTGGGGGGAGATGTGAGGGATGCAGAACCAAACTGAAAATCCAAAGAAAGATGACTCAGACCTCCACTTCCCTGCTCTTTTATTCCCGAGCAGTTATTATGGAAAGAAGAGCAAACAGGTCTTCACTCTGTTTGTTTCTCTCTCGCGCTGGACCAGTGGCAAGGCCTGGAGACATTTCTAGTTGTGACATCTGGAGGAAGACTGTGCTACTGGTGTCCAGAGGGCAGAGACCAGGGATGCTGCTAAACAGCCCAAGATGCAAAGGGTGGCCCAGCACCACCCACAACAAAGAACTAGTCAGCTCCCAAACTCACGAATGCCAAGGTTGGGAAAACCCTGAACTGGGGTGAGAGCTTCCACGAGGCAACGGGCTAGTCTGAATTCTGCACCACTGTGCTCTCAGCATCTAACGTTGTGCTGGCTATGTGTCAGAGTTCAGTAATACCTCGTCCCCCACCCGGATGGTCTCCTGCTTCTGCCCTTGTAAATGCTTGTGCACGGGCACACCACATACGCACACACAGAGGCAGCCCGTGGTCCTTTTGTAACAAGTCAGACCTCATCCCTCCTCCGCACAAAGTCCATCAGTGGCTCCCACCTCACTCAGACTAAAAGCCCAAGGGCTCCTGGGACGCACTCCCCTGCAGCCACTCCGATCATCCACCTGTTCTTTCCGCCGCCTCGGCTTCATTCCCTCCTTCCCCTAGGCCTTTGCACTTGATCTTGCCTCTGCCCCTCCCCCCAGCCCATCTCCCCACTCCCCCAAACCACCTAACAGTAAAGCCATTTCCCTCCTCTAGCCTCACATGTCTGTTCCTTCCTTCCTGCCTTCTCACCTGCTTCTGAAAGGATTCCCCAGCCCCACGCGCCATCTCCTCCCCTGCTCCCCCTAGCAGATGCCTTTCTGCCTGTGCCCTGGCACTTTAACCTTTTTCCTTCCTTCCCCACATCAAGCAGCAGAACGGTGCAGCGGTTGGACGTGCGGCTGCTGGCATCAGACTGCCTGGGTGTGAATCCAGCCGCCCCACTTGCCAGCTGGGGAGTCTTGCTTGAGGTTCAAAATTCTCCCTGTGCCTCGATTTTCTCATCTGTACAATGGGAGCCATCAGGACACCTACCTGGAAGCACTGGATGGACCAGTCCTATCAAGAACACAGCACAGCCGGTACTTGCTTAGTTGCTGTTGTTGCTTCCCTCTCTGCTTGCTCTTAAGAAGGTATTTTCTAAACGCTTCCAACTCAGTTTTCTTCCTCTTTCACCATCCAATTTTGCAAAGGATGATACTGGTAAACACTAATAGCTGCCCTGGCTGGTGTAGCTTAGTGGATTA
>CM052547.1:83503480-83620172 GCA_028533065.1 Trachops cirrhosus
GAAGAAGAAGAAGAAGAAGAAGAAGAAGGAGGAGGAGGAGGAGGAGGAGGAGGAGGAGGAGGAGGAGGAGGAGGAGGAGGAGGAGGAGGGGGAGGAGGGGGAGGAGGGGGAGGAGGGGGAGGAAGGGGAGGAGGGGGAGGGGAGGAGAAGAAGAAGAAGGGGAGGAGAAGGGGGGAAGGGGAGGAGGAGGGAGGAAGGGGAGGGGAGGGGGAAGGGAGGGAGGGAGGAACAAAGAAAGAAAGTGAGAGATCACTAGAGATCACTTTATTCTTGCAGCTATTATTCCACAAACACTTTTGCATTATTCAACCCTCTTTCCAATGGCTCATCTCCAGAGAGATCACCACAGGTGTCTGGACACAAACATTCTAGCAGCCGGTGCCCTTAACAGCAGAGTTGCATTCATTCAAGTCAACACATTGAAACCTAGCGTATTTGTTGACTCCGAGAAGTTGGTGACACATTTCGATGCTCTATGTCCCTGACGAAGCCATTTCCACGTGACTCTTGTGCTTCAGACCGTCCACTGGCTTCCCAGTTCACTGAGTCAAAAATTCAGAAGACTCGTTGTAGCCCACAGGCCGACTGTACCCTGGCCCTTAGTTACTCCTCTCGGTCTCTGTGCTTTCTTTCACTTCCTCAAAGTTGCATCGAGCCCTTTCCGGTCTTGTCCTGGGTTAGTCAGAACTCTTTTAGTTATGAGAGACGGAAACCGAATTCAAAGTGGCACAAGCCCAAAAGAGAGTATGTTGGCCCCTGCAGTGAAAAAGCACCAGAGAAGGCTGGATTCGGGAGCGGACGGCTCTAGTCTCCATCAGTTGCTTTTAGTCTCTGCTGTATTACCTTCATTCTCAGTCTCCCCCAATGAGAGGTGAAGCTGTGTCTAAGCTTGCATCCTAATTAGCTACCCTGGTGGGAGGAATACTCTCACTTCCTCCCAATTGCAAAGGTCCTGTGGATAACACTCACTGAATCAGCTGGGCTATTGCTCCCGTAGCTTCTGTAGTAGCCATTGTAGATGGCCTCTCTCAGCTTCTACTCTTAAAACTCTTCTCCTAGCCCTGACCAGTGTGACTCATCCAAGTGTCGTCCTACAAAGCTGAAAGGTCACCGGTTCGATTCCCAGTCAGGGTAGATGCCTGGGTTGTGGGTTTGGTCCCCAGTTGGGGTGCTTCTTGCAAGAGGCAACCAATTGATGTTTTTAAAAATTTTTTTATAGATTTTATTTATAGCTTTATTTATTTACTTTTAGAGAGAGGGGAAGAGAGGGAGAAAGAGGGAGAGAAACATCAATGTGAGGTTGCCTCTCACATGGCCCCCACTAGGGACCTGGCCTACAACCCAGGCATGTGCCCTGACCGGGAATCGAACCGGCGACCTTTTGGTTGGCAGCCCACACTCAATCCGCTGAGCTACACCAGCCAGGGCCCAACTGATGTTTATTTCTCTCCCTCTCTCCCTTCCTTCCCCTCTCTCTAAAAATAAATAAATAAAATCTAAAATAGCCGGGCTCCTTTTGTTGCACAGTAAGTGTGCTTTTCAGGGTGACTGTAAGACATCTCTAGGGTTTCATAACATTTATTGTATTTTAAGCCAATTAAATATCCAAGTTCCTAAGATGAGAAAACTTTGCCAAAATAAGCACTAGGAGGAGGTAGACCGAGTATATATTTTATTGATTATTAAAATAAAATATATTTTATTGATTATGCTATTACGGTTGTCCCCATTGTTCCCCCTTTGCTGCCCTCCACCCGGTACTCCTATTCCCTCCAGCAATCCCTCCCTTGGTTCACGTCCATGGGCTGTGCATATGAGTTCTTTGGCTTCTCCATTTCTTATACTGTTCTTGATATCCCCCTGTCTATTTTGTAGCTGCCATTTATGCTTCTTATTCCCTGTACCTTTGCCCCCATTCTCCTTTTCCCCCTCCCAGCTGATAACCCTCCAAATGATCTCCTTATCTATCATTATCTATCCTTATTTATCAGAACAGGAACAGTCCTGTTCTGGTTGTTTGCTTAGTTTGTTTCTTTAGATTCAGTTGTTGATAGTTGTGAATTTGTTGCCCTTTTAATGTTCATAGTTTTGACTTTCTTCTTTTTCTTAAATGAGTCCCTTTAACATTTCATGTAAAAATGGCTTGGTGATGATGAACTCCTTTAGCTTTACCTTGCCTGGGGAGCACTTTATCTGCCCTTCCTTCTAAATGATGGCTTTGCAGGATAGAATAATCTAGGTTGTAGGTTCTTGCTTTTCACCACTTTGAATACTTCTTGCCTGCAAAAGATTCTTTTGAGAAATCAGCTGCCGCCTCTCCCTGTCTCAGCCCCTCCTACCTGTCTAGATGAATGTGGCTTCTTTAAATCCCTGGTTGCGGGACTTCCATACGGCTCGATTTTCTGACAGTTCTGGGTGTTGTTTGATTTGAGGTCTACTTGTAATTCTTTCTGTGGTTGCACGAGGAGGTGAAGCGTATTTACCTACGTCTCCATCTTCATTGGATAAATAACCTCAGCCCCGCCAGGGAAGACACTGTGAATTGTCCCAAGTATAGTGCATGCCTTCTTCCACATCATTTAGGTCTCTGTAATTTGTCATTGCTTTCAATTATGGCCAAAATGAATCTAAAGGATCTGTAGCTCTATTTAATTTTTTAAAAATGCATGTAGTGAGCTCTGGCCAGGTGACTCAGCTGGTTGTAGCGTCATCCCGACGCACGGGGGCTGCAGATTTGCTCCCTGGTTGGAGCATCTGCTGGAGTCAACCAATGAGTGCTTGGGTGGGAAGAGAAACAACTCAGTGTTCCTCTCTCCCTCCCTTCTTCTCTCTCTCTAAAACTCAATTTAAAAAGTTAAAAAATATGCACATGAAAAAAGTAAATGATTTTATTAACCATTGTCACCTCAATACATTCAATTAGAAAACAAACAAAAATATTTTATTGAAGGTGTTGGCAGCTACACACTTGACTATAATTGTCCAAATGTATAGAAAGATGCTCTTAAAAGGGGCGATTTTTACTGTGTGTAAAGTATTGTCAAAGCTGGGGAGAGAAAGAAAAAAAATTTAAGTGTAAAGAAAAAATATCTGTAAGTCAGGATTCTCTAAAGAAACACGACTAGTGGAAGAAGTATGCATAGATTTATCACAAGGGGTGGGCTCACGTGGTAATGGAGGCCGGCCAGCCCGAAGTCTGGAGGCTGATGTCTCAGTTTGAGCCCCTTGATTCGGGAAGGTGATTCAGAAGAGCAGGGTTCAAACCTGGGTGCAGGTACCCCTAAGAGCCACGAAGAGAGTTTAGGGACTCGGTTTATGCTCCTCAACCTCCCTGTGTCCCTTTCTCACCAGCCTTACTTTCCTGCCGCTCCTCGCACAATGGCCCTTGTCCCCCTTCACAAAGGAAAGTCACAGCTCCCACTCCTGACTTTTCCTGGGGTTCATGGTCTCAAGGTGAAAAGCTTCCAGGACTCTGCACAACAGGGCAATCTCAGGTCTCGGTGGCCATGATTCTCCTTTAATCTGTCCAGAAGAAAATTTGCAAAACTACTCGATGTCAACACTTTACGGTCTCAGGAAATTAAAAAAAATTAATTTAATTTTAATTCTTAAACATAGTATTATTTTCAAGAAGTACACAAGAGTGATCACAAAGAGACTTTAACACATAAATACGTAACACATTAGGGTAAACGTTTGATGGGGGGAGTGGAATGTATATTAAAGAACCAAGGGGACGGACAAAGTAAAAGATCCATTCTGTTCACAGCTTCTTTCTAATGGATGATAGCGGAAATCAAATTATTATGGAATTGGTATTCTTTTGGGATGATTTCAGTGTAATGAAACTGTTTTCAGATGTCAATATTTACAGTATGCCAACATTACATCCTTTTTAACTATTTAATGTTTTTGACTTTTAAAAAATGTGCACGTATTTACATGGTTTTTGAAAATACCTCGAGACTAGAAGTGACCGAAGAGCTGGAAGACAAGCAGGACAGGGGAAGAGGAAGGCAGAAGGCCCAGCTTTCTGGCTTGGTGCGTGTTGATGGGGGACTTGACAGTCAGAGGGCTGACGGCCGGGAGGGGACGCCAGGGCGGAGGGCCTTAGCCCATGATGGGTTCAGACCCTGAGAGCAGCGGGGCTCTGGATAGCTGCCCCAGTGGCGACAATACAGAGGCGTGGCCGGCAGAGAGGGGGCCCAGCTGGCATTTCCAAGGCTTTCCTGCACGCTCCTGCGTGGGGCAGATCGTGACCAGCCTCACCCTGCAGGAAGGCTGTGGGGATGGGCAGCCTTCCCAGGGCCTGGGGTGGAGGTAGCAGAAACTTAGGGAGGCCCCCAGCACTGGGCCAAGGAGGGGTGCAGTCTGCTTCATAGACTTAGGCAGAAGGGGGAGAAAGCCCTGGTGTGGGACCCAACCACACTCCTTGGAGGATACCCGTCAGTACCCAGCCAAAGACTAGCGGAGGCCAAGGGTTCCCTTTGTCCACAAGAAGGGATAGATACAGGGCCCTGACTGGTGTGGCTCAGCTGGTTGGGCATCGTCCCGAAAAATGAAAGGTCGAGAAAAGGTCAGGGCACATGATTGGGTTGCAGGTTCTTCCCTGGTTGGGGGCTTGTGAGACGCGACCTATTGATGTTTCTCTCTCTTTTTAAAAAATTATTTGTTTATTTATTTTTAGAGAGGGGAAGAGAGAGAGAAAGATAGGGAAACATCAATGAGTGGTTGCCTCTCTCATGCCCCCTACTGGGGACCTGGCTTGCAACCCAGGCATGTGCCCTGACTGGGAATCAAACCGTCGACTCTTTGGTTCGCAGGCTGTCATTCAATCCACTGAGCCAGGGCTGATGTTTCTCTCTCACATTGATGTTTCTTTCCCTCTCTTTCTCTCTCCCTTCCCCTCTCTCTAAAAATAAATAAATAAAATTTAAAAATAGTAAATTAAAAAAGAAAGAAAGAAAAGGAACAAGAAAAGGACAGATACAGGACTAGGAAAAACAGCAGGTCCCCACTGATGCTGACGACAGTACTCGTGGAGGTTAAAGAGGCAGTCTGGCCTCACCTGACTGTGAACTTGGTTCTTTTAGCAGCAGGAATAATCATTCTCATTTTGTGTGTCGTGCACACTTGCTATGAGAATCCAGAAGCAAAATGTTTCTGATTCAAGATGCTCTTTTTCTTCTGAGACCTCAGTGACTTTCCATCCAATTCACAGCGCCCCCCCTCCTTAGACCTGAGGACATGCAGATTGGAATTCCTCCCTCCTGTCTCCCCAGATTCCTTCCTGCATAGTCCCCGGCCCCTGCACTGTTCCGTGCCAGCTGCTCTTTCTTATGGCGTGAATTGTCCCCACATAGTAGGGGCTGGAGAGAAAGGCAGTGCTGGGGGAGAAAGCAGGCACTGATTTAGGCAGCCCTGAAACCTGAGCCATGAAACCAAACCACTGTGCTCTATTATCACCTGGAGAGAGGGGCTGCTCCTGGGACAGCCGGAAGTAAGTGGTAAGCTGGGTTTTCCAAGTGAGAGTTCAAGGAAGGTTAAGATGTCCTCTCACGTTATGAGATGTAGGGAGGGTATTGTTCCTGACCAAGGAGGCCACTCAAGACAGATGCCTTTGCCGGTCCACGTAACCAGCACTGTGTGCATTGGCTGCTGTGGGTCACAGTCAGGCTTCCTTCCTGTCAACCCAGGGAAGACTCGTGCTGGGAGACCAGAGGCAGGAAGCAAGGGGCGCCCTAATTCCATTACCCTGCAGAAATTAGGTTCAAATGCTCAACTAGAGGGGCGTAGGAGCTGAGGGAAGGGGGAGTGGATTCCAGGCAGCCCCATCCAGCTCACCTTTCCCGTCCCTGCTCCTTCTCCACCGCTCAGACCAAACCCTCTGCTCAGAGACTGCAGCTGTGAACCCTCGGTGCTTAGCACAGGGCAGGCCCCGGGCCCACTGAGACTTCACCTCACCTCTGACAGGCCTGGGCACCGAAAGTCAGCTGCAATGCTGGGAGCCCTGTGTTGGTATTTTTTTCTTTTTCCTTTTTGTAATTTGAAAGTGGAAGTGGCTTGGGCTGCTCTCAACCTACGAGAGACGAGGTTTTTAGCTGGGAAGGCCTGGCCTACTTCCCTCTCCACAGCCTCGCTCTGCCTCCTGTCCTCAGCCCCCCAGCAAGGTCGGAGGGGGGACCCTCAGAAAGATGGTGTCTGGGCTTGGGTTCCTCCAGAAGCTGACCACAGACAAAGATTCCGGTGCAACGGTTCATTTGGGAGGTGGTCCTGCCAGGCGGGGAGGGAGGGGGAAGCCTTCCCAGGTGACCTCTGTGAGCAAGTGGGGTTTCTCTGGGGGCTTCTGGAAGGTTCCGAGACACATGGAACACATCTCATGTTTGCCCCCCCGAGGGGTGAGCACCAGCAGTGTTGCTGAGGGCTGCTCCTGGGACAGTCCCCAGCACTCCGGCCTGCCCCGAACAAGGTCCATACGTGCCAGAGACCATTCTCAGGTGGAGAATCACAAGGGTGTGCAGTAGAAGCCCCCTAATCTCTGTGGCTCATTTCTGGTTTGGGAGGGGCTCTGGAAACTGCAGTCACCCAGGGACCTGGAGGATCATGAAGTGGCCACCATCTTGAACACTGTGGGTGACCCGACCAGAGGAACAGAAAGCTGTTTCGGAGAGTCCTAAATTGGCAATTGACGCTCCAGCCAGGGGTGACCTGTCTTTTCCACTCACAGCTCATTGGCCAGAATTCGTCACGTGGCCCCACCCAACTGCAAGCGGGGAGAAAGTGCCCGCCCACCTGAGCCTGGATGGCAGTGAGCTGGCTGCTCTAAGTATTCTGGCCAAAGAGTCCGTGTTTTTTTCCGTAAAATAAAAGACACATTTTTCATTTTCACCAATAACTTCATTGATGTGGATATTCTGAGTATGTTGGCTATTTCCTGTTATTGGCTTCTAGGGGGTAGAGGCCAGGGGTGCTGCTAAACATCTCCCAATGCATACGATAGCCCCACAGCAAAGAATGATTTGGCCAAAATGTCAGTAGTACCAGGAAACTTTGCAAATCACTTTTGACACATCTGATCAGTCACGGCACCTTCTCCATACACTGCACAAATCTTTTTTTGCATTTCAGTTGCATTTTTACCTTTCTTGAAATAATAAAGCATAATATGCTGAAAATGTTGCGCATCTTTTTTCCATCTTCAGTATTAAAATGGCTACACAAAAATTTACCGATTCTGATTTTTTAAATTTTTTAAAAGATTTTATTTATTTATTTTTAGAGAGAGGAAGCAAGGGAGGGAGAGAAACATCAATGTGTGGTTGCCTCTCCCACGTCCTCTGGAACTGGGGACCTGGCCCACAACCCAGACTTGTGCCCTAGACTGAGAGTGGAACCGGCGACCCTTTGGTTCACAGGCTGGCATTCCATCCACTGAGCTGCACCAGCCAGGGCTGATAAGTACTTTTTTAATGCATGCTGGTATGACAGCTGTCACAATACAATCTAACAAAATTGTTTAGAATGAAGTTAAAGACAACCAAGCACTACTAGAGCCGTCCTACAGAAACAGCGTAACAGACTTTTTGGCCACCCCGATATTACGACTTCCACAGGCTCCAGTGATTACAAGGGAAAGCACAAGCTTGTGAGCATTGTATGCATCAGACCTTCTGAGACGGTCCGCTCCCAGCACCTGCTCTTTAAGCAATCAGGTGAACTGCCGCATTGGCCCCACATTCCTGCCGTTCAACTCATGGTTGAGCTGAGCAGGGAGGGCGTCCTGTGGGAGTCACGCCCTCCCCCCAGTCGCCTCGTGGCCTGCTTCATTCCCTCATGTTTATTGTTCGGTGCCTGCCTTCACCTCTAGAGGGGTCAGGGACATGTCTGTCTTACTGCCTAACATTTCCTGAAACTTTTTACCACTCTCCTGCTCGCCTCCACTGCTACGCCGCGCTGTCCCCTTGCACACGTGCCAAGGCCGTTGCACCTGTAGTCCCCTCTGCCGAGAACACTCTCCCTCCAGAGCTCCTGACTTGGTGCAGATGTGCGTCCTCGTGTTGAAGACGGCAGAGCCACATAATGGAAATCCAGGGATGTGGATTCCTGCATCTTCAGTTGGAGGAGAGAGGAGATGCTCAGGAATTTATGGGAGCATGAATCATGCTCCTGTTGTGCCAAACCACCCAGATTTGGGGCTGATCCATCAATGACCGTGGTGGTACCCTAACTAATAACTGAGTGCGCTCACATTCAGGGGTGAAGCATTTGCAAGCCCACGTTGTCCGCACAAGGGAAACCAGGATCTGCAATCAGCTTTATCAGGGATGATGGTGACCCTTTGCTCTCCCTCGGACACCCACATTGTCTTTCAGTTTATTCTGAATTTGGGGGAGGGAGGAGGTTGCTTAGGAAGAGCCCTAAGATCCCAACAGCAAGGCCCAACTAAGTGTTGATGACGAGAAGGGAGAGACAGGTTCCAAACCCACCAAAGGACATCAATGCGACCGCACAATTGTTTTCCAGACAAGAGCAAATTGAACTATTTTTTAATGTCAAGAGCTAAATAGCCTGGAGAAAAATGTAATATATTATAAACAATAAGCAACAGCCCTAGACATAACGTCAATCCCTTTCAATATAATGGCATGGAGAGTCCTGGCGTAACATTCCTGTAGTGTTGTGATTTATAAGAAATATATGTTTGGTTATTCAGATGACCGGAGTATGTTTCTCATATGTACTTGGTCTTCATCAACCATTCCTGGCTCGCAGCTTGGAATTTCTTCAGTGTTGAGAGTGGAAGAGGTGTCTGTTGTTATGTGAACGAAGTGAACAGGAAAGCTCGGAAGGATGAGGGCTGGCTGCCAGTGAAGTCGACCGTGTGATTACAGGGTTGTAACTTTCCACCCCCCAACCCCCCTCTGGGGAGAGAGAGGGGCCGGAGGTTGAATCCATCGCCACTGGCCAATGATTTAGTCAATCATGCCTACGTAATGAAGCCTCCATAAAAACCCAAGGGGACATGGTTCGGAGAACTTCCAGCTTGAGCACGTGGAGATGTGGAGAGAGGGTTCTGTCTGGAGGGGGCGGGCATGGAATCTCCACGCCTCTTCCCACCTACCTTGCCCTATGCATTCCCTTCCATCCGACTGTTCCCGAGTTATATCCTTTTGCAATAACTCAGTGATCCAGTAAGTAATATGTTCCTCTGAGTTCTATGAGCTATTCTAGCAAAAATAATCAAACCCAAGGAGGGGGCTTGGGAAACTCTGATTTATAGCCAGTTGGTCACAAGTACAGGGAAGCACCTGGACTTGCGATTGGCTGTGAGTTGGAGAGGGTCGCTGGGACCTCCAATCTGTGGCCAGTGGGCCGGAAAAGCACAGGTGACCTGGGCTTGCAGCGGGGCTCTGAAGTGTGTATGTGTGTTTGCGGGGAAGGCAGTCTTGTGGGACCGCAGCCTTAACCTATGGAATCTGATGTTGTCTCCGAGTAGATGATGTCAGTGGAATGGGGTCTAGAAACCCAATTTAATTTCTCACTTCTAAACTAGTACCTTTGTCGAGTTACTGCTCTCCTGTCCTCTTAAACAGAGTGATGGCTATGTGTTTTTAGGGACCGGAGCCTCTGATTTGAAAGCCTTTCCCTAAACTTATTTAACTCTATCTTTGACTCAGAAACGCTCCAATTGCATTTCCACAGCGTCTGTGTTAATTAATGACGTTGCTTCAGACTTAGAAAGAGGGAATTGGCAGGCCATCCCCTGGCCTTTTCTTAAACAGGGAGTGTGCTAACAAGTGCTGGCAGCTTAACATGCAGACCTCACCTCCTTGGGAGCTTTCAACCTGCAGTCACGTCCTGAAACATTACCCCGGAGGCTGCTCTAAGCCACTGGGCCTTTGATCGTTCTCCAGTAAGGAGGGACACATATACTCAGATTTCTCAACTGAATTCCTGGAAAACAGAGCCTTTAAGCTGCGTGAAGCTTGGGCACGTGACTAGTAAAAACCAAGCACTTGCCTCATAGACTCTCATAGTTGCATTATCATGTAATGGGGGTTGTTGCCTTATTATGTGATGCTACATTCTATTATTTTATATTGTATTTTATTCATTTGTTATCTACCATACAAGAATTAAAACTCTCTGAGTATGAGCCTACAGGAAGTATTCATGATATGTTTTTGGAAGGAATAATTGAGTGATCTGCTTATCATTCAAATTCAAAGCAGTTTAAAGAAAAAAAAAGTCAGAATTCAAAAGTACGTTGTTAGGGTGAAAAACTGGAGGCAACTTAAAGGTCCATTAATAGGGGAATGGTTATACTATTTAGTTATGGTATATCCATGTTTTGGATTAGGGATCACTTAGAATATGTTAGGTTGAAGGTAACAGACAATTTAATCCCCTGGCTGAGGGGGTCATGGGAAGCAATTGCTTATAGTCCTAGAAAATTCACAGAACCATGGGCCTTGGTTTGGGTTTGGTTCAGTGGCTTGATGACGCTGGGGGAGGGCCTAAGACTGGTGGTTGTAGTACAGGACTATTTTAAATTGACCTAGAACAGTGGTCTTCAATCAGAGGCTATTCTGCCCTCCAGGATATATTAGTCACTGTCCTCGGATATTTTTGGTTGTCACTACTAAGGGGGGAGGGAAAGTGCTCCCGGCATCGAGTGGGTGGAGGCCAGGTTGCTGCTACACACCCTTCAATGCACAGAACGGTCCTCACTGCAGACTTATGTAGCCTAAAATGCCAATAGTGCTGAGGTTGAGAAACCCTGTTTTAGAACATTTTAATTATGGTAAGGGGATGGGAATCAAGAATTACTTGCATAGTTAAAAGCTGATTTTTTTAAGAAAGCATACAGTGGATGCTGTGATCCGCTGCCCACCTCCTTCAGGCGGGACCCAGTCACTTACCACCACCCCCCGCCCCCCGCCGCCAGCTGCTGGGACTGTGGCTGCTGATGACTCATGTTTCTGATGAGTCCCTCTTCAGAAATTGCCCTTTGCTGAAAGAAGCTGCTTGGCCAAAATTATGAGTCCTCTCCAAGGGCAGCCTTTAGCTTTGAGACATTTCAGCCCTTTTGACATTGTGGGATGATACTTCTCTGTCGTGGGAGGCTGTCCTGAGCACTGTGGGGTGTTTAGCAGCGTCTCTGCCTGCACCCACCAGATGCCAGGAGCAGCCCTCCTCCAGCTGCACCGACCAAAAATGTCTCCGGACATTGCCAAGTGTTCCCTGGGGGCAAAACTGGTCCTCCTTCCTGAATGAAGGCCCACTGCCATTATCGAGTGCCTGATAGATGCAGCGATAGAAAGCCGGTTCCAGCCTCAATGTGGACGATCATCTCTATGGCCATCCCAGCTTTAGAGCTCCGCCTGGGATGGGCTGAGCCTTTCATTACAGTTGCATCATTGGTCAATTCTCCCTCTACGCAGTCCTTCTTCTGTATAGGTGTTGTTTTCAGGAGCTCTCCTCAATAAGCATTCTATCTGCAAATCTCCCTCCCCCAGTCTGTTCCTTGGGACAATGGATACAAGACCCAAGATTACCATCGGAGGGGTTAAGTGACCTCTCAAAGACCCCTCAGCAGATGAGACATAGAGTCAAGACTATATATCCTGTCTCTTTACACAGAAATGGTGCTCATAAGCATCCGACTTTGTGGCCTTGTTAATACTGGGCTCTGAGGACACTACAGTTCAGTGAGCTCCGACTTTCCCAACCCCACACCTACCCCATGGGCTTCTATTACTGCAGGAGCAGGAGAAGAATGCATAGAATGTGAAACCTAATGGCATTAACTCAATGCATTTCCCTTTGTGGTTCCTAAGCTACAGACCTTACACGTGTGCTTGTCTGCGGGCTCTTCCAGCCGGCTGACAGGCCGCAAGTCCAAACACGGAACATTTCAGCCACAAGGACGCAACTGCACAGAAGCCTTCTGTTCAGAGAACTTCTTTCTTTGGATAAAAATATGGGTGTGAGATTAAAGGTCCATATATAGATCGTGGTTGGGTCAAGGTCATTTCTCAGTGTGATGGTCTCTTTCTGACAACATGGGACAGTTAGGGAGGTTAGTGTGGCCTGGTCTGGTGTGAGAGCTCTTGCCATAAGAATAATTAATAATAACACACATTATTATAATTATTGCATAACACATATTATTAATTATTATTCCATGTATGCAATTATTGTATAATTATTGTGTAACATATAATGGTGATAAACATTAATTGAGCCATTGCTATATGTGAGATACTATGTGCTTTATATACATATTTATGTATTATATATTTATGTAGTGTATATTACTAAATATATTGGTAATTATATTATATTAACATGTATTTTACATATAATATAATAGTTATATATAATTTAACATTATATGTCATATATCTCAGAGAGTATTATTTTGTCCACTTACTGATGAGAAATCTCAGGCACAGAGAAGTTAAGTAACTTGTTCAAAGTCACACAGCTAGTAAATGGCAGCTATACTTCCAACTTAGAGCACATTCGGTCAATTGAATCCACTTATTAGGAAGACATAAATAAAAAATCTTGTCTTCCTCCTTTCCTTCTTGTACATAACAGTTCTGAAAAAAAAATGAATGTACAAAAAACCAAAACAGGACAAGACGGTCTTTTAGCTGGTCAACCAGGCAACCAGGTTCAGTTAAGGAACAGGTGTAAATGCCGAAAATGTACTGCTGTTCTTTGTACCTTAAAAGGAAAGTACAATTATGGACTTGGGATATATTTTCTTTTTTTTTTTTTAAGATTTTATTTATTTATCTTCAGAGGGGAAGGGAAGGAGAGAGGGAGAGAAATATCAATGTATGGTTGCTTCCTGTGCATTCCCTGCTGGGAACTGGCCTGCAAGCCAGGCATGTGCCCTGACTGGGAATCGAACCGTGATCTCTTGGTTCACAGGCCCGTGCTTAATCCACTAAGCTATACCAGCCAGGGCCATTATTCAACTTCTGATCCTTGTTTTTCCAGTAGAGCATTATATGCAAAAAGTTGGGGGGGGGGCCTGCTGATCAATTACTTGGTGGTAGAACCATTTTTTCTGCTTAGTTTCTCTCTGTTGAAGGAGCGTTTTGAGAACTGGAACTGACTTTGTCGCTCATCTTTGTGCTCAGAAGCTCTGTTGGGGTTCTGTATCGGTTTGTTTTTGCTTTACCACTGACAAGCAGGCTTGATCAGGTTGAACTTCCTGTAGAATAATTCACAGAAAAGTTATTTATTCTTCTTAATCTTCCTGATCTGAAATTAGCAACTTAGGTTAAAGGAAGAGTGTTGCGGAAGTGGAACACAGAAAAAAAAGAAGAAAAAAAAAAGATCAGGATGATAACCAACCTAGATGTCCTTCCTAAGAAGAAACTGTTTGAAATCACAGGCTGAGGAGTAGATTGTATTTCGTGCCTCATAGTTTAAAATCTAACAGTGGAAAAAAAAAAGAAACATACCAAAAAAAAAAAAAAGACCAACTCTCGGTTCTAAATTTGAAAACTTCCTCCCTCCCTTTTAGGTTTATTCAAGAAGTTTAGCTGAGCAGCGTGGAGTCAGGGTCCATATCTTGCTTCTGCCACTTCCTAATTGGATATCCTTGAGCCCCCGTTTAACTGTGAAGAGTTAACTGAATTAATGCATGTAAAGGGCTTAGAAAAGTGGCTGGCTCTTAGTAAACGTCTATACATGTTATGTAATAAGAATATGCTAATAGGTAATAGTTTTAGCTATTATTGCTTTAAAGGGAAACTTGTTTTCCTCACGCTTCAACTCAATTCATCAAGTACTGGTTTAGTCCTTCCTAGGTGCCTAAACTTGCTCTTGGCTGGAGGAAACTCGGTTGTGGATAACATCAGGCTACACAGCGTGCTTGGGGTCAAATTGGCTGAGCCACCGTTTTTATCTGAGTTGTGTGTTGGCCTAGGAGAGAAAGTAGATGTGGGGGGTGAAGACTTTTGATGATTAAATGAGTCTATGATATCTAAACAGAGATGGGTTGCTCTGACAGGTGTGGTTCAGTGTGTTGACCAGCGTCCCGCAAAGTGAAAGGTCGCCAGTTCGATTCCCAGTCAGGGCACATGCCTGGGTTGCAGGCCAGGTCCCCAGTGGGAGGCAACCACAGACTGATGTTTCTCTCCCTCTCTTTCTCTTTCTCGCTCCCTCCCCCTCTCTCTAAAAAATAAATAAATAAAATCTTGTCCACCCAGAACCTGTGAATATGACCTTCTTTGGAAATAGGATCTTTGTGGATGTAACCAAGTAAAAATGAGGTCATACTGGATTGGGGGGGTTCCTACGTAGAAGATGACTGGTATGTTTAATAAGAGAAATTCGGGCATGGAGGCACAGACCCCCAGGGAAGACGGCCTCGTGAGATGGAGGCAGAGACTGGAGGGATGCATCTGCAAGCCGAGGAACAGGGAGTACTAGCGCCAACCAGAGGCTAGACGTGGCAAGAAGGCTTCTTCTTAGGGACTCGGAAGGGAGTGCAGCCCTGCTGCTGCCTTGATCTCCGTCCCTAGCTTCCAGAACGATGAAGGAATGGATTTCTGCAGTTCAAAGCCACCAGGTTCGTGGTGATCTGTCATTGCAGCCCCAGGAAACTCACACGCACAATGAGAGAAGTGAAAATTAAAATTGCACTGACGTGCCCTTTTGAATCTGCTGATATGTTAAAGACCAAAAGGTCTGGTAACATGCTAAGTCAGCAGGTGTGTTGGGAAATCGGTTGCTTTCATTGATTGCTGGTGGGAGCATATGTAAATGGAAATATACATATAATCTCTTTGGAGATGATTTGGCAATTTCTATCAAAATTACAAATGCGTGTACGTTTTGACCCGGCAATTCCACTTCTAGAATTTATCCTCTGTGTGACAAACGAGTGTGGAAAACCACACAGAGGTAGGTTATACACTGCGGTATTAGTTGTAATCACAGACGTCCATCATCAGCTGGTGGTCATACAAACTGCAGAGCATCTATGCCAGCGGCCGTCCAGCTCCTGGTGAAGAGGGTGAGACAGTGAATAATCTAGGCTTTGCAGGTCAGGAAGTCTCTGGCGAAACTACTCAACTCTGCAGTTGCAGCTCAACAGCAGTCACGCGTGATACATAAACAAATGAGCGTGGCTGTGTTCCAAAAAAAATTTTATTTGCAAAAACAGGCAATGGCCAGATTCGGCCCGTGGCCCTTCGTTTGCCAGCCCCTGACCATGCAATAGAACACTATGAGCTGAAAATTGAGACTGTTTTCTATATCCTGCTGTTCAGTGACTTCCGAGATTAAGTGAAGGAAGCAAAGTTCATAACAGTGTGGATTTGTAAGAAAAAAAGGTACTTGTATATAAAAAAATTTCTTTATATGTTCCTGGACATTCTCTACAAGGAAGGAGCTACAAGAGATTGGAGCCAAGAAGCTGTGGCTCAAAGGTAGGGTTGGGGAGATATTTTTCTGTGTACCTTCTGAATTCTGAACCATGGTAAATGACCTATTCAGAAAACTAAATAAAAATAAAAATATAAAAGAGCAAACAAATGTCTTTCACTACCACAAACATATTCATTTGCACAGCCAAACTGGCTAAGAATTTTTTTAAAATTTTAATTGATTTTTTTTGAGAGAGAGAAAGACACTGATTTGTTGTTCCACTTATTTATGCATTTATTAGTTTACTCTTGCATGTGCCCTGACTGAGGATCGAACTTGCAACTTTGGCGTATCAAGGACAGTGCTGTAACCAACTGAGCTACCCAGACAGGGCTGGTTTTTATTTTAAAATGGTTGGGGAAAATATCTAAAGAAGAATAATTTTTTGACACATGAAAATTATAAAGAATTCAAGGTTCAATGACCAGAAAGAAAGTGAATCAAAAGTCAGCCACGCTCATTCCTTTATTTTTGTCTATGGCTACTTTGGGCCCCCAGTGGCGGACCGGGGCCACTGAGGTAGAGAACTCACAGAGCCTCAGATGTTTACCCTCTGGGCCTTTCCACCAACAGTCGTATTGGCAGACCCCTGTTCTAGATTAAAAATCCAAGCCATCTTTTGCATGCTTGTAGAAATAGAAAGTTCTTGTCTAATATTAAATGACCATCCCATGAGGACTTTAAAAAAATTAAATAGCTAATAAGAATTCAGAAGTAAATTAGAAAATTTCCTTGCTTTTTATAGAATGTTAAAACATCAGGGCCTCCGTGAAGTTAAATAAGACATCACCCCCACCTGTCTGGGGCTCCCTGCTCTCTTAGCTGGAGAAGTCATCAAAATGAAAAAGTATACCCACCTCCTTTCCTTTATCTTACCGAGAATTCAAAATACTCGATGTTAACAATAGCAGAAACAACAGGATGACCTATAATTTCTTGCTAAGACTGAATAAAAGCTTTTTGTTGTTGTTTGGATGGTGGGAAGAACATTTTATCACCAATGAAGTAGGTATAAAAGGATACCTGACCCTCAGAAAGTGTAGTTCTTGGTTTATGAGAGAAAATGAAACCATATAAAAAGTTAGGTAATGATACGGCAGTCAATAACTGCATTTTTCAGTCTTTTGGGCAATGGTCCACAGAAAAATAAATGTTATACTATGACCCAGCATACACATATGTACATGTGTACTGAAATTAAAATATTGTTTTCATATATGTCATTTAGTGTATTCTGATATTTTGTATTTTGCCCATTATTTTCTTGTTCTATTTGGGTTCTAGACTAGTCCCATTATAAATACAATATAGGTCATAACCCAGAAAATTAATTTTACAACCTACTAATGGATCGAGACCTGAGGTTTGACAAATACTGGTCTATACTCGCTAGGATCACGGTTAAGAGGAATGGCACAAGGAAACTGTTCATATCAAGTATGGACAGTCTGAGCACGCGATCATTAAAATAAACGCGATCGGGAACACGGTTCTCTGAGAGGCGCGGGCCGTGGCCTGCAGCCTGCGCAGCCGCGCGGCCGCGCGGCCGGAGGGCGGGTGCATTCTGGACGCCGCACGCCGGCCCCAGTCCGCTCTGGTGCGTAAATTCACAGAGAAACACGAATGGGTAACAACAGAAAATGATACTGGAACAGGAGGAATCAGCAATTTTGCGCAGGGAGCTTTGGGAGATGTTTCCTGTCGTCTGCCCGAAACTGGGACAAAATGGAACAAACGAGTTCGGCGCGTTGGAAAAAGTGGGAAAGCTGCTTGTGAACTCGACTGTCTTCCATCGGGAGGAGTAACTGGAATTAATGAAGCTCTTGCAGAAAATCCAAGACTTGTCAACAAATCTCGTTATGAAGATGGCTGGCTGATCAAGATCACCCCCAGTAACCCCGCGGAACTGAATACACCAATGAGTGAAGACACGTGTGAGGAAACATGTGGAAAATGCATAAATTCTATTGAGGAGTGGCCATGGAACCTCCCTAAACAAAGTGGTACAAACAGAAAAGTGTGGCTAAGGCCTAAGTGCTGACCCAGAAAGTTGTCTCCAAAATGTGTCTGCAAATTTAAAAAGCTTGCTGGTGACCACACACACACACACACACACACACACACCCTTTCCCACCTTCCCATGGCTTCAGCAAAAAGGCAGTGATTGGCCATTTTTTTTAAACCATTAAAAAAAAAGGTTTTACTTATTTATCTTTAGAGAGAGGGGAGGGAGTGAGAAAGAGAGGGAGAGAAACATTGACTGGTTGCTTCTTCCATGCCCCCAACTGGGGACCTGACCAGTGACCCAGGCACATGCCCTGACTGGGAATCGAACCAGCGGCCTCCAGCTCGAAGGCTGACACCCAAGCCAATGAGCCACACCGGCCAGAGATGATTGGTTATTCTTGAGTCACAGGTCCTTCTCGTGGAGTCCGTCTATGAGGACTGAAGGTGGGTGAGAGACACTCGACACCAGAATATATGGGTAGTACTACCCAGAGAAGGGGGAAACCAATGTTATCTAATGTACAGTGTAAATATGCACAATATGATCTAAATGATCTTTAAAATAATAAAGGCAAGCCCTGGCTGGTGTGGCTCAGTGGACTGAGCACCAGACTATGAACCAAGGGGTGGCTGGTTCCATTCCCAGTCAGGGCACGTGCTTAATTTGCGGGTCTGGTCCCCAGTAGGGGGTGCTCGAGAGGCAACTGCACCTTGATGTTTCTCTCCCTCTCTTTCTCCCTCCCTTCCCCTCTGTAAATATAAATAAATAAAATCTTTTAAAAAAGTTAAAAAATAAAATAAACGCAAAAATACTAGGAATTAAAAATATTAATGAATTGTTAACAGTAAATATCAAAAGGGCAGGAATACCAGGAGAATTTTCACCTGTATAATTTGTGCTTTTTACCAATAATATTTTGCTTGTAGGACCAGTAAAAACAGTGAAAATATTTCCATCAAAAGAAAAAAAGAAATGTCTAGAAAAAGAAACTCTATAAAGGCAAAAAGTAGATTTATGGCTGCCTGGGGCTGGGGTAGGAGTGGGAAATAAAGGGAACTGGATGAGGGGTCTTACTGGGATGATGAAAAACTGCATTGTATTAAAAATTACTAAAAATCATCAAACTGTACACTTGAAAGAGGTGAATTTTATGGCATGTAAATTATATCACAATAAAACTGTCTGGGGGAAAAAAAGAAAAAGGGAAAGAAAGAAGGAGAGGAAGCAGGAGGAAAGAGGAGGAAGAGGAAGATGCAGAGACCAACCAACCAGAATGTAGGATTTGGGATTCAGTTTTTAAAACCTGGGTACATTTGCTGAACTCCAATCTTCCAGCTGTTCCCACTCCACAATTTCCCAAAGATTACTGACAGCGTTTCCTCAATCACATCTGTAAATTATTTCAGTCCCTTGGAATGTAATTCGTCAGGTTTAAAAACTTTTTGACAAGGTGAATATGGTAACTAAGTCCAAAAGTTGAACGGTTTCCTGGGGCCTCTTGAACCTCTCCCCTTCGTGTTTGATTCTCCTCTGATTACTTCTCCTTCAGCCTGTGTTTACATTTTGTGATTTCTTAAAAGTGAGTTCCTAGGCAACAGACAGAGCTGGGGTAGTTGTGCGCAGTGAACTAGGAATTGGGAAGCTGGGTTCCCGGTGTGGCCCTGCCCCCATTCACCATGTGACTGCAGTTGATGTTTGAGGGTTAGTCAACCTAGCAACCCTTCCTCCCTCTTCTGGTAACTGCGCTCCAGGTCTTTTGGGAGGAATTCCCCCACCCCCGCTCTCTGTAATTCTGGTGGGACTGACCCCCCACCCTCAGGCTCCGGGAATAAGCAAGTGACTGGTCCCCATGATTGGCTCAGAGATGACCATGTGACCCAAGGCAGTCCAGGGAAGGCCAGTTCTGGGATGGTGACTGGGCGTACGGGCAAAGAAGTGCTGGTTTTCTACCGTGACGGGACAAGAGGTAGGGTTCTATCTGCCGTGGGCCACCATAGAGAGAATCCTAGTGAGAATGAAGCCAACACAAAAGAAAGGGACCAAGACAGGAGGAGAGAGTCCTGATCTCACTGTCTGAGCCTCTGGACCCCCCCATAACTGAAGCCATTACTACCTGTGGCCTTTGCAGTCAGGTGAGCCGTGACTTCTCTTTTTATAAGCCAATCTGATTCCGGGTTCTGCTTCCCGCTCTCAGTCATCCTGATTAATACAATCCTTACGTGAGCTATTTCATCAGTTGTTGCCTCAGTTTCCTTATTTGGAAAAAAAAGGCCTGATAATTAAATGTCGAGAATAAAACAATTTATTGAAAAGAACTGGAAAGACTATAAAGCTTAGACCAATGTATATAATTGTCAATTATATATGAGAATACCCAGTTACTTCCTTTTCTTGGCCTTTCTTCATATTAACAGAACTCCCATTTCTAGTCTAATATATGGCCACTTAGAATAAAAGTAAAATTTCCCAGCTTCCCTTGCAGTTAGGTACAGTCACATGATTAAGGGCTAGCCAATGAGATGTAAGTCCAAGTGAGTGGGGCTCCCTGCTACCTGTTGCCTGGGTGCAGAAATGATAAATGACGGCCCCGCCGTACCTGTGAGACATGTGATTTTAAGAATAGAGTGCTAGTGAAGCAGGTCAGCAGACAGAAACCAGGTCCCTGAGGAAAACGCACGCAGCGTACCAGCCCTGGAGAGCTGACCCACAGACTCCTTACGTCACCAGTTCCTCATGTCTGTGTTACTTGTGTCCACCTGAGTCCAACTGACAGCGCTGTTTTCCCCACACCCTCGGCAACACTTTGTGCCATAAATTATTTGTTCGTTTTGCCAGTCTGATAGTTGAAAAAATAATGCCACTTTAGAGCTTTAAATTCATTTCTCATAAGATCCTATCTAATTTTTATATGTTTATGAGCCGTTTGTCCCTTTTTTGTCTGAGAGTTGTCTGTTCTCATTTTCTTTTTCCTTGACCCCAGGCTCAGGCTGTCTCCTCACTGCGGCTGTAAGATGTTGCCAGCAGCTCCTGGCCTCTCTCCCATCCTCTCAGCAACCTCAACAGCGAGAACACCTTTTTCCTGGATGATGCAACGAACGTTTAGGGGTAGCCAACGTGAAGACAAGCCACAGACTGGGGGAAAACATTTACAAAAGACGTATCAGATAAAAGACTTATCCAAATCATTAAAAAAAAACCAAAACAAAACCCAACAACCTCTTCAAACTCAGCAATAAGAAAACTAAGGACCCAATCAAAAAATGAGCAAAAAATCTGAACAGATACCTCACCAAAGAAGATATACAGATGAAAAGCAAGCATATGAAAAGATGTTTTACATCATATATCATCAGGGAAATGCAAACTGAAACCATCAGTAAATGCCACTGCACACCTAGTAGAACGGCTAAACTCCAAAACACTAACAACACGAAATGCTGGCAGGCGTGTGGAGCCATGGGAACTCCCTTTCATTGCTGGTGGGAATGCAGCGTGGTATGGCCACTTTGGAAGAGAGTTGGGCAATTTCTTACAAAACTAAACATACTTTTAGCCAAGGTGGAAACAACCAAGATGTCGTTCAGTGGCTGAATGGATAAGTAACCTGTGGGATGTTTATACAGTGGACTCTTACTCAGTGCTAAAATAAAAGAATTACCCGGTTATGAAAACACATGGAGAAACCTTAAATACATACTACTAAGTGAAAGCAGCCAGTTTGAGAAAGGCTACATACTGGACGATTCTAAGTACATGGCATACCAGGAAAGGTAAGACTATGGAGATAGTAAAATGATAGTTGTTGCCAGGGATCAGGGCGAAAGGGATGAAGAGGTGGAGCCTGGGGTTTTTAGGGCCGTGGAATGATTCTATACGATACTATAATGTTGGATACACATCATCATGCATTTGTCCAAACCTACAGAATGTACACCACCAAGCCTGATCCCAATGTCAGCCCTGGACTTTGTTGATGATGATATTGCCAGTGTGGGTTCATTGATCATAACAAGTGTATGTGTGTGTGAGTGTGTGTGCTGGGAATGGGGGATTAATACGGGAACTCTGAACTTCCCACTTGGCTTTGCTGAGAATCTACCACTGCTCTAAAAATAAAATAGTCTGTTACAAATAGGAGGGGGTATTGGTCCTGACTGGATCAACTCGGGTCAGTGCCTCTTTCTGATTTTAATGATGGTGGTTCGGAGAATTGAGCGTGCTGATTGATCGGGCCCATCTCTGGAGCCTTGAGTGGGATCAGCCCTCCAAAATCACTTGGGGTGGGGCGAAGAAGCCTAGAACTCCAGAAAGAAAATAAACGCTTGTTAGAGAAGAGGAGGATGGATATGGGGAGGTTGAATCAATAGACTTTGACTATCTGGACACGGAAGAGAACCCACTTCTGTGACGAGGCAGAGCAGCAAGGCCAGAGGCCTGGAGGTGACCAAAGAGAGGGAGCTTGCAGGCAGACTGAGTGACACGTTCCCTTTCAGGCGTCGATTTAACTCCTGTTCGCGTCAACAATTTTATTAATTTATTGAGCATCAGATATGGGCCAGATCCTGTGCTTGGAGCTAAAGAAACTTCTGTGAATAACAACACAGTGGTCAAGTCCATTAATTTTCAAAGACATCATGTTTATTCAGCGAACACTTGGAAGACCATGCACGTTTCACCACTCCAAAATTAAATTACATGTGGCCTATTAGAATATTCATAATCCTTCTAAATCGCTGCGATTTCAGGATTCGAGAATTGGAGGATGCAGAGGAAGCCAGAGCAGTCACCTGACTCACCATGACCCGCCCCCTCCAGGCTCCCGGGACACATGGTAACTTTTGACCTTGACTAACCAGAGTGACCACTTAAAGGGAAGAAAGTGCTCACGGAGAGCTGCCCATGGTTACTCTTGAGTAACTGGACCCCAAACCATGTGCGTCAATCTGGAGATTTTGTAATTGTTCAAAAGAGTGAAACACAAACCATAAATTGTTTTTTAACACAGCCTTCAAAAATTGTTTTTACATAGCCTTCTAGAGGCAACAAAACCAACCCTTTAATACAATGCAAAAAAAATGAAATACAAACCCTTTTTATTCTGAATTTTAGTCTCCGGACACTTTTGAAGTGGTTTTGTTAGTTTTCTAGGCTTTTCTTCAATAAGCCTGCATTGCTCCGTTCCTGTTTGTGACAAAAAGAAGTGGTCATCAGTTTCTCTGCTCCCCCCACCTGCATTGTCCCTGTTTCTGTGTTAAAGAGGAATGCACCTGACTTAAGACACAGGCATCCACATCATGAACACTTTCTGCCCACCTGCATTTATTAAACACTTAGTGTACTGCGGAAAACATGAAAGAAATGGACTCTATAGCCTGTTCATTAAGGAACCAAGTGCCAGTCTTTAGCTGTGTTATCTTAAACTCGTTACTTAACATCTCTGAGCTTCAGTTTCCCGACGTATAAAATAAGGATGCAATATCACTCTTGCAAGGGGCTTATTTATTCATTTATTCAACAAACGTAGTTTGAGTTTCTGCTCCGTGCCCCATACTCCTCCGGAAAGTAGGGACATAGAATAGTGCAGAGGGGTTGTGCAGAGGGATAGTGCAGAGGGATGAAGGCTGGGCTGCAAGCGGGAAACATTTGTATGCGAGCATTTCTGGTATATTAACTACAGAGAACTCAGAAGAAAAGAATGCGATTCTCCTAAGGCCACTGCATTAGTTGTCTATTGCTACGTAATAAGTCGCCTCTAAATTTAGCAGCTGAGAGCAATAAACATTTATCTCACAGTTTCTGTGAGTTTGGGCGCCAGCAGGGTCTGGCTGGGTGGTTCTGGCTCAGGCCTCGTCTGCTCGCAGCCACACCGTCACGGGGGCTGCAGCCACCTGAAGCTCCGTGAGGGCTGGAGGAGCTGTTGCTGAACTGACTCACGTGGTTGTGGGCAGGAAGTTTCCATCTCTCACCACCTGGGCCTCTCCATTGGGCTGCTCCTGACATGGCAGCTGGCTTCCCCTCTAAGCAAGTGATTCAAGAAAGAGTAAGAGAGAGAGAAGCCAAGACAGAAGCTTCAGTCTTTTATAAGTAATCTCCAAAGTGAGGCTGTATCATCACTTCTGCCCAATCCTCTTGGTCATACAGACCACCCTGCTGAAGTGTATTGTGGGAGGGGGAGGGGCTACACAAGGGAGTGATGGCCAGGAGGCAAAGGATCGTTGGGGCCTTGTTTTTAAATCTACATTTTATTTTATTTTTTATTGACTAGAGAAAGAGAAACATCGATTTGTCTTTCCACTTATTTATGCATTCATTGGCTGATTTCTTGTACGTGCCCTGACTGGGGATCCAACCCGCAGCCTTGGCCTATCGGGATGATGCTCTTACCAACCTAACTGTCTGGCCAGGGCCCCTGGGACCATCTTGAGGTCTGGCTACCAAAGCCCTCCACAAAGTTTTGTGATTTCTCATTTTAAATCAATATTCACCTCTATACTTAATCTTGTACTCAGAATTTTATACTTTTAAGAAGAAGGCTCCCCCAGCTTGTATAAACTTCAGATCCCGCTGAACCTGGACTCCTGTCTGGTCCTGAAACGAGATTTGTTTTCGCCATGCTGGTAGTGGAAACAGTCCCCGGGGATTGTTTGCTGAGGACCTGCCAGCCTGGGGAAGGTATAGATTTCAGCTCCCCCCTCCCTGCCTTGTCTCAACATTCCTTTGGAAGTTTAAGCTGCTGGAATTAAACCAGAGGTTTTGATAAATGGCAAAGAGATAAAGTCCTGTTTGCACTTTGTAATGGTGTATTTAAACATTTTGACAATGATCACACGAAGCCCTTCCCTGGTGTTGACTCCACTCTTTCTGTAAGTGATGGTGCCGGGCAGGAGGGCCCCTCCGCCACGTGACTGGGGCACTCACGGTTAATTGACTTGTTTGGTCTCTTTCTGCTTAAGCCACACATGTAAGGAAATGCAATTTTTTTCTTCTTTGTTTCCTTTCTTAATGCACCAAGAAAAACAAAGCTGACTTTTAAACTCGGCTGCATCTATGAACTTTTGATGCTCTAGCTATGAATTAACAAGAACAAAACGGGGGAACAGCAACCACAAAAAAACCCCACCAAAACCAATAAACCTCTTTTGGTCATTGCTGAATCTTGGTGATCCGAGATAAACCTAGTCCCCTCCTGCCCCACATCCAGGTTGACACTGAATAGTGTACTGGTATTTAAAGAAATGGCCACCTTTTATGATTGCCTATTTTGTCTCAATGTATCTGCATATATTATCTCATTTACTACTTATTTAACAAAGTTTGATGATCTCATTTTGCAAGTGAGGCTCAGAGAGGCTATATGACCTACCTAAGGTCACACAGCCCAGAAACAATGAGATTGGGCTTAAATGAATGTCTGCCTGGTTTAGGAACTCAGTTCTTTCTACTGTGGGGCCCTCTTGCACCCCCAGATTAGGTTGGATTCCTGTATTGCGTGATTTTACAGCATCTAGTAGCTTTGCTGCACAGTAGTTACTAAATTTCATTGTTACGTGATAACAGTTGCCTATTGCTGTGTAACAAACTATCCCAAACCATAGTTCTTAAAACAGTTTTTACTGTTTCTTATGAGCCTTTGGGTTGGTGAGTAGATATGGGTTTGCTCATGCGGCTGCAGAATTCAGTGGCAGGGTCAGCTGGGACAGCCAGACAACTGGTTCTCTCTCACTGTGGTCTTTCATGTGGGGCTTTTCTGCATCGTAGACTCAGGGCAGTGTTCCAAAAGAGCGAAAATGAAAGCCGTGAGGCCTTTCAAGGGCTAGACTCTTGAACTTGTGCATTGTCCCATGTAGCCCATTATAGTGGTCAAAGCAAATTCCAATCAGCTCCATATAGTTTAAACTAGGTTGGTCTTTTCACAGCTCTATTCCTAGTGCCTAGAACAGAGCCTGGTACATGGAATATTTCTTGACCTAAGTGAGATTTTCACAGTGTGTTTTTCTCCTAGCACAGTGGTAGTAGACATCCCTGAGTGGTGGTTATCATTTTATAGCTTTCCCAGGAGAGACGGTCTCCTGGGAAACATGGATGGTCTGTTCTCTCTAGGTTTCCACAGAACGATCTTCATTGTTCTCCCAGCCTACTCCTCATCCCTTCTTATCTGATACTCAATAAACTGCCAGAGATACATTACCAAATTCATAGAGAGGTGGTAGAAAATAAGGAGCGAATGTGGTCGTGGAGTTCCAGTCCTGGACCCACTTCTTACTGGCTACCAGACCTTGGACCAGTCATTTAAATTCTGTACTTTTGTCCCGACTGGCATGGCTCAGTGGGTTGAGTGTCATCCTGCAAACTGAAAGGTAACCAGTTCAATTCCCCGTCAGGGCACATCCCTGGGTTGTGGGCCAGGTCCCCGAGCTGGGGGCATGTGGGAGGCAACCAATTGATGTTTCTCTCCCTCTCTTTCTACCTCCCTTCCCTTCTCTCTAAAAATAAATAAATAAAATCTTTCAACAAACTCTCTGTGTTTTTTATTTTTCTTCTGTAGAATGTAACAATAGTACTCATTTCTTGAGATGGATGAAAAAATTAAATGGGTTAGTGATTGTGTAAAGTATTAACAAGAGGAGTTGGCATGCAGTTTCTATTACATAAGAGTTAACTATTACTGAATTATAAGTAAATTATAAGTAACCCACGGGGTCTGACTTCAAGTTTCCAGTGAGTCATTTTCTTAAGATACCACATTGATTTTTCAGAGCTGTTGTTCTCTGTCTCATCCAACAATCTTCAGAGAATCAGGAAGCTATCGAGACGGGCCCCGAACAAGAGCGAAAGCAATCTCGCCCTGTTCATGGTTGGCTAGCTTTAATTTGCCCATTTCTAATTTTATATGTAGGGTTTAGATTTTTAACTGGTTTTCTATGGGTATGAAAGAAGATGCTTGTGATAGGGAAGGCAGCTTTATAGGCTTAACTAGAAAAATTATATTACACCATGGAGCTTTCCTTTATTGTATTACTATTATTTTAGTACGGAGAATTTCTAACATTCAAAAGGAGAGGAAATAGTATAATCAGCCCCTGTATCCATCATCTGGTGGTTTGAGAAACACCTCGTCAGAGATATTGTGGTCTGTCTAGAAAAAAGCATACTGCAGACTTTAGAAAGAAAAAGGTCTATTGTGATGGAAATGATGACAGGGAAAGTTAAGTGAAAAAAAAAAAGAAATTGCAAAACGCTCTAACACTATGTTTCCATTTGGTATACAAACAATATATTTTACCGGCACATATTTGCAACCTTTCATTTATTCTCACAGAGCCTGTTAGAACTGGCAGGGGCAGCCCCTTCCCAGCAAGCAGGCAAGCAAGCAAGCTCGCTGCCACGCAAGCCGACACAGGCAGCAAACGGAGGGGGAAAGCCATACCCAGTTTTCCTCACGGGTTCATTTTGCAGTGAATGGGATCGGGGAGGTGGGTCCCTCTTCTCTACGCTCTCTCCTGACTCCAGCTCAGGCCTGGGAGGGCCTTGCAAACTTGGGGGTCCCCGGATTTTGTGGTTTGAACTGACAGCACTCTTTTTCTTTTTCTTTTAAATCCTTACCTGAGGATGTCTTTTCATTGCCTCCAGAGAGAGAGGAAGGAGGGGTGGGGAGAGAGAGAGATTGATGTGAGAGAGAAACATCCCTGCGAGAGAGAAGCATGCATTGGTTGTCTCCCAGAGGCACCTAGACTGGAGATGGAACATGCAGTCCAGCCGTGTGCCCTGACCGGGAATTGAACCTGCAACATTTCTTCCCTTTGGGTATGGGAAGATGCTCCAACCAACTGAGCCACACTGGCCAGGGGAACTGGCAACACTCTTGACTGCACTGGGAGCTGTCTTAGCAGGAGGCTCCAGACTTCTGAAGTTCTTGGAGTGGAAGGTGTGTAAGACACACACCTCCCTTCTCTTGCTAACGTTGAGTGCCTCCCTGGGCCACCCCGTGGTGTGTTATTGTTCTGGACCCAGGCGGGGAAGGAAGGAGGTGTGACCAGGAGAGAGAAATCGTTTTTTGCCTCCTAGGGACTTGGAGACACTGGAAGTTAACATCTTTGAAGCTGTCACCTTGAGCCAGACATTCTGTTTAGTGCTTCATACTTAAAGACTCTTTGGGTAAGCCCTGGCTGGTGTGGCTCAGTGGATTGAGTGCCAGCCTGAGAACCAAAAGGTCGCTGGTTCAATTCCCTGTCAGGGCACATGCTTGGGTTTCAGGCCAGGTCTCCAATAGGTAACTGGTGCGAGAGGCAACCACACATCGATGTTTCTGTCGCTCTCTTTCTCCCTCCCAACCCCCCAAAACAAATTTTTTAAAAAACCTTAAAAAAAAAAGAACCTCTTTGGGTTGGTACAACCATGCTGGGGGATGGTTCTATTACTATGCCCATTTTAGGGATGAGGAAGACGCAGGAAGTTCACAGACGTGCCCAAGGTCACACTGCTGACTGTGGGCTGCCTTCGAACCTCTGCCTCTTAACCACTATAAACCATATAAACCAACTGCCTAAACACAAAGAATCTTCCAGAAAGTCAGCAGGAAAACTCACTTACTGCCTGTAAGGACTGAGCCTCAGCTGGGAGGAATGGTCCAAGGAGGCTCTTACTTTCCACCTAATAGTTTGGACAGAGTAGGGATGTAGCTAACTTGTAGCTAAGAGTAGACAGCGAAATTCAGGATCCAGGGGGCCTTCGTTCAAATGCAGTTCGAGCCCTGGCTGGCCGTGTGAACGCGGCGCTCTGAGGTTCCGTCTTCCCGCTGTTCCAGTGGAGCTGGCGATGACCCTAACGCTGCTGCATGGGGGTGCTGGGAAAGCTAAGTCAGTCGATATAGTCTTAAAGCGTTTAAAACAGGGCCCTGTCACATAGTAAGTAACAAATTTTAACTGTTATTATTCTGAGCATTATTGGTGGACACTTTGCCACAAATATGTATTACTTTTAAAATAAAAAATAAAGTAGTTCTTTTAAAAAATGATTTTATTTATTTATTTTTAGAGAGAGGGGAAAGGAGGGCAAAAGAGAAGGAGAGAAATATAATGTGAGAGAAACAGCAATCGGGTTGCCTCTCTCACAGCCCCCGCTGGGGACCTGGCTTGCACCGCAGGCCTGCGCCCTTGCTGGGAATTGAACCGGCAACCTTTTCATCTGCAGTCTGGCACTCAATCCACTGAGCCACACCAGCCAGGGACAAACTAGTTCTTTTGGAAGGCCAAGTACAAAGTCTAATAAAGTTAGACATGTACCTATCCTATGACCCAGTAATTTCACTCTTGGGTTAAGAGAAATGAGTACACATGGCCACAAAAATACTGTTCAAGAAGGTTCATAACAGCTTTTTTTTTTTCATAATAGTCCAAACTGGAAACAAGAGGACAAATAAATAAACTGTAGTTTAGTCAGACAATGGAGTAATCAACCGTAAAAAGGAATGAACTACTGGTGTTTCCAAGAGCCAACATGACTGAATCTGAAAGAAAAAAAACAACCACCATAATTTGAGCTGGAAGAAACCAGATATAAAAGAGATCATTCTGCATGGCTCCATTTCTATGAAGTCCGAGAACAAAAATTAATGGTGGTAGAGGTCAGAATAGTGGTTAACTGGGCTCGGGAAGGGGCAGGAGGAAACTTTTTGTGGGATGGAAATGTTTTATGCCCAAGGGGACATGTGGTAAAGTCTGGAGACATTTGTGGTTGCCACAACTGGCGAAAGGTGAGTAGGGCCGGCGTCTGGTGGGCAGAGGCCAGAGATGCTGCCAAACATCCTACCGCACTCAGGCCAGCCCCTAAGTGAATTATCTGTCCCCAGGTGTCAATAGTGTTGAGACAGAAACCTTGGTTAAAGCCCGTGGTTGAAATTGCTTAAACATGACCAAGCAATTTCTGCATCCTTGTGGATACTTTTTGTTATTACAGGCAAAATCTGAGTGGCAGAGATAGCTGGTGACCCTTAGGATAGAATTGTCACTGGAAACAGCTGAGCAGACAGGAACATTTCCCAACCCCCTTTGCATCTAGGTATAGCCATGTGATTCTTTCCTGCAAACAGAATGTGAGCAAAAGCAATAATGTACGTTAGCTCAGGGCAAGGCAGCCAAGAAATGCGTCTTCTCCATTCTCTTTCCCTCGCCACCACAATGCAGACAATGGTGGAGAGCTGTCAATCAACTGGCTAGCACTGTGAACAGGAGATAAACTCCTGTTATACAGACCCTGAAATGCTGGGGTTCACTTGTTGCTGTGGCTAGTGTTACTCCGATAGAGTGGTCAACCAAAAAGTATAGTCTCTGAAGGGCAGATCTTCCAAGCTGAGCTATTAAGAGGCAGCTAATCTCATTTGTAAATTCTCTAAAAGCAGGGATCATATGGTACACATTTTCTTAATCCCCCATGGTGCTAAGCACTGTGTGTGTGTGTGCGTGTGTGTGTGTGTGTGTTTTCCAAAGTCATATGGCTCTTGAATGGAAGAGAACTGTGTCCTTTTTGTAATCCTTCCAAGGCACTGTTTATTGGACCGCAAACACCCACTTGCACATTCTCATCCCATATGTTTTGGGGTCAGCTGTTACCTTACCAGCGTTGGCTTCTGATTGGTTCCAGTTAAACCGCGGGCTTTCCCTAGCATCAGTGTTTGGTTCACAGACCAGTACAGAACCAAGGCAGAGCTGATAAGATACAAAATATTAGCTGGGGCTCCTGAAGGGAAACCATTTCTTCTCTCTCAAGAGAACCCTAACTATACTTTTTCTTCTCCCGGGTGGTAGTGCAGGTATGTGAGGCTTCCAGCTACTGCAGTCACAATGCCACCAAGAGGGCAATGCTTGGAGCTGTCAAGGAGCCACGGGTTGAGGTGGGGCCCACACAGCATCAGATGTGAGTTCTTTCTGCATCTCTTCTCTGCCACCCTCCGCATGTTGCTTTTGTTGACTTGCGGTGGCCAAATAATGCGCATGATTCCAGACATTGAGATTGCAACGTCGTGTATCTCTGTTAATGAGAAAAAGCTGTCCCAGAAGCACTCGGCAGATTTTTCCTCTAGCCTTGTTGCTCGAAAGGACATCACACGACGATGCCCAAAGCAGTCACTGGAAAGTGTCTGGATCACCACAGTCGGCTTCTGTCTACCATGATTCTCTTCTTGAGGCTGAGTCTGGGACTGGGACCCATCTTCCTGGAAGTACATGGCCACCAGGAGGAAGGTAAACTCCTGGTCACGGCTAGAATTCTGACAAAAAAGGGAGAATGTTTCTTTGAGTAGGCTAACAATAGTGTCTGTAACGTACCTTGCCATTTATTATAGATATTTGTATATATGGTAGATCAATCAATTGTAAGTAATAGAAAACAGAAAAAAAGGGAGAAATTGATTGACTTGCACATCTTGAAAGTTCAGAGATAGCAGCTTCAGGCATGGCTGGATCCAGGCAACAACAGCATCAATACTTGGTTACTCTTTTCATCTCTTGCCTGCTTTGCTGGTTGCTGGCTTTATTCTTAGGCAGCAGAAACCCTAACTGGTAGTCCTAGAAGCAAAGCTTCTGTCCTAGAAGCTGCCAGCTTACTCTCTACTTAGCAAGTTCAAAGGAAAAAGTATTTCTTAGGCAACTGTTCCAACAGAAGTTTAAGAACTGAGCCTCAATGACTTGGTTTGGATCACCCCTCCATCTTTGAACCAATCACTGTACTCAGCAGTAATGGGAAGCTCTCACCGGGGTCAAGTCTAAATCTTGCGCCTACCTCTCAAACCAGAAAATGAAATCATCACCATATGCAAAAAGATTAAGAATGTGGGCAAAGAAACCAGAATGTTACCAAAGTGGACTTTGAGTGACAAGTGACTCTGGGATCCCCTCCCAGTCCCAAAGGCACATTTGAAAAGTCATCAGACTTTCTTTGGTTCCTTCACTGACTCCCACCCGTGACTGAGACTTGTTCTCCCTCCATACTTCGTCCCTCAGGCCAGTGCTTCTCAAAGACTAATGTGCCGGTGAGCCATCTGGGGGGAGCGTTTTCAAAGGCAGATTCTGATTCAGCGTGTGTGAGCCTAAGGTTCTGTATTTCCAGGGACCGCACTTTGAGTAACACGGGGTCAGAGTGCTTCCTGAATATTATCTCAGCTTTCCAGAGAAAAACCACAATTGTTAGGAAGAAAAGCATATCACACAAATAATCCTTTTTTAAAAAATTAAATTAAAAGGTGAGTCTATTTAAAGAAAAAATACTAAATATGTAATAATAAGGTAGTTCGTGGTTGTGGCAAAAAACCCGAAGGCGTGACGCGAGTAAGTGAAAGTTGGCAAACTCAGATGCAGCCAGACGTCCTTCTGGACTGACTTCGGTTGCACCAGGCTGGACAAAAATTCCTTACTTGAAAACTGGTGCTAGAGAAATCTTTCAAAACACAGACAGTGGCTGCTACCTCCACATAGACCTTCCAAGACCAAATGGCCTTCATTTGTGACATTTTCCCCCTGGGGGGGAAGGACTGTTTTTTTCAAAACGAGGTCTTCATTTCTGGAAGAAGAGGCATTGTGTATACTAATTGCCAGTTGCAAGAACCAAGTGGCCAGGGTGTCTGGCTTTTGAAGTCTTGCAAAACAGACTTATAAAAGTTGGCAGCCCAGCCATCCAGAATCCAAGGCCTTGAAAGATCCCAGCTTGTTTATTTACAGAAAGCTTACTTTTGCTGACCAGGCCGATTTAAAACTTGCTCAGTGGTGGAAAGATGTGTGTGTGTGTGTGTTTCCTCTTCTTTTACCTTGTATAATTATAAACACCTATTGCCAAGGAACTGTGGCTCATGTCACCTTGAACTTAATTTTTGTTTACCCTGAGCATCAAATATTCATTTCAGAGGGGGTACACAAGGCAGAGAGAGCGCTGACTCTCCCCAGAGGGGAAGTTTCTGTAGGTTTTTGCCACACTGTTTGCACCAGTGACCTCCCCAAATCATGCCTCATTTGCCTTTGCCTTAATTTAGTAAAAAGTGAAAAGTAATAAAGAAAAAAAATGCATGTTTTGATTAATTTAAAAAATCTTTATCTGACAACATAGACACTAAATCTGATTAACGGTGACCTGCTGCTAAATCTGGATAATGGGGTTGTGTGTTTTTTTTTCTTCTAGAAAATGGCCTCACTATCTTCTGTATCTAGAGGAGAAGAATTAAGAGACCCATGTTAATCCTTTGGCTGGCTCTAAGTACATCTTTGGTAGGCTGGCATTCTTTCTCTGTCACCCTCCCTGTCCCTTCCTTTCTAAACATTATCGAATACTTCCTATGGTAGTATTATCTGTTTGCGATGTAATAAAAAACAAAATAAAAATAATATCAGCTTGGATGGAGTTCAGTTTCCGGGCTGGAGTGACGACAAACTTAAACACACAACAGGAGTCAGGGATGCAGTGAATAGAGCCGGCTTGTGTAGGACAAGAGGTGATAACCGTCACTCAGCCTCAGTGTCTGGGAGACATCAGGGAATGGCGGGGACTCCAGCAAGCTGGAGAGCTCATGCTCCTCTCTAGGTCCTTACATAAGCTATGCAGGAAAGTAGATCCTGCTTTTCCACACTTTCAGGTGCCCATTTCCAAAGAAACCAGAAATTGGCAGAAATTCAGATCCTTATATGAAGTCTACCAATATTCAAATACTGGCAACTAATTTAGACTTCTTTTTTTTTTTTTTTAATCAGTTGGCCTTTTTTTTTTTTTTTTTTTTTTTAGATTTTATCTATTTATCTTCAGAGGGGAAGGGAAGGAGAGAGGGAGAGAGAAACATCAATGTATGGTTGCTTCCCGTGCATTCCCTGCTGGGAACTGGCCTGCAACCCAGGCATGTGCCCCGACTGGAAATCGAACCGTGATCTCTTGGTTCACAGGCCCGCGCCTAATCCACTAAGCTACACCAGCCAGGGCTAATTTAGACTTCTAAAACGTTGTATGGGCCAAATCTGTACTCTAGATTTGACCAAGTGTAAAAGAGTAGCTTTCAAACAGTTTTTATCTTGATTCACAGTAGAAACCCATTTTATATCATGAAGGCATGCCCACACCCACTTGCTCCTGAAATGTAAGTTTCCAGAATACTATGTGTGGTGCCATAGTTTCTGTTGTATCCTATCCTAACCTCCTCCTTAATTGATTGGATCATTTAAACAATCTAATGGCTGTTTCTAGGACTCCACTGCCGGGTAGCTCAGTTGGTTAGAGCATCATCTCCACACACCAAGGTCCAGGTTTGATCCCCGGTCACGGCACACACAGGACTCAACCAGTGAATGATTACATGAGTGGAACAACAAATCGGTGTTTTTCTGTCTCTCTCAAATCAATAAATACATTTACAAAAAAAGACCCATTCATGGATCACTGCATGAATTATGGAAAACTGAGTCAGAACAGAAGTAGCAGTTCTCAGCACTGGCTACACACAAAATCAATCAACTGAGGAACTTTAAAGAAACACAGACACCTGGTCCCTATCCCAACCAATTACACCGCACTGTCTGGGCCTGGGTCCGGGCACTGGAAGGTTTCCACCTCTCCCGGTGACTCTAATGCGCAGCCAGTGCTGAGAACCCTGTCTCAGTATTCACAGTCAGGAACTCTTACTGATCCTAATTCTAATCCAGGCCTGGGATTTTCTAGCTGTGTGTCCTTAGGCCATTTGCTTAACCAGAGCCTCTCTTTCCCCAGCTGCAAATTGTGCGCAGTAAATGGTACTGAGCTTGTTGGGTTGCTCAAAGATGAAGTGAGGTAAGATATGTAAATGTTTTTTCCCTGGAACCTAATACTATACTCTACACAGGGTGGGGCAAACATAGGTTTACAGTTGTGAGTATGCAAAACACAGTTTATTCTTGTACTATTATTTATTAATTGTTGTCTTATTTTCCATACGAACAGCTGTAAACCTACTCTTGCCCCCCTGTGTACATGCAGGTGTTCAATACCTAGGGACTCTTGTTCTGTGTGGGAAGGACAAACTTAAACAAATGAGTTACTCAGGGCCCCGGTCAGACCTTCAATTTAAAGATAGCCCCGTTTGCTGTTCGTACCTGCTGCCTCGGGCTGCATGGGGAAGTGTTAGCACTTTGCTGGAGCTGCTTACTGGAATGAGTTCGAAAGATGCCGGCAGAGCTGAGTTCATTTACATGTGGCAGCTGTGTGAGTCTTGTTAAAATAATAACGGTAGTAATTATAGTAACACTTACGTGTGGAGCGACCGACTGTCCTGGCTTCCCTGGGGCTGAAGGGGTTGAACGTGAACCCTGTATAAGTAGGTGTGCCACTCATTTCATTTGCCTAAAACTTTCCAGAATTTAGCACTGCAACCCTTAAGGCCAAAGCCAACCCACCACCAATTATTTGTTTTTCTTTTTTAATTGATTGTTTTTGAGTTGAAACTTGAATTGGAATTTAATTGACATTTTTATTGAGTTAATGGTAGATTCACCTGCAGTTGTAAGAACTAATATGGAGACCTCTTGTACACTTTGCCCCTTTTCCCCAATGATATCATTATGCAATACTGTAGCATAATATCACATTCCGCTTATTGACATCAATACAATCCACCGACCTTGTTCAGATTTTCCTAGGATTACCTGGACTCGTGTGTGTGTGTGTGTGTGTGTGTGTGTGTGTATGTATTAGTTCTATACAAATGTATCACCTGTGGTTTGTGTATCTATCACCACAGCCAAGAAACTGAAAGGTTTCAACACCACAGGGCTCCCTCACTTTGCCCTTTTATTACCATACTCGCCTCTCTCCCAGGTTCTACTTTCAGTCTTCATCCCTAACCCCTGGCGACCACCAAGCTGTCCTCCGTTTCTAAAATGTTGTCATTTCAAAAATGTTACACAGTGAGAACCACATTGTATGTCATTTGTGAAGGTGTTTCCCCCTGCTCAGCATAATTCCTTGGAGATTCATCCAAATTATTGTGTCAACAGTCAGTTCCTTTTTATTGCTAAATAATATTCCATCCCAAGGATGTGCCACATGCAACTGTTCACCTATTGAACCACATCTGGGCTGGTTCCAATCTTTGGCTCCACTTCCTGTTTTTGAATAAAGTTTTATTGCAACACAGCCATGCCCACTTGTTTACATACGGCCTAGAGCTGCTTTGCAGTGTTGACTAGTTGTGCCATATGGACCCTATCCATGGCCCACAGCCTAAAATATTTACTATCTGGCTCTTTACAGAAAAAGTTTGCCAACCTCTATCCTAAGCACTGAACGTAGATTAATATATGTTATTATCCCTCTGTTATCATTATGATCATTATCCTCACTTTGCAAAGGAAGAAGTTGAGGCACAGAGCAGGTGAGTAATCTGCTCAGGGTCACACAGCGGAGCTAGGGTTTGAATCCAGGCAGTCTGGCTCTTGGGGCCGCCGCTTAACCAGTCCTTCTCAACTGGGAAGATGGGAACTCAAAACAGGAAAGGCAGGGAAGGGTCTGCAGCTTGAGTTGCAAGGGTTCTCTCTGAGGGCTGAAGGGAGAAGAGGGTTTAGCCAGTGGTCATTGCTTTTTTATGAGACTAAAGTTTGGAACAGAGCTAAAACTACTCGCTACTTTGAACTTAATTTAATATAATATAGGGCCTCTTACATTTTTCGAGGAGTTAACTAAGGCTTGCTGGTCCCCTGGTTTCCACACCTATGTTGGCAATTGGAAAATTAGCTCAGCCGTCATTGTCTTTCCTTCATCTCCCAGGGATTTTCACGTAAGTGGGGTCCAGATCCTAGAGAGACCTCTTTGGAGCAGGGAGGGGCTCAATGGTGTTTTTTTAAGAGAAATGCCTTACTCTCCTTTTAGATGGGAAGACATTACATCCTACTGAGAAGAGTTGGGTCTCCTTTAGGGCAATCAACTATCCTGATTTTCTCAGGACTGAGTGGGGTGTCTGGGATGCTGGAGTAGGAAAGTCCTGGGCAAACCGGGATGGGATGAGCTGGTCACCCTACTCCCAGCCTTGTTTTGGAGGGGGAGAGGGGATTTCAGAACACAACCATTAAAGACAGCAGCGTTTGTATTCTTTCAGATGCTTTTGGTCTGTTCAGTTTTTTCTGAACAATTTGAGAGCTCCTCGAGAACAGAGGGGCTCTTCTTCCCCTGTAAGTAACCCAGCATCGATGACCTGAGAACAAGGGCTCCATCCTACTGGTCAAGCACAGTCATGGAGCTCAGGGAGACTAGCGTTAACATAAACCATTTTGTACCGTACCCGCTCATGCTCAAATTTTCCCAACCACCCCAATAAAATTCTTTATAGCTGCTTTTTAAAAATTCTATTTGTTTATTGATTTTAGAGAGAGAGAGAAAGGAAAAGGGAGAGGAATGGTGAGAGACATCAATTTGTTATTCCACTTATTTATATACTCATCACTTGATTCTTATGTGTGCCCTGACTGGGGATTGAACCCACAACTTTGGCATACTGGGACAGTGCTCTAACCAACTGAGCTACCCAACCAGGGCTATAGCTATTTAAAAAAAAAAAAAATCAGGAAACAGCCCTGGCTAGGTAGCTCAGTCGTTTGGAGCATTGTCTCATAAGCCAAGGTTGCAGGATCAATGGTTCTCTCTCTCTCCCTCTGTCTCTCTAAAATCAATAAATATAAATTTAGCCCTGTCTGGTGTAGCTCAGTAGATTGAGCGCCGGCCTGCGGGTGAACCAAAGGGTCATCAGTTTGATTCCCAGTCAGGGCGCATGCCTGGGTTACACGCCAGGTCCCCAGTTGGGGATGCATAAGAGGCAACCACACACTAATGTTTTTCTCCCTCTCTTTCTCCCTCCCTACCCTTCTTTCTATAAATAAATAAATAAATAAAAATGGAAAACAATTAAAAGAATAAAAAAATTTGTCTCCTTCCTTTGTGTCTCTTTTAGTCTAGATGTAGAACAGCTCCCTAGCCTTTGTCTTTTTTTTTTTTCCAGAGTTTAGGCCAGTTCTACAGAATGTCCCTTCATTTGGATTTGTCTGATTGTTTCCATGGGTTTGGGTTCAGGCTGAACATTTTGGCAAAATACTGCAAAGGTGAGGGTGTGTGTGTCCTTCTCTGGGAATGACTTGTACGTTTATGACAGCTGACAGTCTCAACTCCTTAATCTCTAAAGGAGAAGTTCCTTGCCCAAGGTCATCTCTGTGTCTTGGTTGGTGACCCCAGACTAATTCTGGTCTCCATGTCCCACCACACCTATGTAATTTGTCTGTCTTCTGTGTTCTTAGAAATGGACTTTTCCCCCTTTAGCCTGTTTTTTTTGGGTGAGAACTCGGCTGAAAAAACCCTTTTTTTCTCACTTCTTTTGCACACAACACGTTTCTCTCCAACAAGGCCTCAACTGCTATTGTTTGCTGCTGACTTCTTTGCATCCAGTCCTTCCTCTTTTCAAGATAAGGCCTGTTTTTTCCCAGGGTTCAGGGAACCCCACCTACCAGAGCTGTTCCAGGCACGTAGAACATTGTTTTCCCTTCTCTGATAAGGCTCCTTTGCTGAGAACACTCCTTTTGTCTCTTACCTGTCCCCGTGGCACTCGAGATTCACGTCTATGTTAGCCTGATAGTGTGGCCGTTTGCTTCTGTTCAGATGCTATTTCATTGTCTGTGTTGTGCATTCTTGACAGCCAGTTAGCAGACCACCTCCAGAATCTCGGCTGAATCCAAAGGTTCTAAAACTTGAACATGCATTCAGATCAGCTGGAGGGCTTGTTAAATCACTGATGGCCGGCCAGCCCCACCTCCACAATTTCTGTTCCGGTAGCTCTGCAAAGGGGTCGAGGATTTGTATTTCTAACCTGTTCAGAAATGCAAATAGTGTGGGTCCATGAGCTACACCTTGAGAATCACTAGCTTAAGCAGGGCATTTGTATTATATCAAATTGATGGTGTTGAAATATTTTTAAGTAAATTACAAACATTATAACATCCACAAAACCTGGCAACCCTCCATTCCCAGGCGCTCAGACCTTTTCTTGCCCTTGTTCCCACATCCAATCTGTCCGTTTTCTCTGTTCTAGCTTCAGTATATACCCCAAATCTGTCCTTTTCTCCTGTACCATCCTAGTCCAAGCTCACATCCCCTCTCTCACCCGGAACATGGCAGCCACTTTCTGTCTGGTGTCCTCTCCTACTCCTGCCTGCCACCCCACCCCCCACTCCCTGCCAACACAATCACCTGGGCAATCTTTGAAAAATGCAAGTCAGATCAAGTCACTCTGCTGAAAACACATCCAGTGGCTATTGCTATTAGAATAAATTACAAACTTCTTCTATGACTGACAGGAGCCGACATGCCCCCACCTGCCCTTGCCTCACTTCTCGGCGTTATCGCTTACTTCTCCCGCTTTGCTCATCACTCCAGGTGCATGGCGTCCTACAGGTCCTGCACACGCCAAGGCTTTTGCATTTGTGATGGGTGGACTGCCACCTCTCCCCCCAGCCGTGTGGCTGACCAAAGGCTACCTTCTCTATCCACCTATCTGAAGAAAGAGGGACGCGATGTCCCAGATGTGCTGTTAGGTGAGGGAGTGTGTATTGCATGTATGTTACCATTTAAGTACAGAGCAGAGGATACGTGCCTCTTTGCTCGGGCACGATTAGAATACTTCTGAAACGATACACAATAAACTGGTAACTGGGATGCTTCTAGGAAGACAAACTGGGCATCTGGGGAAAGTGGGAGGAAGAAGATTTTCACCCTAAGCCTTTTGTACCTTTTGAATTTTGAACTTCGTTAATGTGTTATCTAGTCAAAGTAAACAACCAAACCTGACTAATTAATTCAATAAGTAGTTCTGTGGCTAGCCTAACAAGCTCTTTATTTCTTTTATTGCACTGATCACAATCTATAATTATCTTGCTTGTGTATTTCTTTTATTTTCTCTATCATGAGATTACAAACTCCTTGAGAGTAGAAGTGTCCCTGTCTGGCTCACCGCTATATCCCCAGGAGTGCCTGGTAACTGGCGGTAAATCTATACATATTTATTGAATGAGTAAATCCTGTACAATGAGGACGTGATGGGGGGAATGTGCAATAAAATCACCTGGGGGCTCAGAGTCAGCGTATGCTTGAACCCCACACTGGCTGGAAAGGAACCTCCAAGGGTTCATCAGTGTCTGATGCACTTAGGATGCACCACCGTCCTCTGTAATTCCCGTGCCAACAGGTTGTGTCTGCTGGGACGTGTCAGTACAATAATGCTGGAATCACGTTAGCTGTGTCAGGTCTTAGCTATTCCGCCTGAAAAAAAATGGGCAGAGCGAATTAATGTCATTCCTATTTTATCTTTATGATAGTTGCCATATTCTTGGGCCACCTATATTATTATTATTTTAAACTATTTATTTATTTATTTATTTATTTATTAGAGAAAAGGGAAGGGAGGGAGAAAGAGAGGGAGAAACTTCGATCATTGCCTCATATGCATGTGCCCTGACTGGGGACCGAATTTGCAATCCAAGCTTGTGCCCTGACTGGGAATGGAACCAATGACCTTTCGCTTTGTGGGATGACACCCAACCAACCGAACCACACCAGTCAGGGCTCCACCTATATTACATTACATAACATTACATTGCATTACATTATATTAAAAATGTATTATTCTTCTTGAAATCCTCTCACTTATTTTAGTCATTAAAATTTTATTTTGAAAGGAAATGTTATATCAACACGTAAGCACAAAACCTGTATCCTTTGTCATCAGCGGGAGGTAGGGAAACCCCACAATGTGACTACATTTTGGCTAGATCCTGTTGCTTGCTAGAAGCTTTAGGATTGGGGATGGCTTGCCTTTTGTTCAAAAAGGAAAGTGAGACTTCCTATGAAAGGTAGAAGAATTAGAGGATAATTGAAAAAGGGTGATGTTCTCACAGTGTTGTTTAAAGTGGTACCCAAAACATCGCACCTTCCCATGGGGTAACACTGCATTCAAGCAGTTCACTTCACATGTGGGGAAACTGAGGCCCAGAATGGGGAGCAGAGTTTCCCCAGGATGCTCATTTGGGAATTTAATCAAGTCATCCAGACGGTCAGCTTTGACACCATGAGCTGCATCAGTGCGTGCCTGGGACACGGTCTGGCACACGGTGTCACTCAGGAAAAGTGACCTGACGTGACTGCTAACATTTCTCTTGTTACTTCTTTTATGTAACATCTCTATGGGGCAATTGACTTTTGCTCTTTTTTTGTCTATAACTGATCCTTCAGTTCCTTGAGGTCAGGGACTGTATGTCACCCCATGTCACCTCGGCTTTTACTGAGATACTATTCATGCACCACACACTTCATCTATTTCAGGTGTACAGTTCAAGTGAAAAATGTTCAGAAAGTTAAAAATATGCAATTCAGTGGTTTTTAGGGAATTTACAGAGTTGTGCAACTGTCGTCACAATCAATGTTATAACATTCTCATCACCTCAGAAAGAAACCCTGTACCTTTTAGTAGTCACTCTGCATCCTGCCCTCCCCCATTTGTTACTATTACCTTCTGTTTTCAGAGTTTCTCTGGCCTGGACATTTCATGTGAATGGAATCATACAGTATGCGGTCTCCTGTGGCTGGCTTCTTTCACTTAGCACACTGTTTCAAGGTTCATCCGTGTTGTAGCAGGCATCATGACTTCATTCCTTACTGTGACCAGATAACATTCCATTGATGGATGCAGCAGTTTTTTTAATCCTCACCTGAGGACATTTTTTTCATTGCTTTTAGAGAGAGAGGAAAGGAGAGAGAGTAACATTGACACAAGAGAGAAGCATCAATTAGCAAGTTTCCCCTACGTGCCCCTGGGAGGAAATCACACACGCCCGGATCAGGGATCGAACCTGCAACCCATGCATGTGCCCCAGTTGGGAATGGAACCCTCAAGTCTTTGGTTACAGGACAACGCTCCAACCAACCGAGCCACACCAGCCAGGGAGGATACACCCCATTGTGCGTATCCACTCATGACACGATGAACACTTGGGTTGTTTCCGCTTTGGGGCTCTTAGAAAAAATGCTGCTGTGAACACTCACGTACAAGTTTGTGTGCGGCTGCATGTTTTCGGTTCTCTTGGGTATCTCTCTACTGAGGAGTGGAAGTACTGGGTCATGTGGTACCTGTAGGGTGGACCTTTTTAGGAGCTAGATTGTTTTCCATAGCGGCCGCACCATTTTACATGGTATCTCCTATATTTTGTGTCCCGTGTTAGTTTGGAGATTTTTGGTTGCAAGGTATGAAGACTCACTCCATTTACTTTAGGAAAGGGTGGGCTTGTGGTAGGGATATTTGCTGGACTTTACCTGCAGCGTCATCCTTGTGGAAAGCCAGCAAGACCAAATAAAAGAGGCCGTGTGGGTGGATCAGAATCAGGGTCATCAGGATTCTGCTTTCCTGTTGCACCTGGAATGCCCCAGGTGAATCCCCACTGTGGGGGCAGCTGCGCCCTCAGGGTCACCCCCCCCACTGGCCTCCACGGATGAGAATATGTCTATCAAGATATGATCTGCCTGGGGAGGAAAGATGGCCAATCTCTCAAAGGAGAAGGGCCAGGAGCCCGATCCTCAAGGGGCTTTTATTGGGTTCGTTTGCACAGGATTACAGATAAAGCTCATTAACCATTGTCAGTCAGTAAGGATCAAACAATAGATAACAAAGAACTCTGAGGGCCTATTGAGTCAGGGTCAGATAGCTAAAGACCTGTAAAGCTTTGAGGAACAAACTCACTTCTTGCTTGGATCCTTATCATTTAATTGAGAGTATTCTAAACAAATCAGGTTTCACAGGATTTTACATATTCTTTCTTAGGCCTGATCGCCCTGGAACCCGCCCTTTCCAGCACAGGGCTGCACCACCCTCTGTCATTGTTTCAGGCTTAGGTGGAGCAAGGGAAGTGAGGCAGCCAAGAGATTAGGAGACTTCTCCCAGACAGAATGAGGACTTAGGCTTTGTCAAAGCTGAGGGGCGAGGGTCCTTTGCCCCCTTTTGCTGTACCCCCCAAAGTCCTTCCTTGGGGGCCTCCCACGTGATCATGCCTGTCTTAGGTTGCTCCCCCCTTGGGGGATCTTACCCGTCATTGGCTAACCGACCAAGCATTGGGGGCCAGTTATGGAAAGAGGAGCAGAAGCAGCGCTCCTGCCAGGGAGATAAGCTTTTGTCTCCTTGGTGGCTAACGTTCCAAGGTCACTCCCTTAGCCTTAGCCTTGGCGGAGGTTACAGCTTCTGAAACCAGGCAGGGCGGTTCCCAACACCCCACCTTTGTTCCCTCTGCCCCTTCCTCAGATATTTGGAGGGCTGCAGGCTTGTGTCACCTTAAATGCCATCTCCCTTCAGGAGGCTGACCTGACACTCTGAAGTAGCCAGCCTCACCAGTCTCTGTTCTTCCACCCTGTCTGATTTCTCCCATAGCACTGATCAATTTCCGATACTGTTTTGTTCATTTACGTGTTTACTTTGAGATTATTCATCCCCCTCCTTTGCTCTCCAACCTGTTGAATTGGAGCCTTGTGGGAATAGATCTGTATTATTTTATCCTAGGATTAGTGCCTGTGAGTGTGTCACCACACCTGGTCAAAGGGACTTTGCAGGTGTGACTAGGTTAAGGATTTTGAGATGGAGAGCTGGTCTGGAATTATCTGAGCGGGCCCTGTGTAACCACTGAAGTCCTTGTAAAGAGGGAAGCAGGGGGATCCGAGTCAGAGGAGGTGTGGCAGCAGAAGCGGAGGCGGGAGTGATGTGAGAGCCGGCTTGGAAGATACAAGGGGCCAGGAGCCAAGGACTGTGGGCAGCCTTTAGAAACTGAAAAGGCAAGGAAACGGATTTCCCCTGGCACCCCCAGAAGGAACACAGTCTTCCGTTTTAGCACCATAAGATTCATTCCAAACTTCTGACATCCCACACTGTAACAGTAAATTTGTGTTGTCTGAAGCCACTGCATTTGTGGCAGTTTGTTGTAGCAGCAACGGGAAATAAGTGCAGCACTCAGTAAGTACTTGGCAAAAAGATGAATGAATGAGGAAGGCACTCGAAAGTCCCGAGAGAGCTCAGCTGGCCCCGCCGCAGGCTTGCAGCGCACCGCTCTGCCGCCAGCGACGTGGGAGCTCAGTTATTGTCTCTGTTTTGGGCTTTGTATGGACCGTCTTCTTTCCCTTTCTGCCACCGCCCACCAGCTTCCCTCGCCCTCTGCGCTGCTTGGTTCTTGGTCAGACTTGCCTGGTCTTTATGTATAGGTGACATACAAGGTCTGTCCAGAAAGTATCCGACCGTGCGCTGTGAAAAATAGAGACGTTTACTGAAGAAGATACAAGCTACGAGAAATACTGTATATCTGAAAATGACGCCTCAGTCCCCTTCCAAGTAGGTACCCTGGGACCTCACACAGTTCTCCCAGCGTCTCTTCCACTGTTCAGAACACTCTGCAAGATCTTTTGTTGGATTCGCCATCAGCTGCCTTCTCCTATTTTCCTGAATCTCATCAATGGTCTGAAATCTCTTCCCTTTCAGATTTGATTTTAGTTTTGGAAAAAAGCCAGAAGTTGCAGGGTGCTAAATCTGGGCTATAGGGGGACTATATAGGGGGACAAATCACCTGAGTGATTTGACGTTTTGCCAAAATATTCTGCATGAGACATGATGCATGAGCAGGTGCGTTGTTGTGATGAAGCTGCCAGTCACCAGTTGCCCACAGCTGTGGCCGTTTTCCTTGTATTGCATCTCTCAACCGACAAAGAACATTGAGGTAGTACTCCTTATTAATTGTGTGGCTTGGAGGGGCGTACTCACGATGGACACCTTCCCAATCAAAAAACACAGTTATCACGGTCTTGTTCTTGCTGTGAATTTACCGCGCCTTCTCTGCGCCTTCTTCGGGCGTGGAGAACCAGGCAACTTCTGTTGGCACAGCGGGGCCTTCGTTTCCAGATCGTAGCCATAGACCCACCATTCATCTCCGGTTAGGACCTTCTTGAGGAAATGTGGTTCACTGGTAGCAGTTTGAATCAAGTCATTAGCAACTGCAGCACTATGTTTCTTCTGCTCCGGTAGCAGAAGCCACAGAATGAATTTTGCCACGACATGTTTCATGCCAAGATCCTGAGTCAAAATCTTGGACACGTTCGTTTTTGGAATCCCCAGATCAGCTTCTAGTCCTTGCACTGTCAGTTGTTGATCTTTGTTTAGACTGCACACATCCGACATTCTCAGGTGTTCTGCTTGTTGCAGGCCTTCCAGAACGCGGATCACTTTCGGTAGGTTCTCGACCATCTTTCTGAAGCGTTTGTGCCACACTTCGAATTTGCACTGCACTCACTGCATCGTCCCCGAAAACCTCCTGAATCATCTGAATAGTTTTCATGGAGGAATGTTCGAGCTTAACACAAAATTTTTGATGTTCCACTTGCTCAGTCATTTTGAATGTGACAGTCACACAGTACATATGCTCGCTCAATGGCTTCTACCGCCTAGCTACCACTAACTAGTGCAGTGAAGTTGTCATTATTCACACACGCGCATTCCAGTCCGCTCTCCTTGGCTGCCAGGTTACACTGATGTCACACAGACCTTTCTCATTATATTAACAATGGCTGGACTTTTTCTGGACAGACCTCGTATATTGTATGTTGTTGTTTTCTCGTGTGTGTGTGTGTGTGTGTGTGTGTGTATATCACATCTCTCTCATAGTTTGTGTCCTAATATCCTATCTGCTGAAGTTCCAGGGGTCTAATCCCAACCTTATTTTGTCCACTGACTCCTAGCTGCAGGAGGATTGTTTCTTTGTGTTGCAGTTTCAGATTTTATGAGTTCAAGGCCTCATTTCCTGTCCTTGCATTTGCACTTCAACCCTAGACCCTTGCTTTCCGAGACCCACGGCGCCTCCCCCCTCTGGCAGTCACAGCGTCAGTTCACACTTGCTGGTTTGGTTTTTGGTTCCATTTTTGTTTTTTGGCTGCTGGGGATTTCCCTTACTTTCTTGTGAACTCGGTTACTGGTTTGAAAGAATATTTATCTTTTACCCGGAAGTTTCAGATGTGTTGGTAGGAAGGGTAGGATGTTTCAGGTTATCTAAATCTGCAGTTGCCGGGAATAAACTGCTTTCCCTGTTCTGTTTTTAGTATCTTTTCTCTGCCTCCTAGCTCTGAACATTGAGAGATTCTGTTCTTCCTGTCGCATCATCCTAGTCCTTCCTATCTCTCATGTCCTTTATCTCTGCAGTTTCAAACCCTTTTGTTAATCAGCTGATGCACTCTATAGGTTTCCATTTAAATTCACCCCAAATGGAAATCTGACAAGTCAGCCTGTTTCCTGCCTGGCCCAATGTATTTGTGTCCGGCCACCTCAGAAATCACTCTCTAGCCCTTGCATTGGCTGCCCTCGGAGCTGATGCCCATATCTGACCCAATCAGCTGTGGTATGAGCAGAAGTGGCTAGTCACAAGGTTCTAAAAACCTTTGCCTATCCTTTAGAAGGGCCTGTGGGTGGGGGAGACATCATGATTGACATGTTCAGTGACCTATCCTGAACTGACGCTGCAATCCATTGACTGGTAGTAGCCAGAGGGTGTTTGTGGACTTTTCTTTTTTCTTTCTTTCTTTCTTTCTTTCTTTCTTTCTTTCTTTCTTTCTTTCTTTCTTTCTTTCTTTCTTTCTTTCTTTCTTTCTTTCTTCCTTCCTTCCTTCCTTCCTTCCTTCCTTCCTTCCTTCCTTCCTTCCTTCCTCCCTCCCTTCCTTCCTTCCTTCCTTTCTCTCTCTCTCTCTTTCATTTTTTAATCCTAGAATCTTGGGTGTTATATTCATCCCTGGCATAAATATTGTTTTCATGCCTCATGCATCCATTCCTCTGATGTTCCTACTCTATAATTACTAAATAATTAGAAGAGGGGTTATTCTTTGAATAAGCTCACCATCATCACTTTGAAACCAACTTCATTTAAAAAAGAAACTGTAATTCCAGGGCTGGGGTCAGCCAACCTGTACAAGCCCTGAGACTCCATGTGATGGGACGCTGCACAGCCAGTGAAATGTAATGAAACTGCTCCACACGTTCCGGTGTGAAGAGATCTTCCAGATACCGCCAGTAACAAAAGTCTGGGACCAAGCAGTGAGTGCAGTATGCCATTATTTGTGTTTCAAAATTTTATGTATATGTTTATATGTGTGTTTGTTTGTAGATGTCTCTCTTGAATGACCCTTAAGAAATTGGTAATAGTGGTTGCCTCTAGGAGAGGACTTGGGTGGCTGAGGAAATTTACCTTGTATTGCTTTTGTAGAATTTAAAAAGAAAGAAGAAAGGGAGGAAGGAAAGGGAATGGAATAAAAGTCCCAGGCCAAGGTGGGAAGATTTTGCTGAAGAATAGCTAGTCTTCAAATTGATCCCTCTCTAGAGGAGAAGGGGTGGGGGTTAAACGGGTTCCTCAAAGCTGCCATGTCAGAAGCCAGCGACTTCCCACTGGCAGCATGTCCCACTGCACACTTGAATTTGTATCTGTGCGGGAGGGGTGGGCATTTGGTTCTCAGTTCTATATAGTAAGTGCAGAAAAAAGGCTTGAGGTTATGAAATAGAACATGGAGGCCAAACAAGTCACCTTCCTTACTTCGTGCCTTCAAGCATTTGACTGTGAATCACAGTGACAAATATATTTCACATTGTGATTCAGTATTCACACTTCTATATATACTTGAGATAAAAAATTTAAGAAACAATATATACTATGTGAGATCCACTTGGATATCTGGTAAAATTCCATTACAGGTGTTAAGAATAGTGGGCAAATCCCATGATGTTGGTTTCTAGACCACGACTGGGTACTGACCCACCAGCTGGAAAGCAGCATTGTCTCATGAAGCCAACCCCAGGATTACCTTCTGGGGACACATGATTTGGCCATCATGAAGGATGTCCTTTCACATCTGAACCAAAAAACTCCATCCAGCCTTGGAGGTCTTTCCATTTTGAGACTCTGAGCTGCCTTGATCCAAAACACTGCCATTGTTAGACAACTTCTTTGTCCCCTCCCCATGGTCCCCTCTGGTCCCATCCCTCTGCCATTGCTGGGCAGATCCTCAGGTTGACCTCTCCGAGCTCCTTTAAAAAGAGTTTGTTAAAGAGATCTCTACTTCCTTCTTTATATTTTGTGATTACTAGTACCTGTTAACACATTGCTTTTAAGAGAGAGGTATAAGGGCCCTGGCTGGTGTGGCTCAGTGGATTGAGCATCAGCTTACGTACCAAAGGGTCACTGGTTCGATTCCCAGTCAGGACACATGCCTGAGTTGTGGGCTAGGTCACCAGTAAGGGGGGACGTGTGAGAGGCAACCACACCTTGATATTTCTCTCCCTCTCATTCTCCCTCCCTTCCCCTCTCTCTAAAAGTAAAATAAATAAAATCTTTTTTAAAAAAGAGGGAGGTATAAGAAATTCATTGTAATAGTAAAGATAGGAAGCAACCCGAGTGTCTACTAATAACGTCCACAGACTTGTAACAGTTGTTTAAAAAAGCAGTACAGCTTTCTGTGAACCTTATCACAAGGTCCTTGTGGGACAGTTTCCATGATACATAATTAAGTGATAAAACAAGGGGCAAAACATTGTGGATGGTATGCTCTTGTTTGTATAAGAAGCGACAGACGGATAAGGTTGTGTAGGCATAAAATATCCCTGGGAGACAAGTAAGAAAATAATGACAGTGGTGTCCCTGGGAACAGGAGGATTGGGGAACAGGGATCAGGGAAGACTTACTTGTCTCTGTTTGCTTTTTAAAATTTCTACCGTTACTTTAAAAATTTTCCTTTTCATCTCTCTTAAGATATGAAAATCATAATTTCACAATTGTATGAACTGTAACGAACACTTAAAAATAACAGTTTATTGAGATATGATTCGCAAACCATAACATTTATCCTTTTAAAGTGTACATGTCAGTGTTTTTCAGCATGTCCACAGCCACACAACCCTCATCCCTGGCTAATTTCAGAATATTGTCAACGTCCTATAAAGCAACCCTGAACACCCTCAGAGCCAACATTCTCAAAGCCGGATCCTCCCAGCCCTCAGTGACCACTGAGCTACTTTCTGTTTCTATAGGCTTGCCCATTCGAGACACTTCCTATACATGGAATTATATAATCCACGGCTGGCTTCTTTTACCTCGCCTGATGTTTTCACGGTTCGCCCACGCTGCAGCATTGTATCAGTACTTGGCTCCTTTCTATTGTGTAATAATGTGCCATTGTATGCCTAGACTGCACTTGTGCAATCGTTCATTAGCTGATCGTCATTTGGGTTGTTTCCACTTTTCGGATATTATGAATAACGTTGCTATGAACATTTCCGTTCAGGTTTTTGCTTTGACGTATGCATTATTGACATATGTTTTAAATTAGCTTGGGTATATACCTAGGATTGAAAATGCTGGGTCATATGGCAACGCTATGTTTAACATTTTGAAGAAGTGCCAGACTTTTCAAAAATGGCTGCACCATTTTGCAGTGCTTCCAGCGATGTATACAAGCTCCATTTTCTCCTCATCCTTGCTTACACCTTAACGAAAAAATTTTTTTAGCCTTCCTGCAATGGGTACTTTTTAAGCATTTGGTAACAAATTATTTTTTTCCCTTAGCAAATGCATTTAGTAAGTCAGTCTCAGGAATTTAAAAAAGAAGTGAGCTGGGCTTAAAATTCTTCCAGCTGTGGAGAGTCATTGGCAGGTTGTGGGGCTGGGCAAGTCTGTTGCAGCCAGACCGGGTGCCAATTTCAGCTGGCTTGTGTGCCACATGTGGTACGGAAATGACAGGTCGCCAGCCCTGATCTAGGTTTAAAGTAAGAGGCATGAACACAGTTACCCTGGGCTGAAAAGCTCAAGCTGCTTCTTAGTACCTCACATTTGCCTTAAATGTGATTCTTTGCAGAGGCGTTTTCCCCCTTTAAGCAAACCGACAAATAAAGCACTTGTTGGCTGTAACTCTCTTCTGTCTGTGTGTCTGCCACCTCGTCAGGTGTGTGTCCTACCCGGGGAGTAGAATGGTTCAGAGTACAGTCTGGGGGTGGAGCCAGGACCAGTGCCAGCTCATTTTCAGATTAGGTATTTTGAAACGGAGTTTTAGCCACGTTCAGGGTTTAGGTATCCGCCTGAGCAATCTATTTTCACTTGCAGGAAAATTTCAGACTGTAATGACTATAATGAGGCAAAATGGAGGGAAAAGGAGGAAATTGTTTCTAACCTTTGGATATTAATCCCCACAAACCCCAAGTTTGAAACTGCCATACATAATCATTATTAACATTTATTGCCAGTATACTTTGTGCTTGACACTGCTCTTACAGCCATCAGTATTGTTTTATTTAATCCTTATTATAGCCCTACGAAACAGGTATTATTATCATGGTGGTTCCCCTGTTAGGAAAGGGAGGCACACAAAGTTTAAGTAACCAGCCATTATCACACAGATTTATAAGGAGCAGAACCGGCTGAGTGAGTCAGGTTGTGAGTGCCAAAGCCCACACTCTTAGCCACTAGGGGATATTGTCATACGATAAAAGAGAGAAGAATGCAGGGGACTGTAAGAGGGGCAGGGACAGAAGCAGAGCTTCTGGGCTGGACCAGATAACTGAGAAGCATTTACTTATCCACTCATGGCTGAAATACTGAATGCTTGGCTTTCCAGATTCCCTTGCAGCTAGGGGTAACAATGCAGCCCTTATCTCCACTCCAATGAGCACAGGGGCATTTGCCTTTGGGCTGGGGAACACTGAGGGGAAAGGAGAAATTTTGGGAAACAGTTATATATGAAAGAAAAAGGGAGAAAGACCATGTCTTTCTTGGCATCTATTCACTCTTCTGCTTCCTGCATTTGGATTTGATTTGTGAGTTGATGTGATGCGTCAGCTCTGGCAGCCATCTTGCACCCATGAGGCTATGAACTAAGGACATACTGTCAATATGCTGAAGATGGGGGAGCTGAAGGTCCTTGATGAAAACATACTCTGAAACTGCTTACCTCTAGACTTGTTATGTGCAACAATTAAGTGTCTTTATTGTTTTTGTGTCTGTGGAGAGGCAGTAAAGTATAATAGTTAAGAATATGAGCTTGTGAGCCTGGGTTTATATCTTGACTTCAGCACTTAGTAGCTTATATCTTTGGGCAAATTACTTGTTCAATGCCTCCATTTACTCATCTGTCAAATGGAGATAATAAAGACCGAGAACAGAAAACTTGCAAGAATAATTCAAGAAACACCTGTGTACCTTGAACCTAGATTTGCTAATTGATAAAAGTTTGCCACATTTGGTTACACACACGTGTGTATTTTTTTCCCACCTGAATTATTTGAGAGTAAATTGCAGGCAGGCCGGTTAACATTATTAACAGTCTTGTAGCCTGCAGTTGCATATACAACCTGTGACCCAAACTAGACCCTTTGGACAAGCTCCTTTTATGAATTTGAATCTTGGGGTAGGTGATAGAATTAATGAACTGATTTCCTGTCTTTTTTCTTTCCTTCTCCCCCCCTCCTGTTCCCCCTTCTTTCTTCCACAAGTATTTATTAAGCGCCTACTATAGGCCAGACACTAATCTAGGTGCTGGAGACACTGCCGTGAACTAAACAAATTCCCTGCCCTCTTGAAGCTTATAGTCTGGAGAGGGAGATGGACAATTAAAAAAAGTCAGATCGTGTTAATCATTCCTAAGAAAGTAAGGCAGGGTCATGTGAATGTGTGTGTGCATGTAGTGCTTAGAAGATCTACCTGAGGAAGAGACTTTTCAGAAGAGATCTTAATGACAACAATGGGGAGCAAGCCAGAAAGGAAAATTTCAGACAGCAAAGAGAACAGCGAAGTGAAAGGTCCCTCGAGGCAGGAGCATGCTTGGTATGTTCGGGAAACATCAGGAATGTTGGTGTGGCTTGGGGTAAGAAATAAGAAGAGATATAGTGCTTGAGATCAGATAAGAAAGCAGAGACAAGATCAGTGAGGGTCTGGGTTTTCTCTCAAATGCGATGGGATGCCATTGGAACATGTTCAGGTTGGAAGTGACATGGTAATTTATGATTTTTCAAAGCTCCCTCTAGCTACTGTGTAGGGAGTGGCTTATAGGAAGACTAATGGGAGAAGCAAGGTGCAGTTCAGGTGAAAGGTCATGCAGGATCTTAACATTTCAGTTCTGGATTCTCAGCATCTAACAGAGTATCATTACCTGTTGTTTGGTGGAGTGAATTCATCCTTGCAGCAAATATTGAATGAGTGCATTCTATCGCTAAGCTCTGTAGCAGGCACTAAAACTACATCTGAGAACAAAAGAGACACAATCCCACCTTCACGGACCTTTCATTCTAGTGAGAAAAAGAGATAATAAATACCATAAGCAAACAAAAATATACGGTGTTTCCAATGATAAAAAGTGCTATGAAGAGAAACAAAACGGAAGAGTGGTAGGGAAAGCTGGGATTGGAGTGGGTGGAAACATAAAATAGAGAAATTAGGGAAGCCCTCACTGAAGAAGTGACATTTGGATGATGACCATGGAGAGATGAGGAAGTGAGAGCTTGGATTTTCTGGAAAAAAAGTGAACTAGGCAGAGGAAATAGCAAATGCCACCTCTCTGAGGCCAGAGTGTGCTAGGCATGCAGCAGCGACCCCAAGGAGTCATTAGTGGGTGGAGGAGAAATGACTGATGAATTTAGAAAGGGAAGGGGAGGGGAGACACAGGATGTGTGAGGTTTAACTACAAAGATTTTGGAGGAGAGACAGTAAGTGACTTGGTTTTCACCAAGATGCTTTTGGCTGCCATGTTGAGAATAGACTCCATGAGGAAAAAGGGGGACTGGACGCAGGGAGCAGTGAGGAAGCTACTGCAACAGCCCAGGTGGGAAATGATAGTGGTGGAGCTAGTAAGTGGTTATTTATTGCATTCTAGTCGTACTGAAGACATTTAATATTGATTCAATATTATTATCTAATATATAGTCCATATAAAAAATTTTCCCCAAAGTCCTTTCTACATTAAAAAAAAAAAACTTGGATCCAATCAAGGCTCACATATTGTATTTGGTTTCTACCTCTTTCAAGCTAAGTGTTTTGTAGCATGCACCGCATTATGGGTTTGTCTGATTGTTTTTTCATAGTTAGGCTCTGTTTAGCGCCTTAAAAAAACAAACAAACAAACAAACAAAAAATCAAGAATACCACCAGGGTGGCATTATGACTTTCCCATTGCATCATATCAGGAGTCACATAATGTCAGTTTGATCTATTGTTAGTGATGCTAAGTGATGGTGATTGGTGAATGATTACTTCGTTCAGGTGCTGTCTGCAGATCTCTCCAGAGAAGCAAGCTGTTTCCCTGTTGTAAATGAGAAGTACTCAGTGGCATGATACTTTAAGACTGAATATATCGTGACTATTCTACTGCCCAGCAAGCTTTTACCCAGTGACTTAAGCATCTAATGAAGAGCCCCGTCGCTTCTGACCTTGTACCTCAGTTTGCTCCTCTGAACAATGAGGATAATAGTGGTCCCTAAGGGATGCTCGTCTTGAGGATCAGTTCTACCACACAATAAACGCTCGTTAACTATTAGATATTACTGGACCAATACAAGTATGAAAAAATTAAGCGTAGAGGTACATTCCAGTCCTCCCCATCCTGCAGCAGCTCCCAGGTGATTAGGAAGCCAGAGCCCGCGAAGGGTCCACCAAGCCACGCCCTCGCGTCGCGGAAGCTGCGCTGGGCAGGGGCACCCAGCGCCCAGGCCGCGCAAGGCCCCCTGGGACCGGTAGTGCTGGGCGTGGCCCGGGGACTACATATCCCGGCGGTCCCCGCGCCGTGGCTCCAGCCGCTGGCTCCTCAGCCCTCCACAGCGACGGCGGCAGCCGCGGTGGCTGGGTCGGTGGCGGAGGCGGCGGCGGCTGTGGCGGCTGCGGGCTGAGCAGCGAGTTTCCGATTTAAAGCTGAGCTGCGAGGAAAATGGCGGCGGGCGGTGAGTGCAGATAAAGGAGGAGCAGCAGCAGGCGAGGGAGTGGGTGCGAAGCGGAGGGGAGAGGATGAGTCTTCGGGGCTGCCGCGAGCCGGTGGCTTCGGCTCCGCGGAGGCGCTGAGGGGCGCGCCGAGTGGGGGGCGCGCTGAGAGAGTTTCGGGGTGCCGGGGCCGCGCCGCTTCCCCGCAGCCGGGAGGCAGCCCAAGCTGGGCGGCAGCCGGCTTGGGACTCCGAGGGGTTCCCGCGGGGAGGGGTTCCCCCGAGGAGTTTGGGGGACCGCGGGGGCCCACTTCCCCCTCCTGCCTTTAAAGTTTTATCTTCCTCCCGCCTCCCCAGCCCTTGAGGGTGGCTTTTGGAAGCTGCCCGCGTCCCCCTGTGCCCGCAGCCCTGGCTCCTTCGCAGTTATTCGGAGGAATTAGGGGGCGGGGGAAGCCGCACAGATCCCCGCCGACCCCCACCCTGCCTCCCGGTCGTATTCAGGCTGGGGTCGGATTTTGCTGTGTTTACTCCTGCGCTCGGGCATTTTTAATATTTTTCACACCAATTATCTGCGGAATTTCCATTTTGGGCACGGGTGGGTTCTCAGCAGCTTTCTCAGTGAAAAGGCATTTTGCTACCTCTGGTGTGAAGGCGGGGATATGGCAAGTGGGAAGTTGGTACATTTCGGGTTTGGCTGTCTTTATTACGACCATTTCCTCCCCCCTCTCCCCCATCTCTAATCTTCTTACGAACATTGATGCCGTTTGTAGTGATTTAAAGAAACTGTTTGTCTTGCACATGTCTTAAAAAAAAAAAAAAACCCAAACCAGCCCGAGTCTTCGGAAGGCTCGGTCGCTTCCCAGGCAGCTCGCGGGCACTCGGGGTGGAAAGTTAACCCGCAGAGCAGTTGTCAGAGGGACAGAGCATCGTCTCCCGGTCTCCCTCCGCAGGGAGGTCGGGATCCCCACCCGGACCGGCACGAAAGGTTGCGATTCTCTCCGAGTCAGAACTTTGCGTTTTGCCCCCCTGCCGAATGCGAAGACTTCCTATTTGCAGTTTTCGAGCAGCGCTTCAAAGCCAAGCTGTTTTTGTTATTACGCCTGCCCCGCGAAGAAACAGGAAGGCGAGGACCAGCTGGCGCGCCGCGGCGCGTTTCAATGGGGCTGAGCGGGAGTGCTGCTGCGCCGCGGTTTAAATGCCTGGCCTCGGAGCGGCCCGGCCGCGAGAGCGCGGCGGCGGTTGTGGCAGCAGGTTGTTGGGAGGATAACGGGGAAAGGAAATCACAGGTCTCCAGGAAATGCCGCATACACCGAAATGTTAAACGGGGATTCGCAAGTTTGGGAACTGCTGGCTCTAATTTAATTATTGCTTGCTTAGAGTAGGTTGCATCAGATATGCAACCCACCTGGAAAGGTACACACACGTTGAAAAATGAGTCTCCTCCTCCGACCCCTCCAATTCCCTTCTCCTAGGAGTCAGAGACTGTGACTGGTTTCTAGAGTATCCTTAGTCTTTGGGATGCTTATTTTATTAAGGTTTTCATCCGAAACACACCCCTGTTGAATACCAAAAGCAGGGAAGGGAGATGAACAGAAGAAAGGGAAAATGGGTGGGAATATTGTTTTCTTTTTAGTGTCTTAACATGTTTAGCTATTAAAACTTAACTGCTTGTGTTGCCTTATCTACTAACACCCTTAAAGAAATAACAGTCTGTGAGGCTTGAGGATGAAGAACCCTGCTGGGTTCATTGTTTGTATGTAAAACGAGCCTCTAACATGTAAAATGATATTGAACACTATAGCTCCTGTCACTGGAGGTTGCTTCAGGTTCTGCATTTAAATGAGCAGCAATCTAGATCGCCTGTGATCCTAAGCTACAGATGTATTTTATGTGTTGATAGAAGTGACTTAATTGTTCAATCAGCATTAGAAAAATGCATATGGCAGCTTCTGGCATATGAAAAGTAAATTTTGGATGTGGGGATCATGGACTCAATGGGGAGCTGTGATGTTTCTAGAGCAGATTATAGGAAATGTTTGTACGATGGAATATTCCTTAACTACAGATGCTTTGAAAATGCAGAACAACTCCAGCATAGTTAACAGGATTTCTACTTTTACATGTTAGAATGGTGGTTTTGAATTTATTAAGATTTAACAAATTCATTAAAAAATCAATGAAATTAGAGTTTAGGGTATTAAGGATTATATTAAATAATTTCATTGTATTGTGCATTTTCTCTCCTGTATAAGAATTTTTTCTATAAATCACCTCCTACCCTCTAAGCAAGTAAGGTAAAATTGACTCAGTAAGGACCTAATGTACTGTTGGGCCCTGGACCCGTTTTCTAGGAGACATGTAAATAAAAAAAAGTTTTTGAAATGGTTACTTACTAATACTTTCTTGACTGGTCTCTTGAAATAAACTTCTTACTACCTCAGGGACATATTAAAGAATTTACAAATGTATAAAAAATTCAGTCTTTTGTGTATTAGCAGCATGATCTTCGAATGGTTCTTTTTTAACTTGAAGACTACTTAGTTATTGAGAAGTCTTTGAAAAGAATGATTAAACATTTTTATTTTATTTTGGTAAGATAACAAACTACTATTATCCTATCCTTAATTGGTATTAACATAAATGGCTTTAGGGTTTCTGTTTGTTTTGCATTTCTTTTTTAAGCTGTATGATTTCAAGTCTTGGCCAGAGGATGTAGACTACTTTTGAAAATTTAATTTGTTGCAAGTTTGGAATGAATATAGCCTGCAGTTATTATTTGTCTACACAGCAAAGGGACCACAATTTAACACAGTTGTTACTCTTTTAATCATGATTGAGGAGGTACTGCGGTTTCTCATAGGTTAAACCAGAGAGAACCTGTCCCAGTTTGGTTTGCATTTATTATACTTTGTAGTGAAGAATATTCCCTGTTTGCATTATTGAGTGGTTATGGCTTTGGGAGCAGAAAATTAGTGTTGAAATGTATGTTAACTTTTCTTTTTCTCATAGTTCAGATGAAAGAAAGGGATGACTGTATTAGTTTAAATCCTCAGGGATAGCATTGAGGTTGAATGCTGCAGTAAAATGTAGGCATTTTATTCCATTTTGAGTGCTTTTTGGGGTGGGGGGTGGTTATAAAATGAACATTTCACAGTTGAAGTGGAGGGGGTGCTGTATTGTATGAGGTTCATTTCTTCACTTTGTTCATGTTTGCGAGGTAAATTCATTTGGCCCATTTGGTTTTCTGATGGGGTGTCTAGGAGATTATTTTGTGTTAAGGATGCAATTTATCCAGAACCTAACCTTATTTGCAGCCCTCTGACAAACAGTGGGATTGACTTCAGTTGAATCGCCTCTCCTTTTCCAACTTCTGGTGGAGAGTTGTTAAATGAACAGGAAAATGGCCAGAAGATGCACAGCAGGAATAGAAGGGAAGACTGCCGTGTCTAGGAGGCTGGCTCATCCACGCACTGGATAATCTTCTTAGACTACATGCCCCACTTCCCACCATTGTCAGCATTAGCTCTGTTTGGTAGGCTCTGCCGACCTAGGTCAGTTACAGGGGACAGTAATAAAGGTTTGTTTTACTAACCGTAGTGAACTTCGTGGCCTAGAGGCAAAGGAAAGCAGTCTGACCTAAGAGGCTCGCAGGCTTTACCCATTTCAAAGAATATTCTAAAGAGCAAATGAACCAGTCTTCTGTTTTTTCTTTTCCCTTTTTTCATTAGGAACACCTGTATCCTATTTTTTTTGTCAATATTTTTCTTTATTGCTAAGTTGTAGGAGAGAATGTAACTTTCTTTGCCTGCTGTTCACCTATGAAGGTATTCTGAAATGTTTAATCTCCCTGGTTAGAGGCTCTGAGGATTATGAAGTGTGACTTTCTGGATAATAGACTGACTTAGATGACTGATTTTAACCCATCATCATCCACATCATGATGAAAAGGGAACACTGGCCTGGGTATTACATAGTAATGCATAATCTACTGCTCCCTGTGGCTCTGCTTTTGGTAGGTAGCTATGGCAGCAGAGTTGGGCTGAGTAAGTTGGAAAGTGGTAGATGGATGGATGGGAAAGGACTGCAGAAGTCAGCATAATCCTCAATTAGGATAAGCCTCGCGGTTAATTGAATGTTGAGTATACAGGTTAAATCCCATTATAATAAACTCCAGGGAAGTAACTAAATTATTATGTTGTACCGGGATTGAGCTTTATTGAATGCTGTTTAAAATAAATTAGTCTTTTTGTTTTTGTTAGAGATGTGGGAAGATTTTTATTTATTGTAACAATTTGATGAGTTGTTATTCATGAACCAATATGTTTTACCTTCATTTTTAATGCTTTCGCCTTTAAAAAGGAAAGAACCCATGTTGAGCTGGGCAGATAATTTATATACCCCTTCCTTCCAATTGAATAACTTCACTGGTTTATCTTAACAACCAAATAAGTTTATTAGAGTAAGAACTACTGCCACCATCAAAGTGTGGTCAGAGGAAATGGAAATTTCCCCAGGTTTCCAGGTAACTACTGCTGGTAATTTTTTCTGCCCTGACAACTTTTTAAAATGAATGCATGCATTTCATTTTGGTGTGAACTTTCCTTTGTCAATAGTAATTATTGGGCTGAATAACTTCTATTGAACCGATGTAGTTTGAGACCTTTAGATTGTTTTAAAAAAAAGTGATGGTACTAAGATACCTCCATATAAATAAGAAAATTTTCAGAAACAGGATTAATATACATATGAGAAAATACTATTTTTATGCTTGGCCAGAAATATATTCTTTCCGTTTTGTACTTTTAGATTGGTTTTGCCAGACTTCAGGCATTTACATCCCATCTTTCGAAGGTTAGCATTTTTATTTTGGGTAGAGAGTTTTGATTGGGTGCATGCAGCAAGACATTTTCAAAGTCATTCTTTTAAATACATGTTCCATGAAGGAGGGAAAAATCTGAAAGAGGGAATTTCAAACAACCCAAGCAGTGTTGTGAAGGTTCTCAAGTCTTAAGAATAATGACCGACTAGTAGGCAGGAAGCCTGCAGTGGCATTGTGGTATTGTTCCTCCATCTTACGCATTTGAGAACAGGAGCACAAAAGAGAGGAAGGCCTGGGGAGGGGGAAGAAAGGGTTTCAACAAAAAAGGTGGGGGGGGGACTTCTGGAGTAAATATTCTTTGCTTTTCTGTTTAAGTGAAATCTAAAACCAAATTATTTTTGCTTTGAGAGGAAACGTTTGTTTATCATAATTAAAATGTCTTAAACTGACATTTTTACAAACGAGAGTTAATTGTTATTGCTCTTGGTGGAAAGAGCAGCATGGTCACATACTCACTCAGCTTTAAAACAAACTTAAAAAAATATCCACACATGAAAACCTTTAAATATTTTCCTCCTTTGTTACTCAGTATTATTTGTTAACTTGTTATTCTGAAAAGAATACTTAACCAGTGAAGAGTTGAGAATCATCTGTGAGTTTGTACTATAAGGTTTGTGCAAATCGGTCTTTTCTTAGATTTATCAAACAAGGGGGATGGAGTATGCTTTCTTCCAAGGTTCCTTATATTAGCTGTGCAGAAGTTTTATTTATATTCTATTGGTCAAACAGTAAGTGGGTTAAGCTTTTCATACCAGATAATGATGCGAAGATGCAGGTTTCTGTGCTGACTCATGAGTGCAGGGACTGGATAACTTGGAGCTCCTGACCTCATCCTGGTGTATTCTGTGAGCTGCGACAGTGTGTGTGTGAGAGGGAGGGAGAATTGCAAACCTCCTCCTCTGGTTTAAGAAAATGAAGTGATATTTTCTTTACTCTCAGTAAAGCTGTCATCAGGGAAATTATTTCTAAGTTTAAGTCACTGTATAGAGTAGCTATATCAGCTTGATTTTGTTTCCAGATTGAAATTTGGCAAGTTTATTTGAAAATGTTTTAAGTATTACCCAATGTTCTCTTCACCAAATTGTGCCTTTAGTTCTACATACTCTCTGCCTCATCCAGGCTCATCTTTTCCCTTTTTACCTGCCCGGTGGTTGTGTTTTATGACCATACTTTTATCTCAGCCAACATAGTTGTCGCCCTTGCTGTCAGAGCAAGTATTTGACTGCATCTAGGAAAATCTAACTTCACCAGTGAGAAAATAATTCCATATGCATGTTGCATCCATCGGAGGGTCAGTGGTATCATCTTCATATAAGACAGAACTTATTACTATATTAAGTTTTAAAAATCATTTCAGGAATCAGTAAAATGAATTCAGGAAGCCACTTTCAAAGTGCACAACCATGTCTAGATGGTGGAAGCCTTAGGTGTATCGATTCCAAATTAGGTAAATCTGAAATCATGAACTTTCACTAGTCCTTCAGTCCCCCTCTTTTTTCTCCCAGGGTACAAAATAGCTCCCATATGTGACTTTTTTTTTTAAACTGACTTTTCATACCACCATTCTCTTAGCCATGGGGTCTTAAGCTTCAATCCTTTTTAATTTGCTACTGCCTGGCTGCCGACCCACTCCTCCATACATACACATATTTAATGTTTACTGAGCTTTTGCTGTGTACAGCACTGTGAGAGTTAAAACGGTTTTGACCTTCAAGTGTGCACAAGTGCTCACATCACTTCAGTACAGGGCAGTCTGTTTTGCCAATTAAAGATCATGGAGAAGTTCAGAGGAGTAAAGGGACTATCTCTGACCAGGCATCAGGATGCAGGACTTTGAAAGATGAGTAAGATTTTAATATGGAGAGAGTACCATTCCTGTTGGTGAGAAATCATTAGCAACAGGTCAGAGGTAAGACATTTGAAGACTTGATTATTTAAATATTCAATTAATGTTGAGTGAGTGATGGTATTGAATAAAGTGGTTTTTGTTTTTGCAGAATCCTATTGATAGGTTTTTCCCAAATGCTCTATAGTTCTGCCAATTTAATCTTATTAAACATCATGTGATCACATATTTTTGCTTGAAAATCGACGGAGTACAACCCAGATTCCTTAATCCAATATCAGCTGTTTTGACAGTGTTTTTTTAAATCAGTTTTTTCCATTTTTGTTGCCTTGTTTCAGTCATGCTAATTTTTTCTGCTACTTCTCCCTTGTTATCTTGTCTAGTCATTAAGGTCCAGCTCAGATCTTGTTTCATTTAAGTAAATTTCTCAGATCACAATTGAAAATACACCGTTATTCTCATTGCCTGGTATGAATTGTAATTATCTCTCTGCATAGGAGTCAGTATTTATTGATTGGTAGGACAGATGCAAATTGTCTATTCTTTGAGGTAGGGACCATTTCTTTTATAAGCTTTAAAAATCCTTTATATATTTATATACTACATATATTATTTTTTGAATTATATTCATTTTAGGTATCCCATTACTTGGTGTTTGGATATGAAAATTTCTAGAGTTCAGCTCTCAAGTTAATTTTTCTACCTGAAAATTGAGATAAAATTAGAGTCCTAAGGATTTGCTTGGGACCTGTGTCTCCCTCATAGTCACCCCAGATAAAGCATGTCTGGGCCTTAGAATACATTCATATTTCCCAGTTGTCTTAGGACTGGACGCTCCTTCTGTAAGCTGTGTAAATTGTTTTTATTCATTATCACTATTTTTCAAGGAATTGTGCTAATCATTGTAGGCATAAAAATTCCTTTGTGATCTAGGAGTTTATAATCTAGTTGAGAAATAAGTATAACTGAAAAGCATAGTTGCAGCAGCATAAGTGGTTTGGAAGTTCAGAGGAATAAAAGGTCGTTTTCAACTGGGATTGTTAAGGAAAATTTAATGGAGGAGATGGAATAGATCTGAAGGGGATTAATTGCTGCTTCTAATCTTCTCTTTCCCACATCTTTTATTCTGTAGGACTTATAGTAAAATAAAATTATTAATGGGTTTAAATTGAAAAGAAGGCATAGACGTGGTAGAGTCAAAGCAGTACAAAAAGGCAAATTGTGAAAAAGTAAGGCTCATGGTACCCTAGGTCTTTGGTCTTTATAGCTACCCTTCCCAAAGGCTAGTACTGTTAGAGGATATTCTTTTTTTTTTTTTTTAATTAATTTATTTTTAGAGAGAGAGGGTAAGGGAGAAACAGAGGGAGAGAATCATCAGTGTGTGGTTGCTTCTCGCATGCCCCCCGGAAGGGACCTGGCCTGCATCCCAGGCGTGTGCCCTGACTGGGAATCGAACTGGCAACCCTTTGCTTTGCAGACTGTGCTCAATCCACTGAGCCACACCAGCCAGGGCTGTTAGAGGATATTCTTTACATCTAATTGTCTCTGTCTTCAGTTTCTTTCTCTTTCTTTTTTCTATTCTGTCTCCCTCCTTTTTTTAAAATTAACAAATAGGATTACCATGGGCTCCCACTGTTTTCACTTAACAAAAGAACTTTGGAGAGCCTGCTATACCTTATATTTTTAAATATTCCATTCTATATAATATTCCATTGTATGAATAAATTTGATAAACTCATTAACTGGTTTCTCATTGCTGTTTTGAATGATGCTGCAGTGAACTGGATGTAGTTCTGTGTGCTGGAAGGAGTATATCTCAGAACAAAAATCTTGGAAGTAAAATTTCTATATCAGAGAAAATGTATATTTAAAAATGTTAATGGTGCCCTGGCTGGTGTGGCTCAGTGGATTGAACACCAGCCTGTGGACTAGAAGGTTGCTGGTTCAGTTCCCGGTCTGGGCATGTCTGGGTTTGTGGGCCAGGACCCCAGTTGGGGGCACGTGAGAGGCAACTGATCAGTGTTTCTCTCACACATCAACGTTTAAGAAAAAAAATTTAATAGTTCTCAAGCCTTTCATAATCTGACTTAATCCATATTTCCAACATTATCCCCTTAATTCTGTTAATCTTACATACTTAAATTGCTCTTAAGTCTCCCTTGCTCTGTCCTCCATTCTCTTACCCCAATAAAATTCTCCTTTCTGTGTTCTGATTTATATTCTTTGGTATAAAAGCAAAAAGTTACCATTTGTCAAGTGCCTGGACAGTGCTGTGTGCTTAATGTACATTATTTCATTTAATAGTCTGAGATTTTGTTGTGGAACCCACCATTTGTTTCCCAAATGTCTTATTCAAAACCCTGTTCAAAATACAAAAAGGTGATTGTATTAAAATTTACTTTTTAGGTTGAAATTTAAACTGTTTACTCATTATAAAGGCAGCAGAATGAGGCTTTTGAATATAAAATTTGAAAGTGGGGTATGAAGAACTGTTACGGACCTAATCTATCTCTGCCTCTAGTTTATTTCTGTAGTATTAAGAAAATCCCGACTCGCACAGAGATAGAGTTGCAAATGGTCTCAGTTCAAAAATATATTTTGAAATAAATAACAGGTACACACGGGGCAGATTCAAAAGGCACCAAAGAAAAGTAAGGCACCGCCCTCAGTTATGTCTCAGCCACCTTCCAAGCCCCTGCCTGCAGGCAGCCATTGTTACTCTAAGTCTAGGTATGTGAATGTATATACTTAACAGTTTTTAAGGTTAATGAACTTCTGCCACATTTTGGGTAAACTTTATATTGATGTGTAACATACATTCGGGGAAGTGGGCAATTACAGTCTGATAAACTTTCATAATGAACACACCTATGTAACTGGACTCAGGAGCCCTAGTCTGGACTGTGTATATACTTTTAAAATAAACTTGGAGAAGTCTCATACCTGTTTTTATAGAGACTAAGTTCTTTCTAATGGTTACACAGTACTCACTTGTATAGATATATCATAATTTATCCAGTTCCATATTACAAACGAAACTGTAAGTGAATATCCTTATACATATTTTTTGTTAAAAAGTATGTAGAAATTTCTAGAAGTGGAATGCTAGGTTAGAGTATGAATTAAAGAAATTCTGTAGATAATGCAACTTGCTCCCTGTAGAGATTATATCAGTTTACAAATCCACTAGCAAGTGTGTGGCACTTGCCTGTACCTTCATCTGAGTAACATACTGTGGTATCAGATTAAAAAAAAAGATCTTATTTATTTTTTAGACAGGGGAGGGGAGGGAGAAAGAAAGGGAGAGAAACATCCATCGGTTGCCTCTGGCACACCCTCAGCTGAGGACCTGGCCCCTAATCCAGGCATGTGCCCCGACTGGGTTTGGGAACGGACCGGCGACCTTTCGGTTTGCTGTACGATGCCCCGCCCGCTGGGCCACACCAGTCAGAGGAGGCTGCATTCAGTCTCCTGAGTTTTGTATTCAGCCAACCTCTGATCTACTTTCTGTCACTATAGTTCGCTTTCTTCCTTTTTCCCAACCTTTTCTAGGTATAATTGACATTTGATTAATTGTATATAGTTAAATTGTACGGTTTGTTTTGACATATGTGTCTACCTGTGAATCCGTCACCACAGTTACAGTAATGGGAATATTAGCTCCAAAAGTTCTTTATATCCTTTTGTAATCCATCCCACCCTCATCTACAGGTAATTATGGATCTGCCTTGCATCACTACAGATTAGTTTGTATTTTTAAAAATTATGTATAAGTGGAATTAACATGGGGGGCTGGCGTTTTTTTCACTTAGTGTAGTTATTTTGAGATTCATCCATGTTGCATGTAGCAATAGGCTTTTTATTGCTTAAGGAATGTTGATTGCAGTGTATGGGCATATCACAATTTATCCATTCACCTGTTGATGAACATTTGGGTTGTGTCCTGTTTTTGGTTACTAAAAATAAAGCTTCTGTGATATTTGCGTACCAGGCTTTGTGTGGACATATACTTTATTTCTTTTGAGTAGATACCTGGGAATGGACTTGATGGGTTATATGCTTAGTGTATGTTCAATATTTAAAACTTTTAAGAAACTGACACCTGTTTCTCAAAGTGGTTGTATATATCATTTTATGTTTCTCCCAGCAGTGTATGATAATTCTGGCTATTCACCACACTCGATACAGCCAGGCTTTTTAATGTTAACCATTCTAGTGGGTGTATAGTGGTATCTCATTGTGGCTTCATTTTGAGTTTACCTATTGACTAGTGATGTTGAGCATAATTCCATGTACTTATTTGCCATTGGTATAGCTTTTTTCGTGAGGTGTCTGTTTCTATCTTTAACTCCTTTTTAAGTTGGCTTGTTTATCTTATTTAGATGTAAGTGTTCTTAATGTATTCTTTCTGAATATGTTTTAGAAATATTTACTGAATCTGTGCCCTGTCTTTTCATTTTCATAATAGTGTTTTGGATGAGCAAAAGTTTTTATTGTTAGAATTCATTTTATTGATTTTTGTAGTTTCTGTTATAATTCATGCTTTTTGTGTTGCATTTAAGAAATCTTCCTTGCCCTGGCTGGTGTGGCTCAGTTGGTTGGAGCATCATCCTGTAAACCTAAAGGTTGTTGGTTCAATTCCTGGTCAGGGCAAATGCCTGGGTTACGGATTTGGCCCCTAGATGGAACGTATATGAGAGGCCCAACTGATCCATGTTTCTCTCCTTCTTTTTTCTCTCCCTTTTTCTAAGATTAGAAAAAAAAAAAGGAATCTCCTTTGCATTTGCATACTTTTGCATACTTTTAAACTATTTAAGAGAACTGAGGTTCTAGTAATTATATATATTCTTCTAAAAACCAAATAAAACTACTTAAGAAAATGAAAAGAACAAAAAGAAGCCTTCACCATACCCAAAGTTATTAAGATTTTCTCTCGTAGTTTCTTAAAGAAGTTTCATGGTTTTAGCTCTTAAATTTAGGTTTATGGGTCATTTCAGTTAATTTTGTATATGGTATGAGATGAGGGTTGAGGTTCATATTTAGGTATATGGCAATATTTCTAGCATTATTTGTTGAAAAGATTACACATTCTCCATTGAATTGGCTTGGCACCTTTGTTGAAAATCAACCAAATATGTGTAGGTCTAATTTTGGAGTCTCTCGTTCGTTCGTTCGTTAGTTCATTCCTTCCTTCCTTCCTTCCTTCCTCCCTTCCTTCCTTCCTCCTTCTCCTCTTCTTCCCCCTCCCTCCTCCTCCTTCTCCTTCTCCTTCCTCCTCCTTTTCCCCTATGTCTGTTTCCCCACCTTCCCCTAGTCCTGAAATAAGGTGGGATCAGTCCTCCAACTTTGTTCTTTCTGAAATTGTTTTGGCTATTCCAGGTCCTGTGTATGTCCATATAATTCATCTTGTTTATTTCTGCAAAATTCCTGTTGTGATTTTGATTGTGATTGCACTGAACTGGTTGATCAATTTGGGGAGAATTGATTTCTTAAAAATACTCTTTTCCATGAACATAATGTATATCTCTCCATTTATTTAGGTCTTCTTTAATTTCTCTTAGTTTTATTGTTATCAGTGTATAGCCCGTACAAAGCTTTTGTCCAAACAATAGTTCTCTATTTTTAAAAGTGATTGTAAATAGTATTTTTAAATTTCTATTTCCAGTAATTTAATATATAGAAACACAGTTGATTATTGTATGCTCACCTGGTACATTGTACCTTGCTAAACTCATTTATTTTTGTAGCTTTTGTGTCGTTTGCATAGGATATACATAGATGACCATACTGTTTTTGAATAAGACAATTTTATTTTATTTTCTTTGTTGTAATGGCTGGTGCTTCCAGTGCAGTGTTGGGATTATTTAATTGTGATCGCATTGAATCGATTAATTTGGAGAGGCATAATCTGTCTTGTTTTCAGTCTTGGGGGTAAGCATTCAATCTTGTTAGTTTTAGGTCTGCTGATCTGCTTTGTATCATACAACTTCTTTCCCCCCTTCCATTAGTTACTGAGTTTTAAGAGGTTTTATTTATTTTTAAATGTGTAGTATGGGTGTGTGTATGTGTGTGTATGTATGTTTATTTAGCAATATGTTTAGCAAATGCTTTCTTCCAGCCTTTGGTGGTACATAATCTTTATTTGGTGGTCTGAGATGTCTCTACTAATTTTCAAGTTCTTAGTCATATCTATATTTTGGGGAATAAATGTTTTAAAGCTTGAATAACAGTTAAGTAAACACATATTATAGACCCCATTCCTTAATTTGTGTAAATGGAAAGAAAAACTAAAATTGTTTATATTTTCTGCTTTAACTGTTAAAAGTCATTTTTCATTTTAAATAGTCTGCAACTTGACCTTTTTCTCTTTTTGATAAGAATGAATCAGGCCCTGGCTGGTGTGGCTCGGCTGGTTGGAGTGTCCTGTGACTGAAGGGTTGCAGGTTTGATCCTCAGTTGGGGTGTGTGCCTGGGTTGAGGGTTAAGTCCTGATTCCCCGTAAGGGTGCGTAAGATCCCCTGTGAATGGGAGGCAGTGGTTTATGCTGCTTTCTAACATCGATGTTTCTCTCTCTCCCTTTCTCTCTCTCTAAAAGCAATGAAAATACGTCCTCAGGTGAGGATAAAAAAAAAGAATCAGTAAGTCTTTGTCTAGTTCCACATTTATTATTACAAATTGAGATTGAAAACATCAATTATATTGGTCTGGTATAATCCTAATGAAAAGATGCAGAAGAGCTTCCTGAGAGCTCTGATTCTTGTGAGATTTTGTCTTTGTTCTCTCTTTAACCCTCACTGAAAAACCCAATCTTTATGACTACTTCTGTTAGTATAGAATATATTTCTTTTTTTTACCAAGTTATATTTTACTGTCTTCTCTTTTCATGGTTCTCTGTTTAACTGTTCTACTGAGTTGTATTAGCTTTTTAATGCCTTCACATCTGTGCTGTTTTGACATGTGTGATGCTAGTCACAGTTAGTATTTATATTAAATTATTATAACCTTAAATCACCTAAGTATCTCCCTAGATACTTTTTTCCCCTGCTCAGAAGAAGTGATACCTCAATTTACTTACCAGTCCTCTCACCTGATTTGAAGATACATATTTTGATTCTGTTCTGTCTGAATTATTCTTTCTGTCATGCTGGAATTTTGGAACATTTTACAACTTACATTTAAGAAGGCTTGTTTAAAAAAAAAAAAAACAGTGGAAATTTCCAGCTTAAAAAAATCTGACTACTGGTCTAATAACTGCTTTGCAGGAAGAAAGAAATATGAAAAAGAACCGCAGACGTTCTGGATGTCAGCCTGTGAAATTTTCCACTATTTCCCATAATAACATGCAGGCATGCTTATACTGCTGGATTCAGTGCAACTACAGTTGCACTCTATCAGTGATAAAATGGCATCTGGCTAGCTTTCAGTGAACAGTTCATAAATTCACACATTTAAAGTACTATATGTTTGTTTTATCTCTGTCTGAAGTGTGGCCATAACACTGAACTTGCAAAATTATTTAAGAGTTTTCTGATTCCAAAATTTCTGTTTCAAATGAATTTTGGGTTTTTAATTTCAGTAGAGTTATGCATCTGAGAATACAGACATATAAAATCATTCTTTTAGTGGTGGTGCTGTATACATTTTTATTTAATAGGATTTTATACTATCTTGAGTGCTCAGAAAATGAAAACCAAGTTTTAAGAAGATTTGCATAAGACTTCACTGGTTGTTTGATGTGATTTAAGAAACATTTTAGCCCTGGCTGGGGTGGGTCAGTGGATTGAGTATCAGTCTGAGAACTGAAGTGTTGCCGGTTCCATTCCCAGGCAGGGCACGTGCCTGGGTTGTGGGCCAGGTCCCCATTTGCAGATGTGGGGAGGCAACTGATGGATGTATCTCTCACACATTGACGTTTCTCTCCCTCTCTTTCTCCCTCCTTTCCACTCTAAAAAGAAACGAACTCTTTAAAAAAAGAAACATTTTAACTTCTTTCAGGTTCCTGTTAATTTTTCAAAGGGTTAGTAGGTTATACATATACTGTAACCATCACTTCTGCCATGTTTCATCTCTTTCATGGCAAATGCCTAACAGTGGTATTAAGGAATGAAATTGAGAAATTCACATTTTATGAATTAATCTTTTAAACTCATGCATTTCTACAGTGAAGAATTTGACTGTTTATAGTGATACAACAGATGTGCATATATATCTTTGTATGTTTTAACATTCATAAACCACATTTTGGAAATAAAGGCATATTAATGCCTAAGTATATCTTTTCCAGGACTGTTAAGGCTTAGATCTGAACAAGAATGGCATTGTGACATAACAATGGCCTCCACCCCTTCCCTGCACTCCACTTTTTCCTTGTGCAGCCTCATCCTTCCTCTTGACCTTTCCTGTATCTATAACTCTTCTCCTGTCCTCTTCATGCACTTCCTCTTCTCAGCCCTCATTCTATCTTCAGCTGTTTTATCCCTTTCAGCCTAAATTTCCTCTGGGTTATAGCCGCCCTCCCCCAATCCGGCAACTTTCCATCTTTCAAGTCTCGCTGCTTCTAGTTGCTCACCATTAACCAAGTCGCTTCTTTACCTTCAGAAGATTTCTTTGCTCCAAATGTTCTCTGCTCCTTGCAGATAAGTTTTCTTTTAGACTTCGATCCCTTGAACGCATACATCCTTATACCTCTTAAATCCTTCAGTTTTCATTTTTGTCTCCATGTTTTCATTTGTTCCACAGAGATTTATTGAGTCCTAGCCATGTATCAGGATATACCAGTGACTAGAATGGCTATGAAAAAAAATGCATGAGGGGACTGGAAACTGGTGTGTGTACGCATGTGTCGTGGAGTTTACATTTTAAATGAGTAGTCATGGTAACTTCTGAGAAAATAACATTTGAGCCAAGAGTCCAGGAAGTGAGCCTTGTGAACATTGGAGAGTTGGGAATGCTCTGTGTAGAGAGAGTAGCCAGTGCAAAGGCCCTTTGGTGGGAGCATTCTTGAGTGTGTAAAGACCTGCAGGGTGGCCAGTGTGCTTGAGTACAGTGAAAGGAGTAAGTAGTGAGAGAAGAAATCTGGGAGTTAACAGTGGAGCCTTGAGTTGTAATGTCTTTAGCTTTTACTTTCAGCAAGGTGGGGAGCCACTGTAGGTTTTCAACTTCTGGTTATTCCAAAAAGACCTTATGATTATTGATTTCCCCCCTCCAATGAAAGCATTTCATTTTATTATAAAAGTAATTAATTTAGGTTCGTTTGGAGAATACAGAAAAGTATAAAGAAAGTAAAGAACAAATAGATTACTAGTAACCTCATCATCTATGATTGAAGATTTCGTGTGTATATAGGTCCCCAATTGTTTGCCTTTGTGCTTGTGTGCGTGCGTGGGTGTGCGTGTGCACATGTGCACACACACTGTTGGGTTTGGCAGACGGCAAATAAACTTGACCTAGGCTTTAAAGAGATGCCTCCAGCTGCTTTGTGAAAAGTAGCCTGTGCAAGGGCAAGAAGCAGAGAGACCTATTAGGAGGCTATTACAGTAATCCAGGTGTGAGATAATGTTGGCTTAGACCATGTAGCAGCAAAGGTGATAAGAAGTGGTCAAATTCTGTGAATACAGGGTCCAGCACAAATAACACCCCTTTTTTTATTACAAAATCTTTTATTACAAAGTTGTAAGCATGTAATTCTGTAACATAACAATATCACACTCAAGCATACCATATGACATTTTAGGTGAAATGTTCAAATTGCTGTCCATCTCTTGTGACATTCACATACCCTACCAACCAACTCAAGCAAGCCTTACTGCTGCCAGACCCTGTATTTTGAAAGTAAGCCAAGAGAATTTTGTGATGGATTCAGTGGAGTTTTGTTGTGTGGGGTGGACCAAGAGAGGAGGGAAGCATCAAGGGTGACTCAAAAGTGTTTGGCTTTGAGTAACCAGAAACCTTGGGTTTCATTTTTCTTTCTTGTTAAACTGCCCATCCAAGATTTAATTCTGGCTCTATCTCTTATGATGTGTTTTCCTTGTTCATTTAACTCGTGATTACTTCTTTCACCAAACTTCTAGTCTGTTTTGCCTAGCTCTGCACTTGGTACACACCACAAGATGCTGTATATAACAAATTGTTTCACTAGTATTAGTCTTTTTAACTAGGTGGCAAGCATCCTTTTACTGATCATGCTGAATTTACTTACCTGCTCAAGAATTAATGACTTTCTGAGTATATTTTGGACATTCAGTAAATGTTTAATTGTACACTCCTGTGACTTGAGAGTAAGATATGAGAAAACCTTAAAGTAAATGCCTGTTCTAGCTTTCCTTTGGCTTACTGGCAGCTTTTGAGGATGAATTGTTTTGGATACTTTCCTCAGTTATTTTGAGTCTAAAAAGCCATTAAATACTTCTTATTTCCATAAAATATTATGTATTATCTTGAATTCTACAGCAGTATGAAGATTTTTAAAAAAAAAATGACTGTGTATTCCTTACCTGAAACATGCAAAGCATTCTAGGAGATAATAAAGATGAGTGAGAAAAGGAACTTATGCTGTTGTGCAGACAATGTAACATGCACAGATGTCTCCTTTATGAACATAACATCGTATTATGATTTAGTGCAAAAAACTGATAACACCTTTAGCATTCTAAAGGGTGTAGAGGTTCTTTGCTTCTTTGCCTCTTTATACAATCATGTTACACTTTTGTGTGTTTTGGACTCTATTTAAAAAATTTTTTTTAATCTTGATTTGAGGACATTTTTTTCATTGCTTTGAGAGAGAGTGAGATGTGAGAGAGAGCTAGAGAGAGAGAGAGTGAGCGAGAGGGAGAGAGAGAGAAAGAGAGAAACATTGATGTGAGAGGGAAACATTGATTGGTTGCTTCCTGTACATGCCTGACCAGGAATCAAACCTGCAACCTAGGTATGTGCCATGACTAGGAATCAGACGCGCAGCCTTTTGGTGTACTGGACAACACTCCAGCCAACTGAGCCACACCAGCTAGGGCTGGGTTCTTACTTGTTAAAATAGTTTTTTAGACTTATTCCTAGCTGTTTCTGCTTGCTGATTGGAAGTGTGCTGTTGCGCCCCCCCTTTCCTTTATTTGCATTATATTTCCTTGTAGCCTTATGTAACATCAATATTCTTTTTTAAAATCTCCTGTGCAACTTATTACACTTTTACTATCTTGTATAGGAGCACTTGCTTTCCTATTCATTTGAGGGAGAGACAGACAGACAGGGAGACATCACTTTGTCATTCTACTTATTTATGTGTTCATTGGTTGTTTCTTATATGTGCCCTACCCGGGATCAAGCCCACAGCCTTGGTGCGTGTAGGAATGAAGCTCTAACCAACTGAGTTAGCTGGCCAGGGCCTACTTTCCTCATCTTTTAGCTTTGTTTTACTTTTACTTCTTAACCTTTCTTCCTCTAGAATAATTTCTGTAACACGTTCAGAATTCCAGAACACACACAAGATTTTCATGGAACTTTCACATAGAAACTCTGTTCTACTATTGTAAGTAAAGAATAAGTTCCTCAAATGGTCCTCACTTACTAGATACTGTCTAGATTAGGGGATGTGCTCTCTATCTACAATTGAGTTCTCTTAAATTTCCCTTGTTTGGAAGGGATTAAATCTTCTACACAAGGGAGGATAGGAAAGTTGGTAAAAGCAGTCCTTTCACTTATGTGAGTTGTGGCCATCAACTTAGTTTTGTCTGTGCTCATCATTTCTACTTGGTAATGGAATATTTTTCTTTAGAGAATGGTATAATATACCTCATGCATATTTTAATGTTAATCTAGTTCAACAAAAGTTTACATATAAAACCCAAGGAGATAAGCCCTGGCTGGTGTGGCTCAGTGGACTGAGTGCCAGCCTGTGAACCAAAGGGCCTTGAGTTTGATTCCCAGTCAGGGCACACGCCTGGGTTGCGGACCAGGTCCCTAGTAGGGGGCACGCAAGAGGCAGCCACACATTGATGTTTCTCTTCCTCTCTTTCTCCTTCCCTTCCCTTCTCTCGAAAAATAAATATACAAAATCTTTATAACAAACAAAAAAACCCCAAGGAGATTAAAATGTCCTATTTAGATGACCTTTAGTTGATTTGCTACAAGTCTTTGGGTCTGGGAATACTGTAGTAATTCATGATGTGATTTTTAGGCACGTCATTAGAAACAAAGAAAATATGTAATTTATTTTGCTTGGAGAGTAATGGTGAACTTAAGCTTTAAACATTCTGTCCAAGAGAGGCTGATGTTTAAATCTTCACCTACAGTAATCCACAAATCTTTAACTGCAAGCTTTGGAAGAATGATTTGTTGACACACATTGTTAGATGATTTTTAAAAACATAATAATTTGCTTGGAAAAGTGATTTGCTGACACATTTTATATGATGACTTTTAAAAATATAATTTGTGTTTCCTGAGTTGTTTCATAAACTAAAATTGTTAATCCCCTCTTTTAAATGAATCAGTATTTTATTTCGAGAAACTAAAAATGATGATATATCCCCCCCTTTTCTTTTCTTTTTAAAAAAAAAAAAAAACCTTCAGCATCTAGTCTGACTGTTCTATTGTACTTTTCTCCAAACCTTTACTTAGAGCAAAAAAAGCTTGGATGCCCTGCTTTTTTTCCAGTACTGTACTTTGTATTTGGTAAGATGTTCTCTAAAGAAAATATAGGTGTGTTGCCTAGGTAATGTTTTTAGTATCTTTCGTGGGTGGCTCAGCTTTTCGGTCCTCGGACTTGTTGACTCAGTTTTGATTTTTGACGCTTCCTTTCTTGTGCCATAGAAAGTATATATGTTAACAGTACATTAACTCTGTTTACTGCAGTATCCTTAGTACCCAGAATGGTGGCAGTCACATGGTGGGTACTCAAGTATTTGTTGAATGAATATAGAGTAGCAGTAGTAACAATCCCTATTTATTGAGCATATACTATAGGCCAAAGTGCTAAATACTTTGAATGGATTTGGTAGTATTTCCATTTTTTTGCTGAATGTTTTCCTATCCATATGATGTGTATGAATAGGTGTGAGGGAGGAAGGAGGAGATGAAGCTGGCATTTATTGAGGATGCTGTCAGTTATGCATTGCATTGTTCTATGTACCACTAGGAAAGAAGTGTAAAACTACCAATTAAACTGTGGGATATCGTCCATAATGTGATACATTGTGATTTCAAAGATGTAAAAACATGGAAAAAAAATCTTAAGAACTTCTAAGGAATATCAGTAGTTTTACCTAATTCTTTCATTTAATGATCATTAAGTCTTCTACAGGTATTATTACCCTTATTTTAGAGATGAACAAAATTAAAGTTTTGGGTTAAGTTCATAGGTTCTCAAGATAGAGGATCCAAATTGAGGTCTCTTAGACTTCAGAGACCATGCTTTTCTTTACCATCTCATGTTGCTTCAGGAGACAGGAAGCAAAATAATATATCGGCCTGTCAACTCTGGCTTGAAGATTCTTAGTTGGCATGGCTTTAAACATTTTTTTAATGTAGCTGTTTTTGTCTTTTTGTTAAATCAACAAAATCTATTTGCTATGTACTAGCTACCCTGTGTTTTTATGTGGATACAAAACAATATAAGGCCTTATTTCTTTCTCTCAAGGAATTTATAGTCTATTTAGGGAGATGAGAGAAATAAACATGAAAGTTAGATAACTAGAGAAGATTTAAATAACATTTCAGAGAATAATGAAAAAGGTTTAATAAGGCAATGCAGGATTAATTACGAAATAAATTGTACAAATAATTGCTTTTGGAGTTTAGAGTAAGGAGAGATTGCTTGAGGCTGAAGTAATCCGGGAAAGGATTTAAATGAATTCCAGGGAGATAGTTTCAGTTAGTGAGATTATTTACTTACTCTAAAATCATATTAATGTTTGTTACAAATGGAACTGCAAACTCTTGCGGAACTGTAGTACATTAAGTTTTTTCTCTGTGCATGAGAGCAGAGGATCTTCCTGCCATAGAAAAGTAGAAGCAATCATGTGGTATCAAGTAGATGTGGGGGGAAGTACTTACTTTTAGAAGAAAGACCTAGGGATGAAAATGAAGGGGGAGCCCCTCCTCCCCCTTTTAAATGCCTTGAGTGCCACTCTTGCCATATTTACAATCAGTTGCATTTTCTGAACCACTGCCAAAGTTACTTTCTGTGGCTCTTAAAAGTTCATGATGAACTTTGAAAGGCTGGAATCAAGCATTAGCTACGCTACTAGTGTTTTTCTGTATTTTGAAATAGGGCCTCTCTTAGTTAAAGATGTATAACAAACAAACAGTAGTCAACCATGTGTCAGACTACGTTCCTGAATCAGACCCTCAGACTTCAACATTGGGTTATAAGGTGGGTTGCTTTTCTACAGGCAAGTCAAAAGCAAAGGCTTGTAGCAAAGGCTAGTAAAGGCTTGGAAAGCAAGAGAACTGCATTTTGGACCTTGTTGGATAATCTTGGGCATTTTATTTAACCTCAGGAGACATCTGAGTTGGATCACACCAAAGGTTCTTTCCCTGTTTTATTTTTTAACATTTTTCTTTCTTATTTAAAAACAATACCAATAGGTGCCCATGGCTAGCAAAAGTTAAAACTCTGCAAAAGGCTGTGAAGTGAGGTTTCCCTCCCACTTTCTTTTGTTCCCTAGTTCATTCCTCAGAGGCGATCACTGTTACCCTTTTTTTGTGTGTATTTACAAATATATTTATGTCTTCTTTTAAATAATTATTTTGTTGTTCAATTACAGTTGTCTGCATTTTCCCCCAACCACCCCCCAACCACAGCCAAACCCACCTCCCCGCTTGCTTCTATCCTCCCCCACCCCCATACCTGGTTTTGTCCATGTGTCCCCTCATAGTGGTTCTTGAATATATGTCTTTATATCTTTATATTCCATATATCTCCTTCCTTTTTACAAATACAAATTATAGTATATTAAATACATTGTTTTGCATCTCGTTACATTTAACACTGTATTTTGAAAATGGTCCTATCAATAAATACAGATCTAATTTTTTTAGCAGATTGTGATTTTATTATTGTGCCTTTATTTTATTTTTTAAATGATTTTATGCATTTACTTTTAGAGAGAGCGGAAGGGAGGGAGAAAAGAGAGGGAGAGAAACATTGATGTGCCAGAGAGATCCATTGCCTCTTGCACACCCCCAGTTGGGGACCTGGCCTGTGACCCAGGTGTGTGTCATGTGAATTGAACCAGTGACCTTTTGGTTCATAGGCTGGTACTCAGTCCACTGAGCCACACCAGCCAGGGCTGTTTGCCTTTCATTTAATATTCTGTCTTGTCTGTTTTAGGTTTAAAAAAAAATAAGAGGTTTACACTTTAGTTTCAGCTATTGCCTTTATATTAAAACTTCAGTGTAATATCCTTAGTATCTCCCATCCCTCCTGTTTTTGATTATTGTCTGTTGGCTTCTTACTTTGAGTGCTACTAAAATTACCTAGTAACCCCTTATATCTCTTCCCCAGTATTGATTTAAACTACCGTTTTACTTTCAATTAATATCCATGACAATTAGCATGTTTATTCTAATTTTTATCTCCTTACTTTCCCTTCATTTTTGATAGATATGTTGTATGTACATTGTCAAAGCATGTAGCCATTATATATTATAACATGCCCTTAGCAGTTTTCAGCTTTATATAGCTATATATTTATTTTTCACTATTTTAATGTTGATGTGGACTTTCTAGTTATTTGGGTTGTCTGAAATTCATTCTTTAATAGATTTCTCAGGAAGAGCTTGTGGGAACAATATTCTTTGAGTTCCAGTGTGTTTAAAAGTTCGTCTGTGACTTTAACATTTGAAAACTGGTTTGGCTGATTATAAAACTTTTTTTCTACAGTGTCTGTCATTCCATTGTCTTCTGGTGTAGAGTATTGCTGCTACAATCTGGTGTCAATCCGGTTTTCTTTACAAGTGACTTAGCCTTTTTGTCTTTGCCTGAATGTTCAGAGGAGTTTTTTCGTAGTCCCTTCATGTATTGGTGTTGGTCATTCTGATTCATTTTTCCTCAGGCATGTGTGTAGCTAAGTCCTTTCAGTATGTAGTTTCGTCCTATGCTCGCCCTCCCCTGCCAACATCAGGATGGTTTACTTGACTGGTAGTGTTTTTTGTTTGTTTGATTTCTTTTTGATTTTGTTGTTCCATTGGCTTGGTTTTCTTCTTTGGAACATTTGTATTTTATACCTTTGTCGGATCTTTGTATGTTATGTTTAGTAGAGAGATAAAACTCTTTACTGTGTTCAGACCTGTATACCCACCTGTCTTCTCAATCTATTCGTTTGGATTTCTAATAGATCTCTCAAAGGCAACGTGTCCAAAATGGAACTGATCTTTCCTGCTAAATCTTCAAGAAGCCTTCCTTGTCTCATTTGTTGGTACCTTTCATTCTTTTTCTCTATTCCTCACTCTTGATCCTGTGCTGTTCTTCATCTGGTATGGCCACACTCCTGCCTTGGGGTGTGCCCTCTGTGTGGGATGTGTTTTTCATCATATGTCTGTTTGACTAACTTCCTCATCACTTTTAATTCCTCAAATCTCACCCTCTTAGTGAGGCCCATTCTGATCACTTTATTTAATACTGGAACCTCTGCCTTCACAAAACTAATCCTCTAATATACTATATAACTTACTGTGTTTAATTACGTTTTTTGCTAATAAAATATAAGCTCCATAAGGACAGGAGTCTTGGTTCCTCTTGCTCACTGATATATCTCAAATACTTTGGTAAGTGCCTGACATATAATAAATACTAATTGTTCATGTGAATAAATATGTCCTTCTCAAACTATTCTGCCACCTTTGTCTGTGGAATCAAGATTTTTTTCTGGGGCGTAGGTATCTTTTATCTTCAAACTCCATGGGACTGCATTAAGGAAGTTTCTAGTCTCTGTTTTATTTTAGTTTCTGGTTTATTTAGGCTGGAACTGTTTTCTAGAAATGCAGCCAAGATGGAAAGTGACTCTGAAAATAGGGTATTATTAATATGAAGACACTGTGAGTAGTAGTTAACCATTTATCATATATACAAGGGAAATCCTTTTTTATTTTTTTATTCTGCCAGCCTAATAATAAAAGGTTTCTTCCTTTTACTGAATTTTCAATGGCAGTTTGAGGAGAGGGGATGGTAGGTATAGGCATTAATTAATTTGTAATTGAAAACTGCATAAATAAAAGCAGGTATGCATATTATTGTCTCAGTGTTTCTGCAACTTTGTTTCAGGAAATTAGGAGAGTTGCAGTAGTCGGGAGCAGATCGCATCATGACAGTTTATGAGCAGTCTCTCCAAGAAGGGCTACTCTGTTCTGTGCACTGCTGTCAGTACAAGATGTGGGATTGAACAGTAGGGCTTTCAACTGGAGAACATAATAAAATAATTGATGTTATAATGTGTCCTAAAAAATACCATATAGTGAAATTTAAACAAATTGTTAGTTGTTATTGAGAACATTTGTTAAATAAATACTACTTTTCTCTGTTTGAATTGGATGGGATACATAAAAAACTTCTCTTATTACAAAATTAATACATGTTCTCTATAGGTTATAGTAGTTAACTATATTATGATGTTAAAAATTATGATGTTAAAAATTATGTTAAAAAACCCCACCCATGAAGGATCATTTTGGTGTGTTCCTTTTCAGTCTTCATCTGTGTATAAACATACTATGCAATATACACATTACATAAGAAATGTAAGACAGAATATCGCATTTCCAATATGTTGTGAACATTTTTAGAGGCTGTAGAGTGTTTTATTATATGGAGAAACCAATTTATTTACTTTCTCAGGTGTACATTGAGGTCTGTTTTCCCAGCGCTGGAACCCTGGGTTGCTTGGTCTTTCTCACTCCCCAGACATTTCTCCCAGTCCTTGCCCACACGTGAACGTGGGACTGCCTGCCGCGCAGCCTGGCCGTGTGCCCTCTCCGCCCCTCCCGCTGGTCTGGGTGGGTGTTTCTTCTTTAACTCGTCGGTTGGTGGACCTCCATGCAGTTCAGTTTTCTGGCAGTTTTGGTTGTTTTTTTTTTTTTTTTTTTTTCCATTGGTTGTTATCCTTCTTTTGGTTGTGTGAGAAGGCGAAGTGTGTCTACCTGCACCTCCATTTGGCCAGAAGTCTGAGATAAAATTCTTTAGAAGTTTAATTTAGCATTTACAGCTATGAGTTCTTACTATAGTTTCTTTTTTTGAACTGTAAAACATGGGAATGAAGGTAGCTTTAGGTGAATAACCAACACGTTCTCAACCAACTAAGGGATTTTTTTAAAAAGTACTTGAGATAGTGCTGGAATAGCGAGTGAAATTAAGAAATACTTGTATAATAGAAGAAGCCTACCATAACTTCTCCTCGATGCATTGTTATTTTAGTCAAGAATTTGTACTGTGTGTCCCTGTTTCTTATACATACATATTTTAAAACTCATTTGGTTCCATAAAGAGATGATTATTTTTGTTTTAAAATAATTTTAATAATAGTATAGAAGTTTATTTTTTGAAAGAGGTTCAAAAGTTTCCATCTAATCTCATTTACATGTTTATTTTATATGTACTGTTTATTAAGCACAGTTAAGGGAAGGTAATTTGTTCTTTTCTGATTTTATAAGAAGTAGTAAAATGATGGATGCACATTTAAAAAAGAAGCTCAAGCAATACAGAAAAGTATATCTAGAGATAGCTGATGCCAAGATTTTTGTATGCATCTTTCTACATTTCTCTTTGTAGACTTTAACATATGTTAGACATGAGGGGTTTTTTTTTTTTTTTTTTGCATGCTGCCCTGTAACCTTTTTTTTCTCCTCTTATAATCTTTTATTATTCAATCTTATGTGAGGGATATCTTTCTAGGTTAATAGTGTAAGTCGAAATCAATAATATTTTTATGGTTTCTACTATGCATGTAACATCTGTTTTATTCTGTGTGTGCATTATCTTTTAAATAATCTATGCTCTATTGATAAAATGTTAGGTCATTTACAATTAGAAGCCTGTGCTTTAAATGCCTCACTAACTTAAAAAAAAAAATCCTCCCCATAGGATAAGTATGTTGATTTTAGAGAGAGGAAGGGAGAAGGAGAGAGACTGAAACACTGATGTGAGAGAAACATTGATTGGGTTGTCTCTCATGGGATCAAACCGGCAACGTTTTGGTGTATGGGATGACGCTCCTTGCTGCTCAACCACCCGGCCAGGGCCAATCTTATTTTTATTTATACTTTCTCTTTCCCATATTGTCTTGAAGCAAGTCCCAGATCATATACTATTATAATTGTAACGTTTTGGTAAGTACAGTAGTGTCCCTTGTTTGCAGTTTTTCTTTCTGTGGTTACAGTAACCTGTGGTCATGTACGGTTCGAAAATATTAAATGGAAAATTCCAGAAATAAACAATTCATAAGTTTCAGATTTCCTGCCATCTGAGTAACGTGATGAAATTTTGCACTGTCCTTCTGTGTCCTACTTGGGAGATGAAATTTTGCACTGTCCTTCTGTGTCCTACCTGGGAGACGAGTCATCCTGTTGTCCAGTGTATCCACTCCGTATATGCTATCGGGCTATTGGTCACTCAGTAACCCTCTTGGTTATGAGAGAGAGAGAGACCACATTCCCATACTTTTTAATACAGTATAGTGCTGTAATTGCTCTATTTTATTATTCGTATTGTTGTTAATCTCTTACTGTGTCTTATAGATTTATAACCTTTATCATAATAAGTATGTAAGTGTAGGAAGAAACATAGCATTTGGTACCGTCTGCAATTTCAGGCATCTGTGTTAGTCAGTGTCCTGGAACTTATCCCCCTCAGATAAGGGAGGAATACTGTATCTTTAACAGTAAAGATTATTAAAAACACATTATCTCACCTTAAGAAATTCCTTAATATAAAGTATCCAGGCAAATTCAATTTTTCAGTTGCTTGAGACACCACTATGTTTATAGTCAGTTTGAATGAGATGCCCATGTTGTAATTTGTTATCGTTTATATCTTTTTTATTTAGGTTCCTACTGCCTCACTTTTTCCCCTTGAATTTTATTTATTGGGAAAAATGGGGTTATGTCCTGCAAAATTTCCCATGGCCTGGATTTTGTATGTGAATAGTGTCATTTAGCACATTCTTCTGTCCTCTGTATTTTCTCTAAATTGGTCATTGGATATGGAGTCTTTAACACATATCATTTAAAGTGAATCTGTTTCTAGATTCATAAATTTTCATTCTTGGAAATCCTTAAGTTGGTCTGCCTGAGAAAGCTTTGCAGAGTCTTCCTCTCCAGACGTCTTCTTTCAATTGTTCTTCTAACTGCCAGAAGGAAGGAGAACCTCTTTTTTTTTTTTTTTACTGTATTGCATTTACACTGGGTGTTTAAAAAAAAAAGATAGGGTTTGAAACACATGGGCAGTTACTATTATTGGTGTCACTGTTTAAAGGTGAATGACTCTTATGGCTGGGTAACAAATGGTCTGTCAGGTGCTTCTGAGTCTATTTTCATCAAAACCAAAATCAAAATTGAAGGGAGTTCATCAGATTGCTCTCTGAGAGATAATGAAAAGTAGTTTTTGATGATAGTTCCCTGAGATTTTTGTCCATATAACTAAGATTGCATTGAAAGAATTGACATTGCTTTCACATAACTCCTTTTACTTAATTATCTACTTATGTCAGTGAGTTTCATGTATAATTTTATAAACAAAGTATAAATTGATGGACACTGTTGCATTTTAGTAATATTATTTATTGTGGATACCTGGATGCAAGGGGTTGTGTATCTTTAAACAGATTCACTTACATGAAAAATGTACTTTTTACATGAATTTTATCAAAATGTGTAATTCACTTGTATTTTGAACAATTACATCCTAATATCAATTGTATTAATTCAGAATAAAATGTGTTTTCAACACTTAAGAACCTATGATCAGATGGTATTTAATTATTTCAATTTATATACCCCTTTGTTGCAGAGATAGGATGATCAATAAAATACTTTCAAGCATAAAATGATATTCATTATGATCAAATACTTTGGGAGAAGAGGAATAGAAATTTGTCTTCTGGGAAAAAGAAACAGTTATAAAATTTCTGGCTGTTAGGATGATGATACTTCAAGTTTCTTTGAATACTTAAGAGTAATATAACTTTATTAAATTCTAATACTGATAATACCTTGGAACCAGGAAATTACTGCTTTGTAACTAGTTGTTTTAATTTGAATGCCAACTTACAAATATTCCAGGGTACATTTTTTTTTAAGATTCTTTTGGCAGGTACGTGAGCAGAAGTTTGACGTCCTTTGGGTACCCCATAATTTCAGGCTCTGTATTATGTTGCTGATAAAGGACTACAGTGTTACATTTCTGGCTTTTAAGGAGTAGATTTTTGAGAAAAAAATACTACATCTGTGTCTGAAACAAAGACACATAACTTTATAAAAGCATGAAATATAAAGAAGCTTGTTTACCTCCCCTCCCCATTCTTGGGAGACAAGGAACTGATCTTTCGTGTATATGAGCGAAATTATAAATCCATATTTTGTATTTGCCATTTTAAGTAAGCCTACCCTCCCTTGTGTTTTCTTTATTAAAGTGCAGGCTGGAAAACAAATGTTCTTGTTGAAATGAAAAAAATTTACTAGTGATTAAAAGAAAATTTTAATAGTGTGATTCTGTCAAATTTTAAACATGCATTTTTATTTTAATTTGCTAAAAGAAAAAAGGAAAAGAATTTTGTAGGCTTAATATTTCATCATTAAGATAATGTGTGTATTCCTTCTATGGAGAATAAGAAGACTAAAATAGAAAGGCTAATGTAAACATTTCTTAAAACTAAATTAAAAAAATTTTTTTTTTGGCTTGAAGGAAGCACTATTTCCCTTGGTTTTTAAATCCTCATGTACCAGCTTGGTTCTTTTGCTGAGGATGAGGCACTTTTGTGGTAGTGTTGCCATGGTGACTGCCTTCCAAGTGCTGCCTCAAGGTCACTCATCACTCATAGCCCTGAATACTTGGATTTTGTTAAAGAAAAATATCAGCACTGAGTGGATAAAATAAAGTTAATTATCACATTGCATTACTCAATCATATCTAGCACAATTATACTTAAAAACAGTGTAAGTGTTGACAGTATTGGTAAACTATATTTTCTTTGAATATTGAATTTTAATTTGTCAGATTAGAAGGCTAATAGATATCTATAAATTATCCTTAGCCACATATTGTAATTTGATTGTATTCTATTTGTAACCTTTTAAAAATATAGCAACTTTACTGTATTGCCTTTATATTTGTGTCTAAACATACTTGCCTCAGTATTTGTTTTTTTGATGAGACAAGGGCACAAATTCCTTAATATTCTCTTTTCAGTAAATTTAGCTTGAAGCTGTCAGTTGTATCAGCCTTCATTCATGTTAGAACGATCATGTTCCCCCCAAATTAGTTTCAGAGATCTATTGTCTACCTGTCTTCTATTTCATGCACTCTTTGTCTTACACTGTTGTTAGTTTTCCTTATTACTTACTTTCTGGATTTTTATCTTCTAGTTAAATTTAAGATGGTATACCTCCAGAGGTTTTTATGTATTATCATCAAACGGTTTTCATTGAAGGAAATTATGAAAAGAAATGCCTTCTTACAATATACTTTATTTTCCTGTGAGTCTTGCTCTGAGGAGAGAAGAATCAGAGCTGTGTGCCTCCATTAGGCTGGAAGGTGACTTTGAAATCGGAGATGAGAAACATTACTTTAAGAAGGAAAGTGCTACCGAAACAAACAGAAATTGCTATTCAAACATATGTAGCTAGAAAATTTGGTCTTTCAGCTAATTAGAATCTAACTAGTTGCTGTACCTCCAGGGGAATTGGATAAATTGGCTCTCATAAAGCATTTTCATCTCTGCTTCTGTAGAGCAGCCACCTTTGCAATGTCTGATCAAGATATTATTTTACATGCTTGAAATTTTAATGAATGCAGAGCTCTATAGATAGCATTGGAAATCTGCCAGGTGGTGTATGTCATCTAATGTTTGTTTCACTTATGCATATTTATGAAACCAAGTATGTTATCTGATGCTATTTTTGCTAATTTATTTGGAAAAAGGAATTGATTTAAAACTGTAAGCTATGATGTGAGGCAGTATGATCTAGAGATAAGCGTGTTGGACAAGGCGGCCAGGGCCATGCCCTGCTCTTCCCTCTGTCTCCCTGTGTGAGCTTGGTCAAGTCATTTTTGTGCTTCATTTTCCTCATCTGTAAAACAGGGCGGTTCCATTTCCGTTGTGACCTTTCATGACTCCAGTCTATTGTTTTGTGTATTAAATTTGGATTCTCTTCTGAAATGGAGAGTTGCAGTTCGTACTTATCTAAAATGCTGAATCTTTCCAAGTAATTTGTTGGATTTTGGATGGAGATTTATTTTGTTTCCTGAGGTAAGCTTAAAGCGATTTTGTGTTGTAGGTTTTTAAAGTGTTTGCAACTCTACAGAGTTAGAATTGACTATAGAAATATTGGAACTGAAAAATATTAAATGGAAATAGATTTTGAAAATCTTGAACATGGGCTTAATATAAATGTTAGACTTTTTCAATGAGGAGGAAGGGTTCAAATGCAATATATTTTTCTTTGAAGTTTTCCTCAACATAATCTCATTTGATAGCACAGGCAGGCCATAGTCTCAAAAGATGGTACACATCCATGTTTCTTTTGTAATAGAAAAAAGTTAATTATGAGTTTTTAAATCCCCTTTTTTACAGATTTTATTGATTTATTTTTAGAGGGAGGGGAAGGGAAGGAGAAAGACAGGGAGAGAAACATCAATGTGTGGTTGCTTCTCACACGCCCCATACTGGGGACCTGGCCCGCAAGCCCAGGCATGTGCCCTGACTGGGAATTGAACTGGTGACCCTTTGGTTCACAGCCTGGTGCTCAGTCCACTGAGCTACACCAGCCAGGGCCATAAACAGTTTTTACTTTACTGGATCATGTAGTACTTATTCTGCCATTGCCATCTTTTTGTCAGTGCATAGAGATCTACTTCATTTAAACAATGACAAATATGGATCTAGTGGAGTCTAATATTAAACCAGACCTGGTTTATATTGGTTGGTATATTGATTGACCAGTAAAACAGTGTCGCAAAGAACATCCTTTTACTTCCATTTTTACCTGTGTGTGCAAATATTTCCATAAAATAAATTCATTAAGTTGAATTTCTGGGTCAAGGGATATCATTAATGTTTGGATAGATATTTCAAAATTGCCTTCCAGAAAGGTTTAAAAATTTATAGTCCTGTTAACAGTGACACCTACTTTTCATGCACATTTTCATTGGATGATGATCTTATCATAGCTGCTATTCATTGAGTTACCCACTTGTGTTAGGAATTGTGCCAGGTGCTTTAACTGGTAATTTGGTAAGATGATACTTTTGTCCCCATTTACAGTTGAAGAATTTGAGGGTCAGAGAGGTGAAATAACTTCCTTAAGGCCCCATAACTATTAAATGGCAACACTGGGGGTTAAATCCCTATCTCTGTGGTTCCAAAGTTTATTTCTTTCACCCCAAAACAGTGTTTTTGGTTTTGCTTAGGCTGAGAACACTCTTTCACAGGAGCACATAAAGTTCACACTTTGTGTATTTTTCCTCAAAACCAGTAGTATAGTTACATAATACATTACATATTAATAGTGCTTTTAGATCATCCGCAGCCTGAATGTTATAGCTAGTGCACTTTATTTAAAAAAAAAAGCATGTTTGATATATAATTCCTGATTCTGACTTGTGTTTGATTTTTTTTTTTGACTTTAGAAATGTGTCTAATTCTAAGTGGTATTGAGGTTATCTTGAGGAACCAATGACCACCACTGTAAATACATTGCCAGTTTATAAATCCAGTCTAGTTTGAGGAAGAATAGACTGTATTAGTTTGCTAGGGTTGCCATTACAAAGGACCACAGACCAGGTGGCTTAAACAACAGATTTATTTTTTCACTGTTCTGGAAGCCAGAAGTGCAAGGTGAAGGGTTGATTTCTCCTTAGGCCTGTCTGCTTGGCTTGTTGATGGCCATCTTCTTTCTGTGTCTCAAATGGTCTTCCCTCTGTATGTGTCTGTGTGCTATCTTTTCTTATAAAGACATTAGTCATGCTAATTTTAGGGCCCATCCTAATTACCTTGTTTTAACCTAATTACCCCTTTAAAGACCCTGTCTCCAAATACATTCACATTCTGAGGTGGTGGGGGTTAGGACTTCAATGTGCGAACTGTTTTTTGGTGGGGGGGCGGGATTGGGCATGATTCAATTCATAAGATAGGCCATATTATTTCTGTCTTCCATATTTTAAGGATTTTGTAATCTTTATAATGTTTAAGGATTTGATTTTTAAGTGCTCTTTATACATTTGAAATGACTGGTTTAGCATTATGAAAATGCTAAATCCTTTAAAATTTTCTGCTGTTAGATGTAAACATTATTTAGCTAATAATTATAATAACTAATTTTTATAGGAAAATTGTTACTTTTTGGAGTGGCATTTGGAAGAAATAAAGTATGTTTATTGTTAGAAAAGATGCTGAGGTCAGTGATAGAAACACCTTGACTCTCAGAATGTAACTTGCTACCCGGACCTCTGCTCTTCTAAGATTCTTGTATCATAAAGTAATACCAATACCCCAAGTTACCATTTATTGATCGCTTGATACATGTATCAGAATCTGAGTATTTTAAGTTCTTTATGTAATTCTCATATAATTCTCACAACAACCCCGTAAGGTATTTTTTATGTTCATTTTAGGATGAGGCCTTCAGTTGGGTGAACTAGTCTATCTAGATCCAAAGTTTATAATATTTACTGCCTTCTCATTTTGTACTTACTTGAAATTCGTCATTTTATAACAGATTTCTCTACCATATTATACATGATTTCATCTTTTCTGGTCAGGAGCCAGAGGTTTTCTCCTCTGTGTTGGGCAGAATTCCAAAAATCATTCCTGGAACAGAAAATTGAAGGCATTTGGTGTTTTATAGCACGGCATTAAGTCATAAGTGTGTGTGTATATTTTAAATTCCAGAAAACTGTAGTAGCTGTGTTCACTTCCTTTTTTTTCTGTTAAAAAGATTTTATTTATTTATTTTAGAGACAGAGGAAAGGAGGAAGAAAGGGAGAAAAATATCTATGTGCCAGAGATACATTGATGAGTTGCCTCTCACACGCCCCCAGCTGGGGACCTGGTCCCCAACCCAGCCATGTGCCCTGACTGGGAGTCCATCCCCCGGCAACCTTTCAGTTTGCTGGCTGGCGCTCAGTCCACTGAGCCACACCAGCCAGGACTGTGTGGGCATCTATTAATTATTGTGTTGGTCAAAAAGTCCATTTAGTTTTTTCTGTAAAATTAAGACACTTTTCATTTTCACCAATGATTTTATTGGTTTGGATATTCCAACTATGTTGGCTGTCTCCCGTTACTGGCTTCTAGTGGGTAGAGGCCAGGGGTGCTGCTAAACATCTTCCAATGCATAACAGCCCATAGCAAAGAATTATTTGGCCAAAATGTTATTAGTACCAAGAAACATCCCAAACCACTTTTGACACGTTTGATCAGTCACAACACATTCTCCATACACTGCACAAATCTTTTTTTGCATTTCAATTGCATTTTTACCTTTCTTGAAAAAATAATACATACTATGCCAAAAATGTTGCATATCTTATTGTACCTTCAATATGAAAATGGCTGTACAGAAATTCACCAATTTTGATAAGTGTTTAAAAACACTGATTTTTTTTAAATGCATGCTGATGTGACAGCTGTCACAATATAATCTAACAAAAATTGTTTCAAATGAAGTTAAAGACAATTAAGCACTGCTAGAGCCATTGTATAGAAGAAAACAACGAACTTTTTGGCCAACCCTATATATTTTAACTTCTTGATTTCAGAAGATTTTATATTAAGGCCACAAATTATTTGATCTTACACTTTTATTTTTATAGTGTTTCACTTTATTTTCTTTTGCACTTGTAACCAAAAATATTATCTATGTCTAATAATAGAATATTATCTTCAGAGAATTTTAAAAATATGGGATTTTATGTAAAACCTTCTTATATACAGGCATACCCCAGAGATATTGCAAGTTTGGTTCCAGACCACCATAATAAAGGAAATTGTAATCTTTTTGCTGGTAGAGAGTCCTGCCTTCAATTTGTAAAAAATTCAGCATTTGTGAAATGCAATAAAAGCAAAGTGCAGTCAAACAGGGTCTGTATTGGTGAGCAACTTTCAGATGTTTTCACCTCTTTTTTGGGGAATGATTCTCTCCTTTAAGATCTCCAAGCATCTTCTACATATTCACCTGTATGAATCTTTCCTCTCCTTATTTAATCTATGAAAAGTTTCTGTGACCGCTGTGAGCTAACTGTTAGGAAGTGTGTTTAGAACAATAGAGCCCTGTACTCTCCCTTCAAGAGGGAGAAGAATGAGAAGCACTTACCAGGTGATACACACAATTGGGATGTTCACATGTGTTAGTTGTCCACCTTCTTGGAGGAATGTATAACCTATGTTGGGATGGGGAGGGCGGGCTGTAAGGACAGAGTCGAAGCATCTGGGGAATCTTTCAGGAGAAAGGAGTGTTATAAGGTATAAATTGGAGGTATATGGTGCATCAGTAGAATAGCATTCTGACCAAGAGTAGCTTGTGGGAAAGACTTGAGCAATTGAGGTGTCCTCTGAGAAATGTAAATTATTTAGTGTGGACCCTTAGATACAAGGAGAGGTCTTTAGAAATGAGCCGAGAAGGGAATTCGAACTTTATAGGCATGGAAGAGTGTAAGTAGGGATATGGAAAGATTGCCCTGATTCATCTGAGGATTAAGTGGAGAATGAAGGTAGACTTTTGGAGTAATCCAGGGAAAGCATACTACCTGAACTACTAAAGGATAGTTGTAATGCGGTTAGAAGGAAATGGGTAGGTTTGAGAGATACTAAAAACTAATGATGCTGTGGGATGACTCTTAAGAGCATCTTATGTCTCTAGGTTTTGAGTTTGCTTATCATACAGATTATAGTAGGCGTTTAGTAACCATTTGTTGAATGAATAAGTGGATAGAATAGGTAATTTTGCTGATGATCAGAGTCCGTAAGTCTAACCTACTCCTTTTCTCAGTTCTACATTTTTTTAGACACCTGGGTATTGCCACTATGGAAATGTAGTGGTGGAATTGTCACATAAGTCTATATAAAAAGCTGTTGAAAGACAAATTGTCAAATTATTTCCCCCTAAGGTCACATAAGTGGCAGATTTCCTGATAGAATTTAGGTCTGAGTCTCAGTTCAGGTGTTCTTCGTGGTGTCTCATGGGATACTTTTTCTTGTGGCCACATAATGCTTAATTGAATCACATTAAAATTTCAGTCAAGTCCTTTTGAAGGCCTTATTGGTATATTTTGTTCTAAAGGCAATTAACCATAGTTTGATGCCATAGAAAATATTTGAATCTTTATTTTTTTAAAGAGTGATTGTTTTTAAGAGAGTGATTCGTAAACTGAAGTCTGTGAAGTACTCTGACAGAGCAAGAAGACATGCAGGCCAGAATTTTGTTTGCTTTTATTTTATAGTCAGTATTTCCTTTTAGGTGGTTTATTTGGCATGGAAGTTGCATTGGCACAGGAAGAAGACCAGGCAACTAGATGGCTGGCTCCAGTTTAGTTTGTCTTGTTTGTCAAGTGAGGGACACGTTGGGTACTTGGATAAAACCAGGGGAGAGAATGATTTAGTTGGAGATGTAATGAATGATTGCACCTCCCAAGCCCTGGTCCACGACAAGAACCTAGCTAACAACTACTTATTTCTGTGCTTTGTTCTGATTTATTTTTGGAATATTCATGTGATTGAAAAAATATAGAGGCTAGGAGAAATTGAGGAACATTTTATACCTCTGCTAGTGCCTCACAACATGTCCTGGGGAGAAGGAGTATGAATAACTAATTTAATTTTATCCTTTGTCTATTTTTAGAGCTTGTCCCAACTCAAAGGCAGGTGAAAAGGTCTTGTTGAATTCTTTTGAATGCCTTCCTTTGCTATACCAACCACTAGATTGTCTAAATTTAGGGATTTCTCAAAGTATTTTCTATTTGATTGCCTTCCTTTTCCTAAAAGGATTTTTTTTCACTCAGCATGCATTTATTTTTGCTTATTTTTAAAATATAATTTATTGATTATGCTATTACAGTGCCAATTTTTCCCCCTTTGACTCCCTCCACCCGGTATCCCCATTCCCTCCAGCAGTCTTTCCCCTGACTTACGTCGTGTCCATGGGTCATGCATATAAGTTCTTTGGCTACCCCATTACCTATACTGTTCTTAACATCTCCCTATTTTGTACCTACCAGTTTGAGCTGCTTAATCTCTGTACCTTTCTCTCCATATTTTCCCTTCTTCCTCCCAGCTGATAACACTCTAAGTGATCTCCATATCTGTGATTCTGTTCCTGTTCTGTTTGTTTGCTTAATTTGTTATTTGGATTCAGTTATTGATAGTTGTGAATTTATTACCATTTTAATGTTTATCGTTTTGGTCTTTTTCTTACATAATTCCCTGTAGCATTTCATATAATAATGGGTTGGTGATGATGAACTCCTTTAGCTTTACCTTATCTGGGAAGCACTTTATCTGAATGATTCAATTCTAAATGATAGCTTTGTCGGATAGAATAATCTAGGTTGTAGGTTCTTGCTTTTTATCACTTTGAATACTTCTTGCTAGTCCCTTCTTGCCTGCAAAGTTTCTTTTGAGAAATCAGCTGATAGTCTTATGAGAACTCCTTTGTAGGTAACTGTCTCCTTTTCTCTTGCTGCGTTTAAGATTCTCTCTTTATCTTTACTTTTGTCATTTTGATCACGAAGTGTCTTAGTGTGGCCCTCTTTGGGTCCATCTTGTTTGGGACTCTCAGTGCTTTCTGGACTTGCATGTCTATTTCCTTCACCAAGTTAGGGGAGTTTTCTTTCATTATTTTTTTCAAATAAGTTTTCAGTGTCTTGCTCTTCCTCTTCTCCTTCTTGCACCCCTATGATTTGGATGTTGGTATATTTAAAGATGTCCCAGAGGTTCCTAATCCTGTTCTCGTCTTTTTTAAATTCTTTTTCTTGCTGTTCTGATTGAATGCTTTTTCCTTTCTTGTATTCCAAATTGTTGATTTGATTCTTGGCTTCGTCCCCTCTACTGCTGGTTCTTACTTTACTTAATGCAGTCTTCATTTCTGCCTGGGTCTTTTTTATGCTGTTGAAATACCTAGTGAGTTTCTGGAGCATCCTGATAACTAACGTTTTGAACTGCATCTGATTGGTTGCTCATCTCCATTTCATTTCGTTCTTTTCTTGGACTTTTGTTCTGTTCCTTCGTTTGGACCATATTTCTTTGTCTCCTCAGTTTGGCAGCCTCCCTGTGTTTGTTTCTGTGTACTGGGCAGAGCTGCTTTGCCTCTCTGTCTTAGTAGTGTGGCCTGTTGTAGAAAAGTGCACCTGTTAAGTTGTATGGAGCAGAGTTTTAGGTATTGGCCTGGGTGGTGCAACCGGTGTCACTGTTCTGTTCGCTCTGTGTGGGGGAGGGTCTGGAGAGGGAACAATGCTGCTGCCTGGCCTCTGGCATTTTGCCCAGGAGGAAGCCGTCTGCCAGCACTCGCCCTGATACCGGTCACTTCCCTTTCTCCCCGTGTGTCTCTGGTGCCCTTCCAGCTGTTGCCCTGGTGCTGAATCCCTAACGGGGGTGGGTCCACATGAGTCCTAAGTCCATGGTGGATCCTTAGTGGAGTCTCTTGAGAATCCCACAGTGGCTTCTTCCCCAACATCCGTTGGTTTTTACAGCCAGTAGTTATGGGGACTTACCTTCCTGGCACTGGAACCCTGGGCTGGGTGGTTTGCTCTGGGGCTAGGCTCCCTCGCTCCTGAGGTATCCCTCCCAATTTTTATCTACCACATGTGAATGTGAGACCACCTGTTCCCATCTCCACCCCTCCTACCTGTCTGGATTAATGTGACTTCTTTAAATCCTTGCTTGTCAGACTTCCACACAGCTTGATTTTCTGACAGTTCTGAGTGATATTTGTTTTGTAGTCTACTTGTATTTTTTTTTTGCTATAGTTGTGCACAGAGGCCAGGAGTGTTTACCTATGTCTCCATCTTGACCAGAAACGTCTCATTCAGCATCCTAAAATTATTTTTTAGAAAGCCCTTTAACCCTGGCTGGTGTGGCTCAGTGGATTTAGCACTGGCCTGTGAACTGTAAGGTTGCTGGTTTGATTCTCAGGGCACATGCCTGGGTTGCAGGCCAGGTCCCCCCTTTGGGGATGTGTGAAGGCGACCAATCAATGTTTCTCTTGCACATTGATGTTTCTCTCCCTCTTCCCTTTCCCTCTCTCTAATAATAATGTAAAAAAAATCTTTAAAAAAAACTCCAGCCCTTTACATATACAGAAAACTATGTGCCCATTAAATAATAGCTCTTTCCTGCCATTCATTGGAATATAAAATGCTTAAAAAACTTCAAGCAGTGGCAATTTGTTTGAACTTGAGTATCCAGTATTCAGTTTTTTCTCTGTTGAAGTTATTGAACCTTCAAACTTCAATAAAAGGATGGGAGCATAAGGGAGGAACAAAGTATATATATACTTAATTTATGTACAAAATAGAAATATAATGGCTTTGAACATGCTGACAATTTAAAAAGAAAGACCAAGTTTTGCATTTTTAATACAACCATTAAAAACACAAAGGTGCTTTGCTGATATATATCTCTGTGGAATATCATGTTTAAAGAATAACTCCAATCTGGTAGGTAGGAAAAAAATGCACACAAAATCAGTCTAATTTATCCAAGGTTACATATAGAAAATTATAAGGAGCATATAGATTTATGATTCTACTTAATATTTTATCCATTTAGTTGAACTATAAACAGAACCTTAAAGAGAATAGGCGAAGTACGTAATATGGTTTTCTAGCTCTACCTAGTAACTGCTCAGTTAAATCTTGCTGCTAGTCATTATTTAGGGAAAGGGTTTGTTTTACTCACTGATAAAGTATATTTTGATGATGTTTGGTTTTTGAGCACAGAGACATAATGATGGTGAGAGGAAAATTAAATTGAATTTCAGTACACAGCTTTTACAAATATTTTGCAATGTAGGCTTTTGTATTTTGAATTTCTACTTTCGTGACTTTTAGGCCACTCTTGGTTTTAGCTGAGAGAAATTTGAATCTCTGATTCTGTTTTCTTCAAGGGCCTGTATCTTCCTTTGTAGGCATTTTGCATAGCAAGTACAGGTCATACATATCGTGTTGAATACTAAGTTTACTTTAGTGTTGGTGTTAGATTTGTATAGTTTAAGTAAAATGTCTTAATGTATTGTAGCAGTGAAGATATCTTTGATATAATTTTGACATGAGTATTATACTGACTAAAATTTCTGCCTTTAAATATTGAGGGGAAATATTTTAATCTTTATATGACAGGGATCTGGGATCTTCCTGTCCTTCTCTTCTTATACAGCTGCGCGTGGAGATGGAAGCCTGTCTCAGCGCTAATAAATGCCATCATCCGTTCCCTTCCCCCAGCCTTACGCTGGAGTCTAGTTTGCCTGCAGCTGCAGTGGTAGGCATCTTTCAGGAAGTGACCTTGGCTTGTATTAATCAAATTCAGAACACACAAAAAAGCTTCTTGCTAACATGCTGACTTGATGTAAAATGTTATTGCATCCATTTTCTTTCAAAATGAGGCCATCTTGTAAAGAGAAGATATACAGAAGACTCCTCTAATTTAATGTATTATATTAGAAAAGCTTCTGCAGGCCATTAAAAAAAAAACCCTACATTTTAAAAGTATAGACTTTTTATTGACAAATTATTCATAAACTTAAATCATGAAGGTTTGGGAGTTTGTTTTTCTTTACTCAGAAATTTAATGCTGAATTAAAAAAATCCTATATCAGCATCAAGTTTTAAATTTACTATCTTAACAACTGACGTTAAATTGCTATGGACACTTTATACACTACGAATTTTTGAGGGGACCCTGTAGCAGTGTGTATTAAGTAAGGTACTTTTGTATATAGGTTACCTTTGAGTGTTCAGATATAACTGTGGCGTCTTTTCTTTGCTGGTTTGGATAAGAAAATGAATTTCCTACATGAAGTAATTTTCTTAGGCCATAGTAGTGCTTGTAGCAGCTTCTAAACACAACCTTAAATTTATGCCAATAAGCCTGCTAAAATATGACCACTTATTGTATTGAGAAATATTGCTAACTACAAGTTCACATATCTGCTTATTTAGAATTTAACTGATCATTTCGATAGAGTAGCTAATGCAGATATTTCACTTGTATCATGTAAAAAATTTCATTTTTAAATGTAGGATAAAGAGTATATAGTAGTGACTTTCATTTTAACCTTAGTCAATATTAAGTATAAAATGTTGAAAAGAGAATTTAATGAATGACTTTACTGATGTTTTGTGCATTTGGAAGAAATTTACATAAAACATGAATCAGATCAAAGAGCAGTTGTGTCTGTTTCCCAAGAGTTCACTCTTGAGTTTAATGTATAGGGGATCACTCCTGGGTACTGGTGTTTGGAAAGGAGAGGAGAGAGATGGGAAAAGAAAGCTTAAACCTGAGGAGGTATATCTGCATTTTGGTAGACGTGTAGTATGAAAAGGACAGACATGTTGTTGCATATTTATGTTAATGATTTAGAGAGGAGGTGGGGAATCTATGCAAATAAAAATTTGGGGTGTAGATAAATACTTTACTTAAACGTCTTCATTTTTTGAATTGTTTTTAAAGCATTTACTGGAAACACAACCAGCCATTACCTTTCATCATATTGTAAATTATTTTTAGAATTAGAGCCTCATGGAGATAAATCTGTTGTTTTAACCTGTCTAAATGCACTCTGTCTTGATACTAGCATTAATGGTTGGTTTGTTAGATACCACAGGATAAAGAAACTAATTGCAAGGAGAAAGGTAATTACTCAATTATTTCTTTCCTCAAATACCTGTTTAATATACATGGTCTTAAATAAGATTGTGGCCTTGAACTAAAAATATTCTTTGCCTTCTGCTTCTCTGCTCCCACCCCTCACCACCCCCAATAAAAAAAAAGAAGGAAAAACGAAAAGCTGGACAAGAAAAGGAATATATATAATCCCGGTAGCCAATGAGTTAATGTTCATTTGCAGCCTGAGGGGTCAGCGTGCAGTCTCTGTTTCCTGATTGGCTGCTAAAAGGTGAAATTGAAACCACTGTAAACTTTTGACCCTGTAGCAATTCTTGTGGAACGCCTTCCACTGGTGGAGCCCAGAGCTTCGTTCACCTCCCCACCCAGGCTTCCCACCCCCTTTCCTGTATTTATTTTGTGTGATCGTGCAGCGCTGCATGCAGTTTTTCCGAGAGAGGGGCGAGAGAGAAACTGAACAAGCACCGGCAAGCGGCTTGCTTGCATGCCTGTTTTAGTAACCATGTCATTACTAACTACAGCTCAGCCAAAGATGTTGGGCCTGTTAATAAACTGGTCTGCCAACTGGAGTTTTTAGTTTTCTCCTTAATCTCCAGGTAATTTTAAAAATACAAAATGGTTATATTTACTGCCGTTATTTCATCAGTGGATGGTGTCGTTGTGTGCACAAATTTCCTGAATATGTTGAGTTAAAAATAGCTTTTGTTTTCAGCAGCTGTTGTATACACCCCATTAATGTTTTCTGTGTCTCATGTAATTTTACACAACTGACTAACATTTTTACAAGAGTTTTTTCCTTTGCCTTTGTCTTCTATTATAAAGAAATTCAAATGGCATTTTGGATATGATAACTATGGAAAATTAATCGCAGAAATTATCTGTACATTCACATATCAGTAATTCTCTTTCTCTGTTTTGTTGAGGTAAATGGTTTTGGATTTGTTTTGGATTCACATTTAAATAGTGCTTTACAGTAAATTTATCACAGCAGTCCTATGAAACAGGCAGGACAATTCTCTCATCTCTCTTTTGACATTACTGCTGGATCCTGTGTCTTCAATTTTTGGTTCTCGTATCCCTGGTGTCTGGTGCAGTGTAACATACAGGTGCTCACAAATGCTAGCTGAACGAACCTAGTTTTCATTTTGGGAACTACAGTGGCTATTTATACCTGCTTCTTTCCCAACTGATGGCAAGAACCATATTTTGCTTATAACTTCTGAGTGCCACCGCAGCTGCTGGCGTTTAATAGGTACACAGCGAACATTTAATTGAATTAAATGTCTCACACAAGGTCACTTCAAGAAGGTGGACTTCCAAAATGGAGGTTTTCTGAAACCAAGACTTCTGTTTTTACTGCATCATTTAAATTTTCAGGTTGACTCCATATAGGACTAAATGTTTATTATAATTTATTAAATGACTGTGTGAAGTATTATAAATCAGCTTCAGTCCTTTATAGTATATGCCATAGTATAAGTGGTAATACATTTCAGTTTTCTGACTGTCCTTTACTAGACATGCATATACTACTGTCAGTTGAAGTAATTCCTACCCGCTTTGTCGAAAAGAAAGCTTCTCATCAGTGTATTACCAATGTCCTTAATGGACTAAGTAATAAATAGTGTTAAAAAATCTTTTTACTGAGGTAAGTTTATTCCGTTTCAAAAAAGTGGTGCCTTTCTATGTAATATTAAATTTTCATATGATTATTAACTTGTATTTGTTTTCCCCTTTCAGTATAGCTACAGAGTGGTTGCAGTTGCAAGTAAAATCTGTTGTTACTGTTTTGATAAAGGATATGTTTATCTCTTGATAAATAATCTCAACTACTAAAGAATGTTAAATTTAATTTATACCAATATCAGATAACCCTTAAGTAACTTGAAATTTACTTGGTGCACAAACTTATTCTGTAGTGCTTTGAAGATGGGTGGACAATCACTGGCTTTTCCCAAAGATGGTGATTCCCTGTCTTTGATTTTAGGAACTGAGGAAGGAGTCCCTAGGAGCATTGCCCATAGCAGCATGGAAAGATCAGTTAATTTAGTAAGACTAGTTGTAGAGTTCTTGCCTCCTTCCGTGTTCAGCAGCAAAAGGAAAGACATGTTCATATTATTCAGTGACCTCTTTTTGTTCACGTAGTGTTTCCAAGCATTGGCATTATATAGTTTGGATTGTCCTTTGCTGAATTCCCTCCCCCAGTTTGAGTTTTTGTTTTGGCTCTGAGGACCATCATCTCAGACCAGCTGTTGACAAAGTTCAGTTTGATCCCGCCCCCGCCCATTAGCTTTCTAGTAATCCAGGTTTTGGTAATGTGGATCTCATCAGTAACCTTTTTGTTAATTCTAGTGGAAAAATTAATGTCCGCCTTTCTCAGATATCTAGTATTTTGGGATGTGTCATTCAGTTTTTATGTCAGTGTGATTTGATTTTGTATGTGTGATTGGCTAAAGTCCAAATAATGGCAAGTGGTAAGAATAAGCTTATTTTTGAAAAAAATAAGAAATACAGTTTCAGGAAGTCTTCTAGGATGATTGCCTTTGCAGAATCTTGCTTTCTAGACAAGCTAACTGCAGTTTTCAGAACAGTTTCGTACTTTACAGGATCATAGTATATGTACTTTTCAGACTGTAGCTACCCTCTTGCAGGTTCTCGGTAGGCAAGCCAATCATTGATCTATGATTTGGGGACCTCTCTAGTTCAGCTGCACACTGAATATGATTAGGAGTGGAGAATTTTGTAGATGGTGTTTCTTTGGATCCCTGGGAGTAATGGGGTACAAATTGGGAGGGTCAGCACTCCTTTAAGTAGGTCTCAGCAGCAGTACAATAATACTTGAGTATTAATGTAGGCTCGGTTTGCCAACATTCCATACTAGGCAGCAATACTTGTTTCCTGGGTCAGTTGTTAATGGTACTAGGTACATCCTGAATCAAATTCATTTTTCTTCCCATTGCTGTTGTTTTCAGGCACTTGCCCACCCTAAACCCTCACCTGCTCCTCATATGAAGGACCATCACCGAAAGAAGCATTTCTTAGGCCAGGTGGTGAAAGACAAATACCATGTGATTTCACCTTTAACAGGAACCTAATCAACAAGACAAACAAACAAGCAAAATATAACCAAAGACACTGAAATTGAGAACAGGCTGACAGTGACCAGAGGGGAGGGAATTTCAGGGGAAAAGGGTGAAGGGTTTGCAGGAACAATTATAAAGGACACATGGACAATAACGGGGGGGGGAGGCTATGGTCTTGGGCTGGGGTGGGGGGAAAAGGCAGAAAACTGTACTTGAACAACAGTAAAAAAAACGAAAACAAAAAAAACCGCATTTCTGAAGTGAAACTTGGTTTAGAACCAGGGCCAAGAAAACCTTGGATTTACCTTCCCTCCTTCATCTTCTAATTAAATTGGATACCAGAAAAATTAAAGTCATAAAGCATTGAATTTACTTGAAAACTAAAACTAATGATTGTTTTTTCCCTGTGTTTCATTGTACTTGGAAATTCTCTTAAAGATTTTTAGTTATTTATTTTTAGAGTGGGGGTGGAAAAGAGGGAGAGAAACATTCATGTGAGAGAGAAACCTCCATCAGTTGCCTCTTGTACATGGATGGCTACGACCGGGCAGTGAACCTGCAACCCAGGCATGTGCCCTGGTGGAAGTGAACTGGTGACCTTTCCCTTTGTGGGGCAGTGCTCAACCAACCGAGCCAACACCGGTCAGGGAGAAATTCTTATCTGTCAAGTAGTCTTTTGTTTGGCTGATAATATTTTTTATTTACTGAGCATGTATATATTAGGACTAATAAGGAATGTAACCATCTTCAGTCCATCTATTTTTTAAAAAATATTTTATTGATTATACTATTACAGTTGTCCCGTTTCCCCCCTTATTTCCCCTCTGCCCTGCATCCCCATTCCACCTGTGTCCCCCACCCCCCACCCTTAGTTCATGTCCATGGGTCATACATATGAGTTCTTTGGCTTCTCCATTTCCTATACTATTCTTAACTGCCCCCCTGTCTATTTTTGTACCTACTATTTATGCTTCTATTCCCTGTACTTTTCCCCCATTCTCCCACCTTCCTCTCCCTGCTGATAACCTTCCATGTGATCTCCATTTCTTTGATTCTGTTCCTGTTCTAGTTGTTTGCATAGTTTATTTTGTTTTTGTTTTTTTTAGGTTCAGTTGTTGATAGTTGTGATTTGTTGTCATTTTACTGTTCATATTTTTGATCATCTTTTTCTTAAATAAGTCCCTTTAACATTTCATATAAGGGCTTGGTGAGGATGAACTCCTTTAACTTGACCTGGGAAGCATTTTATCTGCCCTTCTACTCTAAATGATAGTTTTGCTGGGTAGAGTCACCTTGGATGTAGGTCCTTGCCTTTCATGACTTGGAATACTTCTTTCCAGCCCCTTCCTCCCTTCGAGATTTCTTTTGAGAAATCAGCTGATAGTCTTATGAGAACTCCTTTTTAGGTAACTGTCTCCTTTTCTCTTGCTGCTTTTAAGATTCTCTCTTTATGTTTAATATTTGGCATTTTATTTATGAAGTGTCGTGGTGTGGCTCTCTTTGGGTCCAACTCCTTTGGGACTCTCTGAGCTTCCTGGACTTCCTGGAAGTCTATTTCCTTTGCCAGATTGGGGAAGTTCTTCATTATTTTTTCCAATAAGTTTTCAATTTCTTGTTCTTCCTCTTCTCCTTTTGGCACCCCTATGATTCGGATGTTGGAACTTTTAAAGATGTCAAGGTGGTTCCTAAGCCTCTCCTCATGTTTTTGAATTCTTGTTTCTTCATTCTGTTCTGGTTGAATGTTTATTTCTTCCTTTTGGTCAAAATCAACGATTTGAGTCTTGGTTTCCTCCCTGTCACTGTTGGTCCCCTGTATGTTTTCCTTTATTTCACTTTTCATTGCCTTCATGTTTTCCTCCATTTTGTGAATATACTGAACCGCTTCTGTGAGCATCCTGATTACCAGTGTTTTGAACTCTACGTCTGATAGGATTGCTGTCTCTTCATTGATTAGTTGTATTTTTTCTGGAGCTTTGATCTGTTCTTTCATTAGGGCCATATTTTTTGGTCCGGGCACAGCTGGTATGTTGTAAGGGGCAGAGCCTTAGGGGCTCACCAGGGCAGGGCAACCCACTTTGCTCCTTTGTGGCACTGTGTGTGGGGAGAGGGACCAGAGAGGAAACAGTGCCGCTTGCTTGGCTCTCGGCTGGCTTTCAGGAACTTCCTCTGCTACCCACAAGCAAGTGGGCCCTTCTAGTGCTGATTCCTGTGTGGGTGGGTTTGTGTATGTTCTAGGAGCCTGAGGGTCTCTCCAATGAACTCCTGTGAGGCTGGGAGTTTCTCCCACCACCATAACCCCCACAGGTTTTACCACCAGAGGTGTTGAGGCTTTTATTTCCCTACGCTGGAGCCCTGGGTTGCACTGGAGCCCTGGGCTGGAGCCCTGGGTTGCGCAGTCTGTCTCGCTCCCCAGTTGTTTTTCCCGGTTATCCATATGCAAATATGGGACCTCCCACTCTGCCAGCTGCAGTCTTGCCTAGAGTCCTCTCAGCCCCTGCTGCCCCTCCTAGCTGTCTGAATGAATGTTTCTTCTTTAACCCCATGGTTGTCAAACTTCCGAAAGTCCGGTTTTCTTGCAGTTCTGGTTATATTTTGTTTTTAAATTTGTTGTTGTCCTTTTGGTTGTGTGAGGAGGCAAAAGTGTATCTACCTATGCCTCCATCTTGGCCAGAAGTCTCATTTTCACTCAGTCTTCTGAGTGAAAGAGCCTTACAAGAGCCTTCTGAGGTGTGATTCCCACTTTAAGATGAGAACTCCTAGTCTTTAGGAAGTCTTAAGTTGACTCAGGGATGCCTAGCAAGTAAGTGAAAGAGTTGAGTGTGGATCTGGTGGACTTCAAAGCCTCTGATCTTTATCCAATGTGCTAAGAACGAGTTATGCTGTTGAAGATAGGAAGATGTATTTCAAGAACCAGCTTATTTTTGGCATATGTCTCAATTATAAGCAAGAGATTATACTGTGACTGTAAATAGACATGTTAGTAGATATGTCAGCTGTTTATAACTAATTGCATGTCATTGATAGACTACCTGGATTCTCCTCTTTACATATGATGTGCTTTCCACCCACAACCCCAAACTTTCTTACCTTTAATATGGGTTTCAAGAGTACAACAAAGACCCTTTACATCCTACAACTATATTGTGGTGGTTGGGGATTTGCCATGGCTGTGACATATTCATTACTTGGAATTTAGGAATATCTTATTTTTTCTTTTACCTCTTCCCAACAGACCTGCCAACTCCATCATGAATGCTGTTAACTTTGGGCTTAGTTGTAGTTGTTGTCTTGCTGTAGATGCTATGAGAGTTAGTGAGAGTTAGTGATAGTCAGATCGCTGCTTTATTGTTACATTTGGAAACTCAGAAAGTGAAGGTGAATATTTTTATTGGCTTACTTTGTTACACCAGAGCCACTTCTGCATTTCCTTCACTGCAGAAGTCTGCCATTTAGATGCTCGTGTGTTTTATTGCAGATTAATTTGAAGAACTGCCCCTCATTTCCCTGTTTTCATTTAAAATTATTCTTGGTGACTTAAATGCTGCCTTTCCTAGGAGGGGGAAAAAATCCAGGTTTGTTTTTATTTTTTTCTTGCTTGCTTACTCTGTCCATTCATCTATCCTGTGGATATTTACACATTGGCTTGTGCCATAAGGATACTAATATTGTCTTTAATTGTTATTTGTCAAACACTCCTTTTGGGCAGATGGGGATGTCCCCAAGTTCAGATTACCCATCTGTTTTGATCATATTTCAGGAGCTGATTTCCTCTATCCCACTTCATGTGATCCATTTTTACAAACTGTGACAAAACATAATGTATATGCCATGCCTGAGTTTTTAAGCAGAGCAGTAATATATGGCAAAATAAGGCATCAGCTCAGATTTCTAGAAGAGACCTCTTATTTGCTAGCCTTTTTGTTTGTTTGTTTCATATGTCTAGGGAAGGATAAATGGGAAAAGTTAATTTGTGTGTGACTAATAATACTAATATTAAGAAAGGGCAATGAAATTCAACACCCTTTTTTTTTTTAATCTTTAGGATCAAAATACTTGCTGAACAGTGGAGTCAGAGACCGATAAAAATAAACTACCTGAACGTCATTTGACTGGTTAGCCAGGTAATTCAGGTTTTTTTTTTTTGACTTGATCTTTTGTAATTTTTTTTGACTTCACCCTCTGAAGATACTGCCCTCTTTAATTTATGATTTAATCTTAAGCTTCTTTTATATTTCATGTTTTTCTCTTTAATGATAATATTAGTTGAATGAATGTACAGTATAGGAATGAGTAAATATATGTGTGTGTATGTATATGTTAACACAGAAACTCTAATTTTTTTTGGGAGGAGGGAAACTGTATGCTACAGTTTAATATGAGACACGGCCCTCTTGCCCATTTTGTTTTTATGTCTGAATATTTTAATGGCATCAGTTAAAATCTGAGTCAGCCCAACCTGTTTTTACCTTGTGAAGACTAGTTTGCCCAGATTGCTTGTGTTGGCATATAACATTTCACGTGACTCCTCTCCTAAATTTTATTATTCCATCAGAATAGAAAAATGAATGTAAGCGTCCGATAGCCAAGAAAGTAATAAGGCTTTGCATAGCTATTTAAATTTTTGTCAGAATGCCATCATTCTCTAGACTTGATATCTGAGTCTTTGAATCCCACTGCCCTTTGATACATTTAGTAAACAGGCCTTACCTGTTTTTCTATTTTCATGTCTCCTATATTTGTACCACTTTCTGTTATGAATCTTTGCTTCCTAGGCCAAGACCCCATAATTTCATGCTTATTTTTGTCCAAATATCCCTTTACTGCTCCTTACCTACTGTTTTCTACCCACTTGAAATGTGTGTGGGTGTAAGGATTGTTCAGTAGAACAGAGCAAAAACCGGAAAGAGATCCTGAGTTTGAGTTACCAAAGCCGTGCAATGAGAAAAGGAGTCTTTCCTCCAATAGCCCTGAATGAAATATGCATACCTAATAAATCGATCCTCAGTGCTTTCTTCACACTGTACACAAAATCTGAATCCAGATGGACCACAGACTTAAATATAAAGCTAAAACCATAAAACTTCTACAAGAAAACATAGGAGAAAATCAGGCAGCCACTAGTCTGTTTTAAGTCACTACAATTTTGCCTTGAATTTCATATAAGAGTTATTCCCCTCATGCATATATTGTATCTTTTTTAATTGTTCCACAGTTCTTGGATATTTCTGTCTTCTTTTTGTATTTCAGTTCTGGAAGTTTGTATTCGTATATCTTCAAGCTCCTGTTTTTTTCCTCAGCTGTGTCTAGTTAGCTGATGAGCCTATCAAAGGCATTCTTCATTTCTTTTAGTGTTTTTGATTTCTGATACTCCCATTTACTTCTCTACTTTCCATCTTTCTGCTTACATTACCCATCTGTTCTTGCACGTTGTCCACTTTTTCCATTACAGCCCCTTTGCTGTTAATCACAGGTAAAACCACACATCTTTCCTGTTAACTGGCAAACTTGGGAAGCTTCTTTGCATGATACATCATCAGAATCTGTGTGTGTGCTTTTTTTTTTGGCTCTTGACTTCTCATTTAAGAATGTACATGGTCATGTAAAAACTTGTACATAAATGTTCATAGTAACATAATGACCGAAAATGGAAACAGCCTAAATGTCAGTAGATGAATGGATAAACAAAATATGGTATATCCATACAATAAAGTATTATTCAGAAATGAAATGAGGTAATGATATAGGCTGCAACATGGGTGAACTAGAAAGAATTATGCCTAGTGAAAGGAGCCAGTCACAGAGTCCTGGATACTATATGATTCCATCTGTGGGAACTGACGAGAACAGGAAATCCATGGAGACAGCAAGTAGATTAGTGGGTGCCTGAGGCGTAGGGGTGGGGAAGCGATTGTGTGAGGTTGGAGAGTGTTGGGAGGATTAGGGGAGAGATAGCTAGGGGTACTGGGTTTCCTTTTGGGATAATGAAACTGTTATACAATTGATTGTAACAGTTGTAAATTGACAGTTGTACAACTCTGAATATACTAAATGCCATTGAATTGCATATTTTAAGTGTATGGTCAGTGAATTATATCTCAGTAAAGCTGTTTAAGAATATAGCGGTTATATTGAGGAATAATAAGAGCTTTATGATGCCATAAAGGAATTTTATGGAAAAATATTGTTACCTTTCTCACAGCACTGACCTAAGAAGGTTTGCTGTTGTAAATGTTCCTGGGCTTCAAAAATAATATGTTAATTGAACTCACCTCAATTTTTCTAAAACCTCACTCAGTCAGCCTGTAATTATTTAATGTTAATTCCAGTGTAGTATATTTTCTTTCTTTTTTTTAAAAGATTTTATTTATTTTTAGAGAGAGGGGAAGGGAGGGAGAAAGAGAGGGAGAGAAACATCACTGTGTGGTTGCCTCTCATGTGCCCCCGACTGGGGACCTGTCTCACAACCCAGGCCTGTGCCCTGACTGGGAATCAAACTGTGGACCCCTTGGTTCGAAGTCCGGAGCTCCACTGAGCCATACCAGCCAGAGCGCATAGTATGTTTTTCATGTGTTCAAGTTTATATCTAAAAGAATTCTTAAAAATCACACCTAGATCTATCTGCACTTTTCTATTGTCCATTAAATGTTGGTGAGATACTTACGGGCATCGTACAGGAGAATGTTTAGAAATCAGTTTTGTTCTCAAACTTATAATGGTAATTTAAAAAAATTACCAAGAAAGCCGTAATTTTCATGGATGTGCTATTTAGGGTTAATGAAGTGCTGTGGTTACAAGTGGAAAAGTCAGGTTATTTTACTTGAGGTAATCAGACCACATGTAGTCCTTTTCCCTTTTTATTTTCTTCTTGGGTTTTAAACTTTGAAAAATCTCCTATGGAAAGAAGACTGATGACTAGTGATATTATATTTAAAATTCAAGGTACCTGATGCTGTGATGGTATATAGGAGAATATTAATGCATTAGTAACTTTAAAAGCTAAAATATTTTGAATTAATGTTGATCAAACAGCACCTTAAAAATTTTATTTTTGGAGCAGAGGTCACAAAAAAGATGCTTTTAACAGAAAATTCCTATTGATAGTTGTGTTTTATTAAAATCAAAGACTGAATGAAGGTTAAACTTGCTGCTTTGATGATGGAGCTTTCAGAATATGTAGAGAAAACTGTTAAAGGTGTAAGCTCCATCTTTGACACGAACAACAAATATCTAAATTGCTGCGATCACCATTTTTCTGCTCTTGGTGGAAATGGATGGAGATAAAGTTTTAGTAGTTCATAGTCAGTATTCATTAAAAGGGCAGTTTTATTGGACTTGGAAAATATAGACATAGAAGAAGTCAGATTGGCAATAATATAGCTCTTGTAGTACTTAATTTTGTAACTTAATTAAGAAATATAATTGGCTTAAATATCAGCTCAATGATGTAAAAGTGAACTGCTGTATAAATAGCCCAGTTGATTGTAAACGGTCCTCTCTCTCATGGGCCAGACTCTTTATTACTTTCTTATGATTCTGTTTGTTTCCAAAAGCTGTTTTTCTAAGAATATGTTTTTGAATCTGTGTAATACTTAACATATAAAGCCTGCATTATTATGAAGCTGATAATGAAAACCTCTAAACTTCTAACCTTGAATAGGATTTGTAATGTATAACCATTACATGCTACTGGTGGATTCAGAATTGCCTTTTGTGGGGACTCTGCTTTGTGAAAAATAGTATATATTGGGCATGAGTGCATGACATCTGACATTTATCAAGGATAACAGGAGCTTTACTTACATTTTCACATTTTAAAGTGACTTTGAAAGCTTTACATGTGCGCATGTGGTCAACATATGTTTCTGAGATTTAAATATATTTTTCATCATGTATCAGTGAAACTGTCAATCTTTAATGAGCTTCATATATCAAACTTATATGTGAGCATACTAAGTAAGTATACTTCGTAATACACAGAGATCAGTTTAGGATATTTAATTCACTTCTGCAGAATTTTATCTTACAATTTTTAAATGATAACAAGTAAAAATGTACCTAATGTATTCCAGGTAGCCTCTGATTACACAGTGTATGTATGATTTGGCACTCTTTCATTCCACTACTATAAAGCTTGACCCTAATGTAGAAAACTGAGTTACAGAAGTTACCCTTTTCTAAATCAACTACTCCTATATTGCTTTTCTGTTTGGAAAGACTTAGCAAGTTATTTTACTGGAGGGTGACATGAAGAGAATTGGCATTGCATAATTTTTTAGTATTGGTTCTGAGCCTTTTAAAATTTTTCTTTAAAATTAAATTGTGATAATTTAAAAAAGATTATAGAATAAAATTGCACAGTTCTTCATGTGTTGGCATACTTGTTAATTAAAATAACACCTTTTTATAGTTGATACGGGTTTCAGATACTGCATCCCTTCAATATATTTATTGATATGCAGATGACATTCATTTGCTGCAAGGTGACAGGAGACATGCTTTGACTGCACAAGGTAAATTGGCCGTCCACAGCTGTAATCGACCTGTCTTTGCATTTTCAGACACCATTCAGTAGTATAGGGGCCTGGAAAGTAAGTTAATTTTTCAAGTGTGAGAATTTTTACTTGGGCTTTTGATCAGCCTGTTTTGTGGTATGAGGGTACTATATAAATTGTGACTGTTAAAATATCTCTCTCCCAATTCAATTTGAAATATAAGAAGCCAGAGTTCTATACCTTTCTTTCTTTTTTTTTTTTTTTTGGCAGTTGAAAGGAAGCCATTTTATTAAGAATGATGAAGAGTGAAAGGAATTTTAAATTTAGGCTAGTTCAATTGCCAATGTCTTTATATTTTAAAAAATTGCGGAGCAATTAATTATGAATTTTAATACAGGTTTTCAAAGCATAAATTGTCCTTTAATGACTTGTGAGCCAAGTGCCCTTTGTAATAAGAAGTACTGTTTCAGTACATTATTTTGACTGAGAATGTACAGTATCACAGAGGTTTAAAGAACATATTTGAAGTGTTTACATAAGAACACTTTAAGACCACTACCAAAACTTTATTTGTAGATCTTAGCAGAATTTAGTACTTAAGATATCTTTCTAGCCCCCTCTTAGGTACCAAAGTTTAGATAATTAGCTTGTTATTCAGCTTATATAGGAGTTAGAAAACACTAATATTAAAGTGTTTCCTGAATTTATCTGGATGGTAGATGTAGTTACTTTATAATTACAGAGGCAATTTTTAAAAAATAACCTTGATTCTGGAGGAAGCCATTTTTAAGCCTATTGTTTGCCTTTTTTTTGGCATATGGTTTTTAATTCTTTATTTTTAATTGATTTTTATGAGAGAGAAAGATATCAAGAGATCAATTAGTTGTTCCCCTTATTTATGTGTTCACTGACTGCTTCCTGTGTGTGCCCTGAGTGGAGGTCAAACTTGCAACCTTGGCGTATGTACGGGGATGATACTCTAACCAACTGAGCTCCCTGGCCAGGGCCTGGTTTTTAATTTTTTTTTTTAAGATTTATTTATTTTTAGAGAGAGAGGAAGGGAGGGAGAAAGAGAGTGAGAGCAACATTAATGTGTGGTTGCCCCTCACATGTCCCCCATTGGGGACCTGTCCCACCACCCAGGCCTGTGCCCTGACTGGGAATCGCACCGGCGACCCTTTGGTTGGCAGCCCGTGCTCAATCCACTGCGCCACACCAGCCAGGGCTGGTTTTAATACTTTAAGCAGCTTTGTAAAGGTGATAGCATATCTGTTTTTAGAGAATAAGAAATTGAAGTTTAGAGATTTAAAATTTTTAATATTATACTGGGGTTTATATAAACTCTGAAATCTTTCTTTCCCATTTTTTACTTCACTGTGCTGCATTCCTGTTGGATTAATCAGTTTTCCTGTCTAATCCGCTGCTTGTGTTGTATGTAGTCTAGGAATTAATCCTATCTTGAGTTTTGGTTCCAGATATAGGTTTAAGTATCCCATGTTAACCAAATCTGTTCAGAGTTTGGATATTTCATGTTCAGATAATAGGTAATACTATCTTTTTAAAATACTTTATAATATCTGAAGGTTTCCACAACCATTTTGTTTTAATATTTTTGTCAATTCTTTATCATTAAAAATCATAAACATTTTAAACTTTCAGTTTTATTTTATTGGGTAGTGAGTTTATCTTCAGACGTTGATGAATTTGTTGGCCATATTTCTCAGTTCTGTTTTCAAATACACTTGGGAATTTTAGTTTGCAGTTTGCCACTTGGCTGGGAAATGTATTTTTCCTGTCTTTCTGTTGGTGCCCTCCATGTATGCCCCTCTCCCTGCCCCTGGCATTCATAGCTCCATTTTTGTTGACTACCCATTTCTGTCATATCTTCAGTCTAGTTTCAGGATTTCATTCTGCTGTATTAATTAGCAGTATCAGAGATATACATGTATATGACTCAGGTTTTGTATGTATTGCCCTTTCTTCAACTACAGGTGATAGTTTGATGTAATCATAACTAGCTGTTAATAATTGCTTTTTTTCACCTTCCTTTCAGGACTTTTTTGTTTGGTTTCTACCTATGAGTATTGCTTTTGATCCTGTCATCTTGTGCATGATTTGATTTCCTGACTGCTTTTGCTAGTTTCTGGTCCCGGAGCTCCGAGGGTTAATGGGGTCATCCATTTGTTGCTCTGTGTTTGCTCAGTGCTTTGGTCCAAAGACATACTTGTTATATTCGAGCATGGCTGTGACTTTCTAACTTAATAAAATAAAAAACATCCTTGTGTTTGGAGCAAGGAGGGAGAGTGTTTGGTGGAAAGCAATAGTCTGCTGTGTGCTATTAGCAGGAAGTCCTTCGTTCTTTTCATCTCACAACGTGGCTTATTTTTTATGCAGATGGTCCCGACTTGGTACAACTTAATTTTTTTTTTTTTTACAACTTAAAATTTTGGATGATGCAAAGACGATATGCATTCAGTAGAAATGTACTTTGAATTTTACATTTTGATCTTTTCCTGGGCTAGTGATGTGTAGTATGATACTCTCTTGTCATACTGGACAGCGCAGTGAGCCTCAGTTCCCAGTCAGGCACTCCATCACGAGGCTAAACAACTGAGACTCCACAGTGTATTCATTTTGTTAGATGATTGTGCCCAATGGGAGGCTAATTAATGTGTTCTGCGCTTGGTTAAGGTAGACTAGGCTATGATGTTTGATAGGTTAAGTATATTAAATGTATTTTTGACTTCAGATATATTCAATTTATAATGGACTTATTTTAATTTCTGATGGGTTTATTGGGATATAACCCCCCTGTAAGTTGATGAGCAGCTGTGTAGGTCCTCAGATAGTAGATACTGAAATATTTATTAAATGAATGTAGAGGATCTTGGAGAAACCATAGCAGTTTCAAAACCTCAATCCCAACCTTCATCTAGTCCACTGGTTCTCAAAGTGTGGTTCATGGACCCTTGGGAGTCCCTGAGAACCTGTTGTGAGGTCCACACAGTTAAAACGTTTTTGTGGTGTGTGTTATTTGCCATTCTCAACCTGTTGATGTTTGCATTGGTGGTGCATAAAACTGCTGGCACCTTAGCTCTGGTTATCTGCAAAAGACTGTTGTCTTTCCTCTTACAAGTACATGTCTCTTTGAGGCTGCATTTCTTTCTTACGTCTTAACCAAAATAACATTGAAACAGATTGAATGGAGAACTAGATGAGAATTGGGCTATTCAGACATAAGATTTGTAAAAATGTAAAGCAGTGAGCGCCACCTCTCTCTCTGAACTATTTTATTTCAGAAAAGTTATTTTCATAAAATTGCTGTTAATATATAATGGGGTTATTATAAAATGAATTAGTATTTCAAATGTTTTCTGAGTTTTAAGTTATAATACGGTAAATGTTGACAGATACAACCTGAGTAACAAAAGCTTTTTGAGGTTCTGAATTTTTAAGAAGTAAAGGAATCCTGGTGTCAAAAAGGTTGAGAAGCACTGAACTAGTAAATTTGGTTGGAACTCTAGAAGCCTTTGATGTAAACCTTTCGCCTTGCTTATGTATTTGTTGCCTGTGGTGCATCCAGTTCCTGCTACACAGCTGTCTCTGTTCTGTCCTGCTTAAACATGAGAGGGACCTGAGAAAAACGAGTGAAGTGTAGCCAATGTCAAGGACATTGTAGTTGTCCTTATCCTGAATCTCTCTCTTTTCATAGTAAGAACCAGATTAACTGCAGATGGTTAGGACTTTGAATGCCTGTATAACATTGTGCATTTCGTTGGTACTCATTTGTTCCTGCTTTTGAGTTACCGACCATACATTACTTTTCAGAGGAGACCTTTTATATAGCACATAGTACATTTTGTGATTCTGTACTTACAAGATCAGTGTTTTTCAACTGGTGTGCTGCAAGAGTTTTTAAAACATGGAGTACCTATTTAGTCAGGGGCAGTGACATCTTTTCCCTCAGGTTGTCAAATTAAAAAAAATGGCAACAGCCAACACAACAACAACTGTCTGGTGTGAATGCCCTGTCTTGAACCATAAATATATAGGTCATGTAATGGAATTGTATATTATTGGTCACATCACATAATAGGGTTGCATCTGATTGGTTAATTCTTGGTACCAGAAATCCTTATATACAAGTCTAGGCACCCGATTTTTTTATCTTCACCTGAGGACATTTTTCATGGCTTTTAGAGAAAGGGAGAGGGGAAGAGTGAAAGTGGGGGGAGGAGGGGGAGAGGGAGAGAGAGAGATATCAGTGTGAGAGAGAAGCATCAATCGGTTGCCTCCCGTATGTGCCCTGACCAGGAACTGAACCCGTGTGACCTTTCGGTCCGTGGAATGACACTCCAACCAACTGAGCCACACCAGCCAGGGTGGCACCTCATGTTTTAAAAAGGTCTCTTTGGAGTAAAAAGGGTAGGAAATTACCATTATTTTTCCTTTTTATTGTAAATTAATAAAAATTATACCTATTTTTTTTTGTCAGATTATCAAAATACATTTTTGGTGTACTGCGGAATTTTAGTCATTAGTTTATTTGTGCCATGAGATGAAAAAGGTTGAAAATCACTGTACTAAGTTATTGATCTTGACTCTGGGTCATTAGCTCATTGAAGGCAAAAACTTGTTTGTTTTGATCAGCAGTTCATCTCAAGCACACGGCATAGGGAATTTGATCTCCTTTGTCTATGTGGACAGCACTCAGTATATTGAATAGTGACCATTCTTGAAAACAACAAAAAAACAAACTTTTTTTCCAGTTTTATTTAGAAATAATTGACGTGCTATTGCATAAGTTCACAGCATACGTCATGATGGCTTTATTTACATGTATTGTAAAATGGTTACCATAATAGATTCAGTTAATAGCCATCTCCTATAAATATAATAAAAAGAACAGTTTTTTCTCTTTGTGATGAGAACTCTTAGGATATTCTCTCTTCACAACATTCCTATATATCATACATAAGTGTTCACTAGACTCGTCTGTGGTACATTGCATTCCTGCTAATTAAGGGACCACTCCTAAGATACTTGCTCAAGTGGGTTTTGATGTTAACCAGTTTAGTTGTACGAATGATTTCATAAGAGTTCATGATTAAATTTTTGCTTTGGATGTTCTCTAGCAATAATGACGTGCCCCCAGTTTCATTTCCTAGACACGCATAGGTAGGTTTTATGAAGTACAGAAAGAAGCTCTTTAAAGTCATGAATCATGAAATTGACCTTTGAAAAGCAACAACAATAAAAAAACCAAGCTATTTTATTTTAAATTATTTGGATGATGCTCTTTTTGTCCTATTTCTCAGTATTTTATATTCTTGCTCTTTGAAAATTTCCTCCATGGAACAATTGTGACCTAGAGGCATAGATTTTTAGTTCCTCTTGGTATAGTAGTTATATTTTGAGGGGAATAGGGAGTCAGTTGTTGAGGTTATTGTTCATTTTAGACTCTGATGCTTTTTAACATTTCCACTGGTGGTACCTCACCCTCCAAGGGATAAATGAGGTTAAGAAGTGCCTTTTAATTTATACATATATATAAATTAAAAATATATATATATTCTCAGCCATCATTTGTATCATTGTGATCCTGAAACCAGTGATGACTTTTGGAGATTTATTTGAAGAGAGAAATTCTATTTCCAGGCATGTAACTTCTGGGGAGATGGAAACATTATTTTAAAGAAGGATTCATTTGAAGTTATTTAGACTAGGAGTGGAATTAGAGTTGAAGAGTAACTAGCTGTGAGGTCAGAAAAAGTAAAAAAATAACAGTGGAAACAGCAAGAAAAGAGCCACAGACTAACCTGAAGTAAGATGATGGCCCATTCAGGAAGTCTTATGAGTCAGACTTGCCATGTCTGCCTTGCTCGAGTTAGAGACCGTCTGCTCCAACCCCTTTGCTTTTAGAGAAGGAAATCTTGCTAAGATGGGTTTTTCCTTTGATACATTATACTTTCTCTTCCACTGTCAGTATCTTTTCTTTGAAAAATTAATTCAAAATGCTTTAATCAGCTTATTTCCACATTGTTAATTTTTGTAATGTTCGTGTCACAAGTAAATCCATTGTAGCTTCTTTATGTTTTGATATTGGTGGACTAATTTCAGTACTGTAGGGGTGGTGTCTTGTTCTAAGTTTTTTACCTTGCAAGCCCTCCAGTGTAGGAGTACCTGTTTTGAAGTTGACCCATGATCATCATTCCCTATATCATTTCATTCGTTGCCTGCTTAGTGCCACTTTCTACAGCAGTTCTGCTGCTCTCTACCGTTTGGTTACCAGGTGGCTGTTGTTGATAGCTCTTAAGTTTTAACATTTTTTCTAATGTCTTTCTCCTCTGAGGCACCTAGAAAGAAGGATTAGGAGAGAATGGGTAACATGTTGTGATCATCTCTCCTTTACATCTTTAGTGCTTATTAATTACATTTACATCAGATTTTATTTCTGCTCTGTACACTCACACCCGTAATTCCTCACTGCCTAATGTAGTGCTTTACTACTTACCTCAGGGGGGCTGCAAACTTTGTTTTTCTCTTCTTTCTTTCTCTGTTACTTACTTCTATTTTCATTATGTGTCAAGGGACAACCTTAGGTATAAACAGTACTTTTGGTGTAGAGATATTTATGTCTGTCAGGGAAAAATTAAGCCACAAATCTAGATGTAAAAGATCAGAAAGGAGAACCAGCAGTGTACCTAGTACCTTGGAAGGTGCTTGGATGACCTCTTCAGAGTCTTCTAAAATGTGCCTCCTTATTCTTTATACCTTAAGATTCTTTATCTCAAGAACACATGTATTTATGACAGTAGTTTTCTATTTTCATGACATTATGTTAGCTACTAGCTATAGCTCACCACACTTTTTCAGTGGGAAACTTTTTTGAATTCTAATCAGTATGGTTGAGGTTAGTCTGCACAGTCCTGGCTGATTTATTTGTATGACTCTTTAATTTGTTGCCATATGGGATATTTGTAGCTATTTGTTTTTCAAATGAGAGCAAAATTAGTGTTGCTGAGCATTCATCATTGTTCTTGGTATGGTGTACTTCTGAGGGATCACCATTATTCCCTATGATTGTTTTATATTGCTTTTCATCCTTACAATAAACGCATGAATTTGTGAGGTGTGATTATACCCAGTTTTTACAGGTGACAAAAGTTTACCTTTTAGTGAAAGTGAGATTCAGCGCTCAAGCTTGATTCCAAAAGATCCCATTATCTTTTTACTGTATCATAGTCCATCAGCTGAAGAGTTCAGACCCTTGAGTTTTGTTTTGATAGTCAGTTTGAAGCCACTACATTTTTTGGAACGGGAGTACCCAAGTGAAAATGACATGTCAAAAAGAAGCAAAAATGTTCTACAAAGTATTTATATCCCCCACCCCCTGCCAAATCTCTGTATTTTAGGAAGATTGTGGAGTTGGTCTAAAGTACAGCTACTAGGATGGGAAGGAGGAGAATGGGAGATGGAAAAAGGAGCGAGGGGTGGGGGATAGTGGTGGCAGTAAAAAAGAAAGGAAGGACTTTGTAATAGAAGTCTCATACACATTTTTATAATGGGTTAGAGTTTGTATGAGGAAAGTAGAGACAGAAAGGTGAAGAGGAGTGGGGGGCGATGTTGTAAAATGTTGTAATTGAAGTCTGAAAAGTGATCAGGATAAAGAAGGGGAAACGTCTAATTGGGAGAGTTGGGAATGCTTTCACCAGAGGTGACAGTTCAGCTTGGTTTTGAAGGATGAATTCGGAGTATTCTACATAGAAGGGGGATGAAGGGGAGATGTAAAGAGAAATTAAGGACCTAAGATTAAAAACAATAGGAAATATTTCAGTGATCATCCTTTGTCAGAAGTTTCGCTCAGCATAGGTCATTTGAGTGGCTGCTGATAGTGGTGGTGATGAGGAAGTATGACTGATAGTTTGTTGTTTAGAATGAAGCTGAAATCAGGTTTATGAGGCTGTTTAGGTCTGTTCTCATGTATAAGAGAGATTCAATGCATAAAATTGCAGGAGTCAGTGTAACCTTTAAGCAACTGAAGAATACCCAGCTAGTTAGTATGCTGTCAGGAGAGGGTAATATGATTCGGATGGAATTGGTTTGCTAACTGCCTCTGCACAATGTGTGTTTGTGAACTTCAACTCTGTTGTGTATGTAGGGGCTGAAAAGTCTCTTGGCAGCAAGCTTCCGGTTGCAACCAACACCTGTCTTGGCTAATTGGCATGCCCAGTTCTGGCACCAGAGCCTCCGGAGAGTTTGTTTGAGTTCAGCTTCATCAGATTTAAACTGGAGCATAAATGTGAAGGGCCTTTGGGGTCAGCCTGTTGATGGAGAATGAAAAGGCAAACATACAAAAGGAGTGGAAGGAATGAAACCTTGTGGATAAAGTGGTTGTTAATGTACATTCGGATGTTTTTCAGCCCAACTTACGTATTAAAAACAGGATATTTTATTTTGTGCTCTCCGGTAGCCCCTTTCCAAGTCTGCTGGCATTATAAACTATAATAGATATAGTTTGCGTATATAATATATAGATAGAGGAAGAGAAATGACCAAGACCTGAGAGTATAGCATTTTCCGGCATATGTCTGCACCAAGATAGTTCATTATAGATGCTTTTATATACTTTTTCTCTTTTTAAAAAAAACTGTAGGTTGGTAGGTTTCCTATCAGATGTGTTCCCATGCACTTTATTATTACATCGAATTCATTTGAAACACCAAATTATTTTATAATCGTTGATACGTTTTCCTCTTCTGCTAGTCTGTGAGTTTTGGCAGTGTGTGATGTCATTGATTTGTTTTCTGGACCTAAAATGGCTTTGGGCATGTAAATGTTTGAGCTGAATGGAATTTAATTGAAAAAATGGATTGCATTAGGTAATTTATACTTTATCCTACTAAAATAAACATAACGGGTTATCAACAACAAAACAAAAGGATATTGCCAATTAGTTTTTATTTGATAATTTCCCCCTTTCCCTTCCTCGTCTCTTTTCAGCTCCTGTTCTTTTTCCCAGGGTAGAATTAAACCATATGTAGGACATACTCACCGGAGGACAAAGCTTTCATAGTGGTTCCATGTTTGTGGCTTGCCTCTTCCCTTGCCTCTCCCTGCACCCTGAAAAAACACAGACTGTGTTTTGTTCAGTTCTTTCCGCCATGGTGCTGGTTCTCTTGGAATTGCACAACAGATTGAAATAAAACCTTTGATATTTTAGAAGTACAATCTTGTAGGATTAAACGTTTAGACTAACTAGTGACTACTACAGTGGCTTGAGTAAGAGTGTCAAGTTGAGTTTTGGGCAGCGCCTTTATGTACAAATATCTCAAAATTTTTTTCAAGGGCAATTTTTTGCTCTTATTAGTTTGAGCAGTATCTGCTTTTACATAGTACTTCAAGCAGTTTTTAATAAATCAAATCTACAGCCGTTTGAAAAATTTTAAGTTACTGTGATTCTCAGGAGACACCCAGAAACACTCCCTAATTAACATATTAATCATATCTTGTGTAAGTCAGGGAAATAAGCCTGACCATAAACTAAATTACCGGTGGGATAGTCAGAGAGTTCTCGGCCCGAGCATTTACTCATACAAAATCCAAGAATAAAAATACTTGACAGACTATTTAGGGTACAGTTTGTGCTTTTCTGATCTCAAGTTTTTTTTCTGGCTGCATAAGCCCCTGGCTGCTCGTCATCTCAAGTGGAAATCAGGGCCATGATTAATTAGACCATGTCAGAGGGCATTTTATTTGGTGACTTGTAAAGTGATGAGTTTTTAGGGCCTTGAAGGGAGTAGCAGCATTTAGTACCTGCTGAGCTTGAGCAGCTCCTTGCCTCTGTCCCTGACACTGCACGCCCTGAACCCTGGATGGGGTAACTTTCCAGTGCTCTGCTGATCAGCCCAGAAGTTTTCTGGTTAACTGGTTGGAGATGGGGCGATTCAACAGTACAAATGGTTAAATGGTGAGATAAAATGCCCAAGAGATATTTGATACATATGTATTTTATTGGTTATGAAGTTTGAAGGTATTGTAGTCTCAGCTCTGTCATCGCATATCTGTGTGTGATCTAGTGAAAAGTTACTCAGCGATTTCTGTATCTGTATAATGGGAATGGTAAAACGTACCTTGGAGAGTCACTGTGAGAAACTATAAAAAATATGCGATATGCCCAGTACTGTAGCCACAAAAGTTATATCCTTATTAATTTAGAAAAAGTAAAGTATTTTAGTTGGTCTCTATGCCAGTCAAGATTTACTGGGTACCCTATCTCTTCCCCATTTTGGCATGGCATGGCTTTTCTTAGGTCCCCACCTAATGACTTTTTGCTTGCCTAGTGACCCTAGCATTGTTGATGATTATCTTTTCCTTTTGGAGAGGGAGTAAGTACTTCCTGTATCCTTGTCTATCTGACTAGTTTGTTGTACACAATCAAAATTTTCCCTCCTGTCGTAACCTCGAATAACCAAAAGGAAAGTTAGTTATTGCTGCTAAGCCATAGATAACATTTTCATGGCTTTTGAGCTGACCAGTGTAATTCTTCGCTGCTTTTTAGCCTGAATTAAAGCTTAGGAATGTTCATTTTCTAGCAGTTCATTTTATTTTGTTCATGTCTAAGCTTAAACATGTATCATAGCTTGGTTTCATATAGGCAAGGCCTCTACAGTATTTATATGAGAAATTCTCTTCAGTTGCTATAAGATTCTTGCTTGTGTAAAATCTGATTTATCCTGGATCTACTTCTGACTTTTTTCAAATTATATAGACATAGGTCTATATATTTTGATAGCATTGAAAGTGATTCTAAATTTCAACTAGTCTGTACTTGAAGTAATTGCATAGAATATCTTGCTTAACTTTATAGTTGACCCTCTGTATCTGTGAGCTTTGTATCCAGCAGTATTT
>CM052547.1:83620672-83697863 GCA_028533065.1 Trachops cirrhosus
TTGGTTGTCCGACTTCCATAAACTTCAATTTTCTGTCAGTTCTGGTTGTTATTTTGTTTCTATATCCTTGTTGTCCCCATCTTGGTTGTGCGAGGAGGCACAGTGCGTCTACCTATGCCTCCATCTTGGCCGGAAGTCTGTATCCAGCAGTATTTTTGATGAGTGTTTGGAAATCTGTGGATGCAGACTGATGGTTTGCACTGTTCTGTGCCATTTTATATAAGGGACTTGAACATCCATGGAGTTTGGTGTCTGAGGGGGGTCCTGGAATCCATCTCCATGAATACTGAGGGATGACTGTAAAGTTAATGTGTTTTCATATTCATATATTTAAGTGGTATAGCATAGAACTCTTCAGTAGAAATATTTCACACAAAGAAAGTAATTGTAACAATGGCTCAAAGATCTACACAGTTGAGTTCATATTGAATACATTTTGGGCCTTTGGGTTCTGATTCAATGAAAAGTCTACTGAAGTCATTTTCTGTGTCAGGAGCTTGAGACTGTCCTGTGATTGGATTGCATTCTGAGTATGCTTTAAAATCATAATATTAAGACACTATTAATTAGTTATTTTAACTTTTTTCTCTTCTTTATTTTACCTTATGTTGTGAGGGAAGAAAAACACCAAGTGTTGAAAACATCTCAGTATTTCAGTCTTTATATTTCACTATCAAAATTATAGATAGAATAAATTTTGTTGGTATTTATTTCATACCTATAGCATCTGTTAAGACAGTGGTGTAATCTAGAACTCCTGATTACTGACTGTGTGATTTTGATTTTTTTCAAAGCTGTATATTTTAAGTTTGATCATCACGCATGAAATTTTACATTTTTATTTCATTTCCCTTCTTGGTAGTGTTGTGCCACCTAGTGGAAATTTATGTCCCTTAATGTATATCCCAGAATGTAGGTGGAATGCAAGATGCATTGTAACATGTTAAGAAAACATAGTTTGGAATGTTTGAACTTCTTGGTTGACTTGGAACTCTTTAAAATAATGATTGCTTTCCTAAACAAGAGTTTAGGACAAATAAAACTCTTACCAAGTGAATGAAGGTTTAGTAGGTTTAGTTGATGTCTTAAAATTATGAGCTCAGAGTTAAAATCTGTTTCTTTTTTCAACAAGAAATACCTTACATTTATTTTCTTTATTAGTGAAACTTGAATCAAAGCATATTATATTTCCATCGGTTAATATTAAAATAATTGTTGCTTTATGGATCTTGTCGGAATTCCTCCTTTCACTTGGAGTTTTATTGTTTTACACCCAAGCAGAATGTAGTGGAGTTTACATGTTATTTACCAATCTTGGTTTATTTTTTTTAATTTTTTTTAAAGAATTTATTGATTTATTTTTAGAGAGAGGAAGGGAAGGAGAAGGAGAAGGAGAGAGAAACATCAATGTGTGGTTGCCTCTCATGTGGTCCCCACTGGGGACCTGGCCTGCAACCCAGGCATGTGCCCTGACTGGGAATCGAACCTGCGATGCTTTGGTTCGCAGCCCCGCGCTCAATCCACTGAGCTACGCCAGCCAGGGCTAATCTTGGTTTATTTTGAAGTAACATGAGAAAAACATACTAGATGATAAATATTAGTGAAATGATCTAAAGAAAAAAATGTGCTGCCTTGAAAATAATCAGAAATAAATTAGACTTTTATCATTTGAACACTTTTTACCAAATGATGAGCCCTTATTTGTGCTTACCTGGGTATAAATAAAATAAGGGTTTTGTCAATCAAAGAGTTGGTGGTCTCTTTGTCTTTTTAAGTAAATAGGAAGAAGATGACTAATTCTTTGTGAGCTGTTCAGTGTCCACACATTTAGTAGCACTTGAGGAACATTTCTGTCTTGGGGTTGGATATTCTGTATAATCAAACTGGAATATGAACTCTGAGGGTGTCTTCAGAATACTCATTTGTTATAAAGAATATTGAGAATTATCTAACCAGTTAGGGAAAGTAGTCCTGAATCACATGGTACGAGTCATTCAGGCATATAGTACCTTTATAGAGTCACAGATATTTTACGATGTTTCTGTCTTACTCTCTTAGTTGCTGATGTACATTCACAATGAGTGGATTAGGAGAAAACCCCTTGGATCCACTGGTGCCCGACTCTCGGAAACGCAAATTGCCATGTGATACCCCGGGACAAGGGTAGGCGTTTATTTTCTGCTGTTTCACCAAGGTCTCCTCACCTTGCCCTTATTTTTTTGGTTTAAAGATAACATTCCAACTTTCTGTTACTTACATTCTCGGGGAAATTTTTTTTGTTTTTGTCTTTCTTTAAATACTATTGTTTTGCTTTGCATAAGTAGAGGGATACAGTGATGATATGGACATCTTTATGATGTGATTGAAGCTTTATTGCTGATTTAGATTTAGAAAGAAGCGAGAATATTATACTAATAGCGCGGTGCTGTAAGAAGCATTTCTCAACAGAAGAGGTAGGAATTAGGAATAGATAACCAAGATTATTATAAATAAGGATTTTTAATATCTTTTAAGAATGTGTTATAAGTTTATATTTTGGAATTTGTGAGGCTTAATCATTCTTTTCCTGAAGTTAGAAGATTAAAAAACAAATAAAATAATGAATTTTATGCAGTGATACTCTATAGCCATTTTAGTATTTGCCAAGGTTAATATAATTTGAATTTTAATGTGATAGTTGCAAAATACAGTCTACAGTTTGTAATAAAACTTCATTATTAATACTTACCCCATTCTCCAGATGATGAAACTGAGATGAACTCTGTGCAGGGCCCCTGTGTGAATTTAGAGTTACAGGAATTTCTGCTGTACTACCTCTCCGAGACAGTGTTTTCATAGTTTTATTGGCTGAATTTAGTTTATTTACATATGAAGATAATGGTGTTGTGTAGGGACTGATTCTGCCTGCCACCCTTTCGTGGTAGATACATTCATGATTTTCCCCCCACCCCTCCTCTTCGTAGTCTTACCTGCAGTGGTGAAAAGTGGAGACGGGAGCAGGAGAGTAAATACATTGAAGAACTGGCTGAACTGATATCTGCTAATCTTAGTGATATTGACAATTTCAATGTCAAACCAGATAAGTGTGCAATTTTAAAGGAAACAGTAAGACAGATTCGACAGATAAAAGAACAAGGTAATACAAAGTAAGAAAAAGACTCAAGTCTTTTAGAAGGAACTTGTTAACTGTATTTACATTTGTCTTTTTGCTACCTTGTTGCTTAGGTGGGGGCTACTACTAATTGAGGCTAGCTTCTATGGGACCTGGACAAATGAGTTGACCAGCTTTACTCTTTAGGAAACTGTTACGGAGGAGGATTGGAAGAAGGCCAGTGTTGCTCACCGTATCAAATGTTAGTTCTTTTTCAGGAAGCCATGGGACAGTAGTACATTTCGTAGTGTAAGAATATTTAGGGTATTTTTATCTTCTGCCCTCCTGGGTAACTCTGAAGTTTAATTTTAACATTTAAAAATTGTAGCACTGTCTTATCAGGAAATTCTATTATTTCCTGATAAGGAAATGATTGTGTATGTGCACAGGCATGCGTGTGTGCGTTTCTGTGTCTGTTCTGGGGATGTCTGAAGGTGAATCTATCACTGGTATATGTGGTATTTGTAGTACTGCTTTCTGTCTTTTTAGGAAAAGCTATTTCCAATGATGATGATGTTCAGAAAGCTGATGTATCTTCTACAGGACAAGGGGTTATTGATAAAGACTCCCTAGGACCACTTTTACTTCAGGCAAGTATATGGCTTTAGCTGTCTGGTAAGGTGTGTTGATTTGTAAAAAAATTGTTGAAATTTTGGTTAGGTAATGAGAACGAAATAACATACTTCTTTTTATGAGACAGAACTCAGTATTTTGAATATGATAACATACTCTTATATTTACAAAATATGTAACTCAGGAGGTGCGTGGGGGGAGGGAGTGTCCCTTATACAATGTAGTTGCAGACTGAGAGAGCGAACAGGAGAGGGAAGGTAACACATAATGTCAAAGGTAATATTTGGGCGCGTTTTACCTCAGGCTCTGTGCAAAAATGCATAGCATGATGGATCATATAGCATACTACAGTTTTATATTCTTGAGGAATTTTAGATTTCTAAAAGAAACTTCAATTACAATTTACATTCAGTATTATTTTGTATTAGTTTCATGTGTATAGCATCGTGGCTAGACAATATGTTTTACAAAATGCCCCCCTAATGTTACCCACCTGGCTCCATACACAGTCACTACAGTATTGTTGACTGTGTTCCCTGTGCTCTACTTTACATCCCATAACTGTTTCCTAACTACCAGTCCGTACTTCTCCACTCCTCCACCTTCTTCACCACCCATCCTCCCTTCTGGCAGGAAGCTTTAAGACATAGTGTGCATTGTTTTCTAAGTAGTTGTCTTAAATAGATATGATTAACTTCTAGTACTTACATAATGTTTCTCTTACTTGAAGTCAGGGCCCGAAGCCCTTCATAAAGTTCACTTTTCAACTTTTTTGTTTCACCTAGTTTTTCCAGCTACTTTTTCGTTGATCAGTTCATTTCTCTTCGTAAATTCTCATTAAGGAATAGTGTAGTTCCTGTAGCTTGACTTGGTATCAAATGGACAAATGGGAGGTGCTAAGGGTGATTGTTTTTTATTTTTTTAAAAGCTTTGAAGACGTACTTCTTCAAAAATCAGGTTAGACATGAATTGATTTTATGTTGACAGATTTGTCTTTATTTTTTGAAATTGTCCTTTATTTTTTTAAATCCTCACCCAAGGTTACATTTATTGATTTTAGAGGGAGAGGAAAGGGTGTAGGGTGGGAAGTGGCGGGGGGAGAGAGAGAGAGAGAGAAAGAAAGAAACAGAAACATCAATGTGAGAGAGAAACATCAGTGTGAGAAGTGGGTTGCCTCTCATATGTGCCCCAACTGGGGATTGAACCCACAACCTAGATATGTTCCCTGACCAGGAATCAAACCCACAACCTTTTGGTGTATGGGATGATGCTCCAACCAACTGAGCCACCTGGCCAGGGCTGTCTTTTTATTTTTTATAGAGTCCTGTAGTAATGGTGCTAAGTTTAGTAGAATTGGTACCTGATAGTTGTTTGCAGTGAATGTTACATCAACAGTAGTTTTTGATTTTTATTTATTTTTTATTTTCCCCTTTTTTATTTTATTTTTTGTCCTTTTTAAAAATATTTTATTGATTATGCTATTACAGCTGTCCCATTGCCCCCCTCCACCTGCATACCCTCCCCCACCACATTCCCCCCCATCACATTCCCCCCCACCACATTCCCCCCTTTAGTTCATGTCCATGTGTCAAAAGTTATTTAGCTTCTACATTTCCTATACTATTCTTGCCTTCCCCCTATTTTCTACCTCCCATCTATGCTACTTATTCTCTGTACCTTTCCCCCCTCTCCTCCCACTCCCCTGTTGCTAACCCTCCATGTGATCTCCATTTCTGTGGTTCTGTTCCTGTTCTAGTTGTTTGCTTAGTTTCTTTTTGGTTTAGGTGTAGTTGTAATTGTGAGTTTGCTGTCATTTTACCGTACATGTTTTTTATCTTTTTGTTAGATAAGTCCCTTTAACATTTCATATAATAAGGGCTTGGTGATGATGAACTCCTTGAACTTGACCTTATCTGGGAAGCACTTTATCTGCCCTTCCATTCTAAATGAAAGCTTTGCTGGATAGAGCAATCTGGGGTGGAGGTCCTTGCCTTTCACGACTTGGAATACTTCTTTCCAGCCCCTTCTTGCCTGTAAAAAAAAAATTCTACTTAGTACCAAGGCTGGTGTCTTAGTCTGCTAAGGCTGCCATAATAAAATACCACAGATTGGGTGGGTTAAACAGCAGAAATTTATTTCTTATAATTTTGGAGGTTGGAATTCCAAGATGAAGGTGTGAACAGGCTTGTTTTTCTTTTTTCTTTTCTCCTGAGACCTTTCTCCTTGGCTTGTGTAGATGGCTGCCTTCTCACTGTCTTCATGGGTGTATATCCCTGTGTGTGTGTGTGTGTGTGTGTGTGTGTGTATGTGTGTCTATCTGTCTGTGTGTCTGTCTTTCTCTGTCTCTCCCCCGCCCCCTTCCTCCTTGTAAGGACACTGGCCATACTGGTTTAGATTCCTATCCTTAAGATTTCATTTAACCTTAATTACCTCCTGAAAACCTTGTCTTCATTGAGGGTTAGGGGCTTCAACATGGGAATTTTGGTAGGGATATAGTGCATAATATCCAACATTAACATATCCTACTGTAGGCATTGGATGGTTTCCTGTTTGTGGTGAATCGCGATGGAAACATTGTATTTGTGTCAGAGAATGTCACACAGTACCTGCAATATAAGCAAGAAGACCTGGTTAACACAAGTGTCTATAATATCTTGCATGAAGAAGACAGAAAGGATTTCCTTAAAAACTTACCAAAATCTACAGGTAGGCCTTCAATGTACATTTTCTGAATTAAGTTGAAAAAAATTTTCCATGTCTTAGAAAATTGAATGTACCTTTTAGGAAGCCAAGTGATTAAATTTGTGTAGAAAGGCAAGTGCTTAATAGCAAAATTTTCAGATACTACCTCGGTGAATTTAGAATATGGTATACATGTCATATGGCCAAAATACACAGTGAGAGTTTCGTTTCAGTTGAGATTATTTCATTGTTTTATGTACAGTAGTCTCCCCTTATTCTCAGGGGATATGTTCAGGACCCCTAGTGGATGCCTGAAACTGGATAGTACCAAACCTTATATATACTATGCTTTCTTTCTATACATGCACATGTACCTTTTTCACTTAAAGGAAGCATTCTCTTTTATTATTACTTTTTATCCTCACCCAAGGACTTTTTTTTTAATTGCTTTTAGAGAGAGAGGATGGGGAAGACAGGGAGGGAGAGACAGAAATTGAGATGTGAAACAGAAACATTGACTGGTTGCCTTCTTGTATGGGCCTGGCTGGGGATCGAACCTGCAACCTGGGTATGTTCCCTGATGGGTAATCGAATCCATGACCTTTTCGGTCTTCGGGCTGATTCTTCAACCAGCTGAGTCACACTGGCCAGGGCAAGGAAGCATTTTATATCTTCTCTTTGGCATATCCAAATTGTCAGCGTCACTGCTCTCGCATTTTGGGGCCATTACTAAGAAAAGTAAGGGTTCCTTGAACGCAAGGACTGCTGCTGAGCCCCTTGATCTGATAACCGACAGAGCTCTGAAGTGACCAACAGGTGGGTAGAACATACAGACAGGGTGGGATGGGAAGGCACACAGTTTAAAACTTATGAATTGTTTATTTCCGGAATTTTTCACTTAGTAGTTTTGGCCCATGGTCAGCCACAGGCAACTGAAACTGTGGATGAAGGGGGACTCTTCCTTATTGCCACCTTGCAGTGTTAGTGTAGACATTACTGTGGAAAACTAATGAGGAAATTATAGCTTGAGTTTTTGATGATGGTCATGGACGGAATTGCCAGCTTTTAAAAAACTCCTTTCAATTTATTTTCTAAAGTTAACGGAGTTGCCTGGACAAATGAGACACAGAGACAAAAAAGCCATACATTTAATTGCCGTATGTTGATGAAAACACCACATGATATTCTGGAAGACATAAACACTAGTCCCGAATTGCGCCAGAGATACGAAACCATGCAGTGCTTTGCCCTGTCTCAGCCACGAGCTATGATGGAGGAGGGGGAAGGTAAGCGTGATCACATGGATATAATGTTTATGTTTCATCAGACCAGTAGCAGTCAGAGTTACAGTTTTGTAAATTGCATTGTTACAGTGCTTACTGAATTTCATGTCCGTATGTATTGAATAGACGTACTTAACGGCTCTATAGATTACTCACTCGGCTAAGTTTTTGTCGTAGATTTGCAGTCCTGTATGATCTGTGTGGCACGCCGCATTACTACAGGAGAAAGAGTGTTCCCATCCAACCCTGAGAGCTTTATCACTAGGCATGATCTTTCAGGTAAAAACTTCGTGTATACGCATTTTGCTCATTTAGAAAATTTTTAGAGAGTTTAACTTCTGTAGATTGCATTGTCAGGCTACGTCCACTGTAATGAATGCTTTGCATAGATTATTTCCTCTATTTCTTATACAGGTCTGAGAGAGGTTCACTAAAACCCTTGGCATTTGAGAGAAAGCACCTGGTGTTCTTTCCAAATAGCATTTCAAATCAGAGATGGCTATTTTCTTCTCTAACTTCAAACCCGTTTTTCCTAAAGAAATAAATTTTCAAACATATGGGTAATTTTAATGAGAATTACTGGTAGTAATTCTTGACATCAACGTGAACTTCAGTCTTAGACTGCCCTTTTTTTCACCACAGGAGTAAAGAATTGAAGCCAGTGTAGTTGATAAGGCACAATGATGAAATTAGACACAGTGGCAGTGTTTTTCTGTATTCACCTTCAGGGTCAGTCTTACGGTCCTTTAAACCTAAATGGTGATGCCAAGGTTTATCACATGTGATGCATCTCAGAGATGAGGAAACAGGTCTGGTGATGGAGAGGTTGTTACTTGTCCAAGGTCATGGCTAATAAGAGAATTCGCAGATGGTTCTGCCTGATCTCAGAGCCTGAATTGTTTGCTAAGTGTCCACCATGTGGACTCTCAATAATTGGATAAACTGTAGTAGGTTTAAATAAACATAACAAAACTATAGTTGTTTTATTTGTCTTTATATATGTATATACTTACACACACATATAATAATGATGTGTACACTGTTAAAAATAGCTATTTTCACAATCATCAACCATTTTATGCCAGGCTCAGTTGCTTATCTGGAGGCTGCTTGAGATTAATTTTCACAGATATAAAAAAAGCAAAAAAGTTATTTGTATTCTAAATTCTTAATCTGTTTGCACTGATTGTCTTTCTATTTGAAAATTTTGTTTTACCTTGAGATAATCAAACCTTAGGACAACAATTTTTATGTATTATCCTTTTAGAACGTTTGTTCGCTGCATCTGTTATGATTTGTCAGTCTGAATTTTCTCCCTAGGTAACAGTACTTTACCTTTACTGAAAATACTAAATAACACATCTTTACCTAACCAGTTTAGTGAGTAGAACCTTTAAAAATTCTCATCAGTATCTTCCCTTAGTACAGAAGCAATACATTAATTATAAAAGTTAGAAGTTACCAAGCAAGAGAAAATCAAATACTTTAGTCTGGTTAGCATCTGAGAGCCATCTTACTGTAGGTACAGTTGTTACCTTCCGCTTGCTATCCGTTCTTCTGGGAGGTTTGCTTTCAACACAATACTGTTTTTGGCCTCTGGAGAGATTTTATCCTCTGTCCCTCATCTGTTTAATAATTTTTTTCTGAGCATCTATTTTGTGCTTGTCATGTAGCTTTCAGCACTAAATTCAGGGGAGGTGGTTGAGGATAGATCATTCTAATTCTTGGCAGAGCACAGAAGTGTTTACTGTTTCTGGAATGCATTTGTCTCTTCTACCTAGTCATTTTTCCTCCATTAATAAGATTTTTATTTGTCACCAATCAAGATCTGAATTTTAAGCAGATTCTTGGACAAGTGGCTCACATTCATCAGCTTATCCAACATTAGTGCCTTTTTAGCTTTTCCAGAACCATCTTTCGCCGTGAATCTATCTCCATGAGTTTTTCCAATCCAAACTTGATTTTCTTCATCTTTACTTTTCTTGCAAAAATATCATGGAGAGGATAAATAGATTGGCAAACCTTTCCTACATCTTTTCCACGCTGCCAGGAACCACGTTATTGACCGCTTCTTTAATCTTGTGTCGTGATTTCCATCATCTTCTGGGTTTGGTGGACCTTTTGGTACTGAGCATAAGAAATTGTTTGGATCTGAGTGTTGCATTTTTTTTTTTTTTAGTACCGTCTGTGCAGAACAGAGGAAAACAATCATTAATGGACTTGACATCGACATGAGCTTTAGTCATAGTCTGACCTTTTTTTTTTTTACCTTGTTGCATTTTTGTCAGAGAAATCTGTGTTGTGGGCGTTGATCACACAGTTTTTGCCCTGGACATTGTCACTAATTATTTTGAATTTTCTAAATGCAGTTTAAATATTCTGTAGATCAGCAAGGCTCACCACAGTAGGACAACTCTTGAGATCATTGGAGGCAATTTTGGTTCCTTGAGTCCTTGTGATGAGTGTTTTCCCAGTATTTCTTGTATTGCACAAAGCTGGTGCTTTCATGTCATACCAATTATTTTTTTAAAATGGCTCAGCCACTTTTATTCTTGGCTTCTTTTTTTTTTTTTTTGGCCACTTTGGGTAAGGAGTTTTTTTCTTGCAATCTACCTGGTACTGCTCAGAACTCAAGAAGGCCTAGCCAATTTTTAAGGACTGTCTTCATGAAACCTACTTTAATTTTACAGCATTTTTAAGTCGGATTATGTATTTTGTTTCTTCAGTGTATTTGATGTTAAGCAAAAGTTGTTAGAAACTTCCAGATTTGTGGCCACGAATGGGTAACAGTCCTAGTTTAGATTTTAAGTGTCCAGCAAATGCAGTCACCTCTGAGAAGGGGACAAGTGTTCGTGCCAGCTGTTTAGGCAGGTATTTTCTCTTGCTTCATAGTTTCACAGGCAGTGTCTTCAGGTATGAACAATTTTACTGTTACTGGTTTTTTCCCCTTTAAATGAAAATTAACCTCAGGTTATCTGGACGTATTTTGTGTACATTAAGAAAGTAAAAGGAATTGTGTTATACACTCTTACAGTCTGTGTAGCAAAACATTTAATTTAAGAGTTTCCTGCAGGACTCTGCCCTTCAAGAAGAAAGTTCTGGATATAGCAGAAATTTGGATCAGAGAAAGTGGAACAAAGATGTAGTGTATTTATTTTTTTAGTGCTAAGCCATGCAGTGTGCAACATGTAAATACTTGTAGGTTGGATTTAAGTTTTTATTTTTTATTTAATAGGAAAACTTGTCAACATAGATACAAATTCACTGAGATCTTCTATGAGGCCTGGCTTTGAAGATATAATCCGAAGGTGTATCCAGAGATTTTTTAGTCTTAATGATGGGCAGTCATGGTCCCAGAAACGTCACTATCAAGAAGGTAAAGAATTTTAAGGTTAATTCTTGATACTGTTTGTAGTCGTGTTTGGTGTGCTTTAAAGCAGTGATTATATACATGACTTTATTCGATGTTTGGTGTGTGGGGGGTAGGAAAATAAATCTCGAGCATTTTAGCTTAGCCTGTTCATAATTTTGGTGCAGGTCCAATTTTTCGCTGGATTTTGAAAATGTTGCATTTGAAATGTATTTTTCCCCTCCTATGTGTATCTGTGTGCAGTTGTAGCTATTAATAACGGGATATTTTCCCCAACAGCTTATATTCACGGCCATGCAGAAACTCCAGTGTATCGATTCTCTTTGGCTGATGGGACTATAGTGACAGCACAGACAAAAAGCAAACTCTTCCGAAATCCAGTAACTAATGATCGGCATGGCTTCGTCTCCACCCACTTTCTTCAGAGGTAATGATAGGTTCCTGCGTGTTCTCATCTTAATGCAGCGGTGTTCGCAGGGTGCTTTGTTATTAGAGTAAAAAGAGAAATTTAACAAGACTAAAAGCAAAAAGGATGCCGGATTTGCCAAAGTGAGTTTAGATTCCTGGATTACAGTATGTTTTCTTTAAGGTTATATTTTTATGTGAAAATGAGTATTTCTTCATTAAATAATTACTTCCTGGGAAATCTTGGAAATGGGAAAGCTATTCAATAAAGAGCATATAAAATCTGACCACCTCTGTTGCTTTTCATTTCTGATGATACATCACATTGCTTTAAGGATTGAATTTAAAATTTGAAGACAGACCAAGAATAGTTACTATTGCTGTTGCTAACAGTAACAACACAAAGTTCACTCTGATTGTCTTGAGTAGGCACCTCCTGGTTAACGCCCTGCGTGGACGGCAGCTCTAGTAAAGCCCTGCTGGGCGGGATTCCAGTTAGCATAGCTTTTGGCCATTCACAGTGCTGTGGTGGCATCACTCATTTAGATTTTGTAGCTTATTAAAAAGTATGTTATTAGGTTAATGATTGATCAGTATCTAGATTGGGATTGTTACTTGGTATCAGAATGACACCTAGGAAGTTAAGTTCCTGGGCACTTCATCCTTTTTAAAGTTCTGATTCAGGGCTTTAATGCATGCCTATAATTTTTTTTTCTTTGTTTGCAGGGAACAGAATGGGTACAGACCAAACCCAAATCCTGTTGGACAAGGCATTAGACCTCCAGCAGCTGGATGTAACAGTTCGGTAGGTGGCATGAGTATGTCACCGAACCAAGGAATACAGATGCTGAGTAGCAGGACCTATGGCCTGGCCGACCCCAGCACCACAGGGCAGATGAGTGGGGCTAGGTATGGGGCTTCCGGTCACATAGCCTCAGTGAACCCTGGGCCGGCCGTGCAGTCACCACCTTCCTACCAGAACAGCAGCTACGGCCTCAACATGGGCAGCCCTCCCCGCGGGAGTCCCGGTCTTGGCTCCAGCCAGCAGAGCATCATGGTTTCTCCTCGTAATCGCGGCAGTCCAAAGATGGCCTCGCATCAGTTTTCTCCTGTTGCAGGTATTTCTGGTGGCATTTTCTTTTTTGGTATTCCTTGCTTTCCATACCACTGTAATTCGTGTGAAGTTAATTCATTTTCTAATAGAGATTCTGAAGAGTTAAGTGGTGTTTTGTTACAGCATTTGGTAGTCTAATTCTTTCCCTCATTCTTCTCCACATTCAGGCGTGCACTCCCCCATGGGATCTTCTGGCAACACAGGGAGCCACAGCTTTTCCAGCAGCTCTCTCAGTGCCCTTCAGGCTATCAGCGAAGGCGTGGGGACGTCTCTTTTATCTACTCTGTCTTCACCAGGCCCCAAATTGGACAACTCTCCCAATATGAATCTAACTCAACAAAATAAAGTAAACAGTCAGGATTCAAAGAGTCCCTTAGGCTTGTATTGTGACCAGAATCCAGTGGAGAGTTCAGTGTGTCAATCAAATAGCAGGGATCACCTCAGTGACAAAGACAGTAAGGAGAGCACTGTCGAAGGGTCAGAGAATCAGCGGGGTCCTCTGGAGAGCAAAGGCCATAAAAAATTACTGCAGTTACTTACCTGTTCTTCTGATGAGCGGGGTCATTCCTCTTTGACCAACTCCCCCCTGGATTCAAGTTGTAAAGACTCTTCCATTAGTGTCACCAGCCCCTCTGGGGTCTCCTCCTCAACATCTGGAGTGTCCTCCACATCCAATATGCATGGGTCACTGCTACAGGAGAAGCACCGGATTTTGCACAAGTTGCTGCAGAATGGGAACTCACCAGCGGAAGTAGCCAAGATTACCGCAGAAGCCACTGGGAAAGACACTAGTAGTACATCATTCTGTGTGGAAGGCAACGTCAAGCAGGAGCAGCTAAGTCCTAAGAAGAAAGAAAATAACGCCCTACTTAGATACCTGCTGGACAGGGATGACCCCAGTGACACACTCTCTAAAGAACTACAACCCAAGGTGGAGGGAGTGGACAGCAAGATGAGTCAGTGCAGCAGCTCCACTGTTCCCAGCTCGAGTCAAGAGAAAGACGCTAAAATTAAGACAGAAGCGAATGAAGAGGTAATCTGTTCTCTCTATATTCCAGCTTAGTCATTGTTTCATCATTGCATTTCTGTGTTAGAAAGACAATGTTTTTTATGTAAATTCTTGTCTTCTGACATTTATATAATGGAAGTTAATCTTGAGCTGTCATTTCTTTGTGTTTTTTTTGGGCATCAGTAAAGCGTATTATGATGCGAGCTTGAAATGTCACATGTACATGCTTTAAAATGTGACTGTGACTCGTTAGTAGCCAATTTGAAATTTCTCATGGGTGTGTTTACTGTTGGCACAAGCAGATGAGGTCATTAAGGGTATGGTGGGAAGAAACTTGTTGAGGGGGGGCTTTTGTATTAAGCAGCAGCATTTTGACTTTTATCTAAAATCACATTTTATGTACACATTCACATTCTGTATGAGCACTTCCAAATTTGGCTTGGGGAGCACTTCTGGGAGACAATATGTGCTTGAGAAAATGAAAGTCTTGGAGGAGTCCACTGTTGGGATGTCTGTCTAACTTTGGTTAAGCTAGTGTTCTCTGCCTTTGTTGGTCAGAAGCCCCTTTTAAAGCGTGCCGGTGGATATCATGTTGAACATCAGCGTGTTGCTTTGTTGCTTTCAGTATGAATCGTACTCGTTTTCAGAAATTATGTGTGGATGCAGACATCTCTGCTAATGACTCTGATTAATGTGAGCTGGAAAATATCCTACAGTTTGAGAATTAAACATCTAATGTAACTTCAGGACATGTCCCTTAGAAAGCACTTCTAAACCCAGGGATTTATCTTAGTAGTTTGAACTGTTCTTTCAAGGAAGAGGACAAGGTGGGGTCATAATCAGCCTTTAAGTGGGGAATTATTTCAGGTACTTAGCTAGTAATGCACACAGGTTAATTTTTAAATTTTTACTTTCAGGGATCTGGAGATTTGGATAATCTAGATGCTATCCTTGGGGATCTGACTAGTTCTGACTTCTACAATAATTCCATGTCCACAAATGGTAGTAATCTGGGAACCAAGCAGCAAATGCTTCACGGAACTAATTCTTTGGGTAAGAAGAATGAGCTTTATTCTTGCTGTCTTGTAGACTTTTCTGTGCACTTGTATGTATTGTAACATTAAGAATAAGGGTCCAGCTGGCGTATAGGACTTTAGAACGCATACTCTGCCTCTCAGTTTCTTACTCTAATTTGTAATCGTGTGTTTTAAAAGAACTTGTGGGACATTTTCCTACTTTTAAAAAATGTCCCGTTTCTAACTAAAGATGTTAGTAGTCATAGCACTCACAGGAAGATGTTACTAATCTTTGGTTGGTCTGGATGAGTAGTAGCTGTGAGGGCATGTCATCTCTCCAGGCCCCGAGAATTGGAGTAGAAGGCAGCCACAGCTGTGGCTCGAAACCTGTCCTTTGACACTCACAGGGTCTTGTCATTTCATTATGAGACTTTTCTTCTTTGGTGTTGTCAGTTCTTACCTGGCCTCTTCTATAGCTTGTCTTTCCTTGTCTATCAATTTAAAAAAGATATATTATATATATCAGTTGAAAAACAATAATTCACAATTATATGAATGGTTTATTTCTTGTTTTATTAGAAGGCAATATATGTGGTTACACTTAATTGTAAAATTTTAAACAGAAGTCATTTAATAAGTAGACATATGGGAAGAACCTTCAGGAGTTTGAAACATTGGTATCATTTTCAGCATTAAGTGAAGCAGAATAGGAATGACCACATCAGGCTACCAGTCAGTACCCATTGCTTCAGCCAACACTGAGACTCTTGTTTCTACTTTGTTTGGAATATGAGGTTGGATTTTTTTTTTTGTACTTCGTGTTTATGTTGTAAAGGAAGACAGTGTTTGTTTTCGTAAGAAAGACAGTCTTGGGTGGGTGGTATTAGCGTTTATACCTTTTCCTTGATTATTTATGTACTGAATCATCAGAGGATATTTGCCTGTATTGTGCCTCTGTGTCTTCAGCAGGGTTGAGGAGCCCACAGTCTGTGCAGCCCGCCCGGCCTCCGTACAGCCGGGCAGTGTCTCTGGATAGCCCTGTCTCTGTCGGCTCCAGTCCTCCAGTGAAGAATGTCAGCTCTTTCCCCATGTTACCAAAGCAGCCTGTGTTGGCTGGGAATCCGAGAATGATGGATAGTCAGGAAAATTATGGTTCAAATATGGGTATGTTATTTCTATTAGTATTGGTGAATAAAATTCTCTTTTGGGAAAAGCAAATTTAACACCTAAAGCCATTTAAAGAACTTGGTTCATGTAATAGGTTTTTGAATAAAAGCAGCATAATGTTTCTTTCATGATGATTTGCTTCGTTTATTCTGTGTCTTGGTTATTTAAACTCTTAAGGAGGCTTTCGGTCTCAGACATTTTCTAACCTGTAATGAATACATAGTAGCCCATAAAAAATTACTCTTAGGATGACAAAGCACTTTTTTTTTGGTCATGGCTGTTGTTGTGTATAAATGACTGTACCTATATGATACGATAAAGATTTCATTATACTATGGAGAAGACCTAACCGTTTCTACCTGTTGTAGGCGGACCAAACAGAAATGTGACTGTGAATCAGGCTCCTTCTGTGGGAGATTGGGGCTTACCAAACTCAAAGGCCGGCCGAATGGAACCTGTGAGCTCGCCCTCCATGGGGAGACCAGGAGTGGATTATAATGCCTCCTTACCCAGACCTGCGTTGGGTGGCTCCATGCCCACCTTGCCTCTTCGGTCCAGTAGCATTCCAGGTGCAAGACCAATGTTGCAGCAGCAGCAACAGCAGCAGCAGCAGATGCTTCAAATGCGTAAGCATCCTCTTCGTAGCAAAAGAAAATTATATGTTGTAGGGTAATTTTTGTTACTGGATTATTTTAAAATTTATTCTTTCTTGTTCCCTCAGGGCCTGGTGAAATTCCCATGGGAATGGGTGTCGGTCCTTATGGCCAAGCAGCACCATCTAACCAACCAGGTTCCTGGCCAGATGGCATGTTGTCCATGGAGCAAAGCCTTCATGGGGCTCAAAATAGGTGGGGGTTTATTATGTGGCTCTGTAGAAAACGTTAGCGTTGGATTACCCAGGAAAGGATCAGAGCACAGGACAAACCTGAGAGAGAACAAGAAAAACTCTCTGAAATTAGGCTCTTCGTGGGCATCTGGGCATTTCTTGGACAATTGTGTGTAAAAACAAGGCCGAGGTGAGACCGCAGTGGTGGCGCTCACAGGAGAGGGAGGAGTCAGAGCTGCATTGTTCAGCCACCAGGGCTTCTGAGTGAGTGGTCAGACCCGAGAGCCTCTCTCCGAGGTGGCGCTCTCTCGATGTAATAATCCTCTTCCATGAGGAGGGGGTAAATTTGTACCATTTTTACAAGATAAATGGTGTTCAGAAGATAAGTCTAGTTTTTATGGAAAGTTAATTTTTAAGGATTGGATAAGTCTTTAACCATTTTTTTAAAAGACATTGCAGGGATGTTGGTGATGGTGAACTATAGCATGCTTTTTTTTTCTTGTAAAAGCGATTGTGGATTATGTTTATATTTCATTTTTCTTTAGTGTGGTCAGTAAGTCATTTGCATGAAGGAGGCTACCTGTCAATGTCAGTTCTAACTTGAATGCTATAATAATTTAAGATAAGAAAAAATGAATCAATCTGTTGAGTAGTCAGTGATGTGATCACATGAATTTATTTAACTTGAATGCTTCTCTACCCAGTAGAGAACAAATAGTTTCATCACTGAATTTTTCTGAGTCAGGAGAAGTGTCTAGCTCCGTGCCTTTGTCATGTGTTGGAGAGCTGGGGCACCTTGCTGTGGGCGTTTGGAGTTTGTATTGTGCTCACCAGTACATGAGCTCTGTGGGCCAAGTGTAACAAAAAGTTATTTTGGGAGATTCCCAGGCTTAGTTCATTGATAGTGCAAACTTGCTGTCCTTTTTCCTGTCCCCCCCCGCCAACTTACTTGACTATTACCACCTCTAGTCCTGTAGGATCTTGAAAATTGCACCCCTCCTTCTCTGCTATCCTTCATATACCTAGGCGTCTAGCAGTTAGATTTTGGTGGTGGGAGAGGTGAAGCCTAAGCTAAATATGGTGGTTGAAGATGGCCTGGTGAGTTTAAATTGTGGACCTTAAATTTAAGTTGATACCATTTGCTAGTCTCTGTTACTTAGTTCATTATTTATGCTTGCAGTGTTTTTGTTGCACATTAAAAATATTGTGTGTGGTTATTGTGTGTATTTTTTATTTTTTGAGGAGAAAAAGCACCACTGAGGTTGATTGCAAGTCTCTTTTTAGGCCACTTCTTAGGAATTCCCTGGATGACCTCCTTGGGCCACCTTCTAACTTGGAAGGACAGAACGATGAAAGAGCACTGCTGGACCAACTGCACACTCTCTTGAGCAACACCGATGCCACAGGCTTAGAGGAAATCGACAGAGCTCTGGGCATCCCTGAGCTCGTAAATCAGGTAGCGTGGACAGGGAGAAGAGTGGACGCGTGCACGTCTCGGGAGCTGGGCGCGAGGCTGGCTTTAGTCTTCTCTCTCTCTGCCTTCACGTGTGCCAGCATTAAATTGAGGAAATACGCTTTATTAGGTGTGATACTACTTCCAGCAGCCTATTATTTTATAAAGGTGTTAAATTTTAGGCAACCATAGAAATGATCCAATAAAACTACCATGTAGTTTTAAAAATCATGCTTTTTACTTACGCTAGTTGAGTTCTCATTTTTCTTTTACTTATTTTAAAAAATTTTTAAATTACAGTTTACATAAGAGTCCATGTTTTTATAATTACCTCTCTCTACTGCGTAGCCAGTGGTGTGTACTCTGAGGAGGAAGCTTTTTATCATGTTAAACAAAGCCCATCTATAATGGTAAATGTGATTATCCCAGCATCATCATCTCCTATTCATAGGTACTTGTGCATCCTTATGAAAACATGCTATTCACAAATCTGTGTGTTTGAAACAGGTACCATATTTTGTTGTGTATAATGAGCACTTTTTGCCCACGATTTTTAGGGAAAAATAGCGCATGATACATGAGTATACTGATTACATACTGTGGGTACAACAACCCTGTGTATAGCGTGCACAAAAGCGTGGGTGCCCATTACCCACGGCAAAGTGGGGTGTGCTTTGTAGTGGCTGTTGGATTGACAGGATGTGGAGGGGGAGGCTGGTTGGGTTTGTGCGTTCAGCGATCAGCAGGAGAGATCCTTAAGGCTTCCCCAGTCCTCGTTGGGGGAGCAGATGTGTACAAAACACACGGTGTGCATGAGCACGCCACAGGCCCCTGCTGTGCATGATTATTCTCCTAAATCTTTGCCAGTCTGGCGGGCTGCAAGAATCTTGTTTTAAATTGTATTTCTTTGATTTGCAAGTTTGAACGTATTTTGCATTTTTTTTGCCATTTAAATGTTTTGAAGTAGTTTTCTGATGGGATTTTTGTTTTATCTGCAGTAATACTTTATGTTTAGTTATTATTTGTTGATTCTTTCACTTAACAAATATTTGTCTTCTGTGTGCCAGTCAGTCTTTTATTAGAGGCTGAGGAGCCGTAGTGAGCAAATCAGTTCCTGCTCCCAACGCTTGCCTCCCCCTGGGCAGGGCGGACATAGGGCAGGGGGCCACACAGTTATAAGTAGGCCTGGTGTGGCAGCAGCTATGAGGAAAGGCTCCTAATACTGTGGGACTGTATCAGAGAGGGCCTTTTCTTAATGGGCATGGAATGTCAAGTTTTTCCTCCAAAAAGTCTTGTTTGAGCTGTGATTTGAAGGATGACTATTAACTTATCTAATATATTGCAAACATTTCTTCTAGTTTCTTTTTAGGGGGGGATTTGTTTGTAGTTTTGTTCTTTAGTTTTAAAACGCTTGTGTTTTCAGACTCGGGATGATGAAGTAAAGAATAACTGGGGACTTACTTGAATGGCCAGGAAAACTTTTCTGGGGAGATGACATATAAGCTGATACCTGAAGGAAGAGAAGGAGCCAGCTCTGCAAACAGCTAGGGGAAGAACATTCCAGAAGTAGAGCTAACTCAAAGGTTCTTTAGCAGGACAGAGCTTGGGGGTTCCAGAAAGTCAGAGAGCAGAGAGGGGCTGGTATGCGATGATGCTAGAGAGACAAAGCTAGGTGCCACAAAACCGTCTTCTAAAGGAGTCTGGAATTTTTCTGCTACATTGGGAAGCCCTGGAAGATTTTAAGCAGGATAGTGATGAGACCTTTCCTTTTTAATTAATTTTTATTTTTAGCAAAGTAGTCTTTGTAACTTAAAAATACAGTGATACAGAATATACTTACTGAAGAACCATGGTCATTTGCTTCACTCAGGGGTAGTGAAACTCAGCTGTTTACTTTGGTGATATTTCTGAGTACTGTGCTTTGTGGAGTTGCTTCTTTTTATCAACTTCAGTCTGTATCTATTGCATTCCTGATGTAATAGTTGACGCATTCATAGTCTTGCATCTGAGAACCTTGGGGTCAGATGTGCTTTGGATTCAGGAGTTTTGGATTTTGGAAAGGTAAATGGTACGTGCATACCACACATTACACGATACCCCTGGTAGAGTCTTGAGCAGTGCTCTAGTTTTGGGCAGTAGCCAGTGATCAAACATGTTAATGCTTCTGCAGCAAGATACATAAATAGTCACACTAAGTGGAGTATATAGAGATACTGTATTGCTTCCTATAGGTTCAGATCAGGTTTTACTGTTAAATGCATTTGGTGCTAATAAAAATTGTTTTATTTTTTAGAGCTTTACTGGATATTTGGAATTTCAGATAAATTGTGGGTTGGTTTTTATCCCCCTTGTCCCAGTGTGCACTCGCACACCTGTAGCCCCTACTTACACATGGGCTGTCTTTATACCCCCGGTATAATTACGCCTTTTGTTGTTAAATAAGTAGTAGATATTTACATTATTTTGACTCATTATTGATTTCAGGTATAGTTCATATGGGGTTTTGTGTGTGTGTGTATGAGTTAATTGCCTTTTTAAAAAAGATTTAAAAAGTTTTTATTTTCAGAGAGAGGGGAAGGGAGGCAGAAAGAGATGAAGAGAAACATCAATATGTGGTTGCTTCTTGCGCGCCCCCTACTGGGGACCTGGCCTGCAACCCAGGCATGTGCCCTGACTGGGAATTGAACCGGTTACCCTTTGGTTTGCAGGCTGGTGCTTATTCCACTGAGCCACATCAGCCAGGGATAATTGCCTTCTTTTTTATTTGCTTTATTTTCTTTCCTTTTTTTTTTTAAATATATATTTTATTTTTTTTGAAAGATTTTATTTATTTTTAGAGAGGGGAAGAGCGGGAGAAGGAGAGAGAGAGAAACATCAATGTGTGGTTGCCTCTCATGTGGTCCCCACTGGGGACCTGGCCCGCAACCCAGGCATGTGCCCTGACTGGGAATCGAACCTGCGATGCTTTGGTTCGCAGCCCGCGCTTTGCTTTATTTTCTATACACTTACTGCTATTTTTCTCCAGATACTTCAGCAGAAGTACAAAATTTCTCTTATATGTTCAGATACTTCAATCCCTTCTTTCCTTCCTACAGTCCTCTGTCCCTCTCTTTTACTCGGCCCTTGAGAGGCAGGTCTGGTGATTAGTAATTGTCACTCTTCTCCTATGTTGGCGCCCCAGTTCTTGAATCCTAGGTCATTTTCCTTTTTAATTTACTCTTTCGTTTTTCCCAAACACAATTTCGGTTACCTTCTTCATCTCTGCTGCATGAGATCCAATGTTTTAGGTCCTTATCTGTTGGAAAATCCCCCCACCCCCTGCACGCCTGGCTGTGTATTAAATTTAGGTCGAAAATGATTTCCTGTCTGGGAAGAAGTCTGTATTTTTCTGGCATCCACTGTTGCCATTGAGTTGTGTTCCAGTCTGACCCCTTTTCTGCATGCGTGAGACCTACCTGTTCCCTTTGGAATTACTCAGGAACCTTTCTTCTCTCCGAAATTCCATGAGGCCCTATCTGGCATGGGTCTTGTGCTGCTGTGTTAGACACACAGATACTTCCTTTGATTTGGGGCATTTTCTTGTATCATTTTAAAAATAATTTTATCTCTTCCGGTTTTACTTTCTTTCTAGGGTGTCTGTTGACATGTTGGGTGTTGCGTTGATTCTCCCTATGTGTTTTTTTAATCTTTGTTTTTAAGTTACTTTGTACTTGTTTGAGGCACTAATGTAGGAAGTGTCAGCATCAAATACCTGGTGATCCTGACTATCTCTCTATATTAAGAATGATGCATTAAAAACGGAATTGGTCTCATTTATGGACTCCGCAAATTGCAGCATGTGGACTTGTCGGCACCCTTGCCCTCCGCTCTCCCTGCACGGTTTCTCTAGAGACGGTCCTCCATTTCTTGCCTGGAATTTTGTTATTGCCTGGTTGCATTTTGGGAGCTGGCCTAGAGAAGCAAGTTGATGATCCCGTAGTGTTAAGGTGTAAAATTCTACTAGCCCTTACAAATATATTAGATTTCCTGTTTTCGGTCACTGTCCTGCTCGGAGGTGTCTGCTCGGTTCTCGTGTGTTTTCCTCTGCAGGCACATGGGCCTCAGTTTCTCTGCTCTTTGGAGTTATTGGGTCGGCCAAAAAGTCCATATGGTTTTTTTCCCATAAAATAAAAGACGCATTTTTCATTTTCACCAATAACTGTATTGATTTGGATATTTTGAGTGTGTCAGCGATCTCCCATGTGGTATAACAGCAGTTGATCTCAAAGTCTCCATTTGATTGCTCCCAACTTCAACTGGTCTACCTGACCATGGAGCATCGTCCAGTGAGAAATCTCCAGCATGCAACTTCGCAAGCCGCTTTTGACACATTTGATCGGTCACAGCACCTTCTCCATACACTGCACGAATCTTCTTTTGCATTTCTGTTGTGTTTTTACCTTTCTTGAAATAATATAATATGCTGAAAATATTGCATATTTTCTTCATCTTCAATATTAAAATGACTACACAAAAATTCACCAATTTTGGTATTTTTTAAATGCACCCTGATATGATAGCTGTCATAATACAGTCGAACAAAATCGTTCCGAATAAAATTAAAGATAGCTAAGCTCTGCTAAATCTTGCAGAAAAACCTAACCCAATTTTTTTGGCCAGCCCAGCACTTCACCTTTCACTTTCTGTCTTCCAGGTGCCCATTGAACAGCTCTATCTCGTTAGCCTTTCTTACTCTCGTTGTTTAGTGGATAAATACCGTTTAAATTATTTGCTGTTATTTTAGTAGGAAAGAGAAAGTTTGTAAATGTGCATGATCAATCTGCCATGTTAAACTTAAGAATATTTTTTACTGTATAAATTTTTTTTATGAAAACATATGGCAGCCCTGACTGGTGTGGCTCAGTTGGTTGGAGTGTTGTCCTGTAAACCAAAGGGTTGCGGGTTTGATTCCCGGTCAGGGCACATGCCTGGCTTGAGGTTTAGTCCCCATTTGGGGCATGTGCCAGAGGCAACTAACCGATATTTCTCTGTCACATCAGTGTTTCTTTCCCTCTCCCTCTCTCCCTCCCCTTTTCTCTAAAATCAGTAAGCGTGTTTTTGAGTGAGGATAAAAGGAATAAAAAGATACTGCAGATTGCTGTCTGAAGAAGGGAATTGGTGTCATGGGACCAAGTAGAAGCACAGATGACAGTTACTACAAGAGCCTAAATGGTGTCTTGGAAAAGGTCGCAGCAATGGAATGAAGGAAAAAATACACCATGTGACAAGAAGGCAAAACTGATGGGACTTGGTGGACTGTGTAAGCGTGCATGTGTGTACACACGCTTTCCAGGGAGAATGCAAAGAGTGGAAATTGCTGACTTTTAGTTTGGGATGAATAGAGATGCTGTGTATTGTAGTATAGGAGAAATTGGACGAGAATCAGGCTTTTGGGTGAGAGGCTGTTGGGAATCACAACTGTTTATTGCATGTTAAGTTTGAGATGCCTGAGACATCTAGATAAAGATGTTAAGTAGGCATGTGTATAAGTAAAATTAGACTTGAGAGACATTTGAGCTGGAGACAAAATATTTGGCAGTTGTCGCTAGTGGATGACAACATCGAAGCAGAAAATGTAGTGAGAGAAAAGAAGAGGGCTAGCATTCCGTCACGGAGAGGCAGGAGAGGCGGGAGAAAAGCCAGCGGGGTCCAGTGTGCTTCCAGGCAAGCCTCGGTGAGGGTGTGGCCTGCACACGTGGCATTCTCTGTGGATAAGAATATATAGGTGAACGCAGTACCGGGCAGGTTCTTCTTAGCATGGCAGGCTCTTTCCTCCTTTAGAATGTTAAAAAAAAACATTTTATTTATTTTTAGAGAGAGAGGAAGGGAGGGAGAAAGTGGGAGAGAAACATCAACTGGTTGCCTCTTGTGTGTACCCCAGTCAGGGACCACGTGCCCTGACTGGGAATCGAACCAGAGACCTTTTGCTTTGCGGGATGATACCTAGACAGCTGAGTCACACTGGTCAGGATGCCTTTAGAATATTTATTTGTGCTATTTCTGTCACCCGTTGGACATTATTTTGTACACATCCTTGGTAGGAGCGATGCCTGGGACATAACAGGTTCTTATAAATAAATACTGCCCACCACCGACAAATAGTAGTGGGTGACTACCTTCAGGTGAGTATATTCCAGGGGCTGTGAGCCTGTGTTGATTTACAAGTCTCCACCCAAATCACCTTTTTTGCAAACTTCAACAGCATTCTTTGAAAATTACATTAGAATTCATATGAGCATAGTATTTCTCCAGGTACTTAATACATTGTGGACACTGGGCTCAGAAAATATTTGAGTGTCTATTTTTGTGAAACCTTGTGCCAGGCACCAGGACGCAGCTGTGAAAAGATGGGGCACGGTTTGTGCTCTCATGGGGCTTCAGACCATAAACTTGGTTTTGCTTTTGGAACTCTGCAACGTCATTGTTCACAGGTATTAACTAACTGTTCACCTCCTTTAGAGCGTTTGATGTCAGCTGCTTTCCCACATGTGCTTCACAGTTCATTTATGTGTTTAATGTTTAAGGGACAAGCTTTGGAGCCCAAACAGGATGTTTTCCAAGGCCAAGAAGCAGCAGTAATGATGGATCAGAAGGCAGCCTTGTATGGGCCGACGTATCCAGCGCAGGGGCCTCCAATGCAAGGAGGCTTTAATCTTCAAGGACAGTCACCGTCCTTTAACTCGATGATGAGTCACGTGAACCAGCAAGGCAGTTTTCCTCTCCAGGGGATGCACCCGAGGGCCAGCGTCATGAGGCCGCGGACCAGCACCCCCAAGCAGCTTAGAATGCAGCTTCAGCAGAGGCTGCAGGGCCAGCAGGTAGGCGCCCAGTCACGTGCTCTCCCTGGCCGGGGTGGCTCGGGCTTTGGCCGCCTCCTCTTCAGTTTTCAGACTGTGCGGCGGCACTCTCGTCACTGGCTCTCCATCCTTGTCAACTAGCAAAATTCCTTTTGGTTTCATTTCTGTGTAACATTTTATTTGTACAGATAGGTTCTTGTTAGGGTGTGGTGTGCTAGAATTCGATTCCTTTTTGTAAGAACATTCTGTTGTAAATGGTTAAGAAGGTTAAAAAGTCAGTGTTAGAGAGGATTGCTCTTGGGTGAGAAGAATATTTCTCTGTGACTTTGTAGTCCTTGAGGTCAGTAACCTATTTTTCAAAAAGTTCTTAATAGTACTAACAAAATATTTAAACCATTTTGATTTCAGCATTTTTTTTTTTTTTTAGATTTTAGATTTTTTTAGGTTTTGTTTTTAGAGAGAGGGGAAGAAAGGGAGAGAAACATCATTGTGTGATTTTTTTTTTCTCTTGCATGCCCCGTCCTGGGGGCCTGGCCTGCAACCCAGGCATGTGCCCTGACTGGGAATCGAACTAGTGACCCTTTGGTTTGTAGGCCGGCTCTCTATCCACTGAGCCACACCAGCCAGGGCAGCATTCTTTCTATGGAATTTCTGCTTTCTAAATGTTTTATAAAACTTGAACTCTTTCAATATGCCAAGATAAGACATATTTTTCTAATTGTTTGCTTAATCTCCAAGAAATACTTTAATCTTATTTACATTGTTTACATCTTGGGTGTGCTGAGTTTTCCAGTGCCAGGCAGACTGAACTGTATAAGTAGGCAAGTGAGTGAGTTTAGAACGCAGTGAGCCAGAGATGCTCCTAGTACATGAATAGTCCTCAGAGTCAGTTAGATGCTCCTAGTGCATGAATAGTCCTCAGAGTCAGTGTAGGGCTCAGGGCATGCTGTGTTCATGTGCTCACGGTATCATTTACATTTTATCGTTTCTTCCCAATGAAATCCATCTGGGAAGAGGTAGTGTTAGTCTGACCAAGTAAAGCTGTTTCCCCAGTGGCCTGAATAATCCCGGAGGACATCTGACTTCACAAATCTTTTGTGTTCCTATCGCAGATATTTTTTAAGCTGCAAAATTACACTTTCATTTTTTTCTTCTGATGCCAGACAATAAAGCTTCAGATGCTTACCAGCCAAGAACTTTTCAGTATGAACATTTTGAAGTGTGAAAAGTGTACTGGTTCAGCTTAGATGTGACTTAACCACAATAATGGGTTTGGAAATATCATTGTGACTTCAGTGGGTGGGCTGAGGATTCGGAAAGCTCTTTAGGGCTCGTTAACATGTTCCATTGCATCCTGACTCATCTGTTTCTCTCCAGTTTTTAAATCAGAGCCGTCAGGCACTCGAAATGAAAATGGAAAACCCCACTGCTGGTGCGGCTGCAATGATGAGGCCCATGATGCAGCCCCAGGTGAGCTCCCAGGTGAGAGAACGACAAGTGTCTGTATGTTCAGTTTCACTGTCCTCTGCCCGGCACAGAGTCTCATGCAGCCTGTGGTTGGCTTTCAGTAAATGCTTGTTAAGTAAAGTAATTCCCAGTTTCTTGTGTAAGAAACCGCCCCGTGGTCCCATCACACTTTCTCACTCTTCTCTCTTGCTGGTGACTGGGAAGAATCAGAAGAGGAGATGTTCTTTTATAAACACTACTGAATCGTGTTTTATAAATTAATTCCCACTTGTGATCAATTGCCATGTTGTAAAAACAGCTATCACTTACTTTTTAGGTATTTAAGATAATCTATAAACTTTTCTCTGTTTGGATTATGAAATCATATGCTCTTTGGGTAACACCTGAAATTATAAGAACTATAAAGAAGAAAGTAAATAATCTTGCTCTCAGCAATAACCTGAGATGACCTGTTTCCCACAGTGGGAGGGATGATATTAAAGTTCTGTCCCTCCAGTCCAAGGTAGAGACTATATTAAGGCATTTTCTTAATGTGCATGAGGGAGATGATAACATGAAATCCTTTACTGTGGTATGAAATATTCATAATTGCTGTTATTAAAAAACAGCTGTGAAAACACCCAGTTTTCAGTGTCTTAGGTCCACTTTGAAATACTGATATCTGTATTCTCTTGGTAATCAGATATCCTGTGTAAGCTAAGCTAGGGTACCCTCCAAAAAGGTAAAAAAAGTTTGCCTTTGGAGATGCTCTCTCCCAGCTGGTGGAGCACAAGCCAGCTTCTTTGTTCAGTGCTTTGGCCCTGTCACCTCCTGACCTCCCTCCACACAGCTTCTCCTTCTGCCTTTCAGAAGGTTTAAAGAAACTGTAAGACCTTCTGGGGTAGATTCCTGCTCCCCTCCTGTTTCAGGTCCCCTTCTCCCTAATACACTCTCAGTCTGCCCTCTTTTATCTTGTAGTTTTATTTCATAGTTTCTGAAAAGTTTGTCCTCAAAATGTACTTCTAGATACCCTGTCACTTTGAGGAATGTTTTCTAACGATTTAAAGCTTGACAATTGTCTGGTTATGTCTCGTGACCCCAAATAATTTCTAGGTTCCTATTCTGCACATCTTCATCCCCTACCCCCTCTAGTAGCCAGAAAGCCTTTACAGTATGAGAATTGTACTTTCCCCCTTTTTTTGTAAGTACAGAGAAGGGCAGTGGGTGTTTTCCCCCGATATCTAATGTATTGTGGGGGTACCGAATGCATGAAATCAGCTGGTTATTACACAGATGTGTGTATAATTGCATGCTTCTTGGGTATTAGCAGGGCTTTCTTAATGCCCAGATGGTGGCCCAGCGCAGCAGGGAGCTGCTGAGTCATCACTTCCGACAGCAGAGGGTGGCGGCGATGATGCTGCAGCAGCAGCAGCAGCAGCAGCAAACCCAGGCCTTCAGCCCGCCTCCCAATGTGACCGCATCCCCCAGCATGGATGGGGTTTTGGCGGGGCCTGCCATTCCCCAGGCTCCGCCCCAGCAGTTTCCCTATCCACCAAACTATGGTAAGTTTGACAATGGCGGTGTCTGCCTCAAAGTACGATTTTACTGAAGACACACAATTCACTAGCTCTGTTGCATAATAAAAACAAATGAAAATACTGTTCACTCCCTCTTCATGAAACAATGAAATTAATTACAAATAACACAAACGTCTCCTGCATTGCACAGGTGATTGTAATTGAGGTGGGTGATCTGTCGTCACGGAGTCTTTTTTTTCAGGTTTGTTTTTCCAGCTCTCCACATCCTAATTTGGAAGAAAGACCACCAGGTGTCCACCCCTCAGCATGTGTCTGCAGTCCCCAGACGCTTGGTCGAGTCAGGGAGAGTAGTGCTCGTGTGGGCTTTGAGTTCTTGTTTTGGTGACTGAGACATCAATCACGATGCTGCGTACACCTCTCGGGGGTGGCAGCAGTATCTGCTAGGAGGATTACATTTTAGAACGCACTCCTGCCGGCCAGGAGGACAGCTCGTCTGCCCTCTAAAGAGGGACAGAGTGCTGTGAGTTGGGTGACATGGAGTCCCTTTTATGCAGAAAGCTCATGGAAATTACTGCCCTTCAGGTGATCTGCTCAGTGTGTTTTTCTGTAGTAGGTCTCTCACTCCAGTTGGCATCTTGGTGAGAAGCAAGAATGACCGGCCTGCGGCATCCGGTAGCACTTTGTGTCTTAGACTTCTCACCTCCCCCCGCTTTAAAAAAAGAACTAAAATTACTACAGAAAGCCGATAGTCTGAGGAGGTAGCATTTGAGCATTGTAATCTTTTTTCTTCTTTCTTTCTTTTTGCAAGGGATGGGACAACAACCAGATCCAACCTTTGGTCGAGTATCCAGTCCTCCCAATGCAATGATGCCATCAAGAATGGGTCCCTCCCAGAATCCTATGATGCAGCACCCTCAGACCGCACCTGTGTATCAGTCCTCAGAAATGAAGGGCTGGCCATCAGGAAACCTGGCTAGGAACAGGTGAGTAACAGGGACTTTTAAGTCATTCATACCCTATGCCAAAAGTTTAGGGAACCTCTGCATGTTTGAGTTAAGCCTGTTTGGGTGGAGAGACCAAAAGGCCTGGGTTCATTTTAGAAAATGTTATTTGGCTCATCCATTTTGTGAGTCCTCCCTACCATGCATGTATCCATGAGACCATTGAATACAGACAGCTTTGAAAACTAGAGGGCAGACCATCAGGGGGTTTCTTCGCTCTTACTGTTCTTCGCTAAGCCCAGCGACACTTGGCACAACTGTGCTAGTCTCTGTGTGCATGTCCTGTTTCTAAAGCGGCGGTAATTCCGCACTTCTCTGCAGCGCCTTCCCCCAGCAGCAGTTCGCCCACCAGGGGACTCCCGCGGCGTACAGCATGGTGCACGTGAACGGCAGCAGCGGCCCCATGGCGCAGCTGAGTGTCAACTCCATGCCCATGTCGGGCATGCCCATGGGCCCCGATCAGGTACGGGGTCTGTTCCCTCCTTCCTCAGGGAGTTTCTCTTCTTCTCTGGAAGGAACCAGAGCCTCAGCTGTAATCTAAAAATCTAAAATGTAGATTTTTAACTTGGACGTAAAACTTAAAAATACAGTCATTGAAAAAATTTTTTGTTTGAGGGCGTTGGGCAGTTAGATACTTTTGGTAATTTGAGGTCTAAGGAATCAGTCAGCCAGAGCCGTGTCGCAAGCCATCAGGATAGACATACGGGTTCTTTTCTGTTGTGCAAAGCGTTTCACGCATGTTTCTTCTGGTTGCTGACAGAAATACTGCTGACGTCTACACCAGGACCTCCAAAGATCACTGTACAAATGACACTGCACTAGGATCATCGGGAGTCAAGAGTCGTCATTCTAGGCACCTGTTTTTGAAGAAAGGACCAGCTTTGAATCTCCATCAAGGGTATTCCAAATGATGTCATTGAATAGGACTGGATTTGAAAAGCTGAAGCGGGATACCTACTTTTTTCTTTTCCCCTCCTATGTATCATGGTATTCAAAACAGCGTTTTGGCATTCTACCTTTTATGGGTATGATTCTGGAGGCAACAGAGTGTTAGCAATCACAAGACTTTCCTCTGTCCCTTCTGTCTGCCTGGCTGTCCAGTCATTCAAGTAAGTGTAGGTGGGACATTGAACAGAGAACATTGGAAAAATCAAGAGATTAAAACATCTGGTTTCTCTAGTTGCGATAACGGAGGGAAGAGCATAGTCCAGCCTTCGTTTGTTTCTGGCACCACCAGGTAGTTCTGTCCCACAGGGCTGGGATTTCTGAACTTTCTTCCTTTAATGATAGTGTTGAGTTGCTCCAGCCCTGTTCTCGGTTGACCTACGCCTTAGCTAGGATTTTCATTGGCCCCTAAGGTTTTGTCATACTTCACCTCCAGGAATTCTCTTTGATGTCCGATGGCTTTGTAGACGGGAACGTGAGAGGACAGTATTGAACTGCAGCAGTAGCACATTTTCACATGCTAACGTGCCGCCTAGTGCACTTTATTTAGAATGTAGTGGATAAATGCAATATTCTTGAGGTCTTGAGGAATGATGAACCACATTCCTGGTTTTTGTCTAATCTCTTGGATAAGAACTGTGATTTTCCTGTTGTTGGAAGTCCTGGTGTCACCCTCGGCCTATACGGTAGAGCAATAACGCTTTCTGAGAATAAACTGCAGAAAATCCAAGGCCAGGCACTGCATTCTGAATCAGAATTCTGCAGTGTTTCTGTGAATAGATTTTCTCTTGTAAATACGACCTTTAAAATATTATATTATGTAAAATATGTATATACCTTTTTTTGTAGGTCACAACAACTCATTTTTACAGAGTTTGTGCAGCTGAATATTTAACATTGTTGATGTCAGTAAGCTCGGTGTGGTGAGGTTACAAACAGAAGAGACGCCCCCTGGGTTATGTGGCCTGGGGGAGGGGACAGAGGTCCAAAGCTCCCCCTTCCCTCCAGCCTTAGATGCCTCGCTCTTTTCAGTCTCTTAACCTAAAAGCTTTTTAAAGAGATCATTTGTTTAGATGTAGACATTTAAATTTTTAAAAAAATTCTTCTACCAGACTAAGCACTTTGTTAATTTTGGGGGAAAGAATAAACATGGGGAAATAAACTTTGGGAAAAAAATGTCAAGAACTTAAAAAGATCAAGCAATTCTATTTAAAGAAGAATCTTGAAATTTAAGCAGTCCATAAATTAAACAGTAGTAATTCATTTTTTTAAATTGAATATGGGATCTTTTCGTTTATTTGAGGATTGCGCTAAGGTTTGGGCCACTGGGACCTGAATCCCGCGTTGAGCTCTCAGGAGTAGAATCCTTGATGTGTGGTTTCTGGTGTCTGCTCAGCCGTCTTGTCATTCACTAACATGTTGTTCTCACCATCCCTGAGCACAGTAGTGTCCTGGTTATTTCTTAGGGACTCAGTCCCAAGAAGTCAGTTTTGCGTGATTCAGAGCTGGTCTGAGTGCCTTTGCACTCCCTCCCTCTGCTCCTCAAGCCTCTGCTGTCACTTCTCCCTGATACTTGTTCTGGTCAGTTAGGGATAGGATGAAAAGATTGTGTAATTCCCTGTGTCTGCTTTAGTTAATTAGGTTCAAACAATTGGACGAAATTGGGTTTTTGTAGTATTTATGAATTTCAAATGTCTCAGCTAGCTTTGGCGTCCTTTCCTAGCAAGAAGTGGGAGCCAGCTAATTTTTATTTCACACACCCGAAGCTAATCTTTCTAGGTGCCTCTGAAGGTAAGATCATTTAATTTCTTTGACTTGGCTTAAAAATAAGTGAAACCTGTATTTCCAGAACCACCACTAGAGTGGATTTGAGTCTGACACCCCCTCCCCGCCTGCCCTGTTAAAAATGAATGTAAGATTGTAAATCCATCAGCTTCCATAAAACAGCCTGTACTTTTCAGATAACACGGCCTCCCGTCTACAGACAGACAGAGCGGAGTCAGAGCGCCTGCCTTTTCAGACAGTTGTGCGGGGCATCTGGACCTTTCTTGTTCAGTCTTGTGTGCGCGGGGAGAGACAGAACGGTGCTCTTACCTTTCCTGACTTTAAAAAATCAAAGTTTTATGATCCTTTCCCTTGGTCCTGGTTCCATGCTAACTGGAAGGCAGCAGCATCCCTTTTTATATGACAAAAATGTTATAAGTTTTTATATTTTCTACGTGTTCACTTTATTGGTACAAACTTAAAGTTTTGATTTTTCTTTTAATAGGTGCAGTCTTTGAGGTAATTTGTTTTTAACCTGTACTGCCCTTTTACCTTTTTTGGATAATTCTTTGTACTCCTGCTGCCTACCTCTCCTCACCCCCTCCCCCCACTTTTTTAAACCTTGGTATCTGTTGGGTGAACAGTATAAGTAATCTTTTCTCTGCTTTTAGAATGTGAGATATTTCCAGTATACCTACTTTTTTGCTGAATCCAAAGATAAATATATATATATTTTTTAAAGATCAAAATGATATAAAGGGGATAATAGGTTTCTTCCTTTAAAAAAGCAAATAGAAACTGTTCATGTTCGTATTATGATGCCGTTTTCTAAATTGTGCATCTTGATGGAAAGGTGTAAATATCAATCAACTGGACTGCTTAAGCGTATTTGCTAAGGTGAGTTGGGGTGTGGGGGTGAGGAACTGTAGAACATAATTGGCTCGCTGTCCTAGAAGTTCTTTGATCCAGAGATGCAGCTGGAAAGTAATAGAATGCATTGCCAGTTACCCATATGCCTGTCCAGTTCCCTTTTTATTTGCAGAAGCCGTGAGTTTTGTTCACGAGTGGGAAATTCATAGCGAAACCTCTAGGATCGATGAGATCTCCTGCTGCTGCGAGATCTTGTTCAGTGATGAGCGGGCGCGGCTGCCCGGCCCCCGGGCAGACTGTTTAACGATGAGCAGGGTGCTGTTTTCTCCTTCCTTCCTTCTCTTTCTCTCTTTCGGACGTATGGGATTTTGAAGAAGATGGAAATGTCATTCTGAGAGCAATATTTAAATTCTCAGGAATTGACTTACAGTATTGAGAATGAATTCAGTTTCAATCAAGTTTACATTAAATGTTGCTTTTTAAAAATCCAAGTCATTCTTTACACCACAAAGACTCCAGACCACATGGGGTGACTTATGAGATGGTTGTGTGGTAAGCTATGACTGTTTTGCTGATCATTTTGGGTGTCATTGTAAATAAAGGTTTCTATTTAAAATCGAAGCCTAAGAGCTTGCTTTATTTATTTTTTAAAAAATTCCCCATTGGATTAAGGGTAAAAAAAAAAAAGGTAAAGGGCTCTTACTTCAAATAATCGTAGCAGTTTCTGTGAGGTTAAAAGAAATTTCCCCCCTCCCCAAATGCCTTTTATTGTCTGTAGCAACAGAAACAGCAGAACTGGAGATTATACTCTGAAAACATGTTCCAAAAAGAAATCTTGAAAAACACGGAACTGTTCCTAACAGAGGCGGGTGCTCAGGGGCCACCTGTGCACTGAGGGGTGTGTCGGGCTAGTCGGTGGCTGAGGTTCCTCCTGTGTCTCCCATCCCCGCACTCTGACAGCTCCCCTGACCCGGTTAGACTACCTGGGACACAGAGAAGGGCCTGTGAGTCGCTGTGCGTTTCACACGTTTTAAAAGGTCCTAAAGCTGGTGTGATGTGAGACTTACCTGTGAGGTCCCTGAAATACGGAAAATTTTAGTCATTAATTTATAATTATTCCCCCATAGGTAGGTTTTTTTTTTAAGTCCAAGGTGTCACCTTCAAAAAAGGTATTGACTGTAGTGTCTTGATTTTTTTTTTTTTTAAAGAAATCAAACTAAAAAACTCCCAAGGACGGCCTTTTACAAAATGTCAAGGGTTACCTCATACCAAGCGCTGGTCACTGGCTGGAGTTGCGAACATTGTTTGACAGTACTTAGACTACAAAATTTCTTTACAAATACAATTTCATTAAAACTTGGGACGTACATGAACTTCATTTCTTTTCAGTACTTGAAAAAACATTACTTCTGGGAGAGAGAACGAAAGAATGGTGGGAGCAATGGTGTCTGGTCAGGTGCAGACAGGCCCACACTGCAAGGCCTTTTCTCGTGTACTGTCCAGAGTGCTCACCCACGCCACCACTCTTGAAAGTGGGGTTTCCCTGTAGTCGGGGTCCCCTAAAAGTTCCACACCGGTTACATGTAGAGAGTCGCATATGTACAGTGAAGTCAGTTTCTTCGGAGGCAGCTGGGGTGACGGTGCTAGATGCGCGTCACTTCTCTTGCGCTAGCGACTCCCGGTCGGACTGTGCACCGTCCCAGCATCTGCACGCTGCCTCTGTCCTGCTTCTTAGTTGTTCTTCGTGACAAACTGGAAGGTGAGAGGATTTAAACAGGGTTGTTCCTCCCCTATGACTTAAAAAAAATTCCAGTGTCTTTCCACCCTTTGGGGAAATTTCCAAAAAAAAAAAAAAATGTTTTTTTCCTCTTGTGAGCCTCTCGGAGAGGGGTAGTGGTGACTTTTTGACATGAAATGCATTTTGTGCAGCTGGTGAGGTATGATCCAAAGCAAAAGCAGGGGCGAAAACGGACTTCCCGAAGCATCGCACGCCACTCCTGGCGGTTCTCTTCCAGAGTTTGCCGTGTTCACCGAAAGCAGGGTCTGTTTCGCAGGCCTCCTGGCTGGCTGACAGCGCAGGTCTGCTTGAAGTCATACAGGGGTTTGCACTGCGTACAGCCAGACGGTGCCTCTGCTGTGGGAGGTCCATCGCGGGCTGCTTAGCCTTCCCAGCCTTCCCACAGTTGTCCCCTGTGGAACAAAGCAGACTCGTCTCAGTATCTGAACATCAGGCTGCTCACAGATTGCTTCACCAGGCCTACAGCTGAGCAAGCTTTGCTGTGAGGCTGTGGCTGCTGGGAAGGCGTGTTTCTAGGTCCCTCAGAACGGGCCCGCTACCACCTCATCATCTAGGCTGTCAGTTGGCAAAGGTGGTGTTTAAAGGTAGGGGTAGCATAGTGGCCACGGAGAATGCGAGGTGTAAAAGTTACGTGCCTTTCCTCTGGAAGCACCAAAGACACGCTTAGCTGACCCATTATTATGGTCCCATTAAGGCTGCATAGGTTTCTCTGCATAGGTTTCTCTGCACGTAAAGAAATCAGTAGGCCGGAAGTTGCAAATGGGGGCTCACCAAGAGGTTTTGTTTCTCTGCATGGCAGCTTAATTGAAAATTAGCTGCCAGTGCTAAAAGATTTCACATACTTGAGTTTTGGGGTTTTCCTGATGGATTAGAGGATTCAGATGGCAGTGCACTCCCGCCGTTCTCTTTAGACTAGAGGTGGCCTTTCTGTGCCGCCACGGTCTCAGCCCCCTGCCAGCCTCTGCTGGCACTGGAGTCTGCGGCAGGGGTGTTGTGGGGCTGTTTGTAATGGGGCCGCTCTGTGGCTGTTATGGACCAGGCACTCGTGCAGCCGCAGCCTGCAAGGTGTCTGACGGTCACAACAGTTAAGTGCTTCTCAACCTCTGAGGAGTGCCTTGAGTTCACAGGCACGGATTGTTGTGTAGAGAACAAGTGCATACAGACAAGGTATTAATCTAAAACGTGACGCGTACAGAGTGTGTTATTTACAGGAGAGACATTACCGCTTCCCCTTGCGTTACAGGAACAGATGAGGGTGCTACATGGGAACTGGCATGCACACAGACAGCCTTGGCAAAGCGGAGAAGCCAGAGCCAGGGCTCTGTCTGCAAACTGATGCCTCAACTCACAGTGATTTGGAGGAAGGTCTCTTCATTTCTGGCCACTTTCGACGCTGAAACTGCCTGTGTTTTCAAGTGTCAAAAGGAGAATGAGTGTTAACCATCACCAAGAAAGAAAAGGTCACCCCCAAAGAACACTATGGAGAAGGTCTCTTTGGTGACCCCGTTCACTGTTTGGTGACCCCTGCCCTTGGCAGACCAGACGAAGGGCAGGTCTCAGCCTAACAAAGGTGACCTCAGGGGACGGACGGACGGAAGGATGGGCCTAGATGAGGGACCGATCCCGGGCTTTAGAAACAAAACCGAATACCTGTATTGCTCATAGCTTCCTCCATCTTTGAGTCCTAAATGAGAGAGATGAACAAGGTGGAAACAATTTAGGGTATATGTGCAATGACAGACTAACTGCCCTTTTTTTCTTTAAGCACCCTAGGCATTTTGTCACTCGTGTTGACAGTGTTCCCCAGGCAGGTAGAGGGGACTGAATTAGGAGTGAGCCTTCCTTCCAGGAGCCTTCCAGGCCGCCCACCCTGGAGTGTCACCTCTCCAGTTTTAGGGCCCCGGTGCATTCATTCAGCACTGACTTTGGTCATGGTGGGGGAGGCAGACACGGGCATGAACACCTTGCACTACAGAGGACAAAACCAAGGGCCCTGGGAGAGGCAGGGTGGGGGGGAGATCGGGTCTTGTTCTTGGCAAGTTTCCGAGAAGCTGCAGCAGTGTGGTCAAGAGCGTGGTCGCTGAGGACAAGTAGGTACACCTCAGAGGGCGGCCACAGGGTTATCACTGAGGCATATGAAGCTCTCAGCACAGCAGCTGGCACGTAGTGATTAGTAAGTGGTGGCACTTAGGGTCCTAAAAGCAGCACTTGGTGGATGTTAGGAAGGTGACATTTTAGCCACTAGTGAGACTTCATCAACTTCCACTGATTCTGGGTTCACTTTTCCAACTAGACATGACCTCCAAAATTCCTGACTGGGGTAGCCCTGCTGGGTTACAGCCCCCATGTCGGGGCGCCCACTCACCCAGGTCCATGTTCCGCGTCCGGGGGTTGCACTGCTTGTAACCCTTGCAGCTCCTCAGCTCCATGAGCTGTACGTGTAGCTGGTTGAGGACGTCCCTGTCCAGTGTATTCACTGCATTCATCAGCTGGTGGGGAGACAGGTGGGTTATGAACAAGGTGAGTGTGGGGACCACCATCCTCTGCTACCGACCAGGGCACTGCCTTCAGGCAGGTTGGGAGCAGCAGGTGCTACGGGGCTGTAACTTCTGCTTCTGCCAGAGCTGAGAGTGTGGAACAGTGAAAACCACTTTTTGTCTCATGCTACCAGGCTTGCTCTCTATGAGAGTAAGAAAAAAACCCCACTCTGTACTTAACACCGAACTCCGGGAGCCACTGGTCAGGAGACTGACCAAGCTTGGAGAGAAGCCCTTCTAAGCCCTGCGTTTTTAAGCAGCCTTCAGTCCCAGTCCCTCGGTTCCTCATCACTGGGAGGCTGCCTTTTGGTGATGGGACGGAGAGTGGGACCTGGGTCCCTGCCTACCCGGGAGGTACGAGTGCCTGGGCGACCTGCGTGCCCTGCCGTCCCCTTTTGTAAAACACGGGGATGACCCGCCTAAGGAGAAAGACGGGCGGGCCGTAGAAATGGCATTTAAAAATAGATTTCATGTAAAGCTCGTTAGCCTTTTAAAGCGCTGGAGACTGGGCCAGTGGGAGGGCCACACCACTGAGAAGCTGCGGGGCTGAGGCGCAGTGGTGGCCGCCTGTTGTAGACGGGACACGCTCCACTCACCACGGGCTCCGTGGCTGCTGTTTGTCTTCCGTGTCTAACTTAGGTCATCACGTATGTGTTCAGGTGCCTTAACCTATGGAAGCACTTAGGAAAGCACCTGGCACATAGCGAGTGCTGCGTGAGTGTTGGCTGTTGTCCCTGTAGGCCCCCGAGGGCCCAGGGCTTGGTCTGGCCTGGCCCCAGGACCTCGGCGGTCTAGGGGTCTTCACAAGTTCCCACACAGCCTGCTTAGGTTTAACCTTGCCGGGGGAGAGGCCGCGCAGGGCCCAGACTGCAGACGCAGGAAGCTGCAGGCAGCCAGCGGCGACTGCTCGTGGAGTCCCCAAGTTCTCGAGGCTTCCCAACTCACTTCTGGTTTAGGGACTTGGTAAATTGATCGATTCCTTGGGTGGGGGGGCCCTAACTGGCAGCGCCTGTGTGCCCCCTGCCCCCCTTCTCCAGTGAGGGTTGTCTGTACCTGGTAGGGGTCTGTGTTGAGATCGAAGTACTCGAGGAAGCCGGTGGCAAATTCACAGAAGAGGAAGTTGTGGGTCTCGTTGATTGTCCTCATGCACCAGTACGTGTTGTTGTTGGCGCTGGTACAGGCACAGAAGGGCCCCACTGCCAAGGGAACAGAGAGCACGCCCTGAGGGTGCCTGCCGGAACTCCTGTCCGGGAGGGTCCCCGGAGCCAGTTCCTGTGCGGAGCACTTGTTGACCCCTGCTGTTGTCAGGGAGCCTGTTCCCGAAAGACCTGCGGGGTCTGGCAAGGAAGCACTCACAGGCTGGGGGCGCGGGGGGAGGGGGCCCTGGAGAAGCCCCTCGTGCCCAGCCTGCCTCATGCCTGCCCCGGGCTGGCTCACGTGTCCAGAGAGGTGCAGTCTGCCAGTGCTGGTTGTCGTGGGTAAAGCACGTGAGGCCCGGCATGCTGCACGTGTCGTTGTTCTGCAGCCGTTTCAGCAGCTTGCGAAGTTTCTTCTTGCGCTTCTGCTCCCGCAGCAGCCACACCTTGTCCTTCTCCTGCAGCCCCTTCCTATGGGGACATAGGGCCACACCTCTCTGGGCTCCTCACCTTGGAGTCTCCTCGTGATCAATGACCCTGAGCCTCTGCTCTTCCTGCCAGGGAGCTGTGGACACAGTGCTACAGGGGTCCCAAAGGGAAGAAGCTTTGCCACAAAAGTCCCACTGCAGGTCCAAGGCAGCACAAAGGTGGAGAATTGGAGGCCGCTGGGACTCCTGCTCACACCCGTTACTTGGGCCTGTGTTCTGCCCTGCAGGGTGAGGTTGCAGTAACCCCCTCCAGGCACACGGGGGCGCCTGGAGACCTCAGACCTCTGCTAGGACTGCCTCAGACTTCCCAGGAAAGGCGCCAGAACTGCTTTTCCTTTCTTAGGTTAAGGAAGGGAAGCCTTTGCATCTCCTCTGGACCTTAAGCTGCCTTACCTGAAAGGATGCAGACTGGAGGCTTTGTGCTGGAGTCGGCCTTTGTGCTGGGTGTAGTAACTGTAACAGACCCCAAACCCCAGGTTTCAGAAACTGCTTACAGGGTAACTCCTGGGTGGGTACAAACTGGTTCCCTGGGACCCCGTCCCTCTCTCTGATGCAGTTCCGGGAAGACTGTTACCCCGGGGCGGTAGCTCCCTGCCTGCCCGGTTCCTTCCTGCCAGTGTGAGCTGGGAGCCCCTAGCTGAAGGCTCGGGCCAGACGCAGAAGGCTGGGGTGGGTGGAAGTTAGCCAAGGCTGGAAGCTGGGCCTGGCTTGGTGTGGCCTCGGCCTCAGCATCACCGGATGGCTGTCCCCAGGCCCCCCGCCCCCCTCATGCTTGGCCAGGGGCAGCCCTGAGGGGACCCGTGTTTGCAAGCCCCTTCCTGGAGGGTAGCAGAAATGCTACAGCGGGCTTAAGAACAGTCGCCACATTTAACTTTCAATGTAAATAAAACTACAGTTCCTCAGTTTCACTGCCGCATTTTAAGTGTTTAATGGCCACACGGGGCCACCCTGCTGGACAGCAGACACTGCCCTTCCCGCCCTCGCAGGGGCCCCACTGGACATACTGCTCTCGAGCTCGCCCCCCGGGCCAGGGCTTCCCCCAGCTGGTGGTGCGGCCCCCGGCCTCGGGCCGTCCCCGAAGGGCAGCCAGCAGAGGCCTTCCCCTCCTGGGAGCCGGCCCCCGTCTGCCAGCAGTGCGTGAACCCCAGTGTCTGGCTGGCCACCTGCAGGGCGGTGACCTGTGCCCAGTGGCTGACAGTGGGGACGGGAGTGACCGATTTTTTTTAACCCCGAGGGAGCAGAGAGAGAAAAGCAACAGAAAGTCATCACAGAGGGAGTGCTGTGTCCCCAGGGCAGGCCCCGCATGACTGCTGGGGGCCTTCCTGGGCTCCCTCTGCTTCCTCCTCACCTGATTTTGTGACAGTCACATTCTTCTGGCCGCTTTTTCTTCAGGTGACCTCGGACTTCCCTCAGGTTCTTAATTTTATTCTGCAGGGTTTCGATCTGGGGGCGGGGGGAGAGGCGAGGAGGCCGTGAAACTCCGGGGCTGGGGAAGGAGGAGGGGTGGGTGGTCTGGCGGTGCCCCCCATGGCCCCCATCTGTGGGCACTGAGGGGGTTTCTGGGCTCCACCTGAAGCAACGAGGCTCCAGCAAAGGAACTGCGAGTCATTTTCCTTCTGTCCTGTCCCGCCTGGGAACCAGCTGCACCCACTGAGGACTTCAGTGGCCCCGCCCCGCCTCCCCAGCCAGGCTTTTGAAAGGACGAAATGGGGTGTGCGGTGACAGGTGCTCCTGGCCCCGGGTCCAGGCTCGGTGGGGGCCTCTCTCTCCCGGGCCGGGCCTCCCTTTACCGCCAGTGTGGCTGGTGGCCCCGCCAAGTACGCGGTGGTGAGACACCGCTCCCTGCCCAGACCCCGTCACCTCGTGGTCGATGTGCAGCTTGTGGTCCTTCCAGGCCTGCAGGGACTTGTACAGGTCCAGGTCACACTGGACTGTGTCGTTCTCGAGGATGTAGCACCTGCTCGAAAGAAGGGACTGTGTGTGGCCCTGAGGGGGTGAGGAGGGCCCGGCCAGGGGCCTGAGAGGCGTGGGACCCCCGGCCAAGGCCCAGCCTGTCTCTTTCCCCCCAGCCTCTGCCTGGACTCTCACCGATGTGTGACTTTAATGGGGTTGGGAGCCGAAGGGTCCGGAAGGCCTCCAGTGCCACTGAAGTCCCCACCGTCCTTGTCGTCTTGGTCCCGAGGGGCCCCTGGCCAGTACCGCTTGGTCAGGTTGCGGGGCTGGGACGCCTCGTCCAGGCTTATGTGGTGCACCTCGCCGTCCACCTCGACGGCCACTGAGCGGATGGAGCGGTTGCGGGCATAGCTGGCCTTGTACTCTGTGGGCGTCCGGGGGGTGGCTCAGTCAGGAGGCGCGGAAGGCTGGCGGGGCTCCCTGGGCGGCAGACCCTCCGTCTGGGTGGGGCAGCGCTCCCATCGAGAGGCTCTGAGGTTCGTGTAACCTGCCACCCGGGAAGCAGGACTGCCACCCCAGCGGGAAGGGCCTCAGGGTGATTTAACTGGGGAACTGAAGTCCCTGGGCTGGGAAGGAATCGGCTTAGCTAATCTCGAGAAAGAGCTATGACTGCATAAACCAACTGGTCCATCCACACAGCGGCCTGTTTGGCCGTAAGGGATGAAGCAGTAACGCACGCCGCAGCGCGGACGGACGCCGACAACTCTGTGCCATGCGGAGGAACCCGGACACAAAAGGTCTGCTGTGTGAGTCTGGATGAAATGTCCAAACAGGCATCGACACTGAAACCCAGAGCAAAGCAGCGGTTGCCACGGGACGCGGGAGGGGGTAGTTTCCTTCCAGGCGATGGACGTGTTTTCAGGCCTAGAGGTGGCGGTTGTGTATATTAAGTGCTGCTGTGGAATTGTATACTTTAAAGTTGTAAAAATGGTAAATTTTACTTTCTGTGAACTCTACTTCAATGTAAAGAAGGGAAAAAGTAAAGTGGGTATAAGAACATTAAGGAGATTGACTCAGTAATCAGAAACCTCCCGACAAACGCAAGTCCAGGACCAGGCAGCTTCACTGGTGAATTCTACCAAACGTTCAGAAGAATCAAACATCCAAAAGGAGAAGGGGAGGGAGCACCTCCAGGCTCGTTTTACGAGGCCGGCGTTACTCTGGGGCCAAAATGAAAGGCAAGGAAAAGACAGTTGCAGGCCAGTATCCCCGAGGAGCACAGAATGCAAGAATCCTCAGCAAAATATTAGCAAACCGAATTCAACAGTACATGAAAAGAATCACACACCAGGATCAAGTGGGATTTATAGTCCAGGGATGCAAGGATGGTTACTCTCAGCAAACCAACGCGATACATGTGCCACGTTAACAAAATGAACAAGAAATATCATAGGATCTCAAAAGGTGCAGAAAAAAAACATTTGACTGAATCCAATATCCATTTCAGATTAAAACTATGTGATAAGGGGTTCTTATCGAAAAAAGTGAATAAAGATTTATATAAGTCAAGAGCAAAAACACGATCTGACTTAGAGAACAGGCAGAGGGGCTGAACAGGCAGAGGGGCTGAACAGGCAGAGGGGCTGAACAGACAGTTTTCTGAAGACATACGGACGGCCGACGGGCCGGAGCCCGCGCTCAGCGTCGCTGATCGTCAGGGAAATGCAAACCCAAACCACAGCTCACACTCCGTACAATGGTCATCATCAAACAAGCGTCGGCGAGCCTGCGGAGAGACTGGTGGGAAGGGAATCGGTGCAGCCGCCATGGAAGACAGTACGGAGGTTCCTCAAAAAAGGGAAACTGGAGCCACCACGTGCTGCGGCAATCCCACGTCTCCACGTTTATCCGAAGGAAAACACCACCTTGGAAAGGTACCTGCCCCCACGTTCCCTGCAGCATCATTTACAACAGCCGAGACCAGCAGCAGCCCGGGTGTCCACGGGTAGCTAAGCCGAGCAGGGAGATGTGCTGCTGCACAGATTCACACAGCGGGATATCCACTCGGCAGTAAGGAGGAAGTCCTGCCATTTACGACAGGACGGACCCGGAGGCATTATGCTAAGTGAAGTCAGCCAGAGAAAGACATACCGTATGATCGCGCTTATATGTGGAATTACACACACACACACACACACACACACACCACAAAACCAAAAACCCCGAGGTCACAGATACAGAGAACAGACTGGCAGGCTGCCAGAGGCGGGGGATGGGGAAGAAAGGGGAAAGGGGGACAAGGGGTGAAGGGGTCAGCAGGTGTGCCGACTCGTAGTTACAAAATCCCGGACGTACAGTGTGGTGGCCACAGTTAGTAACACCGCATATTACGTATTTGTGTACGGTGACAGACGCTAACTGGACTCATCGAGGTGGCCATTCTGCAGTCTATACAAATACTGAATCGTCGTGTTGTACACCTGAAACTAGTCTAATATCATCTGTCAATTACACCACAATAAGACACAAAAAACAAAGCCCATCCATCTTAATTGGGGGAAATAAAAAGCCAGGCAGCTCCCCCTTGTGGACAGAAGAGGGAGCGGCTGGGGGAGGTCGCTCAGCCCTCTGAGGCTCGGCTTCCCCATCTGGGATCTGGGAGCTGGGGGCTGGGGGCTGGGGGCTGGGGGCTGGGGGCTGGGGGCTGGGGGCGGCTCTCCACCGGGCGGGCCCTGTTTCTAAACGACCTCAGCTGCTGAAAACGGGGCCTGCCGGCTAAGATCAGAGCTCACACTTCCTGCATCTTCTAATGAAGGACAAGTTAGATCAGAGTGCTAACATTAATAATAAAGGGGCGGGTGGTCACGTAGGTGTGCAAATTTCCAGCCTCTGAAGAGGAGTGGCCGTGCCTGCCCACCTGGGTCCGCAGGCCCGCACAGGGGTCCCCGGCAGGAGCTCACGCACCTCCCCATCAGACGGGCGGTGTGTTCGCCATCTGGCCACCGCCCCGCCCACTCCTTTGTGCTTTAAAACTGCGCTTCACTCAGGTCTGGCCCCTGCACGCACCGAGTCCTTCACCGCCCGCAGCCCTAAATGTCCACCTTTTAAAGAGAAGGGCCTGGAGCCGTCCCCGCCCAGGCTTGTTCGGTATGACCACCGGGAGGTGCCCGTAGCTCGAGGACTGACTGGAGGCCAGGGGTGTGGCGCCCAGGGAGGAAGGGACCCCTGCTCCCGGGTGGCCCAGGCCCCGGGCCCCGGCCGTGCTGCCCTGTCTGTGGGGACAGCTGCTGGCATCTCTCATTTCTCAGGCTCGTTGGATCAAAGGATCCAGGGCCCAGGTCCAGGAGAGGCACCGCCTCTTCGGCAAAGCCGCAGGCCTTTTCGGCCCTGGGCAGCTTTCTCCTTGGCTTTCTCCTCCCTGAGTTCAGTCTCCCTGAAGCCACAGTGTGCACAGTGCTGAGCCGACCCCCCTGTGGGAACACGTCACATGCCCAGGAGGCCGTGAACTAGACCCCCGGGCTCTCTCTGCTCCTTTGTCTTTCTTGCTCGGGAGCCAGCGGCCTGGTCTCTTCCCACCCTCCACCCCCAGCCACAAACCCAGGGTGCCCCAAACTATCTGGCCTTCTGCCTGATGCTGTAAAGAAGCCAGTCTCCCCCAAGTCTGGGACTGTTTTCTTGCCACAGAGACAGAATTGAGTAGTTGAGACAGAGACCGTGCAGCCTGCAAGGCCTCAAATATTTACTCTGACCCTCCCAGAAGAGGCTGGTCGGGCGCCTGTGTAAACCTCTCCCCGGACTGGGGCCACACCACTCGCTCTCCGTGTCACCCTAGCTGTCCCTGTTTCCAGGGTCCCTGAAGTGTCCTCCCTCCCGCACGTCCTGGGAAGGAGGCTGCTTAACCCAGTGGCCAAGAGCTCAGCCTCGACTCCGATGGCCTGGATGCAAATCTTGAACCAAAGTGTGACCACCGCAGACTGTGAGCCGTGGTCTCAGGACCGTGCCTGCCTTACAAGCCTCTCTGGAGGAGGACACGCAGCAGAGCCGATGCATCTCCAGCACCCGGTGCGGCGCTGAGCAGCGGGTCTGTGGCTACTAGGGCCTCTGCGCTGTGAAGTCCTCGCCCAAGGCCACACCCTGGGCCTACCCACCGCCCGGGCCACGAAGCCCTGTGTGGCCTGGCCTGCTCTCGGGGGCTGGGAGCCACGGCACCTTTGTGCTCCCTCCTCCCCCGACCTGCCAGTCCCTTCTCCACACTTGGCTCTTCTGTAAATGATAACCGGTCACCCACTCCAGAGCTGCTACCTTCTCCACCTGGTCACGCCCCCGTTTCATTTCCTCCACACATTTTCCACCGAGGGGAAATGTGACCTTCCCGTCCTGTTCACTGGCTTACATCTCGTCTTACCCACGAGGTCCCCTCAGTGTCTCGTTCGACACTGTCACCTCAGCATCTGGCAGGGCTCGCAGATTGTTGGGAGAATAAGTGCATGAACACCAGGCCCCTGCGCCCGCCCCCAGAATCCTAATCACCTCTTCCCGGTCCGGCTGGCGCTGCCCGGCGTGCCGGGGTTGGGGCTGCTCCAGGCCGGGGCTTCTCACCCTCAAAACCAGTGACGTGGGGCTGGATAGACCTTTGTTGTGGGAGACGGACCTGTGCTTGCAGGGTATTCAGAGCGCCCACAGCTTCTGCTCACTAGATGCGAGGCGCACCCCCACCCCCACACAGCCACGCCAGCCAGAAATGTCTCCACACTGCCGAGTGTCCCCCGGGGGTCAAGATCACCCCCCGTTTGGAACCCCAGCTCCAGGCCAGCTGCTCAGAAAGGAAGGCCAGAGGCGTCTCGTTGGCAGCCCTTGCAGGGGGATGGCGTTGGGCCAGCAGACGGGGCCTACCCCCCAACTGGCTGTGTGACCCAGTCTTTCCTGTCCGTCCTAAGAGTGACCGTCTGCTTTGCTCCTGGGTGGCTGTGCGGGGCCCGTGGCCTTGATGTTACCTCGTCCCCAGACGAGGGCTTGGGTGCAGCTGAGTCTCGGCTATTCTGGTGCCTTTTTCTTTCCTCTACGCGTTAACAGGAAAAGACGAGGCTTAATTGAGCCATACGTCCTCGTATTATTTAAAGATTATCCTCTGTGCCACGTGTTGAAGCAAGGAGATGTTTAGCTGCGTGATTCAATCTAGAAACCAATCATTTTCCTTGCTAGAAAAAGATTAGCTTAGGAGTCGCCACGCGGCTTGTGAAGAAATACAACGGGGGCCCACCAGTTGGGAAGTGACGCCGAGGCGGAGCCTGGCCACGAGGGGCACACCCACCGGCTGGGCTCTCTGCGGGGCGGCGCGACCAGAGGCGTGAACTCCGCAGACGGAGGGCGGAGCGGTGGTTGCCAGGGGCCGGGGAAGGGTGATGGGAGTTAGTGTTTAGTGGGGACAGAGTGTCAGTTTTGCAGCACGGAAAGAGCTCTGGGGATGGCTGGGGGGGATGATCACACGACAGTGAGGACGTACCCAAGGCCACTGAACTCGACACTTACACATGGTTAAGATGCTAAGTATTATGTTATGTATATTCTGCCACCGTTTAAAAAAAAGAACCAAAATCTCTAACGGGGCTTTGGCGGCCCTTGGGTCGGGGGTCAGGACTACGGGCAGCATGGGAAACTGCCCGGCTTTGGAGGGGACACGGCTGACCAGGTCACACCGAGACCAGGTCCTAGCTCCCAGAGATCATTCTTCCCCGGGGACGCTAAGCTCGCAGTGGGGCTGTGACTAGCCTGGGGTGACAGCTGAGTCTTCCAGCCACGTGCGGAGGACGTCCCTCCGCTCTCTGTCTGGCTTTCTGATAGCCTGTCCCCCTTCAGCCCCTGCTGGGGTGAGGCGTGCGGGCTTGGGCAGCCTCTGCTGCCGGGCTGGGTGCCTTCCTCCACCCCAAATGCCGCCTGCTGTCGTTGCTTGCACTATGTTCTCTCACGCCCCTGAGAACAGCGAGTCGGCAAGCAGACCACTGCCTCTGGGGAGACATGGGGTTGGGTTCCTGGGAGCCTCTGGCCCCACAACCTGGTTTATGGGCGTTTCTGTTTAATGGCACCTTACTTAACACACGTCGCTGATTCAGTACCATTGAACTCCAGGCCAGCAGAGCTACACCTCAGGACTGCACAAGCTTCTCTAACCCAGGTGTTTTCTCGCGGGAACAGGACACGGTGCTTCTGCAGGGTGCCGGGGGTGGGGGTCGTTTCAGACAGCGAAGCCACCGGGAAAGGCACAGAAATGGGAAAAGCAGGACGCCCAACAGACGTGAAGAGGACACCTGGGCAGCGCCTGAGGCTGGAACAAGGGCGGCCGAGCTTCTCCTTGTCCGGCCTCGGCTGGGGACCCAGCACGCGGGCGACTCGGAGTTTCTGGCCACTGCGCGTGCCCGCAATGACCCAGAAAGCATCTCAAGCGGTGACTTGGGGACTACAAAGAAATTTCAGGGAAGTCCGTGAACTTGCACACAGGGGCCCCACGAATAAGGAGGTCCACCCCATCAGCCCCCAGCCTGGGGCTCCCTTCACGTCACTTCCGGAGGCCAAGCCCGCTCCCTGCGACGCGAGTGTCCAGGCCAAGTCGCCGAGGCTCCTGCGGGCCCCCACGGACACGCAGCTCTGGCGGCAGGGGTGGCCGCGTGACAACACTCACCTGATCTCGGCCTCTCTGCGCAGACCCGCTGGTGGCTTCGTGGCTCAGAGCGAGGGCCCTGTGGCGCCATGTGATGGGTCCCCGGCTGGTGTCCCTGGCCTGTCCCCCTCACAGCCCTCACGGCCCCCAGCTCTCACGCTGCCTCCCCTCTTCATCCCTGCCCTTCCCCACTGGACCAGGAGCATCATCAGGGGCTTCCCTGTGTCCCCAGCTCCTCGGCCTTGTGTCTGTGGAGTTATTTAAGTGAACGGATGGGGTGGCCCAGGCGCCACCACCCCGCCCCCCGGCCCGAACCGCCCAGGTCGCCACACTCACTCTTCTTGAAGAGCTTTTTCCGGCGCCCGGCCAGGCTGAGCGGGTCGTCCCCGCCGCTGTCACAGGTGCAGGCCTCGCTGCCCTGCGCGTAGTACTTGGGCACCAGGTTGGACAGGGCTCTGCCGCTGGGCCGCGCCGGGCCCTTGCACTTGTGCAGCTTCAGCGTCCCCGTGGCGTCCTCCACACACTGCCACTTCTGCAAGGCACGGCAGGGTCGTCAGGCTGTGAGGCGCGGCCAGCCGGCCGTCCACCTCCCCCGCTGCCGCCCCCGTCCGCCCTGAGGCTCCTCTCTCCTGCCCTCGCGGGGACGCGGGCTCGCGAGAGCGTCACTCCTGGGACTGCATGCTCACAGACAGACGTCGACTGGACGTGGAGCACCAAGGGGGACACCGCGTGACCCTGGGGCTGAGCGTGAGCCCCAGGCACGGGGGGCACTGCGACGCAGGGAAAGCTCACAAGCAGAGCGGGAGTGAGACAGCCAATGGCGCTTGGGGGTGGCTCGGCCAGCGGGGCCAGGACTGCATCCCTCCCCCGGTGGGGGCACAGCTGGGACGGGGGTCCCGGAGGCCCTAGGGCTGCAGGTTCCAGGGCTCGGGACCGGGGCCGATGCCTCCCCAGCTGGCCTGGGCCCCGAACCCCACACCTCCAGCTCTCTTTTCGCTGGGGCTAAGCAGTGTGCTCCGGTAATCTGCTCTGAATACACAGATACCTGCCCCTCCCCTGCCCCAGACGGCCTGACCCTTAATCTGGGGCACAGGGTTTGACAACGATCCTGGGGGACAGAGGCCCCCTGGCCTCCTTGACTCTTCCTTGTAGCTCAGAACAGAAATCAGAACCAGCCGTGGGCTCTCGGCACAAACCCGAGGCCAAGCTCCTCCCAGAGCGTCAGTGCTGTGGTGTGTGGGTGGCATTCAAGGCTGTCGCCCCCGTGCCCGGAACAGTGCCCGACAACAGAGGCGCGCAGCGAGGCTGCTGCAAGGACGCAGCGCGACCCGCAGCTCTCCGGCCTCCTGCTTGGGTCCCTCTTTACAAGGCCACGCACCTAGCCCCCTCCGGAGCCCGTCGCGGCCTCCCAGGCCTCAGAAAAGCCTAGTTTAGACTCTCTCAAATGTCAGTCAGTCTTTGCTATCTCTAAAGTACTATTAAGGTTGCAATTTCCTTAATATTTCTTTTGAAATCAACTCACTTTTTTTAAAACCTGAATTTATTTCAAAAGGCCATCTCCTATGACACCTATAAATGGAAACTCGGCCTCGAAGAGGAGCCTGCAGAAGGGACTCCGACAGAAGCAGAGTTACTGAACTTCATCAGGGCCACGCAGAGGCCTGCCGAGTCTCCGTCCAAGGGGGGTCGGGAGCTAAAGACACGCCCGTCCCCACGGGAGACCTTTCCTCTGTTGTGACCAGGTCGACAGGGAGCTGAGAAAGAAACTGCTTTCTGAGCGTCCCCAGTATCCCCTCGCCTGACGCTGGGTGTCGCACACACGTCAGCACAGCACCACCCCTGGGGGCACCCGCCTCGCTGGCTCCGCTGGCCCAGTGGGCTGAGGAGCGGACCGGCCCCCGTGTGCAGGGCCCCGCGCCCAGCCCCGGGGCTGCAGCCGCGCCCGCTCACCTGCCCCAGCTGCTCACACGCCGTCTGGTATTCGGCCCGCTGGCACAGGTCCTTCACGCGCTGGTACTTGGGCAGGAAGTTCTCCTGGGCGTCCGCCTTGTCGCTGTCCCTCTTGTGCAGCAGTTTGCTGTGGGGCGGAGAGCGGGACACGGGGCTGGCCTGTGGGCTCTGGGGGAGCCTGCAGGTCCCGCCTGGCCCTGTCTTCTGACCGTTCAGAGACTTAAGAAACGGGGATCTTAGGAGAGACCTCCCCGATGGCGTGAGCTGGCAATAACACAGAGAACGCTGTGCAGGCGGCAGCAAACACGTGGCCTCCAGATGCGAATTCTGTGTCCACCGCAGGGACGGCGGGCGGCTTCTGTGTCTCGTTCCCACAAGCTCCCAGTCACTGCCGGAAGGTGGGGCAGTAACATTCTCCCTCCTTCCCCGACAGTGAGATCTTTTTTATTTTTTATTTTTATCCTCACCTGAGGACCTGTTTTCATTGCTTTTAGAGAGAGAGAGGAGGGGGGAGAGAAACATTGACTGGTTGCCTCCTGTATGTGCCCGGACTGGGGATCGAACCCACAGCCTAGGTATGTGCCCTGACCAGGAATCGAACCTGCAACCTTTTGGCTACGGGACGATACTCCAACTGACTGAGCCACCTGGCCAGGACCCCACAGTGCGATGTTTAATACTATGGGTGCAGGTGGGGCTGCCAGGAGCTGCCTGGGATGGTGGGGGTACTTGTGTGCCACTCAGCTCAAATGCCCTGGGCGTCTCCTCGGGGGCCCAGCACTCACCCTCTCTCCACCAGGAAGGAGTCCCGCCAGACCCTCATCTTCTTTTTCAAGTGAAACCTAGGGAAGAAAGCACACCTCCGTGTTCCCATCAATGTGGGCACCTCCCGTGACCCCAGCCCCTTCTCCCAGAGCAGCCTTGCTCGGTCACAACCGGCACAGACCCCAGGGCCCCAGGGGGGACGGGGTGAGCTGGCCACGGGAAAGGCTTTGCTGTCCACACCCTCTGCCCCGGCGGGCCTCACCTTCCCAGAGACTCGGGTCTGGAGGCACGTGGGCAAGGTGACTAGGTCAAGGCCACATGCAGTCACGTGTGCACACGTCTGTGCCTCCCAGGAAGCCCAGCACCCCCCCGGAGTTGGGGCAGATCGGTCCCGCTCAGGCCAGCACCAGGAGTAGCTGCCCTGACTCCGGTGAATTACACTGTGTTTTTTGGGTGGGGGGAGGATTTCCTTCGACCCTTTACTTTGGATTTGTGTGACTTAAGTGCACTTTTCATGCCAGGTCGATCTCCCAGACAGGGACTCAGGCTGACAGGCAGCTTCCACCCTGCGCCCGACTCCCAGGGATTCTGGCTCCCAACCCAGAGTCCCTGCTCCCCAAACCTCCCCAGTTTACACCCTTACAGCTTATAAAGCCCCACAGTCAGAGGGAGGAGGCTCAGCGAAGGGGTCCCCCCACAGGGCAGTCAGATGTGGATGGACAGTGCCCATCAGGGCAGGACCTTCTGAGCTGCTGGAGGTGCAAGTCTGGGTTGCAGTAGTCGGCTCTCTGGGGCTGTGACCCCAGCGGGCAGTTACAGTGTTGGCCACCAGATGTCGCTCCTGCCACGCCAGTGGCTCCGTCTCCCGGCTTTCCTGCCCCCACCAGGCTCGATTCACCTTCCCACCTGCCTGTGTTTTGCTCACCATCCCTGTTCCCTTTTCTGCCTCCAGGACGCTAGGAATATGTTCCCACCATGCCGTCTGGCGTGAAAGGCACAGAGCGTGGCGACGGGGGTTCAGCCTCTAGTCTGGAGTCTGCATGCCGGACTCGGAGCCAGACTTGCCCAGAGACCTCCGACAGGTCAGTCACTCGACCTCTCCGGGACTCAGTTTCCAAACTGGTAAAAGGGGAGCATGATAATGCTTGCCCCTCCGGGCTACCGTGACGATGAAAACGATAAAACCCCCTGCCAAGCACTGAGACAGGGCCTGGCAAACGGGAAGTGCTTTCTGGGTGTTAATTCCTGTTGTTGTTATTTCACATTTTACACAAATTAGGGTCTGCAACTGGCCACTCTGGCCATAATCCAGATGGGAAGCTGGAACCTCAGAAGGGCCACCCTTCTCTCCCACGACGGAGAAGTGGTTGGAACAAGGGACCCCGGAACCCCGGCTCCTCACTCTTGGAGTTGCACCCCCTCCTCAGATCCACACGGTTTGGCCCAAGTTCACGCAGTGGGGGGAGCCCAGCACCCCACCCCCTCCTTACCGATTCACCGGCCGCTCCGTGTCCAGCAGCTTCAGGATGGATTTCCCATCCATATCCGAAGGGATATCCAGACCGGCGATGTCCAGGATGGTGGGGGCCAGGTCGATGTTGAGGACAATGTGGGGATTCCTGTGGGAGGGAGGCAGAGAGACCAGACTCGCCACCTGAGCAGTGGTACTCTGCCTCCCTCCCTCAGGAGAGGGGGGGCGGCTGGAGGTACAGAGTCATCGGGGACGCAGGCCCTGGAGGTGGGAAGCTGGGATCCTACCACTCCCTGTATCTCAGCCCTCAGTGCGCCCTGTGGCCCGATTCACCTGAACCGTGCCCCTCCTCCCTCCATGCCCCAGACACACCATGGGGGGCTGCAAGGAGTCTCGGGCCACACCTGAGCTCTACGCAGCTGTTTCTTCTGCCAGGAATGCCCTCCTTGCCCCCCGCAGTCTGAACAAAGCACACCCATGTTTAAGAGCTACCCCAATCCTGGGCCGTCCCCTGGTCCCCCTGTGGTCCCTGACAGGCCGGGCACAGTCTGGACTCGGGGCCTTTGCTCTCATTGCCAGAATGTTCCTTCTCCACGTTCCTCCCCTCAGTCCCTTCGGTTCTCTGCTCGAGAGGGAGCCTGCGAGACTCCACAGGGCCCCCGGTCCCAGCCCTCTGGTGTTCACACCTTTGTGTGATCTGTCCCTGAGTTTGGGCCAAACCAACAGAAGTGGCAAAGGTGGCGAATATCACTCCATGTGATACATGACCCTGTCTTGCCAGCCGTGCCTCCCTCACGTCTTAAACCCGCCTCCAGCAAGGCCATTTGGTGAACAGTCTGGGGGGCAGGCTGTGTGAGCTCAAGTCCCCTCATGCACTTGCACAGCCTCGTGAGTGGGGAAGCGGGACACATGGGCTGAGACAGGCCAGCGTCAGCCAGCCTCTGGCTGCTGTTCAATCCACTGTTTGGCTTCCTGAGCCAGATGGCTGCAAGTCACGGTGACTTTGCTGCCACAAGGGAAAAGCCTGCCCGAGAGTGAAGTCAATTCAGAGGAAGCAGGGCGGAGAAATGGAAAATGAGAGCTTCCCTATGTCACGGTGTGACTGCTGGATCCAGCCATGCCTGAAGCCTGACCTAGCCTTATACTTCCCGGTTACTTTGGTTGCTGTATTCCTTTTATCTTTAGTCTCATCCAGTTGGATGGTCATTTCTGCTTGCAGCCAAAGGAGTCCTGGCTGACTGACCTCCTGTGCGTCTTCGGCCCCCAACCTGACATTAGCACTCTCTCTGTTGTGTCCACGTGGGTTGTTTTGGGTCCTCGGAACCAGGTCACAGACTCTGAGGCTGACCGAAACCCTAATGGCAGTGCCTGTAGAGCCCTGTGAGGGTCACGTTCTTTCTGTTTACCAGGGTGGCTCAAGGTTACTGAGAGGCCGGACGGAGAGGCAGACAGACGCAGAGGCAGACAGACGCAGAGACTCCCTCCCTCACATGTGACCTCAGGCCACTCGACCTCTCTGGGTCCGGGCTTCCTCAGGCAGGAAAGGGGCGATGACAGCATCGCCTTCACGGGTGGCTGTGGTGCGTACTTGAACGCCTGGGTGCAAAGACCCCAGACCTGGCCTGAGAGTGGCCGCTGCGTAAACCAGTTACTGTTGCAGCGATGATTGCAGGTGGGGACCCCGAGACCGGAGCCGGGGCGGGGATTTGATGAGGGGGGCACAGGAGGAGGGACGGGGCTGGGCTGGGCTCTGGGAATTGTCACCGGGCGTCCAAGGTGGCAGGATTATCTTGGTCCCTGCAGGGCGTGTGGCCCACACTCTGTCTGCCTGTGGGTGTCCCGTCTGGACTCTGGGCTCCGAGGGAAGTCAGACCAAATAAGTGACTTCAGAGCATTTATCTGCATTTCAAAAAAACTTCGGAGTTGGTGTCCACACCATCCCCGTGGATCCGAGGAAGCGGCTTCTACCTCTCCCTGCCCCAGACGTGGCTTTTTACTGCCAGAATAGGTCATCTCAAAGGTGAACCCTTGGAGAGGGCTGACCGAGGGCCACGTGGCCCTTGAGGAAGGACGGCAGGGGAGACGGCTTCCCTTTGTGCTGCGGCCTGAGCTGGCTCAGCCCATCGCCCGAATCCCCATCCCCTCCTGGAGGTGGCGGGATTCCTCCCGACAACCAGCAGACCCCGGGGCGCCCAGCCGGGTGGAAATCAGGGCGCCACCTGCTGGCGGCGGCACACGGGCCAGCTCCCCGATGCCCTGGCACACCGCCCGCCCCAAACCTTCTGTTTGCACAGGTGCTAACGGCCCCTGGCCTCTCCTTCCCCGACACTCGTGTAAACGCATGGGAACCCACCCCGAGACCAGACCACTGTTTTGCTTGGCACCGAGGTTCACCTGCGAACGCGGGAGTCACCCGGGGACTCCCACCGGGGAGGCTCGGGCTGCACGGCGGCACTGCCTGCTTCTCGCCTGTCTGGTGCCTGTGGAGCCTAGAGGCCTGGGCTGGGGGGCAGGGCACACTTACAGCGAGCCAGCCTCCACGTTGGGGCCCCGCACGTAGAACGGGACCCTGATGTCGAACTCGTACGGCATGGACTTGCCCTTCACCAGGCCGAACTGGCCGATGTGGTAGCCGTGGTCGGCGGTGTACACGATGTAGGTGTTGTCCAGCTCGCCCGTCTCCACCAGCATGTTGTAGATCTGCGACGGAGGACGCAGGTGAGGGCGCCCGGGGGGACGCGGGGGGACGGGGGGCTGGGCACGCCCTGCCTGCTCGCTCCCCAGCTGACGGGAACCTAGGTCTCAGGCTGTCCCCTCTCCGCAGAGCCCCTGGGGCTGTCCCCCTGACAACTGCCGCATCCCCACAGCCCGTCACCTTCTTCCCGGCAGCCCTCACCGTCTGCCTGTTCTACTTATGTGTGGCTGTCCGCCTCCCTGCTTTAGCACGCAGGCCAGCCCCATCGGAGCGGGGTTCTGTCACTCAGCAGCTGCTGGTGAGTGAATGAAGCCCACCGTGGTGGGAGCCTGTGACCCACCACGCTCCAACGGAACCTTCTGCGGACCCGCCGGCCACGTCAATTTCCGTCCCGTCCCACACGGCGGCCACCAGCCGTGTGTGGCCACTGGGCACTGCCATGCGGTCAGAGTGACTGAGGAACTGAGTTCCCAGTTGCACTTTAACGAGCGTAAATGTAAACAGCTGCGGATACACAAGGTGTATGGTGTGCGCCCACACAGCGGGCTGTCCCTCAGTAGTAACAAGGAGCCACGTTCTCGGATCGGCCACCAGGTAGGTGAACCTGGAAAACGTTGTCGCACTAATGAAATGCCCACGTGATGAGACGCACAGCCACGGAGACACGGGAGGGCTGGAGGCTGCCTAAGGTGATGGGGGCTTGGCGGGGCGGGCAAGGCTGCAGGGTCTTTTCTTGGGGCGACGGCAATGCCCCGAGGGGACTGCGGCGCCGCCCACACACGTCTGCGGGTGCGTCGACCCCGCCCCCCCCCACCGGGCTGCGCGCTCTAACTGGGTGAGCCGCGTGCACGTGAACTTCACCTTGACAAAGCTGCTGGAGAGTGTGGACAGCCCCGCGTGGCCGTCACAGGGAACAGGACGGAGCAGAGCTAGGGGCGCCGTTTCCCGAAGGCAGGGGTGGTCTGGGCCGCTCAGAGCCGCTCTCCCCAGGCCCCTGCCCGCTGGGACACACGGCGGGAGGGTGGAGGGCGCGGATTGGGCGGGGGCGGCCTACCGTCTCCATGGAGTCGTCCACCGACATGAGGGTCTGCAGGCGCTTCCGCTGCAGCACGTTGGTGAACTGCATGTGGATGGGCTTCATGGGCCCCGTGTAGCGCATGATCCAGTGCTTGTCGGGGTTGGGCGCGTAGTTGTAGCTCGGCGTGCTGGCGGGAGGACACGCGGGCGGAGGTCAGCCCGGAGGGTGCCGCGCGGCCCCCAGCCCGCCCAGGCCCCGAGGGAGCGCCCGCCCTGCGCCCTGTCTGCTGCCTGGTGTGAAACGCCCCTCCTGGGGGCAAGTGGATGCGGGCGTCAGGGCCTCCGCTACATGTTAGGTCGGCATTTCTCCACACGTGGAGTGGCTGCACGGGAAGACCTCGGGAGGTGCCGTGTTAAATGACCCGAGGCTGCAAACTCAAAGCCCTTCCCATTCCAGCTCTGTCAGCACAGCCAGACGTCAAGGCCAAAGTCTCGGCCTGGTGTCCACCTTCCTTGAACACCTGTCTGGAATGTGCTCGTTCTTTTTAAAGAAGGAGAGAGGCTCAAGTGTGGAGCCTCCAGCAGGCACAGCGCCCACTCCTACTGAACGGGACCGCATTTATTTTCCAGTTACTTTGGGGAGGCCCAAGGGACGGTAACCACGGCGAAGGTGTGCCCTGCCCAATTTCCTTTTGCAATAGATAGATTCTGGTTCCAGACAGGGAAACTGATAAAAAATGAAACAACTACCAGACGAGCACGTATGGCCGACGTGAGGATGGGGCCTGCATGTGGGACCTGCCACGTCCTGTGACTTAGTGGGCACAATTATTCTTCCGGTTGCATTTGACCTCCCATTCACAAAGAGGAAGCGGAGGGTCAGAGCAGTGTGGGTTGGCGACAGAGCGGGCGGGGAAGCCACTGACCTCTGAGGCTTCCGCTGAAGGGTCAGCTGTGATGACTAACGACAATCGAACACACAGCCTTTGACTTCTGCCGAGCGCTTACCACGTGCGGGGCACAGCTTGAAGGGTTTGCCTTATATCATCTCATCTAACACTCACGGCGGTCCTGGGAGCTGGTGCTAATTCTACTCTCCTTGCGTGAGAAATGAGGGCACTGAGGCCCAGCGAGGGGACCAAGCTGCCAAAGGCAGAGCCGGGGTCTGAACCCCAGCGGTGGTGCGGTGGAGCTCCTGGCTGGTGGCCCTCCCATCCACAGTGTCTGCGCAAAACTGGGATCCGGGCCACTGACAACCCCACCAACACATGGGGGATTCGGGGCGGGGATACCTGGGATAGGAAGTGCTCTGTTTAAAACCCCACAAACAGTGGGTATCCCTTGAACTGATGATATTTGAGGCCCCCCCCATCTTATCCCCTCTCCAGACGAAGCTGCACATTAAGGTTAAGTTTCTAGTGACAAAAGTCTTTTCAAAATGGCCATTGAGAGGCAAAGGGCTGCAGGGGGCGGGGGTGAGCGGAACAGGTCTCGTGGGAGGCAGGGCCCACATCCCTCCCCTCTCGGGGGCCACACCAGGACTTTCACAGCCTCTCGAACGTCGTCGGAATGTTCTTGGGGCAGAAGCAATAACACTGCGGCTTTGGGCAGCCCGCCCGCAGTTATGGAGACGGTTGCTATGCAGAGCCGGTGAGTCACAGCCTCCAGATTCCTGCTGGACTTTGCTTTCAGCCCCTGGCTGGTCTCCTGCCGCTAAATCCAAGCCGGCCCGAGGCCTGCTTTGATGAGGAGAGGCTGCGCGCTCCTGCGGACTAGTTTGGGGCCTGACCCGCGTGTCGAACATTCCCGGGAACACGCTCCCCGCCACCCCCTCCCGGAGGGCCCGGCTCAGGGCTGCCGGCCACGCTGCACAAAGAGCGTCTCAGAGCGGCTGGCGGTGTGGGAAAATGGTTCCCCAGGCCCGAGGGGCCACATTCCAGGAGGCAATTTTGAGCAATCATCCCTGAATCGGTCACATTCTCTGAGGCTGGTGTCTGTCCTGAGACGGGGAGGGGCGGGTGTGTCGGGGGTCTGTGGGGGATGAGTCCCAAAGCCCTTTCCCTGAGAGGCACGGGCTGCAGGGCCCGGGGTCCCAGTTGCGGCCCATGCCACTGTCGCCCGCACCGGGCCGAGCCTCCTCGGAGACGGCGTCCAGGCATTTTCGTGGGAACCCAGCTGCAGCCCTCACTTCCTCAAGAATCCGAGGAATGTCTGGTCTGTTCACAGCAGGGCCTGAAGGAGGGACCCCCCCTTCTGCTGGAGGCGGTGGGGGGTGGCTCTGCCCTCGTGGCCCCTCACCCCAAGCCTGGCCACCCTGCCTGGCTCCCACGGGTTAGAACAGGAGCGGCCTGTGGGCGCACAGTCAGACACCACACAGGAGGCGCGGCTCTGGGGCTGGTGTCTGCACGCGTGTCCCTCGGGGTGTCTGCAGGTCGTGCATTTCCGTGTGCGTGTGCCTGTGGTGGCGTGTCTGTCTCCACATGTTTGTAGGTGTCCGTTCGGATATGTCTTTGTGTGTCTGCATGTTTACATCTGTGCCTTCGCATGTATCTCTTGTGTGTCTGTGTTCATCCCGAAGCGTGCGCCTGCATTTGTGTGTAAGGGTTTGTGTGCACTTGTGTAACTGTGTGTCTTTGCGTGTTTGTGCCTGACCTGTGTGTCTGTGCATGCCTATCTGCACCTTGGTGCTCGTCTCTGTACCTGAGTGTGTCTGAGTGTGTGTGAGTGTGTGTGGAGTGAGGGACGGGGGACAACGGGGCACCCAGCAGCATTTCTCAGAACCCACAAGGCCCAGCCCGGGAACAGGCACAGGCTTGATGGGGTCAGAGTCTCTGACAGCAGCCTCCGGACAGAAAGATCTGGAACTCCGACCCAACCTGCAGGCCTCTGTCCCCTCCTCACCCCCTGCCCCCTCCACTGTCATAACTCAACATCCCAGCTGCAGAACTTTCTGGTTTTGTTTTGGAAATGATTACACCCCAGAGATAACAGCCTTCCAAGCACACCCCTAATAAGGCGAGGGGGTTCTCTGGGTAAGTCATAGCAGGCGCTGCCCGTGTTCAGTTTCTGTAATTTTCATTTCAAAGGGAAAATAAATGAGCAGGCAATGTCAAACACTCTCGTCATGAAACACCAGGGCTGCGGGGTGGGGGAGGGGCAGTGCCGGTGCCTCTTTTAAAGGAGAAGCCGCAGAAGCCATGTGTACCCCCCAACCCCACGGCTGCTCCCTTAGGTGGGACTGAGCTGGCCACATGCCCCTTCTGCAAAGGTGGGCCATTAGTGGGTGGGGGAGGAGAGGATGACATCCCGGTGGGAGGAGTGGGCTGGGGGGCGGGCAGGCAGGTCCGCTGTGCTGCCCTCTGGGGGGTGAGGGCGGCACTGCCACCCGGGACCAAGGCTCATCACCTGCCAATCCTCCTCCCCAGAGACCAGGGGGTCAGAGGTTAACACACCCGCATCCTTTGCCAGCCGCTCTGGGTGCTGTCAGGAAGTAAGTACAGCGAGAGGCCTGTGGGGGCGCCTTCTGAGTGTGATGAAAGTCAAATACCCGGGGCATGCGGTAGGGTTCCAAACTGCCCTGTCCTTGTCACCCTGATATCACGGCAAGGGCTGCCGAGTGTCACCCTTAAGTGGGAGGTGGTCTGAGGCAGAGCAAAGCAGAACTTTCCAGAAAGATTTACCCGCCAGCTGGAGGGAGAAGGACTGGCAGGGTGGGCAGAGGGAGGAGAGGGTGGGAGTATGGGCCGCATGTGAGCCTCGGCTCTGCCTTTACCAGCTGGGGGCCCGTAGGGAAGTGACCCCCACCTCTCTGTGCCTCCATGTTCTGGCCCGTAACGTGAGAAAGCCACGTGTGGCTGACAGACGGCCTCCAAGGGAGCCATCCGTGGCCCCGCCTCCTGGTATCACACGCGTGGGTAGCCCCCCCACAGCAGCAGTGTCTGTGTGACCAATCACAACAGCAGCAGTGTCTGCATGACCAATCACAGCCACAGCAGTGTGTGCATGACCAATCACAGCAGCAGCAGTGTGTGCATGACCAATCACAGCAGCAGCAGTGTGTGCATGACCAATCACAGCAGCAGCAGTGTGTGCATGACCAATCACAGCCACAGCAGTGTGTGCGTGACCAATCACAGCAGCAGCAGTTGTCTGTGTGACCAATGGAATACCGCAGAGCGCTGGGGTACGCTGGTGGTTAGGTTATAAAAGGCCGCAGCTCCCACCTTGGCCTCCCTGAGCCCTCCCCATGTCTCTCTGTCTCTGTCTCTGTCTCTCTCATCTCGGATCATTTGCTCTGGAGAAGGGCAGCTACTACACAGTTAGGAGCTGGTGGAGGGAGCCCAGGCAAGCCTTGGGGGGCTGCAGCCCCTTCACAACAGCTTCGGGAGACCCTGAGCCAGAGCCTCCCCAAAAGGCCTCTCCCAGACACTGGATTCCCCGATACTGGACTCCCCGACACTGTGAGATAATGCGCCATAATTTGAAGCTGGCTGCTAGATTTCAGGGCGACTTGTTAGCTAATACATCAAGGGTCACTGTGCATATTCAGTAACTTGGTGCCACGTCAGGGGCCTAGCACCGAACCTGCCACACAGCCGATGCTTAATAAAGGCGGGCGAATGTACTATTAGTTTGATGAAGCTATGGACCCCTTTGCAAAAGAATGTTTTAAAATGTACACAATAAAACACATGGAACTACACAGGAAACCTATTATACTGAAATGAAGGTCTAGGCACAGACCTGCCAGTGGGAGGAAGTGGGACCCAAGTTAAAACTTGTCGCCTGCTTTGGCAGTGTGGCCAGTGGGCTGGGTTTGTATCCCACTTTCCCCGCAGATGAGCTGTGTTCCCTGTCACTGCAGTGACCCTCCCACCTCCACACCCACCGTGGGCTCTGCAGGCAGGAGCCGACACTCACATGTGCTGCGAGGCGTTGGGGAAGAGGTGGGAGTACTGGGGGGCTGAGTCCTCGGGGCCGTGGGGGGCTGCGTGGCTGATGACCATCAGCACGGGCCTGTGTGGGTACATCTTCTTGGACGTGCGGAAGAAGCTGACACTGTTGTTGGTGATGAGGTCTGTCAGGTAATCCTGGGGGTGCGGGAGAGACAGGGGGACATGTGAGCAGCTGAGCGTTGGTACTGAGTGTGCCAGGTGCCGGGCCAGCCACCAGGACACAGCAGAGACCGAGCCAACCAATCCCTGCCCTCGGGGAGCCGACGGTCCAGGGGGCAGACAGGCAATAAGTCAGCAGGTAAAAAATAGGAGTGTCAAATGGCGCTGTGCATAATCGAGGGAAAAGAAGTAGAGAAAAGTTTAGGGAGGATGGGCGAGAAATTGTGATTGGTCATTCATTCACGGTAGATGTTGAAATAACAGCTTCTACCACTGAGTGCTTATGGTGTGCCAGGAACTGTTTTGTTTCCTTGTGTTAGCTTGTTTAATTCTTACACAACCACCGAAAGTGTGTGTGACGCCAAGCCCTGCTCTCCAGAACAGGAAATGAAAGCACCGAGAAGTTATGTGACTCGATGTCACACCGCTGCAAAGCGTTACGGCCAGGCCTCCTGAGTCTTGGTTCCTAAGCCTGAAGTCTTTGTGAGGCTCCGGGGGTTCCCAGCGGGCAGGGTGGGGGCATCCTGCCTTCCCGGAGTGCCTGCGTTGGGGGCGGGAGCAGACGGAGATGTGACCAAAACCCCACGGCAGTGACAGGGCACGGCAGATGAAGAAAGACAGGGTGTGACAAAGAGTAACTGGGAGCAGGGGTGGGGGGGCACACTTGAGCTGGGGCAGTCAGGGAGGGCCTCTCTGAGGAGGTGACAACTGAGCTGAGACCTAAATGATGAGGAGGAGCTGGGCATGGGAAGATCTGTGTTATTGGGGTTCATCTTAGCTGCCGGCATCCTCGGGGGAGCTTCACCGATGCCTGGGCCCACTTGCAGAGTTTCTGGTTTGATTGCTCAGCAGACTGTTTGAAAGCTGCCCAGGGGATTCCAGTGTGCGGCCAGGACTGAGAACCACTGATGCAGGGAAGAGTTCCAGGCAGAGGGAACAGCCAATGCAAGGGCTCAGAGGCAGGAATGAGCCTGCCACGTGCTCCAGGAACAGAAACGGGGAACTGGTGGGGGTGATGCAGGGGTGCGCTGAGGGGCAGCACAGAGGCCTGTGTGGGGAGACCTGCTTTGAAACCGGGTGGCAGAGAGTGGGGAGGAGAGTGGGAGGAAAAGGAAGGGCAGAGCCTGAGGGCTGCCGAGGCTCAGCCACGAGGCTGAGATGTGCCTAACGCTCTCCTTGACCTTGGCACATCTTCAGCTGCTGATCTCTCTGGAAGGTAGCTAGTTCTTGAAATGTACGCACTGCTTCCCAGGAAGCAGCTCTGCCTGAAATGATTGCTTTCAAAATAGGATACTATTTCAGAGGAAAATAAGGTGAGGAAGTGGCTCAGGCTTCTACCCTGAGTTACACTGTATCACATTCCCCACCACTGGTGTCTTGCGTGCATCCACAGGCATGCCGTCAGGGACACGAAGACACTATTTCTACATCACTGCAGTGCTGTTGGTAAAGCAGTGGCCAGCAACGGGAAGGCGGGTGACGGGCTGATGCTCACACTATGTGGTGCTCACACTACGCAGCGCTGTGTAGACAATACCAGGGCTGTTGACTTGCGGTCACCGACGTGGGAAGTTGCCCAGGATACACGGTTAGCAGAAGGAGAAGGCTACAGAGTCAGACCCAGGGGAGGAGGGAGGAGGGCAGAGAGGCGAGGAGAGGCCCACCCCTACTTTTCATACGCTTTGCAGTGCCGAGGACGAATCTGGACAGTCGCTGGGGACCGCGAGGAGGGGAGAAAAGCAGAGAAAGCCCCTTGCTACTTCATGTGCTTTTCCTTGAAAGCCTTTTTATGATTAACTTTAAGAGTACAAAAGGGCTTTATAAGGGGGCTTGTAGAACCTATGGCATAAAAATAATGTTCCGTCAGTCGAAGAGATGCCGGTCTCGTCGTGGACTGCAATTTAAAGGTGTTAGAAAAACTCTTAACACGACAGAGGTCACGAACAGTGGATCTAAAACGGTGCAAAGCTCTTGGGTGAAAGGAGGAGTCGGATGCCAACAGGAAATCAACGTCAGTGCCTCTAGGGGATGAATCTGGAGCCGACAGTGAGATCCCGGGGGACCCACCGGCTGAAGCTCGCTGCCTCCGGTGGGGGGCTGGGGTGGGAAGAGCTCTTCATGATAAACCCGTCTTCACGATTCGATATTAGAACTACGCGCCCCGGCCACAGCCAATGACAGGCAGCGAGATTTGCTGGGAATCCTGGGCGGGAGACTCCCACGCACGCAGCAGGGCAGGAAGCAAAGAGGATGGAAGGGGGTCGGAGAAGAAAACAGCGCAGAGGAGAGAGAAACCACCGCCCGAGCCACGCTGGAGCCGCTGGCCCAGCTCTGCCTGGTGCTGTCCCTGCTGGACCCTCAAATGGGCGAATGCTTCCTCTTCAACCGGGCCCTTTTGAGTTTCTGGTCACAACGGAAAGAGGACAGTCTGATTCAAGAAAGGATAAGTCCTGCCATTTAGGGCAATCCAGGAAGGCTTTCTGGAAGAGAAGGCAGGTGACACTCGGATAAACCAGGGCAGGCGAGCACTAGTAAAGATGCTGCGAGGGTTGTAATAACCAGCAAAGCAGGTGTGGCTGAAATGGCCCTACCGGGGGCAACACAACAGGAGAGAGGACGTGTGTGCGTGTGTGTGTGTGCAGCACCTGGCACAGAGGTTGGCACAGAGCAGGTTCTCAATAATAAACACTCGTTGAAGGAACGGACGAATAGCGCCATCGAGTTCAGCCGGTCCACTCACCCTGTATGACCGTGGGGAAGAGCAGATTCGCACACGAGACACCCAGCACCGTGCCGGGGCCCTACGAGCGCACACGACCAAGGGTGCGAGGGTGTGCCCGTTTCCCAGGTCTGAGGTTCTCAGGAGGAGGCGGCAGAACCGAGGGCACATAGTAGGGGCCAAGACTGGGCCGTGAACCCTCGCCCGCGGCCCCACTGCACTAGCCCTGGAGGGTGGGCCGGGGAACCGCGCAGGGGGCCGCGGAGGCTGCCGAACTCACCTTGGAGTAGTCGAAGCCGTGCTTCTCCTTCACCCCGTTCCGGCACAGCGTATAGTTATAGAAGCGCGAGTTTTTGAGGAGGCCGACCCACTCCTTCCAGCCCGGGGGCACGTAGGAGCCGTTGTATTCATTCAGGTACTTTCCGAAGAAAGCTGGAGGGGAGAGGGGACCGAGAGGTCGTGAGACGGCCGTGAGCAAAGGCCCTTCCCGGGCACCACCCACCTGCCCTGCGCCCCCCGCCTGAGCGCGGAGCCCTCTGCGAGCAGGTGACGTCTGGGACCCGCTTCCGAGTGTGTTACACACAGAAAACAAAGTACACAGGGTTACAGAGAAATCCGATTATTCTGAAACACAGTTACCAACATATTAAAATATTTTGCCATATAACCATGGGCATCTTTAAAAGTCATTTTTAATTAAGATGGTAAAAGCAAGATGTTGCAGAGACTGATCATTTCGGAGCAGCGATGCGCGGCAATATTTCGTTTTGCAACATCTGTGGTGACGGCAACGGAGACGTGACAGAAGGCTGGTTCCACGGATGACAGTCAGAGATTCTGCCTGCCCGCAGGGGTGTGTGGCCTGTGTTCACAACGGAAGAGGCCGCTAAGTTTCAGTTGTAGGTTAGTGAAAGGAAGAGCGAATTTCTTCTGCATTCGTGTCTGTGGGCCCCTTGAATTCTACCTACGACACAGTGACCGGAATGGCTAACGGTAAGAAACGGACAATACCAAGTGTTGGGGGCGGGTGTGGAACAACTGGAAATCGTGTAGATGACGGTGGGCGTGCAAACTGGTCCGCCCGATGCGGAGGGCTGTCTGGCAGTGTCGGCTGACCTTGAACATGCTTACACCTCCTGACCCAGAGGTCCAGACCCTGGGCATTTACTCAACAGAACTGCACTCGTGCGTCTGCTCACCAAAAGTCAGGAGCAGGACTTGCGTGCATGAAGTGGTCGTCATGACAACCTCAGAAAGAGGCCCGTGCCCTCCAGCCTGGCCTTTGTCAGATTCATCAAAGAGCTATTTTGGCTTCTGTTTGCTGACTCCTTAGTTTTATTTCTCAGCTGGTTCGGAACCTCGACAAGGAAGAGGGTGAAATTTAATAAGACCCCCTCGAGGCGCCCTGGCACGTTCTGTTTGCGGCAAGTAATACTGGTGGTGATGTGGACGTTTCCCTTTGAAACGAATGAAGGAAAAAGAGTAAAACAGGGGAGAGAAATGTACTAAGTAATTAACAGAATTCATGTGCCTGGACACGGTGAAAATCAATATACCCATTCACCAACCATTTATTAAACGCCTATGGTGTGCCGGGGCTGTTGTGGGCACTGGAGACACAGCAGTGAGTGAGGCCAACGGGATCCCTGCCCTCAGGGGGCTGGTGTCTGAGTGGGGGGGCGCGGTGACAAGTAAAGATGGTGGTGTTGGTGGTGACAGTGATGAGGGACACAAAGGATGATGATGTGACAACGTGGTCAGAGATGGACCCCAGAGGCACCACTGGGCCACGTGGTCACGGGAAGTCTCTTTGAAGAATGACGAGAGGGAGTCGAGGGAATAGGGGAGGACAAGGCACACGGCCTCAGGCAGAGGGGAGGGCACGTGCAAAGGTCCTGAGGCAGGAACAGACTTGAGGGCATTTGAGGAACCCAAGGAGGCCGGGGAGGGAGGGAGGAGATGACGTTGCAGGGTAGAGGGGGCAGATCCCGTAGGGTCCTGGCGGCCACAGTGAGGGGAAGCAACAGGCAGCGTGATGGGGACACTTCCAAAGGGTCACAGGCTCCCTGAAACATGACATGCCACACTTTGTATTTTGTGTGTGTTTTCCAGGACCCGGCCGTAGCTTCCGACATGCGAGTATTCTGAAAGGTACCCAGGACGACTAGTGAGTGAAGAAGCACAGGGCCTCACTGTTCTGCATGCCACCCTGGAGAAGGAGGCTTGCTGAAGTCCCCACTGGGTGGACATGGTTCTCTCCCCTAGGTCTCCCAAGACCCTGGCTCGTGATCTACTGGTTTGTCCCTGAAGATTGGGACCAAGGTCTTTCTGATAAAGGCGCAGTATACAGAATGCTAATAAGCTTAAATTCTTGGCCTGGGGGTGGGAAATGGGTTACCTTCCGAGGCCCACCCCTGCCTGTTATTGTCCAATGCCACGGGTGTCGAAGTGTCCGGAGCTGTTTCCTCTGCTAGAATCTCCTCTTTCACATCTCTCCCTTCTCTCCAACTCCCAGCCCTTAAAAAAGTCCAGAGAGGGTTTATTATTCAGGCCCCACAAGGCCCTAGAAAACAGAGCTTCAGTCAGAGGCTTTTAGTGCCAAATTAGATTTTGTTCTCATTTGATTAGATTTCCCCAAGGCAGTTTTTAAAATGGTTATTCCGGCACCAGATGAGGTGGGACAAGCAAATTAGCGTGGGCCCCAGGGCTCTGGGCCCGGAGATACAGCCAGGAGAATGAGCTGGAATTAAAATCAAGATAAAAAATACAGCCTATGTCATGGCTGATGTCACCGAGTTTTTCCAGGCTCGGACGGTGCCAAAGGAATCGCAAACCGGGGGCTGGTGCGGGGGATGGAACAACTTGGCAGGCAGATTAAGGGGAATTAAATGCCAGGCCAGGAAAGGCCACGGAGAATGTGCTGGGTGACAGCTGCCCCTGGGAAGCAGGGCTGGCATCAAGTGAAAAGACGGGACACTCACTGCCTCCCCTGTGCCAGGCGCTGGGTGGAAATTCCTACCCAGCAGTGGAGACTTTCGTTTGGCTCACCTGGTCCTCACTGTGATCCTCTGGGTGCCATCACTTCTTTACTTAAGTCCACCTGGGCTGATCTTGATTCAGCCTGACCAATCAGAGCACCACATTCCCTTGGTTACTGCCATTGGTTCACAGATAGGCATGTGACCCAAGCTAAGCCAATGAGAGTCAGCCCTGGGATTTTTAAAGAGCTATTGGCAAAGAGAAATTCTTCTACAGGGCTTGAAGCTGCGTACAGTCATCTTTTTTTTTTTTAATATCTTTACACAAGGACATTTTTTCACTGGTTTTTAGAGACAGAGAGAGGAAAGAAGAGAGAGGACTGTTGCTGCAAGAGAGAATCAACTGGTTGCCTCCCATACACGCGCAGACCAGGGATTGAACCCACAACCCAGGCATGTGCCATGACCAGGAATCAAACCTGCAACCTTTCGGCTACAGTATGATGCACCAACCAGCTGAGCCACACTGGCCAGAGCTGTAGTCACCTTGCCACCAGAGGGGAGAGTCTACTTGAACTTGAAACAACACGGAAGAAAGCAGCAGAGATGAGAGATGCAGAGAGGAAGCAGACTTGGAACTGGGCCAGGGCAGCGAGGGGGCCCCACAGTGCCAAGGAATGACACACAATGACCCAACAAAGAGGACAGCAGTGACAACCACCAGAGGAACAGCCACTTCCAGGCAACCCCCACTTTGCATGGCGCTGACACCCACAAACGTCAGTTTCCACAGCTCAGTGGAACACCCGTTTCCCCCCACCTGGTCCACATTTAGCCGCCACTGCATACGCACTGGAATGACATGAAGTACAGACTTCGCAACTGGCCCTCCCGTCCACAGACAGACGAGTAAACAACAAATGTGCATCGTGATCACTGGCCAATCATGTCACTTCTGGCAAAGCCCCTCACTGGTGACTGGTCACAGCGCACCTGCCGTTCTGTTCACGCACAGACGGCAAGGCCTCCCTGTCTCCAGGGACACGTCCACAAGACATTCTGCAGACGCGGGTGATCAGAGGAGAGAACCGGCCGGCGGAGATCAAGGCGCAGCCAAGAACCAGGAGTCAGAATGCCGTGCTCGAAACCCGAGTCGAGGGCAATGCCGTGCAGGAAGAAACGGAGCCGCCCCTGGGAACGCCGACACTCGCTCCGGGGAAACTCGAGATAAGCAGCCAGAAGAGCTTAGCGGAAGGAGAGCTTCACCGTGGACAGAAGTGAGGACGTGTGGTTGTGATGAAAAGGAAGGAGATGTCCCAGAGGAAGTGACAAAACCCTCCCCATTAAAGGGACCCGTGGAGATACTCCACAACATCGGAAACTGCGTGCCTGGCCCAACCGTTTGATCTCCTGATACCTCAGTTGATGCCCTGATAACATGGGGGGTAATAACAGCATTTATCTCAGGGGTTGTGATGAGAATGGTACTTGTATATTGCTTAGATCCAGCCCCTGCCACGTCCCACGAAGTGTTCCAGTGTCGTTGTCACCTTCTTGCCTGGTTACACCTTGTTCCATGGGGTCGCTGTGGAGAGATGTCAGGATGCCCCCTCGCCGCCTCCCCGCCTGAGGGGTTTGTTAACCCTAAGGCCTTTCGAGAGGCTCTGCCTGGGGCGTGCAGGCAGCTCTCGGTTGGAAAGCTTTGAGCCCACGTCCCTCCCTGGCGGCCGCTCTCCCCATCCGTGGGAGTGCTGCCGGGGGGCCATTCTGAGCCGATGGTGGGGCCGTTCCATTCTGTTCTCTCTCCCCGCCCTGACTCTGACTGAAACTGCCTCGCAATAATGGCTTTTGTGGTCTGTAAAAGCCGTGTCTTGCTGCAACGGGGGACCGAGCGGAGGTACTTCTGGCACAGGCGGGCAGGCAGACAGAGAGGCCTCGCTTTGGATCCGGGGGAGATGGAGGCTTTCGGCTACTGGACAAAAATGGGAATGCCAGGGTTGCTTCTCGGTGCTGGGGAGCGGGCGGGCCGGCGTGGGGACACTGTGTGTGGCACCTGCTGGCGGCTGTTCCCCTTTCTCTGGGTGACACCAGACAGGAGATGGGAAAGCAGCAGATTGTCTGGTTTTGAACCCTGGTCTGCCACCTCCTAACCGTGGGACCCCAGGCAAGGGACTTCGCCCCTCTGTGCCCACAGTCACGTAAAGTGGAGGGACCTGGGAAACAATGGAAATATTACTCAGCTCCGCAAGTGCCTAGCATGAGGCCGCTAATGGGACCTGCAGCACCCACTGCCTGGGGGAACTTTCTCCCGCCGTGGGCCATCTGGGTGGAACTGTGAATAAGGCTGTTTTAAGGTCGTTGGCATCTCTTAGCACACACCCATGCCACACCATCTCCACCCACCCCACACCATCTCCACCCACATCCTGCATTAGAGATGATCGATACATAACAAAGAGTCGAAATATTCCAGAATTGACTGGCTGAAATCATGCTACATTTCATTATTTCTATTCAAATATAAATATTTCATTAAATACTTATTCATTTTGATTTGGCAGTTTCCCCCATATTTTGAAGCCAACACACACACAGGCACACTTTCCTGCAGGTAATTCCTAAAAAGCCACAGCCACTGCACCCCTGATTCCTCCCAAATACAAAGGTCCTGACTGCCAGTCAAGGTGCTCTTCCCCACCCACAGGGCGGGTATAGACTGAGATCAGCCAATCAGAATCTGCTCTGGGACTTTGGCTCTGGAGCTAGGAAACTGAAAAGTGGAAAAGGGGTTGGAGTTCTGTGGGAGCCTTGATGTGACAGTTGCTCAAAAGCTGTGACCTGAATCCTCGGGTCAAGTGTTTGAAAATCTAAATGAAAGAGGCAAGGCCATCAGAGCAATGAAGTCTAAAAAGAGAAGCCAATCTTGCTTCTTCATCCTTCCTTCCTTGCTCAAAACAGAAATGGCCTCTACCTGGACTATGCCTTCTACCTTCCTTCCCTTTGCCTTCCAGTAACCTAGTCACCCCCAAATGGCCAGAGGCACCCTTCCAGACCCAAGACCCTCCTGCCATTCCTGCTCAGTGATCCATCTGCCAGTCCTGCGCCCTCTGCCCATGTCTCCCAGCCCTCGGCCCTCTGCTTGCTCTGTTCCAGCCTCCCCGGGCCTCTTGTCCCTTGAATGTGACAACCCACTGCCATCTCAAGGCCCTGGCACCAGCTCTTCCTTCAGCCTTGGACATGTCCCTCCTCCCTTCTCATGGTGATGTCTTAGAGCAGATGTCCCCTCCTCTGAGAAGCTGTCCCTGATCCTCCCCGCCTCCGACTAAAGTCACCCACCATTTTCCCTCATCAGGCTGTTGACCTTCTCTGTTGCATTCAGCGCTCTCAAAATTATCCTGCAGATTGTTCTCTTGTTTATCATCATCTCCCCACCCAGGCTGGTGGGTCCACAAGGTGGGGCCTTTTCTGGGTGCTGTAGCCCTGCCCACCACGTGGCCAAGAGTGGGCACCCCGGTAATCACCGCTGACAGGGGGACTGTGGGTCGGTGGACGTGGCTGAGACACGCAGGCTGTGCAGGGCACAGCTGCCCCTCTCCAGGGTCTTAAGGCTCTGGGAGGCTAGGAGGGCTGGAGGAGCAGCAACTAAAGACTCTGAGAAGGGATTTCTGGCGCAGGACCCGCAGGAGGCAGCGCCGCATGGTGGGAAAGGCGGTGGGTGTCGCGGTGCACACGGAGCAGGTGTCAGGCCGTGGGGGCCGATCTGCCCCCAGGGGCCATCGGGCGATGTCCAGAGCAGCCAGTTTCCACCTTTGCCACCTCACGCCACACGTAAACGAATTACTGAAATCCCGCGGCACACCAAACAATATAGTTTTTGCCAATCTGAGCAAAAAAATAGGTATAATTGTGATTCTTTCACACCAGACGGCTATTGTCGCGTCGGCTGTCGTTTTTTAATTTGACAATCGAAGGGAAAAGAGGTCGGTGCCCCCGACTAAACAGTCAGGTGTGGCGTGCTTTAATAATTCTTGTGGCACGCCGGTTGGAAAGCGCTGTTTGGAGACGTTTTGGGGGGTCACAGGTTGGGGAGGATGTGCTGCGGGCGTGCCGTGGGCAGAGGCCAAGGGCGCGGCTCCCCACCCTACAGCGCACCGGATGGCCCGCTACAGGCGGTGAGCTGGCCGCGAACAGTCAGCGGCGCCCAGGCCGAGGAACCCCGTGCGGGGTGCGCAGTTGCAAAAGTTGCGCCGGTCTCCAGCGGTGGCGAGGGAGCCAGCGTGGCTGGGAAGACCTGGGTTTCCAGAGTCGGGGAGCCGGGTTCGAGCCCTGCCTATTCGGGCCTCAGTGACTTCATCTGTAAAACGGAAGCAGCGACACGTGAGATCATGTCTGGCACAGAGTGAGAATGCCAAAAAAAAAAAAAAGAAGAAAGAAAGGAACTGTGAGTTCCCCAAATATGGCCTGCTTTTCTTTCTCAGGGAGGGAGATGAAAACTCGGGTCTCTGGAGAAAGGAGAATGGCTGTTAGAAACCAGCTGTGGTGCCGTCCTGGACAAGGACAAGGCCCCTCCGAGACTCCAGTGACAAGCTGGGGAGGGACGTTTATGCTACGCAGGGAAGTGGGCTGAGCAGACAGACACACAGCTCTGAGCAAAGGGAGGCCGGGCGCGGAGCGGAGCCGACGGCAATGAACAGTGTTTGCCTGGGCGACTCGGGAAGGTCAGTGCGAAGTCCAGCCCGCGGTCCGGGCGGCGGCCCCCCTGCACAGGCGGGGCGTCTGCCCTGCGACACCGTCTGCGTCCCCGCTGTCTGGGTGCCCCCGTCGCAGGTTTTCAGGTATTGTTCAGTTACAAGGGATTTTTTTTTCTTCAGTTCATTTGGAGCCAAACAGGCGTTTCCAGCAGGACTCTCGGTCGGGTCTGGTAAACCTGCTCCTCTCCCAGCCTTCCGGTGGCTGCCGGTCGCTCCGGCCCCACACCCAGAGGCATCTTTCGTCCCTCTGTGTCCCCTCACGTCCCTGATGACATATCGTAGCAGCTCTGCCTTCAGAACAGACTCAGGACTGAGCACTTAGCACGTCGCCCTGCGATCAGCTTGGTCCTCCAGCCTCCAGCCTCCAGCCCAGCCTGCAGCCATGCGGATTCTGTTAATGCCCACACCGCAGTTTTGCTCAAAACCTTTTGGTGGCTCCACCTCACACTTCGGCCAAAATCCAGAGTCCTGGTCCTGGCCTGCCAGGTCCTGTGTGCTCCGTCCTCTGCCCCCACCCTGACCTGCGCTCCCCTGCTTTGTCCGGGCCCATTCTGCTCCAGCCACAGTGGCCTCCTTCTGTGCTCCCAGCCCCGTGGAGCTCATTTCTGCCCCAGGGCCTTTGCCCCTGCCGTTGCCTCAAACACCTTCACGGGCTGCTTCCGCCCCTTTCCCAGGTATCGGCTCAAATGTTACCTTACGGGGCTACATGCCTACTCATCCTATTAAAATGGCCTCTCCTCACCCCTGATTCTCCTCTTCTCCTGACTTTGTTTCTCTGCAGAATTTAGCACCACCGGACGGAATTTATCCGTCTTCTGGTTTTCATCACCTGCCCGCCCAACTAGAACCTCGGCTCCTTGGGGCGGGGGTCTCCGCATGCCCCGCTCCTGCCCGTGTCCCTGCATCTAGAACAGAGCTCAGCAAGCAGTTAGGTCCTCAACAGACGCTTGCGGGACGAGTGAGTAAGTGACTGGGCCCACGAACACCCAGGTTACGGGAGGCCCGTGGGGGTCACATCCGGCTCAGGGAACAGCAGGGTCCTACTGCTCATCAGCCAGGGCACGCTGTCTTTGGGTGATAGAACAGGTAGGGTTGTTCGCCTGTTGTCTGTTTGGCTCTGGGGCACCTGGCGGGTTGAGTCCGGACTGGTGAATCCACAGGGGACAGGACTTCACCGCGGGGGCGCGTTGTGGAGCTGGAGCAGGGCCCCAGGCCCGTGTTGGTCCACAGCAGCGGTTCCCGAGTGTTCGGGGTCAGGGTCCCCCTGGACTCTCAGCGAGGATTCAGAACCCCAGAGAGCTTCGTTTCTGGCGGTTATACCTAGTGATGGTTACCATATTAGGAATTGAAACCGAGGAATTTAAAATGTGTTGCTTCATTTAAAAATAGTAATAGCCTATGTGTTTAGTATGTGTTTTAAAAAATGATAACTGCACTTAGAACCAGGCCTGGTACATCAGCAGTGTGCTTCCGATGTTTACTGAATGAATGACTCAGCGAATGAATGAATGAATGAATGACATCACAGTTCGAGGGCGGGGCCAAGGTGGGTTCACAGTCACGAGTACATGCAACACAGAGTTTATCTTGTGTTATGATTTACTAATTCTTGTATTGTTTTCCATACAGACAACTGTAAGCCTGCGTTCGCCCCACCCTGACTGTTCTCCAAACGAAATAAAATCAGGGAGGAGGGCTGTGCTGCTTTACATATTTGCAGGTCTCCTCCATGTCTGGTTCAATGGGGGACGGCTGGGTTCCCGTCTCTGCGTCTGCATCTGATCTGCTGCGATACGTTGTTTCGGTTATGCATCATGAGAAATCCAGCCTCACGCACATGTATGCACATGGAAAGGGGAGGAGTATTTAAACCCCCCTTTAATAGTTGTGGGTGTGTTACAAGCCCTCTAGAAAAATGCTGAGCACCTGAAAAAACAAGGGTGAAAAGGCAAACATGTCTCGGTATTGTCATGAACGCACTTTTGGGTCCAGGGATCCTGGAACCACACTTTGAGAACCCCTGCGTGACAGAACTGTGATGTTCCACATGAACCCAGTGAAGGAGATACTGTCCCCATTTTACAGGTGGAAAAACTGAGGCACAGAGAGGTGAAGTCCCTTTTTGCCCAATGTTCTCCAGCTGGTGAGGGACAGAGCTGAGACGCAAGAGCTGAGTGGCCCGTCCGGGTTCCACGCTGAGGTCACTTCCCCAGGATTCAGCTGGCTGTGGGCTGTGCAGGGACAGCCACTCCCAGAGCCTCGGCATGGGGACCCGGGACGGAGCCACAGACCCCATCTGGATCAGTCTTTGCAGCAGTGCGGGCTTCAGGGGATGGTTTTCATCCTGGAAGGCAGCCGGGTGTGGGGGGCGGGGCTCTAGAGCTTCCAGTCCGGGTTTAAACCAAGCTATCTCTACAAACTGGCGGTTACAGAACAGTCACGGGATGTACAGTGCACAACAGGGAATACAGCCAGTAATGTAGTAATAACTATGCGTGGTGTCGGACCGGTGCTGGATTTACCGGGGTGGTCACTTACGAAGTTCTATGAATGTCCAATCACTGGGTTTACACCTGAAACTAATATAATATTGTATGCCAACTGTAATCGAACAATAAAAAATTAAGTAAAAAAAATAATAATTTAAGCTACCTCTACCCACCCGCTCAGTCTCCCCAACAGTACAATGGGGATAGATAACACAAATAATAGGCTTACCTGACAAAGCTGCTGGGAAGGCTTCAGTGAGAAAACGTAGGGGAACGGCACCCCGAATTTTGATTACCGTTTTTATAACATTATTGATCACAATGTTATATTATTTGTCATGACGCTCATTCATTTACTTACTTGTTCGCTAATTCACTCAGTCGATAAACAGAAGAAGCACACTGCTGGACCCGGCATGGTTCTGGGTACCGGGGATGTCATCGACCCAAACAGAACACACTGATAAACAGACAAAACCACGCCTGCGCGGAGTTGACATTCCAGGGTGAGGACAGTAGGAAACGGGGAAGTGAGCGCTTGGGGCCGTCGCAGTAACGCGGGAGAGGGAGACGGGGCGGCTTGCACCAGGTGGGGACGGGCGGCCTGCTCGGTTTCGGGCCGTTTTTGAAGGGGGAACCAATGGGATCTGCTGCTGCATCAGCTGTGGTGCGGGAAGCAGCGAGTCAAGGGCGATCCCGAGGTTTCCGGCCTGAGCAGCGAGGACGGATCCGCAGTCCTCTCGCGTGGGGGCGGGAAAGACGTGTTGGCCTTGAGGTGCTGGTTAGACACCAAGGCGAAGACAGGGTGCGCAGCAGGGGACAGGCATCCAGGTTCAGGGGAAAGGTCTGGGCTCAGGCAGGAGTTGGGAAGCTGCCGGCACGCAGCTGGCTCTCAATGCCACGGGACCGAACGATCCCACCGAAGGAAGCGGTTCTCAGCCCGAGGTCCATGACCTTGAATGGGGAGACGACATCCCTATTCCTGTTATCCTCTAGCTGGCCTCTCCTTCAGCAATGAATGAAGGTAACGAATCGCAGAAACAGCAGTATCCGTGCCTTTGTCACCACAAGTAGTCACAGCTCAGATATTTTCATATCACACAACAGTTAACACAGACATGTTGAAATGCCATGTAAACCAGCACCCCTTTGAAATCACAGAAGTTATCAAGCTTATCGGTTACCAGCTCAATAACCACTACAACACATTATTTAATGTGTAAAGAAGCAAACACCTCGCAGTTTATAAAGTATTTTGACGAATGTATTTGGATATCACCATTTTCCTTTGTAATTCTGTGTATTTTCTTCTACGCATTTAATTTGAAAATAGTCTGAGAAGGACCCACGGCCCTGACCAGATGCCGAGGGGGCCCCGTGGCACTGACAGGGAGACACCCCAGTTAGGGAATGAGCGCAGCCGGAGAAGACGGCCCGGGCTCTGGGCTCCAGAGTAACTAACGGGTCAGGAGGACGGGCACCGGCCCAGGCGACTGGGAAGGAGGTGCAGGGGGGGTAGGAGGACAGCCGAGCGAGAAGTCAGATGTAGGAAGGGTTTCCAGGAGCGTGGTGGGATCAACTCAGCTCTGCGCCGCCCAGGCCGATGGGGGTCCCTACCCCGGGATGAGCGAGAATACCAACCACAATCCCCACGGGCATTACGGCACCCAAAGGGCACCCATCCCCCGCTGGCCCTGATGTTCTGAGCACTAGATCTGGGAGCCCGTTCGGCCCAATATTTCCCGATCACTAGCTTACGTGCCAAGGGGACGCATTTTGCCTGGTTCCATGCCTGCCCCCTTTGCTCTGCCCCTGGAGTCTATCAGTCCCCTTCTTCCCTCCGCCCCAGGGGCAGAACAGACAGAATTTACAGCAGGACCCATAACCTGGAACAAGATTCAGGTGATTCTGTGAGTGAATGAAATGGACCAAGAATAAGAGGTGAAGTGTGTGGCGAAAGAAAATTCTGGCCCCGCCTGCGAAGAGCCACGAGCTGTGTATGTCAGGCCAGCGCCCACTGGCTCCTTCTCCCCGGAGAGAGACTGGCTAGCTGGGCAAAGGGCGGCCGGATGGAGGCTGCATTCTCCGCCTCCCTGGCAGCTGGATGTGGCCATGACCAACTTCTGGCAGAGGGTGGGCGAAGCAGTGTGTTCTGGAGACGCCCCTATGGGTGATGCATGTGCCTCTCTTATCTTCTACTTCCTGCTGGCTGGACGTGGTCAGTGATTCTGGACAAGGGTGGGCCCCCAGCACGGCGGTGCATCGCAGAAGGCGCCTGATCTCCAGCACTGGGTGTGTCTACCATCCCTGGGCTGCTAATGCCCAAGCTGTCAGATGCGAGAGAAATAAGCACCCGTCATCTCTAAACCACTGTTATTTGGGGACTGAAGAGCCCTCAGCTGCGACACGAAGCCAGCTGTCCACTGCCATTTAGTAGGGGTCAGCAAACCTTTTCTGCAGAGGGCCAGACTATAAATACCTTCGGCTTTGTAGCTGTATGGTCTCTGTTGCAATTATTCGACTCCGCCCCTGCAGAGCGAAAGCAGCTCCACAGAATTCGTACAGGAACAGGCATGCCTAAGTCCCAACAGAACTTTATTCATAAAAACAGGGGGCAGATCCCCGTGGGCTGGAGTCTGCTGACCCCTACCCATTTAGGAATGTGGCTAATATGGGCAAGATCATTATCAACATCAGCATTTTTTTTAAAAGCTTGAAATCTGTATTTTTTTGGGGGGTGGTGGTGGTGGTGAAATTTCCAGGCTTTAAAAAACACCTTGTAACTCAAACATAATTGGGGCTGAGGTGTGGAATCAGGCTGTTGGCTGCCATGTTGCCAGCCCCAAATTTGGTCCCAACTGGTTCAGAGTCGAACCTGAGCTGGTCCACGCCCAGTTTCAACCCCTTCCCTTAAGTGGCCTGAATTGTGAGACCCTCACCATTTGTCGTTTGGCTTTTGGGGCCCCTGGCTTGGGCAGAGGAGAACAATCCACTAACTTTCTGGGGGTGGAGCTGGGGGCTCTCCCGAGGAACAAGTGATAAATGAGAAGGAATTGCTTTTGCAAACTCTAGAACACTATAAATATTAGATGTGAAATGCCACAGGACTGAAGTCTTTGTTTTTTTGGCAGACAAATTGGCTGAGGAAGCAAGGCCGGGAAGAAATGCATTAAATAAACCCAGAGCCCCAAAGCTCTTAGGGCTGGGGCATTTCTGATTCTCTGTAACTGGATCCTTTTAACTTTGGGCTGCTTGCAAGGTTACAACATGAATCTCTTTCTTCTGAAAAGACAGCACATGCAAATTGCTGTACAAAGTGATAAATCAATGCTGTGGAAAGTTCTGGATGCCAGAGAGGGGATCTTGCCGAACAGAGGCCTGTGGGAGGAAGGCGGGGGCTGGGAGAAATGCCCTCCTCACACTTGTCCCCTGAAGGGGAGCTGGGTTGGGTTTCTGTAGTAGACATCTGTTTCATTTTGTGGTTCAGCCTCCATTCTCCTGTCTTCTAGAAACTATGTCTTCTGGGGGAACCAACTTTTCCTCTCTCTCTGTCTTACCTATTCCCATGGGGTTGTTTCTGTCCCCCAGATACTGTGTGTGGCATATGATCTGGGCCTGACCAATCAGGGTGTCCCATCTCCCTTGGCTGGTGTGATTGGGTGATGAATGGACACATGACCCTAGCTGAGCCAATGAAAGTCTCCCCTGAGACTTTTGCTGGAGCACTGGGAAGAGACCCTCTTTTTCAGCCAGGTTCAGTGACACTGACGAGACAGGACCCATGGAAATGATCTTAACATCACAAAGGAGAACCTTCCTAAGAAGAAAGCCAACCCAAACGAGGAACGTTCAACAAGCAGAACAAGAGGGTTCCGATGACAACATTTGAGTACTGGGACTCAGCTAAATTTGCCTGAACTAATTTCAATTGTAGTTTTTAATGTTAGAAAAGTGAGAAAGTAATCCAAATTCCACTTTGTTCTCATTTTCTGCTTACTTCAAGCCTAAGGCCTAAGAGTCACCCATTCATTCAAATATTTACTGAGCACCCAACACCTGCCAGGTACTGCTCTTGGATCTGGGGACATAGTGAACAGAACAGGCAAGAAATAAGTTCCAGACACCTGAGATAATATCAAGGGTGTGCTAAGTCCTCTGAGGAACAAAACACAGGTGCATGGTCGAGGGTGACTGAGTGGGGGGGGCTAACTGATGCAGAAGGGACGATAGGGATGGAAGGTGAACGGCGACTTTTTTTTTTTTTTTTTTTTTTTAATTTTTATTTT
>CM052547.1:83698363-83764138 GCA_028533065.1 Trachops cirrhosus
GGGAGTGCCTGGGCTTTTCCGGGTCCACGGGTGCTCAGTCTCTGGGTCCCGAGGGGCGCGCACTTCTCCTACCTGCGGGGCCTGGGCCTCACAGGTCCCGGGGAGTGCCTGGGCTTTTCCGGGTCCGCGGGTGCGCCTGAACGGCGACTTGAGCAAGCTGTGCGAACAGTGCTGAATGAAGGCGGAGGCAACCGCAGGTGCAAAGGCCCTGGGGCGGGTACGGGCTCGGACTGTTGGAGGCACAGCAAAGAGGTGCTGCTAGAGAGGGGTGGAGCGAGGTAGGAGATGTGGAGAGGCGCCAGGCCGAGGCCGGGCAAGGTCTTGGCAGCCGTGGTGAGAATGCAGGAGTTTATCCTAAGAGCAGTGGGCCTCGGGGGAGGGTTGTAAGCGGGGAGTGGCATGCTCAGATTTCCACTTTTCAAAGCTTCCTCTGGAGGCTGGGCGGAAGAGGAGGATCGCCTAACTGCCTGGGGAAGACGCAGGGACAAGCCAATGACCAGAAGGAAGGCTGAGGGCTGCGGCTTGCCATGTCCCTTCACAAACTCCTGCATTCTGCCTGCCTGTTTTTGGCAAGGTCACTGCTACCGAGGAAGGCTGGGCTGCAGATAACCCTGAGGCCCTGGGCTTTATAAGCTGTCTGTCAGAGGCATGGAGGGCGGGCTGCTTGGGCCTCTAATTAAATGCTAGCCACCCACTCCTTGGGAGGGTCACTCGGCTCTAGCAAATGAGGACCAAGGTCCCTCTATTTCCTGGAAACTTGATTAGTGTTGGGGAGGCCTAAGGGCTCCCCCAGACCTAGCGACAGGCTTTATCAACTGCTGAGTCAACGTCAGCTATGGAGATGAGCTATATCTGAAAATGTTTTTGCCCCTTTGACATGTGGTTTTGGCGCTGGCCGGGTGGCTCAGGTGGTTGAGGAGCTGTCCGGTCCACCAAAAGGCTGCGGGTTGCATCCCTGGTTGGGGCGCCTGCAAGAGGCACCCCGCTGATGTTTCTCTCTCTCCCTTCCCCCTCTCTCTCTCAGATCAATACATATACTCTCGGGTGAGGATTAAAAAAAATTAAAGCGTGTTTTTTTTTTCCCAGAAGGATGGGACAGAGGAGGGAGAGGGGGAGAGAACCCACCACAGACCCTTAGAACAAGGCCACAGGAGGCCATCAATCGATGGATATTTAATTATCGCCTCGGAGGAATGAGACACTAAGCCGATCCTTCAAAGAGCTGCTCTCAACGCCATCAGACGGATGTCCCATTTCTATGACAAATGCTGTGTAACGCTCCCTTATTTTCCTGAAAGGAAATTTATAGGTGACGAACGCTACCTATGCACATCATTTCTAAAAAATCAATACAATGCCCTAGCTGCAATCTGTAAGGAAAATAAAAGGAAGGCAATTTATAATAAAGACAAATTTCAGTGGGAGCCCTGGAGCACATCCATCCAGGGGACACGATGGAGCAGTCAGGTGCCGTCACCGAGATGCGGATTCTCGGTGAACAAGACAGGTCCCCCCCTACCCCCGCACCCCCAGCACAGGCTGGGTGGGCACGGGGCCATCAGTAATGGATTCTCAGCGATAGGCAGTAACTCTTGGGAAAGTTTTGTATTCAAATATAATATTTTCTCCATTTACTTATCATTTCCCTGGAAAACTCAGGCCATATTAAAACTGCAAAAAAACCTTCAGTGTTCATGTAAACTGGACGTAGGGTCAAGGTTCCGACAACGTGAAGTAATCCACTCACATAATGATCTGGTAAGGAAACTCCGAGGCCACGTGGAATGTATGGCAACATGAGGCCGTGTGGGGTTCTCAATGCAGAACAGGGCAGCAAAGGTCAAAGGTCGCTGACCCTTGCTCCCGGGGAGCCCGTAGCATTCTCCAACCTTTGTAACCACCAGAAACGCCTTCACAGATTTTAACCTCTAGGGGGCGGTGTGCTCCCTTGACAACCACCAGGTTAGAAAGAAGTGTGCAAACCGGTGGCCTGTGGGCTGAATTCATCCCACAGGTGTGTTTGCTTTGGGGCTGACTGGTATTTTTATTTATTCTTCAAAAGTAGAGCAAAGAGTCCACATCTGAAAGCCAGGCAAGTTTACGTAAAACGCTGGGTATGGCCCTTTTGACAATTCAGAAGATCTGGCAACTCTGGGCCCGGTCCTCACCAATGGGCACATGCAGCTGAGCTGCGTGGCTCCGCTCCCTGCCCCGCCCCCACGGGCCCCTCTGTGCGCTGGGTCCCCTGGATGGATGGGGCTCCCACGCACTCGGCAGAGAGCAGACCCCTCCTCGGCCTTGCGGAGAGGGTGCACGGGGCGCCCGGTTTCCCCTTCTTGGCTGAACGCCCTCTCTCCTGCTACTCTGATCTCTCCCAGGACGGCGCAGGCGGATTCTGAAAGGGCCCACAGTGTGCGCTGGTCATGCCCTGCTGGCCAAGGCGGGGACACGCTGGACGCTCAGAGAACAAGGCCCCCTCTGTGGACAGGTGGGGCCCATGGGCGTCTGGGTGGCGCGGAACTGTGCAGCAGCCCTGATCCTGAAGCCCTGACCCGCGACACAGCCACAGGGTGGACTGCAGGGAAGGCAGGTAAAAGGGCTTGGAGAGGCAGGTAAAAAAACTAGGTGCCGGTGCTCGGGGCCTGAGACATGACACAGGAATAAGCAGGGGCAGCATCACCTCCCAGGCTTGTGTGAGCACCGGGCACAAGGTCTGGGCATGGTGAGTGCTCGGTAGTAAGCTGCATTTCCTATTATTGTTTATATTACTATTATGTTCTCAACGGTTTGTGTACCCCCTTCCAAAAAGATTTTGCTTGCATTGCATGCTACTCCAAGGCCATCCAACAGAACTCACGATGACGGAAACGTTCTCTCTCTGTACCGTTCAATCCGGCACCCCCGTGTGCCCAGGGGCGCTTGCAATGTGGCCGGTACGACTGAGAAATGGAAACTTAAATCTGATATATTTTACATTGAAGTTAAAAAGCTCCCGGTGGCTATGGTGTTGTGCCCCACAGTCTAAACCCTTCCGGGATGTTCAGGGAGTCAAAGCTAACACCGGGAAGGGGGTATGACAGGTCACACTCATCCTGCAACTCCCTCAAAGCCACCTGCAGCTTGGCAGGTGGGGTTTACACAGCCATCCCACACAGGTGCCCTGCCTCTCACTTTCATTTTCATTTCCATGGTCACTGAGGTTTGAGTGAAACCGAAGCACAGAGCTGACGTGCTGCGAGGCCTCGGTGCTCGGGGCCGGGGCGGGTGGGGGTGGCTGGGCGCTGGTTTTCTGAGAGTTCCTGCTTGCCCCCAGCTCAACCACAAGACCCAGCAGCTTTCACGGAGGTTAACGCACCTTCGTGAGCATTAGATAAGGTGGCGTGTGTGGAAGAGCCCAGCGGGAGTGGGTGGAATTGCGGCCCTGAAAGTATATGTGCAAGTTCGAGCCCCGAACTTGTGCAGGCGACTTTATTTGGGAGCAGGGTCCTTGTAGATGTCATCAAGTTAGGATGAGGTCATACTGGACCAGGGTAGGCTCTCGTCCAGTGACTGGTGTCCTTGTAAGAAGAGGGACATCAGGACAAGGCACGCAGACGGAAGAAGACCACGTGGAGGGCAGGGGCGCACAGGAGGCAGGCCCTGCGGAGATGGTGGCGGAGACTGGGGGAAGGGCAGCCGGAGGCCAGAGCTGGCCGAGGACTGCCAGGGGCCACCAGGAGCTAGAAGAGGTGAGGAAGGGTTCACCCTGAGAGCTTTCAGAGGGGGTGGGGCCCTGATGCCCCTCGATTGGGGGCTTCTGGCCTCCAGGACTGTGGGAGGAGACATTCCCGTTGTGTTCAGCCGCCCGGCTGGTGGGCCTTGGTGATGGCGGCCCCAGGACACACGCTCCCTGGCTCAGGGGCTGGGGCAGAGCGTTCTAAAGTGCTGCCGGCAGGAATAGGGATCTCGCCCTGTCAGCCTCACACCTGGTCTTTGAAAAGCTGAGACACAGGAGCACTTTCTTCCTCTTTCCGAGTGGCCTTTCCTGTCACAGCCCCAGGGAACCCCTCCTCCCGAGTTTGGGGGCACTGGTCACATGACCAGTCATATCAAGGGCATTGGGTGACTTCATGTAGCAACTCTGTTGCACAGATGGGGAAACTGAGGCCTGGGGGGGGCCAGGTCTCGGCTAAGGTGACAAAGGAGTTAGATGCAGAGACTGATTCTCTGCACTCCCCTGCCCATGTTTTACTTGTTTCAAAAGGTGAAGGCCGTGGAGAACGGGAGGGATATTAACTTGGGAGTTCAGAGAAATTCAGCTTGAAGACGTCCGTGGAGGTGACAAGTGTTTGCCTCCCAGGGACACCTTCCTTGGGCCAGCCTGGGTCCTGGGAGGGGCTGCTGGACTCCTGTGGACGCCCAGACTTTCACGGTGGGGAAGGTGGGGTCCTGGGTGTCAGGAGAGGGACAGGGATGGTCCCCTGCTGCTTGAGGTGGGCGCCCTGCACGGGGTGAATGAAGACAGTCTGCCGTGACACCCACTGGCCAGAGAGGGGGCAGGCAGAGGGGCAGCTGGGCAGAAGGAAGGAGGCAGCTGTGCGTGTGTGCGCGCCTGCACTTGCGCACTGGAGGGGAGAGGAAGGGAGCGGGGAGCAAAGGCAGGAGAAAGGCCAAGCAGAGAGAAGGCCGCCATTGTGAAGGCAGGACAGCTGCATGAGGGGCCCAGGGGAGGGGGGGCCCCGGAAGAAGCGATGTCCTTTCTTCTCTGTGTGTGCCGAGGGGCCAGGAAGAAAAAGGAGAGGCCAAGGTGGCGGGGTGGGGGTGGGGGGAAGAGAAACAGCAGAGGAGAAAGGAGTCTGGAAAAGATGGGGGAAGGCAGGGGGCTGCTGGCCCTGGACGGAGCATGCAGATTCAGCCGCACACCCTGTGAAGGCTCACTGAGCACCTCCTCTAGGCAGGCCGCCTTCCGGACACGGGGACAGTGGAGAGGCCAGGCTGGATGGCCCGCTTCCATGGAGCCGACGCTCTACAAGTGAGACAACCAAGCAGATAAACCTGGCCAAGTAGCTAGTCAGCGGCGGAAAGGGCCCGAGAGACGGATCAAGCGGGAACTGGGGCAGGGAATAGGGAAGGAGACCGGGGACGTAATTTAACTTGGGAGGTCGGACAACAAATATACGTTAAGTGTTGACAAGGGCTCCGAAGGAAAATAAAGTCGGGGTGGGGAATACAGGGGAGAAGGGGACCCTCTTTTGGGTGGGATGCAGGGAGGCTGGGGAGGAGAAGGAGGGGCAGTCCAGGCAAGAGGTGATGGCGGCAGAGCGGGTTCTGGAATACTGTGGAGGGAGGGCTGATGGGTTTTGCAGATGGACTGAATGGGGAACATGAAAGGAAGAAAAAAATAATCAAGAGTGACATTCAGGTTTTGGCCTGAACGACTGTATCACTGGAGCCGCCAAGGGGAAGACGGTGAGGGGCACCCGGGGTGGAGGGACAAGAGGAGGGAGTCATTTTGGGCACGACAGGTCTACAGGTGTGAAATGCCGGGCAGATGTCCAAGGGGAGGTGTCAAGGAGGCAACTGGATGCTGGCGTGTGGAGGTCAGGGCAGAGGTGGGGCGGATCCGGACAGGGGGGTCGAGGAGGGAGGCGCGCTGAGCACCGGCCCTCACGCCTCTGTGGCCCTGAAACCACTTTAGGGCGAAAACACGTCACGCACGCACACCTGCCTTCACACGCCAGCGGTGAGTGGCCGGGTGCCCGGCTGAAGCCATTCCGCCCTCCTGCGAGAGGGCGCGGCAGGGTGTCCCAGCCTCCCTCACCACCCCACGGGTGGCTGTCTGAGGCCCGCAGCCAAGTAGTGCAGGTCCTCAGCTGACCTCCCTCCCCAGCACTGTGTGAGGAGCCCTGGCATAGTCTGGTGCGTGATGGGGGCGTGCTCCCTTGCCCCCCAGCGCCTCCTGCAACAGGGCGAGGGAGGGGAAGAAGGCTCCCCATCAACGCTCACGTCTCCACGAAAGTCCGCACCAGATGGCAGGAGCTGGGCGGAGAAACAAGCTCGGAATTGCCAGGTTCCGATGGCAGTGTGGACGAAAGAGCATCACCCTAATGAGAATAAAACGGGCTCTCCTGTCTGCCTTGCCAGAAAGGGCTGGAAAGGATGGAGTTTTTACTGTTTATTTATTTACTCATTATCTTACCAACGGCAGTGCGGTGGGAATTCGTGACGCCACTGCAGTAGGTTTTTCCTCCCTATCCTTCCCGGCAGCCCTCTGTTTCCACTGGGGGGTCCAGCTGTTGGGGGGACGCTGACTCCACCGGCTGCTGCAGGAACAGGTGATGGAGGCTAAGCTAATTGGCTCATCCCACCCACTCTCCATGGTGACTGGTTCCGGGGTGCGCTGTGGTCCAATTAAAGAATGTCTCCCTACTTTGGCATTCTGGAAAGAGGCACCTAGCGCATGGAAGCACCAGCCATCATCTTGAGACCACAAGCTTTATAATAAAACCGTGATTCTGGTAGACCTCAGGACCTGCCTCTGCCTACAGGTCACCTTTTCAGGTTAGGGAGCAAAAAACTCAGTATCTCGTTGAAACTGCTTGGAGTTGGGGTTTCTGTCACGTGGATCTGAAGACCAAGTACTGGCCGTGAAATCACCAGGAAGCGTCCTCTCCTTGCACAAGCAGAACTCACACGGCACCTCCTCCGGACGGAGGGGTAAGAGCTGGAGAAGAGATGCTGAATGGGAGGACCTGCACATTTGCAGCTTCGCTAGAAGCTGCCAAACTGCTCTGTGATGGGGAGGTGCCAGTATGCATCCCCGACTCCAGCGTACGCGATGTCCCGCTTTCCCACACCCCCCACGTTTGGTGTGCAGGACCCCTGCATTCTCGCTATGGTAACGGGTGAAACCTGACAGTTCATGGTTGGCGTAATTTGCATTTTGCTGATTACCAGAGGGGGGGAGCATGTGACGCCACATTCCGATCACCACTTGTCCCCACCGTCCAAGTGACGAGTCGTGCATTGTTGGAACCCACGTCTCAGGTGGGCAGTGTGAGGCTGCGCTACCCACGCAAACAGTCATTGTCATCACTGCTAACACTTCTTAAGTGTTTGCTGTGTGCCACTGTCTTAACATACTGAATCCTCGCAAACCCCTATGAGCTAAGGAACACTATTATGCTTAGAAGAGGTAACCAAGATGAAGAAATTAAGTAACTTGTCCAAATTCATTCGACTAGTAAGTGATTGAGCCTGTCCTCACACCCAAGCAGAACGCTTGCTCTCAAAGACTTTGCAAAGAGGCAACTCATTCCAAGGATACTATATAACTTTGCCTCGTGGGCATATGAGTGAGCACAGTCAGGGTGGTGTAAATGTGCTAAATGACGACTACTATGTACATTTTGTAAAAACTGAGCATGCGATTTATCCTTTCAAGGGTCGTTACATTTGAGATCCAAGCCCCCAAATTTAGAGGAAGCCAACACACAGAAATATCCATGAATAAACTGATATTTATCCTGCTTAAACTCAGCAGCTCCCCCTTCATTCTTGGTCAATCTCTCTTGCAAACATAGCACGAAGCAAGATCACTGCAAGATAAAATCGCAAATCTTGTAAAAGATGCACGGTTTTGTGACATCAATTAAAGCCACGCGGAAGGACAGCTTGAAGCACCAGCAAGTCCACTGACAAACAGTAATCTGGGCTGTGAGAGAGTAAACGGAGAGCCCGCTGAAAATGACGGTGAGGTAATGAACACTTCACAGGCGAAGACTCAGATGTCAGAGGATTAGGAGAGGCCCTGGGAAAATGGACCGAATCTGCACAATCACTTCGCAGAAATGACTCCTCACGATTCTGCTGTGCCAACGGACGGTGCAGAATACCAGGTCGCGCCATCATTTAAACTTGTTAGACAAAGTACAGCCCACCCCCAATGACACTCCGTCAGTTTGTTTAAGTAATCAACCCGTAAGTGACAATTAGAAGCTGACCTTGGTTGAAGACTGTTACATGTTACACAAAGTAAGTTTTTTTTCAAAATTTCATAATTTAACTTTTCAAGATAAAAATACCCAACTAAAGACATTAAGAATTATTTACATGCAATATTGCTCAACAGCTGGTCTGCTTAAGGAAGATTTTTCCAGTTCTAGTCTTCCGCCGTTCATGTTCACGTCCCGTGTTCAAAACGGGACCACACACACAAATCGCTGAGCACGGTCTCTGAGGCTGTGCCTTTAACCCTCCCTCGGCATTCATGTTCTTCTCCCGCAGTAAAAGAATTTTTAGCTGGGCAAATGGCCACCCAGAAAAAAGACTATATTCCCCAGCCTCCTTTGCAGTCATGTGCGCTCATCTGACTATTGCTCATGAATGGGAAATAAGGGGAAATAGAAAAAACTTGAGTCTTGGATCAATTTAGGAGCACCTGCCCTGGCCGGTGTGGCTCACTGGGTTGAGTGTCGGATTGTGAATCAAAGAGTTACTGGTTCGATTCCTAGTCAGGGCACATGCCTGGGTTGCGGGCCAGTCCTCGGTATGGGCAACAACACACTGAAGTTTCTCACCCTCTCTTTCTTTCTCTCTTACCTTCTCTAAAAATAAATAAATAAAACATTTTGGGAGCACCTAAATATATAAAGCAAATATTAACAGACCTAAAGGGAGAGACATAGAATGCAATAATACCCCACCTTCATCAATGGGTAGATCGTCTGGACAGAAAATCAGTGAGGAAATACTAGCCTTAAACAACACATTAGAGCAGATGGGATATACACTGAATTTATCATCCACAAGCAACAGAATACACATTCTTCTCAAGTGCACATGGAATAGTCTCCAGGACGGATCATATGTTAGGTCACAAAATGAGTCTTAACAGATTTAAGAAAACTGAAATCATATCAAACACCTTTTCTGACCATGATGGCAGGACACTAGAAATCAATTACAAGAAAACTGGAATATTCAGAAGCATGCGGACACTAAACAACCCAGTACTGAACTAATCAGTAGTAACCAAGGCCATGTATGAAAAGCTCATCGTGAACATCATACCCCACGGGGAAAGCCTTTCCTCTAGGAACTGAAATAAGACAAGGGGGCCCGTGCTTACCACTTTTACCCAACACTGATTAAAAGTCCTAGCCAGGGTAATTAGGCAAGAAAAAGAAATAAGAGGCATCCAAATCAAAAAGGAAGAAGTAAAACTGTCACTATTTGCAGATATAAGAATGCACACAGGAAACCTTAAAGAATGGCTATTCGAGCTCTACCAAAAAACTATCAGAACTAATAAACAACTCGGGTAAGTTAGGCTGCAGGATGCAAAATCAATGTGCAAAACCCCACTGTGTTTCTATACACGAATAGCAGATTGTCAGGAAGAAAAGTAAGACAGCCACCCCATTTACTACTGCATCGGAGAGAATAACATACCTAGGAATGAATCTAAACAAGGAGGGGAAAGACCTCTGCTGGGAAGACAGTAAGACACTGATGAAAGAAATTAAAGGAGCCACAAATAAATGGCAAGGTATTTTCATGTGCTCATGGATTGGAAGAATTAGCATTGTAAAATGCCCACACTGCCCACAGGGATCACACAGATTCAATGCAATCCTTATCAAAATTCCAATGACATTTTTCACAGAAACAGAACAAATAATTCTAAAATTCATATACAAGCACAAAAAACATTGAATGGCCAAAGTGATCTTGAGAAAGAAGAACAAAGCTGGAAGCATCATGCCACCTGATTTCAAACTATATCACAAAGCTACAGTAATCAAAACAGTATGTTGTTGGCATAAAAACAGACACTTAGGTCAATGGAACAGAACAGAGAGCCATGCATATATGGCCAATTAATTTATGACAAAGGAGCCAGGAATATACAATGGGGAAAGGACAGTCTTTTTAATAAATGGTGGTAGGAAAACTGGGCAGCCAAGTGCAGAATAATGAGACCAGACCACTGTCTTACACCATACAGAACTCAAAATGGACTGAAAACTTGAACACAAGACCTGAAACCATGCCTTGACATCAGCCTTCGTGATGATTTCTTTCGGGATTTCTCACCAAAAGGAAAGGCCACAGAAGCAAAAACAAATGGGACTCCATCAAACTGAAAAGTTTCTGCACATAAAGCGAACCATCAACAAAATGAAAAGGCAGCCTACTAAATGGGAGAAAAGGGTTGCAAATCGTATATAGGATCAGGGGTTAATTTCCAAAACATTTAAAGAACTCACACAGCTCAACAGCGAAAAAGCAAACATTCTGATTCTAAAAATGAGCAGGGGATCTGAACAGACATTTTTCTGAAAAACAGCTACAGATGGCCAACAGGTGCATGAAGAGATGCTCAGTACCACTAATCATCAGGGACACGCAAAGCCACAGTGAGATGTCACCCCACACCTGCTAAACGGCCATCAACAGACAGGCAGTGACAAGCACTGCTGGGAACCCTTGTGCCCTGTTTACGGGACTATAAATTGGTGCAGCCACTATGGAAAGACAGAATCCTACGGAGCTTTCTCAAAAAATTAAAAATAGAACTACCATGTGGTCCAGCAATTCCACTTTTGGGTAGTTATCCGAGGAAAATGAAAACACAACCTGAAAAATGTATATGCATCCCTCTGTTCACTGCAGCATGATTTACCCAAGATACGCAAACAACCTGTGTCCGCCAGTGGATGAAATGATAAAGACACACACACACACACACACACACACGCACACACACACAGAGGAATATTATTCAGCCATAAAAAGGGAAAATCTTCCCATTTGAGACAACATGCATGGAACGTGAGGGCCTTACGCTAAGTGAAATAAGTCACACAGGGAAAGACAACTACCAGGTGATATCACTTATATGCAGAATCTAAAAAAAAAATTAAGCTCATAGATGCGGAGAACAGACTGGTGGTTGCCAAAGGCAGGGGTTTGGGGGTGGACGAAATGGGTGAGGGGGGCCAAAAGGTACAAGCCGTGGGGATGTGAGGTACAGCACAGTGATTGCGTTAATAATACCGTTCTGCATGTTTGGAGACCGAGAGAGTAGATCTGAACAGTTCGAGTCACACACGAAACAGTCCGTAAACCCACCCGGTGGGAGGAGCCAACTAGACTCGTCATGGCAAGTATTTCTCGATACGTACAAATACTGAGTCATTCATTATGGTGTACACCTGAAACTGATATAATGTCAGTTATACCTCCATAAAAAGAAACTGGTTGAGTCTCTGATCGATTCATGAGTTTGAGTGGGGCAGCCCCCTCGTCCCGCCCCCGCCAGCAGCGTGGACTTTTAACTGAGAGTAAGACAGGGTCTAAGAAACGGTCGCCATCCTGGGAGTCTCACACACACGCTCAAGCCCAACGCAACCAGCTGCCCTGCACAAGGACGAAGGGTTTAATGTGTGTGAAGACTCGGCGAGAACAGATAACCCTTGGTCTTGGGGGGACTAGAAAGCTACATTTTCTAATGTGAGTCACAAAAACCAAATTAATTTAAGAGGGATTTTGAATTTATTATAGTTTTCTTGTCATTTTCCGCAATCAAACAGTAGTGACCAATGTAACTAATATTAGGTAGTGGTAGCTTTAAAATGTTTTCACTTTAAGCAGCAACTTAACGTAAAACTCGAACATGAGCTTCCTAGCTGCCAGGGCAAAGAGGGAAAGTATACCTGGTACACAGCTCTTGTTAGTCAATGACTGGGGCATACCAGTTCCAAGTAAGAACGTTTTCCAGGATCCTCAGTTCTGAGAGTCAGGCTGGAATGGGGTTCCTTGTATAGAGGGGCCTTCCGGACATAACAAAACTCTCAGTGACAGTTTTACAAAAAACAAATGTTCTGTGTATAGAAATTCACAGCTGATGTCAGGTCCCCAGTCTTCACCGAGGGTATGGTAATTAAGCAGAGTCTGATGAAAGCAGCTCTTTGGGGAAACAGCTTCTCGGTGGCTTGTGTAAGTTTAAGGATAAGAAATCAATTTTGAAGACTATTCCTGAGAGACGGTTAGAGACGGTTCCTTTCCTCGCGCCAGCTGTATGATTCCGAAGCCCTGGGCTGCGGCTCCCCCCATGAGCCCCTAGACACTGCGAGATATGTGTTTCCTTCCACTCTGATGGATACAATGCCCATCCCTTTGAACCCCCGCAGTCTCCTTTCCATTTTGAAGAAGCCACAAGCGCCTCATTTTATGACTCTGGGTGAACCTGTTTTCTGGGTTGCCAACGTCCTGGCTGTCAGGTGAGGGGGGTTGATGTGAACTCTTTTAGGGTCCTTACTGCTCTTTGGCATCCAAAGCTAAAGGTCCCCACACAGGCCTGCTGGCCAGAGGTTGTAAAGAGGGCCGGTGAGCCACGCTCAGCCCCCAGACATGTTTTGTTTGGCCCACGGTTAACACTGAGCTATGCCAACATTTCTGAAATCAGCCGATTTCAGCAAAAAGCTCGGAGTAGAACTATCTGAAGGTTGGCCACCCTTAGCACCCACGGCTCTAATTACAGTCAGTCCTCACTCACCGTCATGGTTAGGGTCTGCAACCCGAAGGGAGATAACGCGTCATGAAACCAGTCTTACCACGGGCTAATTGATAGGAATAAGAGTTAAGTTCTGGCGGCCTCTAGCCAACATTATAACGACATGACATTGAACAAAGGGGTATTTTTTGAGGACCTGCTGTACCTGAACTTGAGGGGCAGGTGCCCCTCGCAATCAGCGCCCTCTGGTCTGCTGCAGCCCGCCCTCTCCCTCCACCCTGCCTTCCGCATCTACATGCAGGTCCCCGCAGCCACCTGCGTGGTGGTCCTTGGTGATCCGTGGCACGTGACTCTCTGCAGAGACCCAGGGCCAATGCAGCCCCGTGTTTGGGATCGAGGCCTTCCTAGTCCTCTCTGTAGGACCCACTTTCTGGGCGACGCTGGTAGTGGAGCGAGTCAGCAAGAAGTCTCATCTCGCCAGCTGGATCCCCTCCCCATGCTCACGGCCGCACCCTGTCACCGAGGGAAGCCTCACAGCTCCAGCTGTGACCAGAGCTGAGCGAGGCATCGGTCCTTTCCTCGTGTCACGCCCACCCCACAGGTACCTGGTCACTGGGACACACTTCCTGGAGTTGCAACATCCAAGCCACAATATCTGATTTCACAACTGCCTCGGCTCCTTTGCCAAGGTAGGAGTGCTTATTTATTTTTCATTAAAGCAAACCGAATTAATTGAGTTTGGAGGATTGTGCAATGGTGTCGGAGGTGAGTGATTGTAATTGTGCCCTTGCTTCGGGCAACCAGCCCTGGAGTGAGTCTTCAGATCCCACCCAAGTGCCTCTGCCAAGGTACACAGAGCTGGCTCACTCTGCCCAGGGTGCCGCACGGGGTAGGCAGTGCAGACAGCCCAGTGTGGACACACAGTCGGTCGCCATGTCAACTCCTGGGCCATTCCACAGTGGCCACACAACCCCTACCTACGCCCCCTCCACCTCCACAACGGTCTCCTCACCGCTCCCCAGCCCCACGTTCTTCTGGAACCTCCTTCCATGCTAACGGTCTCAAGTCACTATGTCATTTCCCGATGGCTTCAACGACATCATTCACAGGGAATGCACACTCGTGCAGGGGGCTCTGGCCTCTCTCTGCGCTGTATTTCATATTTTAAGCGGACTCCCTTTTTAATTTTTTAACTCGAATTCCTTCGAAAAGGCCACTTTCTACCACAACTATAGGCAAATCAACCCATATTTTTCTAATGCACATAGAAATAAACGCACAACTTTGAGATTTAAAAAAGTTGTCGGCGCACTACCCAAAGTCATCTAGGGTGGCCCCGCGGGACCCGCGCAACACCGGGAGAGACACTGGTACCGGGCCACCGCGGCCACCGCCCGGGCCCGTCCACCCGCGGTCGCGCGGCTTCCCTCACCTGTGCGGTAGCCCGTGCTGTTGAGGTACACGGCGAAGGTGCGGCTCTCGTGCTGCGCCTGCCAGGAGGGCGAGGAGCAGTTCTCGTTGTTGGTGTAGGTGTTGTGGTTGTGCACGTACTTCCCGGTGAGGATGGAGGACCGCGAGGGGCAGCACATGGGCGTGGTCACGAAGGCGTTGATGAAGTGCGCCCCGCCCTGCTCCATGATGCGCCGGGTCTTGTTCATCACCTGCATGGAACCTGTAACCAGAGCGGAGGTGAGAGGCCGGCGGGCGGACCGTACCTCGTGCGCCGCGGTAGGCGCGGAACAATTAGGAACGCGCGTGGTGCCGAGTGGCTCTCAGCCGTGTGGCACCCGCATTCCTGGGGAGGGGGATACGTTTTAGAAATCTCCCGGGACAGATGGGGGGCACTACTGGCATTTGTGGGCAGCGGCCAGCAAGGCACTGGGGGATGGGCCTTCACGGTGAGGGAGCATCCTGGCCCCCAGGCGCACCTGGCAGTTGTGGGGTGTAGGTAAAAGCCTGTTTATAAGTTATCTGAGCCTAGAATGGAACTCTGTTTTATAAACAGAAGATCTTTTTTTGAAGAATATTAATATACATTGATATAAATATAACTCTATATATATAACTCTCTCTCTCTCTCTCTATATATATATATATTTTGGAAGCAACTATTATGTAAACCGAGGGAAGATTATGCTTTATTTTCTTTGGAACCTGCCCAAGAATTGTTCGCTGTTTTCAAACTCCGGTCACGCCAACCCCCTGGCCCACTTTCTCTGTGACTCCTTCACAGCCGAAATGCTCCACAGCAGCCATGACCCACGCTTGTCACCTCTGTCCCCATCTGGCTTGGAAGCCCCTTCCACCTGCCCCCAGATCCAACTGGTCTGTCGATCTGAGCCTCTTCTAGCTGCCCTCGGGGGCAGACACCAGGGATCACTCTGGTTTCTCACTCCCCGGCGCTCCTGTTCCATGCACAGCACATGTTATTAGGCCTTAACTGCACACCACCAGGTACAGCGGTTTCCTTCATGCTGGGTCTTGTTTCTCCAGGACGCTGCAGCAGAGTAAGGCACGTGGGAAGGAGAGGACACAAACGTGTGTGGATGCCCCGCTGTGGGCAGGTGCTTCCCACTCACGGCTTTGCCCCACAAGGGCAGAGACTGACTGCGCCCTGCTCACTGCTCATCGTCACCGCCCCGGTGGTGTGTGGCAGACAGCAGGTGCTCAGGCAGTCAGTGTGACGAGCAGGTGCATTATGGCTGGTACCCAACACGCAGTGATAATGGCAATGGTGGAATTTCCCTTCCTTCTGTGGCCATCCTCAGCTCTCTCCCCTTTCCCTGCAGTTGCTGCGGTCTGCAGGGGTGAATGACGGCCCACCCTTGGAGGGGATGTCCGTGTTCTAAGTCCTGACATCTGTGTCTGTGACCTAATTTGGAAAAAGGGTCTTTGTGAATACACTGAAGGGTCTTGAGGTGATATTGCTCTGGATTACCCGGGTGGGCCCTAAATCCAGTGACAAGCGTCCTTCTAAGAGACAGAAGGAGGAGACACATGGACGCAGAGGGAACGGCTGTGTGAAGATGGAGGCAGAGATCAGAGGGACACAGCTATAAGCCAAGGAGCGTCTGCAGCCCCCAGAGGCTGAAGGAGCGGGAAGCGTTCTCCCCTAGAGCCTTCGGAGGAGCTGAAGCCCTGCCCACTCCCCCTCATGTTGCTCCTCTGTCTCCAGAACTGCAAGAGAGTCAGTTTCTGCTGTTTTAAGTCAACCCGTTTGTGGTGATTTGTTCGGACAGCCATGGGAAAGCAACATGGCTTCCACCAGGCATTTGAGGCTCTTCCTGGGGAGCGGCAGATCCCAACCAGGAGAGTCCCCTGCCGGCCTGGGGACACTCGATCAGGCCCTCAGCACTCTGTCCCTGAAGCCCAAGAATGAAGAGGAGGTTCACATAGCTCTTTATCCCATCTTTCTGCCAAACACAGAGGAAACACAGCTGGAGGTTCCCCAAGGCAAACACAGATCCCATCTCTTCTTGCTTAAAACCATCCAGTAGCTCCCCACTGCACTCACAAAAAAAACACCCGATTTCCCCCTGTGGCCTGGAAGACTCTCCAAGACCATCCCTTCCCTGTCAACCCTCTTCCCGTGTTTCTCTGACCTCATCTCCTTGCTCAGTTGGCTTCCACTGGCCTCCTTGTTTCTGAAATGCTCCAAGCTCTCCCCTGCCCCAGGACCTTTGCACTTGCTACTGCTGCTGCCTGGGGCTCTTTCTGAGATTTCACTTTGGCTGGCTTGGCCCATTCATTATTCAGATCTCAATAATGAGAGGTCACTGTCTCACCCTCTGACGGAACCCCTACCCTCCTTTCTTCCTATCACACCGGTGTACGATTCTTCTTAGTATTTGTCTCCTTCTGAAATGGTCTTTTGGACTGGTTCACTTGTTTAGGATCTGCCTCTCCTTCTGGTTTGAGAGTTCTAGGTGATCCTGTGCTGTCTCCGTCCCCACCCCCAGGAATACGTAATAGATGCTTTGTAAAAAGCCATGGAATGACGGAAGAAAACAGAGCAAAGCCTTTCAAGCCCAGCACAGAGGTGGTTTTATAAAGGACACCCCCCTGGAGCCCGCTGTGTTTCCTGCGCCCCTTGGCCAAGGTTGCCCCGCCATGGGTGGAGGAAAGACCAGGGTTTGTGTTTGAACAGGAACTGTCAGGCCCTGGGACTGTGTGAACGTTTGTATCAAGGTCAAAGGCCCTCGTAGGAAGTCCCCAAGGGTCCCAGCTGTCCACTGGTGTGGTCTCCCTCTGGAGGGGATGCAGGCGGTGGGTGTTTTGAGGCTTCCCTCAACCAGCAGGTGCCACCTCGCCAGAACCTGATGGAGCACGGCACGGTCTCGGGGTCCCTGTCTCGGCCTGGCAGCGCCCTGGGGCCTCATCAGCCTCATGTCGCGCCTGGGGACCTGGCCCCTCGGGATCCCAGGCAGGCTTCTGCTGGCCAATCAGTTCCTGCCACCACAAACCGAGATATCAAGGTCAAGGTCATGCCCTTGAGGTCCCAAGCTTGAATGCCAGCCACATTCCCACCTTATGGTGTTTGCCCGAGCGGTACCCTCCACCAGGGGGCGCGCCCTCCTGGCCCCCTTCAGGTTAGTGACCAAACGTCAGACATCTCTGCGACACTTTCCCTGGCCTGGCATTGAAAATGCCCCACCCCCAGCCCTCCTCACTCCCTTTTCCGCCTCGCTTCTCTCCAGGGCAGTTGCTGCCCCGAGGCCCCAAAGCCACTCCTAGTTCACTTGTTTGTTTGCTACCTGTCGCTTTGTGCAAGGAACAGCACGATGCGGGCAGTGGTTTAGGCCTAGTTTGTTCACTGTCATATTCCCAAGCCTAGGATGGTGCCCAGCACATAGTGGGGGCTTAACAGAGATCTGCTAAAATAACCACAAAATTATTTTACTCTTTGGGTTTCCATATAACTCAGGAGCCCAAGTCGGTCTGTGTCTGGATGTAGGTATGTGTGTATGTGTGTTCTATGCAGTGGATTTTAAAAATCTGACTTTAAGGAGCACGAAACAGATCACGTGTTCTCTAGCTGGCCACATTCCCCAGCACACCTTACAGTCTCACACCAACTTCGGGCATCCACATTACCTGACCGGTCAGTCCCTGAAGGCCTTGGCGTTGCAATTCCTCTCCTCAGCACCCTCCAAGGTCCCACTCACTCAAGAACGAAGTCCCTGTGGTTGTCCGCAGGCCCTGCGGGCTCCAGCTCCCGCTCCCGGTCTGTTCTGCAGCCAGGCTCACTCCCGCCTCAGAGCCTTTGCCCATGCTGTGCCCCTTCCCTGGGACTCCTTCCCCCAGCCCCCCACAGCCTGGGCCCTCACCCCCCTCTTGTCTTCACTCCAAAGTTCTCTTCTCGGTGAGGCCTTCCCTGCCCACCACACCCACCATTTTACTCCCCTGTCCCTGTCTTGCCCGGGCATTTCACACCCTCTTCCTCGTTTTACACGCTCAGCTCTGATGCACTAACTCACACACAATGCACTTGTGCATTTTTACTCATTGCTCTTGCTTGTCATTCTGCCGCCGTCCCAGATGCCGGGCACACAAGAGCTGCCATTACCGACTGCACCTCGCAGCCCCGGCCTGGAACAGTGCCGGGCATACAGTAGGTGCTCAATAAATACTCTGTGAAGAAATCCAGGGCAGTCCAGGGGGAATCAACCCTCTGGCCGCTCATCACAAACGATGAAGACAAAGGAGGCAATGAGACCACCGCTCCTGTCGGTCTGCAGCGACTGCAGAAAGGGCAACGCCGGCCACCTACCCGACCCGCCCGTCCCTTCTCCTGGACTGCGGAGAGGCCGCCACCTGGTGAATATTCTCCCGCAGTCAGCAGCCCCGAACGCTGCGTTGGCAAACAGCACACACACAGCCTGCAGAACCGTTCCTCATTTGTAACCTGTGCAAAACTGGGGTCTCCAAGTGCTCACCGCTCCATCCCACTAATTTCAGAGGAAGCGAGCGATCGGCTGCCCTTGACTGGTCGTCGCCGGTGTGCGCCTGCTCGGTGCATCCCCCCCACCAGAAGAAGCCGGCGGAGGGAGAGCGGTGCCAGTCCACTATGAGAGCACAATCCCACGACGCCCTGAGTGAGATGACAGCGCATCTGTGCGTAAGCACCGCTGCATGTTAAGCCTGCCCTTGGGGACAGTAACCTGCTTTATTAAAACTGCCACAGCGGCGAGGCTCTGGAAAGCCACCTCTGGAACTCCACCACGTAAGAGCGATCCTGCTGGCCCGGCACAGCCCGAATGCAGCCGGACGGCTCTGGTGGGAGGCAGCAACCTGGAAGACGGGCCCACACAGAAATAGAAGGCCGGGTGCTGCTATTTTCAACAAGCCGAGCCAGCCAACCAAAACTCACTTCGTCCAACATAAACCTGGGACAGGCAGACGAAAACAGACGCGGTTTTTTCCGTGATCAAACCCTCCTACCTCGCTGGGCCAGGGGTGCGGTCACCCCGACATTGCTCTGTGACTCTAACGGGCCTGGGGAGCCCCACCCCCACCCTGTCGCTGGCACTTACGTTTCGGTGGCCAAACCAGTCACCTGCCGGGAACGTGGCATTTCCCCCATGACACCCACTTGCCGCCCCCTCTACTTTGTGATGGCCGTTTAGGGGCCCCCCGTGCACTGCCTGTGCTATTATTTATTTGATATTTTGCGGTGAGGGACTTTGAAAAGTAAACTTGACTCTCAACCTAAGTAGCTATGTGAAATTCTGGATGTGATGGGCTAACGGTGTATTTTTGGATGTGTACCGAAGTGAGTTTGTAAGGAGTAAAATCGGCGTTTGTTGTCCTGTCGCCTGATTTCGTGAATTTCCTGGGTGTTTTAGGAGACGCCGAGTTCATTTGCTCCTCTGAAGGTCTGGGTCAGAGCAATCACTACCCATGGGGACTCAGCAGGGGCTGGGGGCTTACAAGATTCAACGCGTGACCCAATTTTTGTCATTGCTGGGACTTAGGGGGCTCATATCCTCTTTCTGCCCTAAAAACCTGCGTCAGCTGGGAGCAGGTGCCCCCTGCAGCCCTCCCGGACGGACTCCCGTGGCCCCCAACCTTGGTGGCCCGGGGGCTCTGGTTTGGCTGAGTAGCTAAGGAGATGATGCCTTCCGCTGTTTGTTCTCCTAAAATTACACGTAAATGATCAGAGTCTGAGATGTCAGGCCCTCTGTGCGAAAGGGGTGAGGGTGGGCGGTGCAGAAAAAAAAAAAAATCCGGGGTCTTGACTTAAATCCGTGGCCAAGCACAGCTGCCTCTCACCTGGACTGAGGCAGAGTCCTGACTGGGGAATAAACAGGTGAAGCTTTTCGTTTAACGCTTGGCATACAGGAGGCACCTCACGCATGCCAGCTTTTCAAGTTTTTAATTACTGGGGCCCCCAATTACAGTGTAACACACACTCGCACACTGAGTGTGCCTCTGGACAGAAGCTGGTCTGCACAGGTGTTTGATTTTTAGATCTGCTTGGAAGTGTTCAAAAATTGGAATTCATTGCTAACTTTGTATTTTTAATGGGGAGATTTCACATCAATCCAGCTTTCAGGCTTTGCTTGAAAAAACACAAAGACCCGGCCTTGATGGGCCAGCAGGCAAGTGTAAGCATAGGCAGGCTGAGGAGGGCCCCGCCCGGTTCTCCTTGGTCCCCACCGTGCCCCCTTCCCTCATTTGCAACACCTGCCTGGCCCCCTAGGTGCGGAGTTTGCAACCCTTAGCTGATCCTTGTCCAGCTGAAGGGCCCAGCTAAGTAAACTCACTAAGTAACACTCACTGTGGCCCGGGGACCCACACAGACGTGCTTTAAGAGGAGGAGGGAGGAGAGGGTCTGTGGGTCTGGGCAAAGGCTGGAACTGAACCTTGACCTAGACAGGTGGGGGGCGGAGGTCCCTGAGCGCAGGCCACAGGAGGGAAAGTACCTGTGTCCCATACCGCCCTCCAGCTACTGGTGTCCACCCTCCAGGCTGGAATGCACGGGCGGCCCTCTCCTGGTCCCCGAGGGCCCCTGGAATGCCCACAATGTCACTGGGCCAGACTGTGAGTTGCCTGTCCATGGGACACTTCTTTCACGGCTGTCACTCCCCTACAGAAGAGCTCTGCCCCTAGCAGGGGGGTGAGAGGAAAGCCTGGGGGACAAACAGCAGCACCCCGAGGCCACATCCGGGCAGAGGGACGCCCCTGTTCCCCTTGCGCTGTCTGTTGGCAGCTCAGTTCAGAATAGCGACACCGGACTCCGGGGACCTGCTTCCCCAACGAGATTTCCTCGCAGCGGGGGGCCAGGGGGAACCCGTTCCCGATCCCTGACGCTCCAAAACGGAGTCAAACCTGATTTCTGTTTTCAGCTACCAAAAGCCAAGACTCGAAAATGGTTCCTAAACCCGAATGAATCAAGCAGATGTCGAAGAGGCAGTATTGGAATTTCATTAATGAACATTGGGCTGTCAGACTGTGAAGTTAATTTCTCCGCCTCTGCCTTCTGCTGGCTCTGGCGGCAGAAGCTTCAGGGAGCAAACTCTGTTACGGTCTTTCTCCACGGAGGGGAGGTGGCAGGGGGACCCCGGCAAAGGGCGGGTCACCCTTCTAATCAACGGCACTCGGCAATCATCGGTCATTTCCTCCCTGAGAAGCTTCACCCAGAAATGCTGCTTTTACTTGTAATTCTCCAACGCACTTCCTTCGGTGGAGGCTGTTTATTCCACCAGCATGCTGTGCCCACTTTTCAGGGTGGGCTACACACAGCCAGTCAGTTCCCTAGCCCCTGGCCTGGTGGGTGACGCTGGCAAACAGCCTGATGTCTGTCGTCAGCTCGAACACCCGTTCCTCCTCCCCTAGTCTCCCATCTCTGTAAATGCCACCGCCATCTGCCCACCAGCTCAGCCAAAAACCTAGGAGCCATCCTTAATTCTCCTTCAGCCCCTCCCACTTGCGATCCATCGCAAGCTCTGCCTGCCAGACCTTCAAAACAGAACCCGCTCCACCCACCATTCACCCTGTTCCCTCTGCAGCGCCCCTGTGATCTCCCATCTGGACAACTGGTCTCCCTGACCCCGCTCTTGTCCCCGGCCACCCCCTTTCCACCCTGGATGGAAGCAGGAGTCAGGAAGAAACATTCGACCTGCTGAGAAAGTTTCAGTGACTTTCCAGTGGCCTTCTTCTCCCCTCTGCCCCCACCTCCAGCTCCTCCCGCTCACACCCCAGGCCCTGCTGGCTGTCCTTCCTGCCACACGGTCCTCCCACTTTTCCTTCGGCTCCTCCCCCAGTTTCCATGTGCACAGCTCCTTCTGACAGCCCAGTGCCCGTCACACAGCTGCGCCGCACCTGCTGGAGACGCTGCCCCTCACTGGGCCCCTTCTGTGGGTTTCTGCTGTGGCCAAGACCCCGGGTTGCCCACCAGTATGTTTCCCCTTCTTCTCAGTGCGTCCTGATTTTGATCTCCGATGCACTCAGCTAGGAGACCACGTTTCCCAGACTCTCTCGTAGCCACGTGTGGGAGCGGGCCTCCCAGGCCTCCGGAGCCTCCCTCTGCCCAGCTCCCCAGTCCAGGGAGCTGACCAGGAGGAGCTGTGCCCACACGCCACTCCACTCAACTCTCTGGCTTCGGGCTGGGTTTGGCCAGCGGGGGGCCTGGTAGATCAGCAAAAGGTGAACCAGGGTTGGGGTATGGATCCCTCCATCTCCTTCCCTGTGGTGTCACCAGAGGGTGACAGCTCCTGTTGGGTGGCCCTTTCTGTCTCTAGTTCCCAGTACCATTCGCTTCTCTTGGTCTCGGTGAGGATGACCTCACTGTTGCTCACTCACCTTGGGTGCCATACCATCACTAGTTGTTTCCTTACACTTGCTTGCACCTTAGCAAAAACAAACAACACCCTCCTTGAATAACCCAAATTTGAGTGTGCCCTGCATTTCTTGCTGAGATGGTGTGGCTAAGGAAATCAGCTCTGTCTGTTTTGTATGTGATTGTCTGGGATAAGGTCCTTAAAAGGAGTGAACTTAACATGAAGGTCCATCCTTTTGCCCTTCTGCTTCTTCCTTCTTAACTGCCTGGAATAAGGCTGTGATAGATGGCACTTAGGCAGCCATTCTGAATCACGAGGAGACCTTGAAGATGGGAGCCTTGCAATAAGCATGGTAGAACAGAAAGGCAGAGAAGGAGCTTGGGTCTCTGATAACCTTGATGCCGCTGTGCCTGCCTTGGACTGCCAGCTTCCAAATATTTCTTATGTGGGTGGGAAGCAAAATTCTATCTCCTTTGAGCGGCTGCTATTTTATATTTTCTTTTACATGCAGCCAAACTTAATTCCGATATACTTAGCTTCCAGAATTTCAGTGATTTCCCGAGTATTGCTGAATTGAAAAAAGAGTCTTGCAGGAATGTGCTTGGCAATCGAACCCCAGGGTGGGTCCAAGTGAGCCTCCCTGTTCCTGAGATAACCTGCATTACATGTTGTTTCTAACTCTGCACAGCGGAATGTCAGGAGTGGCTATCCCAGGGAGGCTGGGTTGGAAGTTAGCCCCGATCTGGTGTCCGGACTCTGGGCACACTGTCCTGGGCTTCCAGCCACTTGGCCCTTGCAGAGCACCCGCGCCTGCAATTTAGAATTGATTTCTGGATATCAGTCTGCAGCCCAGGGTGTGGTTTCCTTGTGTTCACAGATGGGAGGCAGAAAACAAGGGCCTGGTCAGAAACCCTCCCAGGCCCTTCACTCAAAAGCCTCTGTCTGCTACAAGCAGCCCTTCCCGCTGGGGCCTGCAATTTTTAGGGTCATAGGCCTCTCTCCGAGACTCTAGCGAGGATGGATCTCGGACCTGGTAAAGCCCGAACAGGCAAACGGGTGCATGCTCCCCTCCTCCCACCCTCCAGGCCCATGCGGGCCTGGGCTCTCCCCTGAACTTCGACTGGGAAGGCTGGCTGCCCTGGACAGCGCCTCCTGGCGCTTCACAGGTGTCTACAGTTTACCAGGACCCGACCTCAGCTTCCCCATCTCCACAAACAGAAAATCTCTCCTTGCGGATGTTTAGATCAACATCTTGGAGTTATACTGGACTCATCCCTCCCACTCTGCGTCACATTCATCGGAACATCTTATCAGCTCCGCCCTGTAACGACGTGCAGAATCTGCCTCCTTTTCCCCGCTCTGGTCTGAGCCTCCATTGTCTCTTGCCTGGATCATTGCAGCAGATGCCTGGCTGGGGTCCCCGCCCTTATTACCCCCCTTCAGTCTGTTCTTCACATACAATAGCCAGAGGACTCATATTCAGACATAAGTCAGATGCTATTCTCTCTCTGCTCCATGTTCTCTACTGGTGCCCGACTCACTCCAAAAGCCACAGTCCTCCCCCTGGTCCAAAGGCCCTGTGTGATGCACCCACCCAGCACCCATCGCCTCTCGGGTCTCACCTCCTGCTGTCCCCTGGCTCCCAGTACTCTGCCACTCAGGCCTCTGGGCTGCTCTGTGAGTCTGCTGGGACTGCTTCTGCCTCAGGGCCTTTGCACCCGCCGTTCCCTCTGCCTGGGATGCTCTCCCCCGGGGGAACCCCTTGCCTGGTCCCTTACCTTCTGTGCCTTCCCAGTGAGGGCGCCCCCCATAAAATCACATCCCTCCCTTTGCCCATCCCTCTCCTTGCTGACTCCCCTTCCTTGCTTTCTTTTTCTCACCACTTTTACTATCTTATGTGCTATATGTTGGATTGTATACATTTTTTATTAACGCTTGCACTGGAATGTCGGCTCCAGAAGAGCAGAGGTGTTGCCTGTTTTGTCTGCTGCTGCATCGTAGGTGTCCAAGGAAGACCTGTGAATGGATGAATCCGGTCCACCCTCTGCTCCAGAGAGGGCCTATTGAGGGACACATGGGCATCTCCTGATCGTCACACACCAGTCCTCCTGTCCTTTTCTGGTCCCAGCTCTTGACTTTTCCTGTAGAGACTCGCCCCTCCTCCCCTCTCCCGGTCCTCACGCCAGCCTTGGCGGAGGCAGCATCTTGCTGAAATGTCAAAGCACTGCTGTGCTCATTGCACTAGGTTTGGCAGTGACCTTTCCCCAAAGGCTATGGATGCTGGTTTTTCATTTACAGTCATAATTTCGAGCCTCCTTGTAAAATAATATTGACGTCTCAAAAGAGTAAGTCTGGTTGAAGAAAATTTCAAATAGAACAGACGGCACTGGGAGGCCGCAGATCTTCCCTCGCTCCGGGCCGGGACCGGCCGCCCGCACCTTGGGGTCTCAGAGCCCGCCCGAGTGCCCGAGGTCACGGCAGGTGTGTCTGGATGGGACCAAACCAGGAAGTCCTGGCACAGTCCCCAGGGTCACGGGCTCTCTGACCCAAGGACACACGTGAACAAGACCCTGGCTTCCGTGTGCTTCTTCCTCTCCTACCTACTGGCAAAGCCGCCCAGCCGAGACCGTGCGGGTCTCTGAGGTCACCCAAATCCAGGTGTCTTTCTAATGGCTTTGAACGTGTGCTGACAACTGAGGCCACCTATTGACTAATATGCCCTGGGACCCGTTCCTCTGAGCATTTGATGCTTCTGGGTGACAACTCGGGAGGTGTGTCAAACGCAGGGAGGGAAAGGAGACACGGACCTACGCCTCTCCCCGCACCGCCCCGCAATTAGGAAACCAGACGAGGGGCCCCTCTTCGGGGCTGTGTCCCGCACCAATTCCCCCAACCAGGCCCTAATTAGGATCGACGGCTGGTTTCCGTCCTGGGACTGGAAGAAAGCCTGGAATTATCTTAGGGGCGAAGTCTCCAGCCCCGAGAACGTCAGAGCTGCCACACGGATGGGCAGAAAATAGCAGGTGATGAATTTTTTAGGACCGCCCTCTGCGTGCCAGTTGTCGCGGACTGTGAGATAATGTGCTGGCCTTTCTGGGAACATGCATTATTGATCTGGGTCTGTCTAGTGGTTTATAAAAAGCCCTTCCTTCTCTCCCCGCCCCACTGCCACCTTCCCACCCCTCACCTCCTGGAAGAAGGGCAGCCTCCTTCCAAGGCCAGTTCTGTCATTGGAGGGGCTGGGTCGCTAGGGGACGGGAAGGCATGCAGGTGCCGATCCGTGCAAGTTAGTGCTGAGGGGCGGGAACTGACAGATGCCACAGGACACGAGGGCTCTAAACTCACCACCCACCACATCTACTTCCTGGAATGGACCTTTCAGAAACACTTTTTATCTAGGTGTGCGCAAAGACGCGTGTATAAAGACATTTCTGGCAACAGTACTTGTACCAGTGAAAACTAACAAACACACCAACAATCTAGAAACAACAGCCATCCCAGAAGACCGGTTAATAAGCAGAGCAGTGCTTAAGAGCACGGGCTCTGGGTTCAAATCCTGCTCAACCACGTTCTAGCTGTGTGACCTTGGACAAGTACCTTCACTCCTCTGTGCCTCAGTCTCTTCATCTATAAAACGAAGAGAGGGAATCTGTGTGTTTGAAGTAAGCCACGATTTCCTCTGCTCTTCTCTCTCCTGGGTCCTCATCGCACCCACAGCTCCTTTTCCTCCATTTGCAGTTCTGTTGGCTTGATTGGCAAGTCACCGATGCAAACTTCCAGTCCGGTTCTGACATGGTCAGAACACGCTGGTGCTGCAGCGAAAACATGCTGTTCCTACCGATGGGTGCTCGGTGACTCGCCCTGGCTCAGGCTGGGTACTTAGGAGTCACCTTGAAGTCCTCTTTTCCTCCACCCCACCTCCAACCCACTCATCACGGTCTCTCCCCTTCGGCTCTGGTCCCAGCTTCCATGGTCACCTGCCCAGTCACGGCACTGGCTTCTGAATGGGCGTCCCTGTCTCTGCAATCTAATTTCAGCCTAACAGTCACAGGGATCCTGTTGAAACCTAAGGTAGGTCATACACACCCACCCAGTCTATGTCTCTTTCACTAAGAATCAAGCTCAAAACCCTCACCAGGTCCACAAGGCCCCCCACGAGCTGGTCCCGGTCGACTCCTGGTCTCTTGTCTCCCCCTCACTCCGCTCACAGGCACCCTTTCTGTCCCCAACCACCAAGCTCATTTCTAACTCAGGATCGTTCCCTTTTCCGTTCTTTCTACCTGGAACGCTCCTTCCCAGTCCCGAAGCGCCCAGGACAGTGCTCTGCACAGCGTAGGTGCCTCATAACATCTGCAGAATGCACGGGTGGGCGTCCAGGGCGCCTGGATTCTCCAGACATAACTACAATCCAAATAGCTCGAGGGGCCTCATGGGGCAAGACGACAGTGCTCCGAGGTCCAGTGCTCCTGCACTTGCTGCAAAATTCTGCCAGAAACAACACTGGCTTCTCTATGGGCACGGTCCGTCATCACCCCCGGGGTTATCAAGCGGCTCAGGCCAAGGGTGCCAGGAGATAGGGGTCGTGTGTGTCCAACTGCCAATAAAAGCTCAGGGCTCTGCTTACCTCTTGGCTGCGTATTCTTTCTGCACTGATAAGCTCCCTGAGAAAAATCTATACCTGTGATCATTAACACAAATCATTACAAGGAATGACTTGGATTTATAGAAATCACCTTTTCTTGGCAGTTAAAAGACTGATTCACGTTTTTAATAATGGATCCAAAAAGGGTGTAGATCGGCAGCTGGGTCTTCAGCACAACCCTACACTGCATTGCAAAGGCTCACCCAGGAACCCTTTAACTGGATCGCCACCGGTGATATTCGGTGGTGCTCTGGGAGGGGGCAGAGGCTGAAGGCCAGCCCCTCACCTGGTCAACGACTGACTGGCACTCCTTACCACAACCTCAGACAGCCTCCAAGATCCACCTCCGTCCTCTCTCGTCTCACTTCCTCCTTCCCTTTCCCAGGCTCCAGCCACATCTGTCTCCTTGGTCCTGCGCCTCAGGGCCTTTGCCCGTGCTGTTCCCGCTGCTTAGAAGGCTTCCCCCCAATATTTACAATATACAGTAGTAGTCACGATGAGAAGGGAAATCGAATTTGCAGGAGAAGGAAAATGTGCAAGGCTCGAGCGCTGTCCAGAATAGCAGCCGTAAGCCAACAATGTCCCCTGGACTCCTGAAAGGTGGACTAGTCCCGAGGTGTGTTCTAAGCGTAAAGTATACGCTGGATTCTGAAAACAATATAAAAGACACAAACTATCTCATTAATGATTTCTTATAGTGATTACATGTTGAGGTGAGGATATCTTGGATAGAGTGGGTTAAACAAAATATGGCATCAAAATTAATTTCACTGGTTTCTTTTTACTTTTTTAAAAAACATAGTTAGCTCTGGCTGGTGTGGCTCAGTGGATTGAGCATGGGCTGTGAACCAGGATGTCACTGGTTCGATTCCCAGTCTAGGGCATATGCCTGGTTGTGGGCCAGGTCCCCACTTGGGGAAGCGCGGGAGGCAAGCACCTATTGGTGTTTCTCTCCCTCTCTTTCTCCCTCCCTTCTCCTCTCTCTAAAAACAAATAAATAAAATCTTTTTTAAAAATGTAGTAACTAGAAAATTTTAAGTTACTTATGTCATTTGCATCTATGGCTGGCGGTGTAATTCTACAGGGCAGCGCTGGTGTGGGGTTTGGTGTGGAGAAATGTCTCCCACAAAATGGGTCAATTCAACAGGGAGAAGACACAGGTGAGGAGGGGGAGAGTCCCCTTAGAGAGAGCCTCACAGGTGGGCTGGAAATGGAGGTGCAGCGGGAGCCAGGGGAGCAGAAGGCCGAGGGAGACTTTCTGGAGACCTCCTTCTTGGTGGCCTCAGTTATGGGGTCTCCTCCCCACGCAAATGAAGGCACTCAGGGCGTGGGTGGAGGAGCCCAGCGTCTGGCTCAGGAGGGCAGGGCGGGGTCAGGATGTTTGACTCAGTGAACCAAGGATGCGGCCCCGGGGCGCTGGTGTGGGGAGTGAAGGGGAAGTGCGGAGGCCCTGAGCTGGGGCGCGCCGTGGCCGGCAGCGCCCGCCACGCCTGCCAACAGTGTAAGTGAACTGCACCTGGGCAAGCGCCCCTGTCCTCACCCGCTCAACCTGGAGCCACAGTGCTGAGCGGGGAGGCAGCTCGGGACCAGCAACACCCGAGCTCATCCTCCCGAGGCACCATCTTTGGGAACTGGGTCAGGTTCCTGCCCAGCCCACCCACAGCTGTCGAGCTGGGTGGGGCGAGGATCCGCGCGTGGGTGTGTGAGCTCACGTGCACGGCAGGGGGAGGCTCACCTCCTCTGACAGCCCCTCCCCGATGCACAGTCCAACCAGCACCCCATCCCGCACCGCGCCGCCTTCTGTTCCACAGGAGCATTTCTCCTCGAAGTCATTTTACACATGGACTTGAACTTGGACTTGCAGGGATTACGTGCCTCCCTCACTCCACGAGGACAGGTGTTGCGCCTTTCTTACCCATTATTGAAGTCCTGGGCCCTAGCACACTGCCTGGCACGTGGCAGAAACTCCACAGAAATGAGATGAAAACCTGAACTGGTCTCAACCCGTCTTCTTCAGAAGACCTTGGAGAAACCCGGGAAGGGGTCTGCGTTAGGAAAAGGCTGGAGACCCCCAACCTCGAGGAGCCAGCTGCAGAGCCGCAGGAGTGGGGCAGCCCCTGTGACTTGGTTCAACCCCCTAGAAGTGAATTCTACCGGCTGCCATGAGCATGTGGCATCAGGAGACTTAGTCCCAGCAGGTGACCCCGGGGAGATGCCGCCTGCTGGCCCGCGCGCTTACCGAGCTCCACGTCCTGGTCGTCAGTGAGCACCAGGATGATGTTGGGGCGGATGTTCCGGCGGTCCCTCTGAAACCTGCCTTTCAGGCGGTGGTGTGACAGGAAGGAGGAGCTCCCGCTGAGCAGAGGGAGGACAGATGCGGAGAGCAGGCACAGCAGGAGGCCGGGGCGGGCCATTTTCTGTCTCTTGCAGGGGGCAGGAGTCTGGAGTTGCAGCTGGCTGACTGGCTTCTTTGCCCTCTTCTCTCTCTGCTCACGGATCTAAAGTAGCAGGAGAAGAATCAGGTCAGTCTCTATGCACAGGCTGCCCAGTGGCTCGGACTCACACCGTGACGGGCACCATGGCTGCAGGCAAGGGCAGTGACAGTTTCTCTGATCAGGGGAAGCTCAAACGCCCAACTCGGGCCGAGCGACAGGGAAAGGACTTGCAATCTGCTCCGGCAACAGAGGCCGGCAGAGAAGCCTTCTGTGACCACAGCTGCACCCGGGGCTGTCCCCTGGACCAGGGAGCAGTCACTGGATGTGTTGGTGGCCGGCTACTCAAGTCCCAGATCAGATCAGCCTGTCACTGAACCGCTTTGACAGACAAATCACCCCCAGGGAAAGGAAAGGAAGAAGCCAGCTTTGGGGGAGCAGATACTCCAGGTCACCTCCTCTCTGCAGGACCCCCCTCCCCGTGGGGGATGATGCGGAGGGGAGGCGGCTGCAGCCAGGCTGGAGCCAGAGTGGGGCTCAGGCAGGGGGTCCAGACAGCGGGGCAGGAATGGCGTCCGCTCCCGGCTGGACGCCGCCTCCTGTGTTTCAGTCCCGACTCCATCACTCGCCAGCTTGGTTTCCCCATCCATCAGTCGGTGGGAACACGGGGAGACATGGCTACTACAAGGACCCAGTCCGGTTGGGATGTGTATGGTGGATCCCTGCCAACAGCCCCCAGAGCTGGGTGAGTTCTTCGTATCAGTTTTAAGTGGTCGAATAAAGAAAATGACAGAAGAGACACTTGAGGGCTGAGACGCTGTCACAGGCCACTGAGACCTCAGTCATCCCCCACCCCACTCCACCCCAGAGCACGTCGCAAGCAAAGGTCGGGGAGGGAGGCGGGAGGGCAGAGCTGGGCTGGGGCCGGTCTCTGCTCTCGCTCTGCTCTTTGGTCTCTGCGGTCATTTTTCTACTTCTCGAGGAAATGAGCCTTCAAGTCTTGTCCAGATATAGACTTTCGGTCTCATTTATTTAAGGGGAGAGAGAGAAAGAGCGAGCAAACAGACGTGTTGAGAGGAACCTGAACTCATTGAAGTCAGGCTGAGTCACCGTCCTTGTGACCTTGAAGGACCGTGGGGAGCCCCACCCCAAGTCAAGGCTCAGGGAACTCGGCGAGGGCCCCAGTTTCCACAGAGGGGAAAGTGCTGCCTTTGTCGTCTGTCCTAGGGGCCACTAAAGCCTCTTACAGTCTCCCCCGTGCTCCCAACACTGCCTCCTTCCATTCCCCAGGGCAGGCAGTGTGAACTTCCTAAAATTCAGACCATTTCATACCACTCGACGATGCACTTAGCGCGCAAAATTAAAGGGGCATCCCTCCAGGTGGCACAAGCGCAAGGTGCTGATCTCACCTTAGCCCCAGGCCTGTCGCTCACCCGATCGGACCCTCCCTTGGCTTCTCCTGGCTCAGCTGAATAAGATGCAAACTCCCTGCTAGGGTCGCCAGGGCCTCCGGGACCTGGCTCTTGCCCACCTCTCCCCCTTCCTCTCAACTGCTCTCCAGCCCCACTGGCTTCTTTCTGTTGCTGGAATAAATCCGGCTTGTTCCTGCCCCAGGGCCTTTGCACTTGCTCTTCCTTAAACTTGGAGGAGTCTTTCTCCAAATTCTGTATGATGGGCTCATTCACCTCTGACAAGTCTTGGCACAAATGTCACCTTCTCGGAGAGGCTGCAGTGACACCTGTTTCCATATACCCCCACCCCAGGCATTCTCTGTATGTTATGGCCTGCTCTATTTACTGCATAACCCTCACTACAGTCTGCAATTGTCTGATGTATCGCCCAGTTCTCCCCAGTGGAGGGTTGGCTCCATGAGGACAGCAAGTGGGTCCGTGTTAATCACACTGTGCTTAGCACAGGGCAGGGGCCAATGGCATGTTCACATAAGTAAAGGAGATGATGTCTTGTCACGGTCCGCTGAGTTCTGCAGAGCGAGGGGCGCTGGGCTCGGCAGGGCTGCACCATAACCTGGGTCCGCCAGCAACATCCTCCCCGTCACCCCTCCTGAGTCACCAAGGAGGAGCGGGCCAGTCTGAATTCTCTGGGCCTGCTATGGTGGAAAAGGCCCCAGGAAGCAGAGCTCTGCGGACTGCATCTCTGGCTTCCTGCTGGTTCTGCCCGCGGAGGGCCTGCTGGGAGGCTGCAGGGCAGGCGCAGGCGGCCAATCAGCAGGCTGGCTCTCCTCGGCTCCCGCTCGGCTTGCAGTGGCTCCCAGTCCCTTTGTCTCTCCATTCTGGCCTCAGTTCCAGTGCGGCCCTCTCGGCTCTAGCTCTCCCTCAGTTCCGGGCAAGCGTCCCTCTTCTTGCCCCTTTGAGCTTGGGGTAGTCACACCCCTCTCCCTCGCTAGTTCCTGGGAGCTGCATCACTCCTCCACCCAGTCTCAGAAAACAGCACCTTCAATCCCCTCTCCCTAGGGGAGGCTGGGAGCAGGGGGCGGGCCCCACACAGGGCCCCCCTCCCCAGGGGCCTCCGACAGGACGTCTGTACAGAGACCAGAGGAGAGTCACACTCTCAGGGGAGCTGACTGAGAACTGTGAGCTTCAGGAGACTGGAGGGCAAGCGCCGACTTCCACCTTCAACCCCAGAGTCGGCTGAGACACGCACCTCTCGGCAGCCGGAACCCTGCACCCGCTGTGTACCGGGCACCCGCTCTGTGCGTCGTGTGGCAGCCATGACAGGGGCTTTGGAGTTACTTGCTGGTGAGCCTGGCCAAGCAACTTAACACCTCTGTGCCTCAGCGTCCTCATCTATGAAATGGGTGTAAGGGATGAGCGAGCTGGCACGGAGTGCTGAGACGGGTGGTGCCTGGCACGCGCCACCACCCGGAACACGTGACTGGCAGTGTGAACCGTCACCAGAGTGTCAGCATCCCTGCAGCTGGGTCTGGCGCCAGGCACTCTGTCCGCGGCATCTCGGGCAATCCCCACGCCCGCCCTCTTGCGCAGGCGCTAGGACCCCCCCACTCTTACAGCTGAGGACGACTGAGGCCTAATCACCGTCCTGAGATCACCCAGAGGGAAAACGGCAGAGACAGGGTTTGGCCCCCGCATCCCCCGATGAGTGTGGGCCCCTCACCCCTGCACTCACGTTTCCCAGCTCCTTCCACGCACGTGCCCCAGTCCCGACTTCTGCCCCCTCGACACAACCCTTCCGTTATATGTGCTTCTTTAAATGACCTCACTTGAAAACAAAACCACAAGTACAGGTTTCTGAAAAAGGAAACTCTGGGTCCAGGGGTGGATGGAAAACCAGCAAACCTTCCCTGTAGAACCGACCACACAAATAAAGTCAAAGGAAACAGACAAACAGACCCGGTGCTGCTCGGTCTAACAGCACTCAGTTCATGGTGAAGGCTCCAAGCCCGGCCCTGTGCTCTCCTGTTCCTGAACTTGCCCTCTCTCTCTCTCCAGGGGAGATTAGCAGGCAGCATATTAGCACCACCCCTCCTGGAGGTCACGGGAGGTGGCTTCGGAGGGCTGAAAAGGGGATGAGCTCTGGCCAGCGAACGGGTCCCTGAGTTACCCCAGACCATGGGGTCCTCAGATCGTGTGGTGTATCGGTCCCTGTCCCCCCGAGGAAACACGCCAGGATGCTCTGTGCTTTGCACATTCACAAAAACGCACTCGTGTCCCTTCAGGTAGACGTCGAGGGACAAAATATCCAGAGAACTGCGAAGAGATGCCCTACGAACAGCAGCTCTCTCACACCGGGAACAGTAACAGCAAAGGCTCATTGAGAGCTTGCAAAGCTCCCGCCTGCTCTAAGCATTTTACTCACATCGACTCATTTCACCCGCATGTCCACGCATCGATAGTATTGTACCCATTTTATGAATGAGGAAGCTGAGGCCCAGAGAGTGAAAAACACTTTCTCACGATCACATGGCTCAGGAAGTGGCAGAGACTGAGTCTGGCTCGAGCCAGCTCGCTCAACCAGAATCTCCTAGAAGTAGATTTCTGGGCAAGTTCCTGAGAGTCTCCTAGCCCCAGGCTCCTTGTGGGCCACATGAAGTAGCAGGCGGCCACCAGGTGCTCCCCAAGGGCCTCTGGGCTCTGTGGTGTGAGGTCCAGGGCAGCTGGGGGCTGCAGCCTGGCTTGGGAGCCTGGGGCCCGATGGCCGGTGGAGCTGGGACTCTTCCTGGCACCTGCGTGGGTCCTCTTAGCACCCCCCGCCCCCTCCCGGGCAGCTATCACGAGCCAGCCCGGCGGCTCCTCCTCTGGGTGAAGGCAAAGCTCTGGGACCAGAGACTGGAGAACAGGAGCTAATTATTTCATCAGATCAAGTCATCAATAGGTCGATTTTTGATGAATTGCCTGGCTCCAACGTCCCTGGGCCTCGTGCCAGCCTCTCTCCAGATGCTGAAGGAATCAATTAAAACTGACACAAGGGATTCTGCTCCCATTTTTCTTCTTCTTGGTAAGAGATTCAAAGTGGCTGAACCGAGAGGGTCTGGTGACTCCGCACAGCTGACCGATGCTCTGTCCGTCCCACGACGCCTCTTCTCGTTCCCACCTGCTCATGTCGAGGCTCACCTGCTCCTTCTCTTCATCGTGTAATTTCCCACGGACCTGCCTCCCATGCCAGATGACATCTCTGCAAATGCCTAATGTCCCAAGCATCAACTCTGCTTCTAGATCTATCTGCCCATCTGCAGAGAGAAGCAGGTCTCAGAGTGACCGACACCCCCCAACCCTGCATACCACCACCTCGGGGAACACCCAGGACCTCACCCAGGTCTGTCTGGAAAGACCCAGAGAGAGAGCTGCTTTCCTTGGAGGACCCCCAGATCCCACGAGAGTAGCCGAGAGGAGTTTGGGAAAGATCAGGCAGCTGAGGCGGGTGGGAGGGGAAGACGTGGCCAGAGGCAGAGCCAGGCACTGACCAGACAGGAGAACTCACGTGGGAGGCGGCAAGAAAGGAAACCGTGGGGTGTGCAGAAGTGTCCCAGGTGCTGGGGCCAGAGCCTCTGCAGCCCACGGGGGGCCCTCCCTAGGGTCCAGGGAGCCAGGCCGCTTCCGCCTGTCTTCATTTGCTGGACAAGTATTTATTTAGGGCCGTGTGAGGCAGTGTTAGGTGGTAGGATAATCCTGTCCCTTAACTGGCCTCTCTGCCTGCTTTCACCCTCTCCTCCTTCCATCAGGCAGCCAGAAGAACCCTGTTAAAAGTAAGAGGTTGTCTTCCTCTCCTGCAAAGCCTTCAAGGGCTCCCATCTCATGTTGAATAAAAAATCTCCAAACCCTCCAAAAAGCTCACAAGATCCTATGCGGTCGGCTCCGTCCCCTCTCTGACTTCACCACCTTCTACTTTCCTCCCTGCCCCTCAGCACCAGCCCCGCGGCCTCCATGCCGGTCCTCAAACGCGCCACCCCGGGGCCTTTGCACGTGCTGTTCAAGCTGCCTGCTGCCTTCATCCAGATGTCTTCACGGCCCCTTCCTCACCTCCTCGAGGTCAAAATCGAAATCTCTTCCCTCCCCAGTAGCACTCACCACTTCTGACTAGATGTTTTCTGTCTTTGTGGGTGTCCTGCACTGAAACGTCCCCCCCCACCCCCCGGCACGGACTTCTGTCCACTTTGTTCCTATCTGCACCCCCAACACCTGCAACGGTGCTTGGGACGTAGCAGACACTCAAGATATTCACTGACTCAGCAAACAACGTTCTCCCTCCTGGTCCCAGTACTCCAGCTGTGGTTGGGGCACTGCCGCTCCCTTGTTTGGATTGTGTGCGATGTCACTGTAGGGTGCGTCATGTGACCAGGTGCAGCCAATCAGCACATTCGATCTCTACCTCCTGTGATTGGCCCAGAGATAGACACGTGACCCAGGTCTTGGCCAGAGGGAGAGGAGAAATTGTAGGGTGGGGTGCTGGGAAGGGGTCTGAGTGGGGGATACTGGTAACAGTAGACAGAATGAAGATGCACCCTGCAGCCAGTCGTGGGCTCAAACAGGGGTCCCTTGTGCTTAAGCGTGTCTGAGTTGGGGCTGTCATTTGCAACAGGAAGAACCCAGACTGACACAATAACTCCCAAAAACAAGAGCGATGAGGGAAAACTAAAATTTATGGTGTGCTTATTTTGGGCCCTGCCCAATTCCCAGCACTTTTCCTGTGCTGGCTCCTGTCACCCTAACATGATGAACTGTAGATGAGCAAGCAGAGGCAGGGAGAGGTTCAAGAGCTTGCTCAAGGTCGCACCCCTGAAGCACCAAACACCGGCCCTTGACCCACCCCTCGCCGTCCTCTCTTGTGCCCTGCCGGGTTCACTTGGACCGACCACATTAACGGGCTCCCTACTCTCTGGCTCCTGGAAGAGTCTGGCCAAGGGGAGCGCCACCAGGGGAAGAGAGAGGGGCCTGGATACTGCCCAGATGTCCTCTTTGCCCTGTTACTGGGAAATGACCACATCCCTCCCTTGCCTTTTCCTGAGGACTGTAGCTCCTGCAGGTGGCCCTCCCCAGGTTCCAGCAAACGCTCCCTGCTGTCCCCAGCCCTAGGGAACCTGTCTGTATTCCTCATCTTCTTACACTCTGCTCACACCTTCCTTTGCGAGCACCATGTGTTCCCTGCAGCCCGATACAGCACGCCGACAGCACAGCTGAGACTTGTACCCAGACGCTCTGACCCCAGAGCCCCCTCTTGACTCCTATGCTCACTTGGAAAGTGACCAGTGATACCAGAGGCTGAGGTCAAGTGTGTTGCACAAGCAGGAAAAAGAAGGGGGAAACTGCTGGCCTGCGGGCAGTCTGGGAGGGCTGCCTGGAGGAGTCCTTACAGAGTCAAGTTGGAGAAGTCTAAGAAGAATGAAGGACTGAAGTGGGTAGGCCCTGAAGAAGGGGGTGCAGTGCAGGGTGCTGCAGGGAGGGGAAGCAGCTGGAGCCAGCAGCAGGCAGAGTGGGTGGGGTGGAAATGTGTGGTCCCGAACCTCACAAGCCCACAAGTTGTCTAGACAGGGGATGACACAGGCACATCTGTTAAACCTTACGCTCCTCCGGCTCCTCTGGCGTCTCCCCGTCTTCCTGGCCACAGGCTCTTTTTCAGCCTCCCCTCCTCCTCTGCAGGGCTGTCAACGAAAGGGACAGGAGCTCCTGGGACCTACAGGCCACGAACCCTCCCTGTCTCCACTCCTCGGGTCCAGGCCCCCTGGTGCCTGTCTGCCTGTTCTTGGAATTCCAGCTGGAGGCCAAGAACCAAGCCAGCTCTCTGAGAGCAAGGCAGGGGACAGAAAAAGGGTCCCTCTGAGGGAGGGGGGATAAGATCAGGTTTCAAGACCAGGGCTCAGGGCCTGGAAAGGAAATTAGGGCCTGAAGAGAAGGGCTTACGAACCCAGAAGCCCACAAAACTATCCATGCAACAAGAAATTCTCAGGCGCCTACTGCGTGCCAGGCACAGTTCTTGGTGCTGCAGATCCAACAGTGGGGAAAAAAGTCCCTGCCCTCATGGAGCTGAGATTCTAAGGGGTCTGCATATCAAAAGCTGGGGTCTAACGTCTCCAGCTAAAGGTGAGAAGGGTGAGCAAACAGGATCGGAGGAATGGCCAACCACAGGGGAGCCGTTAGATGGGGCTGTGGATCATGTGTACAGAGCTCAGAGAAAGTTTAGAAACAAGGGATTTGTTTGAAGTCCTGGAAAGCTGAGCATCACAAGGGTTTGCATGTTAAGTGAGTGGCTGTTTCAGAGGCCATGTAATTCACACGCTCAAGTGTCCGAGCACGTGTTCCATGCTATGTACTGTTTCATGGCCAGTGGGAAAAACCAGACACAAATCTCTGTTCTCACGGAGCTGACAGAGTAGAGAAAGGCAGGCAGGTGTAAGGACGGGTGCTGGGGGGAAGCAAGCCGGTACCAGACCAGAGAAGGGGTCAAGATGGCAACTGGAGCCAGACGACCTGGGTTCGAATCTTGGCTCCACTGCCTACCGGCTGTCGGGCAAGTCACTTAACCCCTTGTGGCCTCAGTGTCTCCACCTGTGAAGTGGCACCAAAAACAGCACCGATAGAGTGGTGAGGACGAAACCGCTTAATGCCTGTGAGACCTTTACCACAGAGCTGTATGCAGTAAGCACCCATTAAATGTTGGCTTTGGGCCACCTAACATTTTCTCACTCTACTTTTTATAACAGTGCCCAGTTTTCCTGTGGGACCCTGTTCTCCCCGATCCATGGTCCCTCAGGTTCAAATTAGGTCCCAGCGACAAAGCTCTGGGGCTAGACCGTGGGACGGAGACCTGAGCCAATCAGGGCCTTCCAATCTCCCTGCCTCAGTGATTGACCAACCAGAGTAATCCAGGCACTTCGGCCTAATTAGAGAGAGGCACCTACTCTTTCCAACTGGCTAACTTATCCCACATCTTTGCAACACAGCAACTAGGGCAGACTTCGACTCACCTTACCTCACATGGAGTTGGCAGGAAGTCAACACACAGGAGAGAACAGAGCTGCGAATGGATGTCCTTGGTTCCTGACAACTTGGGGGACCTGGATCCAGCTAAGCCTGAAGGAGGTTCACCTCTGGGTCTTTTATTCATTTCTTTGCACCAATAGATTCTTCTATGTACTTCATCTAGTTTTCTTTCTTTTCAGGTCAAGTTTCTCAACACTTTGACTCTTCAGGGACGTGAATCAAATTCTTTTTTTCCCGAGGTCCCTCTGAGTAGCTTTCTCTGTCACTTGCAACCGAATGAGGCCAAACGGCGGAGCAAGCAGTGTTAGCTCAGGTGGCGTCCCAGCCACCTTCTGCACAGACACACCTGCCAACACAGCCTTCTAGTCCTGGGCCCGGGCCCAGCGCTCTGCCTTAACAAAGACAAACTTCCCTCATTCTTATCTGTTATTTGATAAAAGAAGAGAGGTGCAGAGAAGTGGAAGAAATGTGGGCACGGGAGCCATGAATTCTGGTCCTGATGCAGCCTCAGAGTTTCTTCATCTGCCGAGAAAAACAGGCTATTCCCCGGGCACAGCCTTCAAGTCTGGGATGCTGACGGGGCAGCGGGGAGAGAGCCTTCCCCGGCCTTCCTCTGTCACTCCCAGCCTCGACCCAGGTGCGCTGTCTTCACAGCGCTCATCAGAGCCTGCAATCCCTGCACGCACACCTCTCTTCCGGCTTTTCATTTGTCGGGGCTGTCGTTCCCACTGGAAGCTGCACGAGGGTGGGGGCTGTTTCTTTCTAACTCCAAAGCCCCAGCCCTGGTGCAGCCCCGGTCCTGATTCTTCCAGTCAGCAAATATTTACTGAGCACCTACTGTGCACGGGCCCTATGCTCCCTGCTAAGGATCCGGAAATGGAAAGCTTTCATGGACCAGGCACCCAAATAAACAACAGACACAGGAAGCGATAAACCCCAAGGAGACGAGATGCGGGAGAGCGAGGCTGAAGTTCTAGCGGGCGAAGGCTGCAATTTTAAATGGGGAGGGTCAGCGAAGGCCTGCCTCGGAGACCACATTGGGCAGAGCCCTGAGGGAGGGGAGAAATGTGCCTGGCAGGTATTCAGTGTTCCAGGCTTAGGGAAAAGCAGTGCCAATGTCCTGAGGTGGGACCGCGCCTGGGTGTTTGAGGAGCACACGGCGAGCAAGCACAGCTGGGGTGGAGCGGAGCGAGGGGAAGGCTAAGTGAGAGGGGACCAGGCGGGTCCCAGCCCAGGGGTGCCGAGATCAGACGCAGGCTTTAACAGGGTCCTCCTGGCTGCGTGTGGAGAACAGACTCTGGATGTGCAGGTGGACGCAGGGAGGCTGGTGAGACCCTGCCGTGGACCAGCGTGGGGACAGTGAAGGGGTGACAAGTGAGATTCCGGGTGTTGTTGAATGAATGAGTGAATGAATGAATGAAGGGAAGACTGGCACGTGCCCAGGGCTCCAATTACTGTTTCTGTACAACTTACCCCCAAACCTGGAACAAAAGCTTCGCTTTTTATTTCTTGTTTTTTTATGTTCAGGGACTCGTGCTCAGGAATTAGACAGGACACGGCAGGACTGGGCTGGCCTCTGCCCTGTAACATCTGAGGCCACAGCTGGAAAGACTGAGGGGCTGGGGCCCGGAGCCCTCGGGCAGCTGATGCTGGCCGTCAGCCGGGACCTCAGGGGGCCTCTCTGCACCGCCTGGCCTTCCTCACAGCATGGCGGTCTGGGAGGCGTGTCTGGTTTCTTAAGTGGCAGCTGTGACTCCAAACTCAAGGGTCCCAGTGGCCAGGTGGTGCTGCCCCTCCTTTTCCACTGAGCCTCAGATGTCCCCCGGCATCGCTTCTACCACATTCTATTGGTCTTGCACAGTTCACAGGCTGGGCCAGATTCAAGGAGGGGACACGGACCCCACCTCTCAACGGGCGGGTATCCAGGTCACGCCGGAGGTGAGGATGTGGGGTACCCCGTGGCCATCTTGGGAAACACAGTGGGCCCTGCCGAGTCATGGAAGCCTGGGCCTGGCAGGGGGACAGAGCCTGTGGGTGGCCCCCGCCAACCCCCACCCAGCACATCACCCCTGCCGGGAAGTGAAACTCCACCTCCACGTGCCTCAGGCTTTGCCTCTCTGCCTCTGCCACACCCCCGAGCCCACGTCTGGTTCTCAGATCCCTGCCTGGGGGACCTGAAGGCGGCCCTCGACCCCACTCCTCCTCATGCCACCCAAAGGGGTTAACTCCATGGGGCATTTGCAGAGGGCTCCGCAGGGAGCAGAGAGGCAAACGGAAAGGCTTGCCCCGGACGCGGAAGCTGCAGCAACCACCTCCCCTCTTTACGTCAGAGAACGGTCCTCTCTCATCGTATCTGCACTGAAAACGTGTCTTTATTCTCACTTAGAAACCAGCACACCAAAGCTCCCCTCTTTCTTGCTGTTAAGTAGAAAGGAGGCCCCTGATGAAGCCAAACAGGAGTGTGGGAGCTGACTGGGGGAAGTGGCCCTAACTTTCTCGGCCCTACCCGGGTGCTGTGAGAAATGACGCCCTCAGGCTCTGCCCTTTGACCCTATGAGCTCAGGGTCACTGTGGTCATGAAGGCTGTCCAGGAGGGGAAGCGGCTGTCTGTCCCCAGTCCCACCAGGTGGCCGCTGGCTTGTCTGTGGTGGGAGACGCCAGGCCAGGGCTCCAGGGCCAGGTGGGGGAGGGACGGTGACAGTGCCTGGCTGGGGTCAGGGGAGAGGTGCCCACAGCCCCCAACCTGCCAGAGCTCGGCCCGAGACAGTGCAGCTTCCCTGCCTGCTCCAGAATCAGCTCCTGGGAAGTTCCCAGCCGCAGGGGCTTCTGGTGTAAAGCAGATGGTCTGGTCTGAAAGGGGCGGCAGACTGACCTTTGCTCCCCGCCCTCCAGCCGTATGTCGGGGTCTCGGAAAGTTCTGCTTGTCACCTGCGCTCTCAGTGGCCCCAGACTTAGCTTTCATTCACTTCCTTGATCATTTCAGTACATTTATGGACAATGAAGGCTTCTTCCCCCACGGGGAAGGAGCACCAGGGCTCTCACTGGGCCCTACTGACCGTGGGGCCAGCCACGGGGTGCTGCGTGGGTCCTCCTGCGCACTGCAGGCTGTTTAGCAGCATCCCTGGTCTACCTGTTACACCCACACCCAGCTGTGACCATCCCAAAAGTCTCCGGGCACTGCCAAATAGGCCCCACATGACACCACTGCCATAAACGGATAGCGACACTAAGACACCAACTCTCAACAACCTTGTGGTTCAATTTCTGCTGGCCAAGGGCTCTGAGCTTTTTCTTACCAGTGGCACAGGGCTCCCTGAAGGCCAGGGAGGAGGGGTTAATGGGACTCCCTCCTTGATGTCGGGCTCGAAGGAGAGCAGAAAAGGGAATGACCTGCTCACTGGGATTCAGAGTCATTTACAACCATCCCTGGGCCCCTAGAAAGAGCACTACCCCGATCCAGACAATGGACTGGGTGCCCAGAGCCCAGCGGACTGGCCCGAGGCTGGGGCTCACAAGGGTTCTGGATATTGTCCGGTCACCTTTGGAGAGAGACACCTGTCTGTGGGGACCTTTGTCTAAAGTGGGGACAGAAACTCAAGTGCCTGCAGGGCCAGGAGGAGAGTTACATGAGTGGTCTGAATTTAGGGGAACAGGGAAGGGTGGGGACAGGACCACACTGGGGACACAGAGATTCCAAAGTGAAAACATTCCAACACCTTTTAAATATTGAGCAGGCCCAACAAAGCCCCTCTGGAGTTAGGCTGGGGGACTGTTTGCAGCCCTTCAAAGCCACCTGATGTTTTCTGAGCGCCTACTGTGTGCTAGGTGCTGTGTGGGATGCTGGTTAACAGCAATGGACACGAGGCAGACCAGGCCTCTGTCCTCGGGGAGCTGACATTCTGGTGGGGAAGACGGACAATTAGCAAAGATAAAGTTCAGATTTTCTTAAGAGCTTTGAGGGACACTATCAGGTGACAGGACAGAGAATAAACTGCGGGAGGCCTTTAGGAAGAGGCGATGTGTGAGCTGAGAACAGAGGGCGGGTGAGAAGCCAGCCGTGGATGAAATGCTTTCTAAGCAAAGGAAAAGGTTGTGCAAAGGCCCTGTGGTGGAAATGAGCTTGGCCTGTGTGAAGAACAGGATGCAGATCAGTTTGGCAGGAGGAGGGAGCAGGCGTGGCAGCCTGGCCTAGGTGAGGCTGGACATCACCTCCCCCTGCCCACCCCTGCCAGGTAGGTCACACCTGCTGCCCTTCCTGGGCGTTTAGGGAAAACGGGAATCAGATACAGAAATGCCCACTTTTGTTCTTTGTTCTTTTGTCTTAGCTGCGGACAAAAGCTTCCCTGGCAGCAAGTTACAAAGTTATTTCTGCAAAGGCCTTTGGCCAAAAGCAATAAAGTCGGCCCTGAACAGGGACATCATTCACACCTAACGGTGGGCTGGCCCCCAGTGCAGGCGGTCTCTGCCAGGCGGACGGTCCCAGCCACACACACCCCCTCCCCACTTTTAAGCCCCCACTGTCTCAGAGTCCTGTTCCTCTCCACGGAACACGTACTTATTATGTTTCCAAAGATTGCAGCTTTCTTCAAGAAGAACATAAAAGGGATAAAGGGCTATTTTGACTGGCCGGTATGAATAATCCAATTATTCCCTCCTTTCCGCCCCATCCACAGCCGCGTGCTCCGTCCTCACCCACCATGCCCCTGCCATTAGCAGACAGCTTCTCATTAGCTCACCTTGGAGACGGTCCGACGTGGACAATTATTTGAGAAGCTTGTACTCACAGGCGGGAAGGGAGTCTGAAGCTACTTTTACCAAATAACCCGCTAAATATAGAGATGCGAGTCGGGAGAATTTGGAATGACAGGTCCATTTCCAACGCTGGCGTGCTGTGCAATCTAATTAGCAGCTGGAAATAGACCGTCAAGCGGGAGCACGGCTGTGGGTCAGAGGTGCTCTTCAAGCCGGGATCAGTGTCTCCCACTGGCGGGCTCCCCGTGGCCGGGGGCCTCGCTGGGGGCCGCCAGGTGCGCTGTGTGTACGGTGGCCGTGAGAGGGAGAAGAGCCGGGCTGCCAGTGTCCGTGGCGGTGAGGACTGGGGAGAAGGGAGCACGCCCACTGTGCCAGCTGCTCCCTTGTCGCCACGTTTGCTCTCCCTTCCAGGTGTCAGCTCCAATCATCCCCTTCCCTGGGGTGGGGGTGCCAAGGTGCGGCAGGGATTCTGGGAGTGGGCTCAGCCCCGTCAGGTGAAGAGGGCCCCCAGACCGCCAGCAGTGCGTGAGCTATGGGGCCCTTGTCCCTGAAAAGCTGCCACGCAGATCTGGGCATTCCACTCCCACTAGACTTCAAACATTCATTCACTCAGCCATCCATCCATCCATCCATCCATCCTTCCTTCATTCATTCATTCACTTAAAAATGTTCACTGCTCATCCTGAGGCAGAGCTGATTACTGAGGGGCCATGGAAGGCTTTCTAACCCCCTTTTGTCTGCCCAGCATCTGGTCCCCTTCTTTTGACAACAGCACCCCAATTTCCTTTTGAGGACTCTCTCCCCTGCCAAGAGGCCCTATCCTCTCTTGCCATGTGACCGAGGGGTGGTCATGTGACCAAAATTGGCCAATCAGACTCTCACAGGGGCCCCGACTCTCAAATGGAATCAAGGGCAGCAGGAAACAGCAGGGGTGCGTTTGGCCCATTGAACCCCTGTTGCAGGGGGCTGCCAGCAGCTCTTGCCCTGAGGTCCCTAGAATGTCCTAAGCAAAGGAAGCTTAAGGCAGCCTGGCAGCTCTCCTTCCTGCAGGCGTAGAAGTCAGGCGACCCTGAGATTCCCGTACTGGGAGGACGCCTCAGCAGGTGCGAGAAAAGGCCACGTGGAGGAGAATAGGGCCATTTAGCGGATGGCCCCCACTGAGCCCTTGCCTCGTGAGCAGCACGAGCCACCAACCACTTGAGTGGGGCCACTTCGGACCCAACAGCTGATATCGCATGAAGTAGAAGCCCCTGGCAACCCACAGACTCGTTACACGTAAACTGCTGTTGCTTTAAAACACAGCGTTGGGGGTGCTCTGCTGCGCAGCAGAAACACAACTAAAGAACCCCCGAGAGGCAGACACCAGAGCCCATTCCTCCAACCGGAAGGGCACCAGTGACCTACGGTGAGTCGGCAACCTTGGTCTCCTGGGGCTGACGGCTTTAACCAGATGAACCCCTAGAAGAGCGCATCACTCATTCATCCTTTCAGTCATCGCTTCGAATCGCCGCCAAGCCAAGCACGGATGGAGCAGTGATGAACACGCTTAAGGAGCTAGGTTCGAGCAGGGCCACTATACACAGTGCCAGAGTTTCCTCAATTATGAAAATGACAGGCCCTGCTTAAAAGGGCTGCTGTGATGACCAAAAGCTTGGCGACCAACAAAGGCAATGCCACCAGATTCTGTCATTGTTGTAAACAGAGTTGCAGTGCATTGTCCCTAGAAGTGCGGCCCTTTGGCGTGAACGAGGTGCTGGAGGTGGAGTGGCTGGGATATCCTCAGGTCCGGAGGGTGGAGTCCTCGTGAATGGGATTCGTGCCCTCACGAAAGAGACTCCAGAGAGCGCCCTCGCCCTCTGCCACGTGAAGACGTGTCCAGTGAGGCACATGTGGACCAGGAGGCGGGCTCTCTCCAGGCCCTGAATCTACTGCCATGTTCGTCTTGAACTTCCGGGCCTCCAGAAGAGGGAGAAAGAAGTCTCTGTTGTTTATAAGCCACCGGAGCCTGCTATTCTGCTACAGCGGCCCCAACGGGCTAAGACCCTGCTTCGTAGAACATTATTACAGGAGGTGGCACTCAGAAAGCCGCCCGGCACATAGAAAGTGCTCAGGAAATGCGAGTGGAAGGAGTGTGGGTTGGGGAGAAGAGATGAGAGAGGCTGGTCTCCTGCTCTGTGACAGCTCCCTTCAGGGAGGAGACAACTGAAGTGGAGAGAGTTGTCTTTCTGGGGCACAGGCAGAACACTTCGCGCCGAGAACGCTCATTAGCATGTCACCACACTGATCTCCCAGATTAACTCTCACATCCCATGGGGCCTGAGACTGGTCAGGACCGGAGCGTCCGTCAGCCGTCTGCAGGGTGTGATGTCCTTGCTGTGGCCAGAGGGGATGATGTGAGCACCAAACCCAGCCCAGCGGAAGCATCCCTCCGAACTCCCACCTGTACTTCCTAGGAATGACAAGCGGGTTTTCACTCCTCTGCCCTGAGCGGCCACCTTTGAGCAAGGCTCCCCAAATACTATGTTCAGACCCACCAGGAATCTCCAAACCTCCTTCCCCAATTCCTTCATCCAAACGATATTTCCTGAGCATTCAGCATGCCAGACTTTGTCCCAGGTGCTGGGATGCAGGGGTGAATGAGACAGACAAGGTCCCTGTAGTCACAGGGCTTAGTTTTTAGAGAGGAGACAGGACAAAGGACCAGTAAGTACACCGAGATAACTCGAGAGAGTGATAAATGCTAGAAACACAAAACAGGTGTCATTCTAGGCGTGTCCTCAGGATGTGACATTTGAGCTGAGAGCCGAAGGACCAGGAGACAGATCAGTGACACTATGAAGGAAGAGCAGTCCAGGCAGGGAGAAGAGCGGGTGCAAAGGCCCTGAGGTCGGAACAAGCTTTGATGCAGCCGGAGAACAGAGAGGCGGCCAGCGTGACTGGGCGCAATAAGCTAGGGGAATGTAGCGGGAGACAGAGGAGGGGCCAGGTGGGGTGGAGCGAGAGCACACGACAAGGACGGAGGGAGGACGGGTTTTATTCAAGGAGCTGCCACCACCTAGGAGCCCTTTTGGGACTTTGTAGAAGTGCCCGGCCAAAGGCACCCCGTCTGGCACCTCTCTTCTTGCTGCAGGTGTCCTCAGCTTCGGCTGCACATTGGAATCGCCTGGGAGCTGAAAAGCACCCTGATGCCCAGGCCGCCCCGCCCCCACCCCTGTGCCCCCATGTCGCCGATTTAATGGTTGGTGTGAGGCCTGGAACTGGATTCTTCCGAGTCCCCCTGGACACTGATTGTTAGGGACCCCTGCTCTCCTCACGAGCCTCGCCTTGGGCTCCTGGATCGGCCACGGCCCTGTCCTGAGGTGTGCTCTTCTCTGGAGTCAGCTTCGCTGAGGTCCCAGAGAAGTGAGTGGGGCAGGGTGGGAGTGGGGCAGGGTGTAGACTGTTGACTCAGGAAGCCGAGGAAAGAACTGAGCGCTAAGCTCAGTTATGCCTTTGACTGCTGTCAGCTCTCTGAGCTGGACCTTCCTCATCTGCAGGAGCGACCAGCGGCCGTTCTCACGGGCAGAGTGGCCGGAAGGACCAACCGAAGACCAGGTGCAAAAGCAACTCAGAAAGCTTCAAAGACTTGGTGCAGCCACTATGGGAAACAGCATGGAGGGTCCCCCCAAACGTAAACAGAGAACTGCCAAACAATCCAGCAGTCCCACTTCTGGGTATTTGTCCAGAAACAAAAACAAACAAAAACCCCAACTCGAAGAGACATCTGCACGCCCACGTTCACTGCAGCACGTGGAAACCTGGAGTCCACTGGCGGACAGACCCGTAAAGGTGTGGTGTACACACGAGAGAGAATATCACTCAGCTGAAAAAGGAGAAGTCCTGCCATCTGAGACCTGTGTGGGCCACGAGGGCCTTATGCTAAGTGAAATAAGTCACGGGAAGACAGACGCCGTGTGACCTCTTACATTGGAGGGGTTGTGTGTGTGTGCGCGTGTGTGTTGGGGGGCGAGGAAACTGGGTGAAGGAGGTGAGAAAGCACAGACTTCCAGGGACACGACAGCTGCGTCCCAGGGATGTAATGCCCAGCACAGTGACCGTGATTTACAGTCCTCTGTTGTTTATCTGCAAGTTGCTAAGAGCGCAGGTTTTAAAAGTTCTCACCACAAGAAAACAAACTGTAACTATGTGAAGCGATGGATCTCACACTTATTCTTGGGATCCCTTGGCAATATACACATACATCAAATTGTTACGTTGCGTAACTAAAACCAACAGAAGGTGTCCATTATATCTCAGTCTTTAAAAAGCTAACCAAGGATCTGGAAGGAGGGGCAGTACGAACTAGGATGTCAGTAAGAAGGATTCCTGCCTTTCTGAAGCAAGCTCTCCGAGCCCGCATCCTGCTCCGGTGTCTCAGAAAACCTCTGGGAGGAAGCTACACCGGCTATCCCCACTCACAGGCCATGGGTGCGAGGCTCAGAGAGGGGAAGCGACTTGCCCAGCTCCACCCAGCTACTACGCACGGCCAGACTGGGGTTTTGACCAGGAAGCGTGCTTCCACCGCCCAAGCTCTCAGCCGTGACGGCACACTGATTCTCCGAGATGCCTCCTGCACTTTGTTCAGCTCCTGCCTGGGTGGCAGCCACGGAGACCCAGATCGACCCAGGAACTCTTAACCCCATTCGCTGGAGAGGTGGGTCCGTGCTAATCCCGTGAGGTTGGGGTTGTCTCCCTGGCCAGACCAGGACATTGCGGGATCACGTCAACAAGGAGGAGCTTGGGGACAACTCTGAGGCAGAGACTGCGGGTGGCCCTTGGGTGACAGAGTGGACCCCAACTCTGTTCAGGAGGGGACCTTCTCCTGTTCTGGCAAAAAAAAACAATGACTAGTCTAAGCCCGTGGTTCTCACAGTGTGAAATCACTGCCTCAAAGCGGTGTCCTCAGGAATTTGGGGGCAGTTTTTGGTTGTCACACTGGCTGGCGATGCTCCTGGCATCTAGTGGGAGGAGGCGGGATGTGGGGTAGTTCGCAGCTCTCCTCTGCACAGTGAAGAATTCACAGTGCTGTGCCCATTTCTGGCACGACCTTCTAACGTCCTACACCCGGAGAGGTGAAAAAGCCTTTGGAAATTTCAGTAGATTGCTCACTATTCTGGAAAATCACATTGTCGATGGCCGTACTACTTGCGGTAGCTGAGCTGCCAAAACCACCCATCCACACCTCACTGCGTGTGGAGCCATTGGACTGATGTGATTCTACACTAATGTGAGCATCCGAGTGCTTCGCTATGTCTCCTAACGTGGTTGTGCCTAAGCATGTATATGCTGCATACGTACGTTTAATTATAAATCACCTTCCCTCTAAGTTACAGTCCAGGTATTTTACTGATAAAAAAATGTGTAGATCGGTTATATCACCAATAATTTATTTCAGGCAAACCTGGCAAAAGTACTTGCTATAAGAGGGTGTCTAACCTGCTAATTTGGGGAACCACTGAGCTAAGTCAAACATGAAAAGCTCATTCCCCTTTGTGTTTGGTTTAGAATTAACTACAAAAACCAACCCTGGGCCGATGAGGCATAAAGCAAAGTCTGCTGGGGTAGGGATGCTCCTGGAAGGAGCCTGCTCCCTGACTAAAAGAGAGGCAGCAAGGAGTCCTGCTCTTTATTCCCACTTTTAATGGGAGGTGATGCCTGGAGCTGCAGCAGCCGTTTTGAGACCGTGAGGCAGCAAGGCCAAAGGCATGCTGAGGCTAGAGGAACTAATGACAGGAAGACCTTGGGTCCCCGATGACATCACTGTACTAACAAACTGGCCCCTGGGCTCTCCTGCTTTGGACTCTGTTGTGTAAAAATTAAATGTTTCCACTGTGTAAGCTACTCTCAGCCAGGACTTCCAACTTGCAGTGAATCCATCCTGATTCACAAACGATTGGAACTCCAAGCTGCTAAGAATACTAGTAAGCTTGCCTGTTCTCTAAAATGTCCAGATAAGTGGCCTGCATTCAGAAGCCCGTGGCGAGGGTTTGTCTCCAGAGCAGGCCAGAAGCAGTTTTGGATGATCTGGTTTTCATTGGAGCGTGAACGTCTTCTGAACTGCTGTGGGCTGACAGTGTTTTCAATCTCTTTTCAAAGAATTCTCCTTTTCTGGCCACGGAGGCGGGTCAAGTCACCCCCGGACCGGGAGCCAATGAGAAGGGCTGCTGGACCCGTTCTTCCCCTCACACATCTGGCGTCCACCTGGTCTAACGGCTTGGGCACGGCTCATGGTCCTCTGGGATGGCCCTGCCCGTCAACTCTCACGTACACACGACTGGCTCATAATGACTGAGTTTGGGACAGAATTAACTTGAGGGTTAAGCAGGGCCTAGGTATGCAGAGCAGTGGGCCAGGCCGTTTATAAGATGAAGCTCCCTGTCCGAGGCCAGGGTCACTGGGCGCACGTGTTTCGGAATCGTACTAAGAGACCGTGGAGAATTCAGAACAGCGATGGTCTCTGGTCCGAAGGAATTAATTCCACAAAGTTTGGGTCTGGGCTGGAAAAGCTCCAAAGACTGGGTCGGCAGGAGGCATCATGCGGCCCACGAGGCCCAAGATCCTGCCTGACCTTCAGCCATCTCCCAAGGGCATCTGTGGCAGAGTTCTGCGCATTTCCCTCCGGCTGCTAATCACCGAGCAACGAGGAGATGGACAGGGGAGGTTCAGCCTGAGCCTTTGGGACTTTCTCAGGAGTGCCATAAAGAGGTGAGCATGTGGGCTGTGCTAAAAATACTCATCAAATAGATGTATGACAGGCCCGGAGTGGGGGGTGGGGGGGAGGGAGGGAGAAAACCGCACCAGAGAACAAAAAACATTCTCCTTGGATGATGGTGTTCGTCCGGTGCCTTAAAATGACCCGGATGCGCCCATGACTCCCAAACGTAGGTCGCCGGCTCCAACCAGCTGCAGACTTGGGCATCCAGCACCCACTGAGCGACCAGACACCCAGGCTGAGTGTCCTTTCAAACCTGACGTTTCCGCAGCTGAATTCCGGATCCCCGTCCCCCAAACCTCCTCCCCCAGTGTTCTGTGTTTAGAATTCACCACACACCAGGCGGCCCGTCACCCTCGACTCTTCGGGACGAAGACTGTTTGCTGAACCCCGGCACTGGGAGGGGTTTAAGAGCATCGGGTGGTGGCCTCTCCTCGCTAGATGCCGGCAGCACCTCCTTCCCCGGTGTGACAATCAAAAATGTCTCCAGACATTGCCAAATGTCCCCTGGGGGGCAGAGTCACCTTGGTTGAGAGACACAGTTCCTTCCCTCATCCTGAATATTCAAGCCGGCAGAACTTTCTGCCTTCAGCCCACTCCCTGCACTCCGATGTCCGGATACCACCCCCGTCCCGGCCAATGTGAGCTCTCCCCTCCTCACATCCCATCTCCCACTGGCAAAGCGCACTTCCCGGGGCAGGCTCTGAGGTCTTTTTAAAAACCCTGTCGTCTCTGACTTGAAACTCTCCAATGGTTTCCCGTGTCACTTAAACTAAAATCTGAGCTTCTCACCATGGTTGGTGCTTCTCATCACAGACCCTCCCTCCCCTCCTTCTCGCTTATTCACTACCCTTCACCCCGCTGGACTTCCCTGTGTGTTTGAACAGGACTAGCCGCTCCTCTCCACCCCCAGGGCTTTGCGCTGGCTGTTCCCTCTACCTGGAATGCTCTTCTTCCAGATCTTCCCAAGGCCGACCCATTCTCAAAATTCAGGTCATTGCTCGAGAGGCCTCCCCTGACCTCCTGCCACAACTCCCCCCTCCCTCAAATCAGGCAGTCATTTTCCAGCAGATCAGTCTTTTTTTTCCACCGTAGCACTGGTCGCTTTCCGAAACAGCCTCCTCTGTGGCCTTGTGTGCTTGTGTATTAACCGCTTCTTCACTTGGAATGTAAGTTCCACGGCAGCGGGTCCTCCCCTGGGCATCCCAATGCTGAACACAGGGCCTGGCACACAGTAGCTGCTCAATAAACCCGGGCGCGCCCACAAAGGAGAGGGATGCGGGCTTATTCTGCCCAGCACTTCCTCCAACACCTTTATAGCTCTGATCTTCTTTGCAGCCTTTGCCCTGCCTTCCGGTGGCCCCTGGGAGGAAGACGAAATACGCACACTCCAGGACCCTCTTTCCAAGACCTCGCTGCTGGTACGAAACACCGTGGTGCTCTGGCTCGCTCCTCAGCATCCAGGGCCCTCCCTGGGAGTTGGACTCAGCAGGGCTGGGGCGTTTCATTTTTTTTTCAAAATAAACACCGCCAGGTGATTCTCATGGTGGAAGGTTGGGCAAATACTGCCCCTGGCCACCACCAGCAAGGACAGAGGCAAGACCAGCCTGCAAATTTCAGAGGCTAAGGCAGAAACGTCTGGCCTCCAATGCCTGCTGACCCCAGTGGCATTGGAGAGAGGGAGGAGAAGCTGCACCCCCAGCAGCTGTTTCCATGGTCCCCACCTCGACCAAACAGAGACAGGTCCATCTGCCCGTCATCTCTCACATTAGTGTCCCTCTCACTGTAGGCACGGGCTATCTGCCTCCCTAGCAACCAGGCTCCCTTTCCCTGGGATCCCTATAGGGCTTTAGGGGCCAGTCAGTCTGCCCTCAGCTCCAGAATGGGGCTTTGGGAGCCTGGCCCAGCTCATTGTTGGGGCTTCATCTTCTCGGCCAGTGATTGGTTTGGAGTGAGCACATGACATAATACAGTCCAATCAGAGAGGTGCTCAGGGCTCAGAAGTAAAAGAGTCTTGTTCTTTCCCCTGGACTTACACCAGAGAGGACACCTCAATTATGGTAACAACGAATGTTCATTGAGGGCTGGCCTGTGTCAGACGCAGGGCTAAGCACTTGACATTGATGATCTCATTTCATCCTTTACCACAAACCGGGAGACAGGTGCTACGGTCACCATCGTTTGCTGATGAGAACACTGGGGCACAGAAAGCCTCAGTAACACTCTCCAGACCCCACTGCCGGGCAGGCAGCCAGGCAGTCTGGTTCTCCTGACCGCGGCCCGAGGCCTGCACACCTCTCAGAGCTGGAGAGAGAAACCAGCCCCCTGGAGGGAGAGGGACGGATTCTCAGGGCAGTATCTGAGACCGGACTCCAGCTGTACCTGAAGCTGGACCTTAGCATTTTTAGTTACGAAAGCCAACAAGTCCCCTTCTTTTCTCCTTATGCTCTGTCGGAATTTTCCCTCTTTCTGTGCTGATGGCCGAAAGGATCCTGAGTACTCCGATAGGAAAATGCCCCCGACTGATGTCCATGAGAGACCTGCACACAGCAGCTGCTCAGTAAACGCTAGCAGATGTGGGCAGAGCCTGCGCTCCCTTCCCGCGAGCTGCTGGGCCGGAGCCCTGCTGCCCAACTGCGGCCAGCCCACGGCCTCTTCCGTTTTTGCCTCCAAGCGAGGCCTAGTTCCCTAGCAACCACCCCAATTAGGCCATCATGCCATTTATCAGGATGCCAATTAATTATAATGATCTTAATGATCTTCCAATTAGATAGCGCCTTGAATCCGGATCAGGGGCCTGGCAGGTTTCCCTCTAGGCCCTATCACCGGGGACCCCCGCCCCCCGGGGAAGGCAGGCCGGGTGAGGCCTGCAGGTCAGCCCGGACAGGCTCCGCCTTCCATATCCACTGGGCACACAGGACGGGGTCTGGACCCAAAGCGCCCTGGGCTGCACCACCCCCACCCCTCCAGGGACAGGCCCATGCGACTCCATCACCCACCACAAGAGGGCTGTATCTCTTGGAGAATTATTACCCTCTTGCCATTGTACACGTTTTCCGGGGGCATGAACCTTCATCTCAGACCTTGCGCTCTTGTTCCGGCAGCCGAATTTGCTATTTCCCTTTGCCTATTTTCCTCAGGGCACCCCCCGACCCCCACTCTGCAACAAAACACAAACCCAAGATGCCCCCAAACAGTGGAGGTTTGGGAGAGAAGTGGGATTACTGAAGGGTCTCTGCCTTTCAAAGTTTTATTGTTTAAATGTGTTTTCTTCTGCTGCACATGTGCTTCTTCCACATTTGGAAAAAAGGCCAAGGTCATGGAGGGTGGAGAGCGCGGTGGGTCAGAGTGAATCTGGAGCCAGGGCCTCTTGCAAGCCGGCTCTGCCACGGAGCAGCTGTCGGCCAGTCACGGTCTTCTCCGCACCTCGGTCTTCTCATCTTTCACAACAATCAAAGGACCTACTCCTCAGGGGTTTGTGTGGATTAAATGACTCAGGACGCGTAAGGGCTCAGAGCACACTACATCATAACCCGCAGTGTTATCCATCACCTTAAGCCCAGACTCAGCCCTTTCTTTTCACTACAAGCTGATCAGACATGCCGATGTTCTCCTTCAGGACACGGCTTTGGTCTCGAAGGGCGCGAAGGCTAAGAACAGGCTTGATAGAGTTGCGTGATATTCCCGGTCCGGCTGACTCAGACCGGAAATTGACCCCTCGAGGCAGGCCCAAACAAATAAATCCAACATATCCAGGGGGGGGAAAAAGAGGGAAGTGCTGTTCCCAAGTCAAAAGGTGCACTTCAAGTGTGAGGGTGTGCGACCACGTATCAGCCAGGTCCCCGACAGCAGCCGAATGGAGCTGTGCTTGTGCGTGGGCACACGCAAGTGCACCATACGGTCTCACACGCAGCCACCCTGCCTCCCTCCGAGCTCAGCTTTTTAATAATCAACTCATCGTTCAACCCTTAAGTCCGAAAGCCTAACATGTTATTAGGGTTTTAGAAAAAGCCATAAATTCAAATTTAAAAACCCAATAAATATACACCAAGTCCAGAACCCAAACCCACACTGACCCTCAGCCTCGCAGTTAGACCAACATCATGCATTTATGTACATAAACTTGGCCCGAGAAAGGAAGGTCCTTCACGTGCAAGTGTCCAACGTGCTACCAGCCAAGCTTGCCACCACCGCCCTTGGAGCTGCTCACTAGAGCACTCGGTTACACCCCGGGGGCAGGCTGCTGTGATGAGCTTTTCTTCTCTGCCACCTGGGACGAGCAGAGCTGGAGAGCCTCTCTTACAAGGTGAGCTGTCTTCAGCCTGTCCTCCCCACCCTCTTCCTATATGTAATGAATGGCTCTAACTTAATTAAAACCCTCCAGTGGTTCTGTAATGGGGAGCGGAGATGCAGCAAGAAAGCTCTTCATTATTAACTACCAGACCAGAGTAAGTCTCCCTGCTCCGGGGAGAGGCGCCTGGAGTCCTCCAGAAAAAGCCCATCCCACCCGCTTCTGGGTCCCCCCAGAGAACCTGCTCCAGAGCAGCCTCCTGTTTCTGTCCCAAAGGAGGGGGACCGCTCTGTGGGACAGAGGCAGAGGACAGATGGAGGGGCGAGAGAGAGGGTGTCCTGACATGCACAGATGTGCAAATGCCAGATTCAAATGTAAGCTGAATGTAATTACTTGGTTAATTAAATATTGACTTTTAACTCAAAAAGTGATTAAAACAAGCTGCAGGAAAGACTGGCCAGAGAGGAGAGGGGGCAGGGAACGAGTAAGAACTTTCAAGAAGGGGGATAAGGAGGATAAGGATTGTCAAAATGAAGGTCTCCGCTGTCATACCCTGTGCAGGCACCTACTGTGTGCAGGGGCTGGGCGTGGCCTTCAGACTTCGGGCAGGTGGGGAATTTCAGAAAGATGTCACTGTGCCAAACTAATATTTGTGGGTGTCTCCTTATTCTTTTCCACCTAAGACTGCATTTTTTTCCCCAGGCTGCCCCTAAAGTGGACTCAGAGCTTTTGGTGCTCAGGAGCCAGGCTCTGCTCCTCACGTCTCCCTGGAACAAAACTCAGTGCCTGGAATCAAGACGCTCCACTAATGCTTGTAGAATGAATGAATGAACTACTACAAAGAATGTTTGTTTTTAAAGTGCACTCCTAGAAATCGCAGCCACACTTCTAAAGCCCTCAGGAGCCTCAGGAGGGGGACTACCCTCAATAAGGCTTTGAGAATTGGTTCTGACCCAGCCGGCGATGAAGTTTGCTTTTTCAATCCTGTTTGCCTTTTCGGCATCTGAGAGTTCCCAGTCACCCCCAATCTCCGCTCCACCGCTTTCCCGTGTTCTGCCTGGACAAGCCCCACGTGGTCTGGCTTCTGGTCGGTTTGTTGGGTCTAAACTTAAAGGGGTCAGGGAGGCCATCCCCCTGCGGATGGCGGGCTCTGACGTGCTTTTTCCCGGGGCCTCCAGGACTCCGCGTGGCGCGTCCTCAGGTCAGGGGCGATGTGGGAAGTACCCCGTCCGCTAGAGGGGTCAAACGAGTCATCCCCCGCGGGGCCCACTGGCGCCAGAGCCTCCCTCCCGCTCCCAGGGTCCCACCTCCGGACGCTGAGCTGCGGCTCGACTCGGCGGTCAGAACCAGCCCCAGCTCACCTGGGCGGTGCTCGCGACGCTCTAACCCCGGAGCAGGCGCCGGCCGCGGGGAGCCCCTGCCCCGCCCACCTGGCCCCGGCACCCCACTCACCCGTGCGCACGGTTTCGGTGGCCTCACCCAGTGCGGGGCGCCGCCACCTCTGCCGCAGCCCGGCCGGGCCGCGGGGCGCAGGGGACTCCACGCCGCTGCCGCTGCTGCTGCTGTTGCTGCCGCCGCCGCTGCTGCATCCTCAGCGAGTGCGGCTGCTGCTCCTCCTCCCGCCCTCCGCCTCCGCCCGTCCCTCCGCCCAGCGGCTCCGCGGCCGCCACCGCCCCCGGCCCCAGCCCCGGAGCGCCGCCCTCGCCAAAGTCCGGGTCCGCGCCCCGCCCGGGCCAGTCTTACATCGTCCGGGCCGGCCGGCGGCGCTGCCCGAGCCAGCCCCTTGGCACGGCGCGGCCCGGCCCCCGCCCTCCTGCCTGCCTCCGCGCGGGGCGGTGGGGGGGAGGCGAGCGCGCGCCGGGGCGGGGAGTGCCAGACTCGGAGCCGCAGGCGCTGGGAACCGGGGACCAGGGACCCCGCCGCGGCGCCCTCCCTAAGTCCCCTGCACGCGAGCCTTTTACCTCTGGCAGGTGGGACGCGCGATCCGCCTGGTCCGGCCCTGCTACCCCCTTAGCGCGGCCCTGGCCCCTAAGTCTGGCTCCGGACGGGGCAGCGGCGGAGAACTGTGGTTCCCGCAGCTTTCGGCCTCCCAAAGCCGCGGGACCCGGCTGGCCGCGCTCCCGGCGCCGAGCGCGCACCCTCGCCGGGACACAGACGCACACTCACCCGACACACTCGCTCCCGCTCGCCTTTGGCGGAGAGTTGAAACGGCTGTGAGATTCGCCCAGGAGCTGGAAATGAGGGAGGGACGCGAGCCAGAGCCTTGCGTGCGAGAGTGTGTGTGTGCAACACACAGACGAGGGGTGTGGGTGGGAAGCATCGCTAATAAATCAATTATCGCAATAAAGTGAGAAGGGCCATCGATCAGGTACACTTGGCTGTAAACGAAGAGAATCCTTGCCTCTTTTCTGCTTTTTTTTTCTTCTCCCTCTGAGCTGGAGGGAGCCAAGTGTTTCGCAGGGCTTGAAACAGCGCCGCTGGGGGCTCCCCTCATAAAGACACGTTAATAAATGTTTTCTTTTATCTGCTTTCAGAGGGCTCGCCAGGGTCTGGAAACACCGACCGCCTTTGCTGGGAGACCTGCGCTCCCCCTTAACTACACGCTTGCCTTTGGAGACCGGGGCTCGAGCAGGGCCCTCAGCTAGATCCCCGGGTGAACTGCCCACGCGTTCGGGATCTTCCCACACGCTCTAGACATTAACTTGAGCTCAAGTGAAAATAGCCGCGTTGCCCAGAAATGGTCCGGGAATAGGGAAGAATGGAGAACCGGGCTTCCTCCGAGAGGGGAGGAATTCGACTCAAGGTGGTGCTGTCTACCGTGGTTTCCACTGTCCCCAGAACACAAGAGGGACATAAGGGGGGGACAGGACTGGCGACTGACGAGGGTGGGGGGGTGCAAAGACCCTGCAGAGAACCAATGGGCAGCTGCAGAAAACACAGCTGAGTAGCTAAGGGGAAACCGACCTTGTGGTAGCTAAGTGTACTGGTAGATAGCAGTAACTTATTTAAATCTAGTATGGTAAGTTGTAGGATTACACCCATGTTGCGGATGTGGAGACCAAATCACAGAGGGGTTAAGTCATTGACTCAGCGTCACACAATTTAAATGGCCAACCTAGGATCTGAACCCAAGAAACTTGGCTCCAGAGTTATGTTCCTAAAAAGGCCATCGCTACTTTTTCAGCCCAGCATCTTCTTTCCCTGGCGTAGGCTTTTTCTCATTCTAGTTAGGGTTGTCACTTTCAGTAAATAAAAATGGACAGTGGTCTCTGGGGATACACTTACATAAAAACACTGTTCGTTATCTGGAATTCGAATCGGGTGTTGCACTGGGTTGACCTGGTGGGGGTCTCTACATTTCCCCAGCCATAATCTCCTTTAGCCATCCCCCCCCTGGATTGATTTACAATCTAAATAAAACAGAAAAACCAGGAACTTGCTTTTCCCAGTTAGATTCTGGTGCTTGCTTTCGGCACCACTGAGGTTGCTGATCTACCTTCCCTGAGCCTTGGCTGTGTCAGGCTTACTTCTTCACCATCACCCACCAAAACATAACGGGGACCCCCTTCCCTTCTGCCTCATCTCTGCAGGAGGAGGGGTACACCGTGGCCAAGCTTCTAGTGCAGTGCTGTTCGGTAGGGGTGTGAGACTGACCATGTATGAAATGTAAAATTTTCTAGTAGCTGCACACCAAAGTAAAAAGAAGCAGGTGATATTAATTTTAATAACACAGTTCATTTAACCTCGTATATCCAGAATATCATGTCGGCATGCAATCAAAATAAACCTTATTCATGAGACAGCCTTTGTTTCTAAGTCTTGGGAACTGGGTGTGTGTTTTGTACTTACAGCACCTTTCAACCGGGGCCAGCTGCACAGTGCTGCGTGTCCCCCTCGGGCTCTGTGGTCCCCTGCTGAGTATGTCCACCAGGGTCCTCATGTAATCCTCTTAACCGTCAGTCTTTCAGGAGAACTGAGAAAGTAAAGGGGTCAATCAAGGTTCCGAAGCTGGCGGGTAGGATTTGAACTCGTCTGAGGTTGTGCCTGGCTTTGGGACATGTGTCTGTCCCCTGTGTCACATGTCCCAGCTGGGGCCTCAGGGCCCCATGGGGGTGCCTCAAGGACCTTGGGGATAGGAGTCAGGTGTGATCTGCCTTTTGCTTGCTTTTTATGTTGGGTTCTGGGCAATATCTTAGAGGAGGGGGGATTTCCACCACAAAAAACAAACAAACAAAAAGTTCAAAAACACACAGCCTTCTTTGGGCCTCAGGTTCACGAACACGGCTCTCCCTTCCCTGTCTGGGCTCTGCCTGCAATTTTCTCCTCCGTCCTTCTCTCCTCGTCAGGCACCCAGTCACAGAGGGGCTGCTCACCATCCCCTATGTGGGGCCGCAGGCGGGGCGGAGGTGATGTCATCCTGTTATCTTTTTGGATGTTTATTCTTTCCGCTGCTGCTGTTCAAAGACCAAACATGGTGTTGTTTGTGTTTTGCCCCTGATTCTTTGTTAGGGGGGAGCTGACAGATTTTGTGTGTGTGTCTCTTTGTGCATGTTTACCTGTGTGCGTGTGGGAGCATGTGTGTGTGTGTGCACTCCCTGTGGATGGGGCTGTGGATCGGGTTTCAGGTTGGAACTTAACTTCTCAGCTCAGACACTCTTTGGGTTGGAGAGTCTGCAAAGCACTCTCTGGCTGCATTTCTTTCTCATAACTCGTAGCAAAGTCTGTGGTCCTCTGGGTCCCAGCCTTGGCCTGAGTTTTCCAGATTCTGTCCAGGTAGGTGGGGCCTTCCGGCCCCATGTGGGAGCTCAGTGACTGCCTGGGAGATGAGAGGGGCTGCGGGGGCTCAGATGTCCCCCAGCCTGGGAAGTCGCTCAGTCACAACTGAGCTGGGCCTGGGTGGGGCCTCAGCAGAATTCTCAGGAGCCTGTCCTTCTCCACGCACAATGTCTGGGACAGCCTTTCTCCCCTCCTGTCGCTTGTCATCCTGATGGCCTCTCTCAACCAGGATCACCCTGCCTGGGAAATGGTGTCTTCCAGGTTCCTCATACCACTCTGAATTGTCACCCCCTTGTTGGTTTGCACTGGAGGGGACCTTGCTCTTGACACCCACCTGCCCTGTTTCCTCCTTCTGTGAGGTCCTTGGTGGCCCTCTGTGCAGATTGCCCATCTGGGTCTGTCTCCCTTGCAACACCAGAAGGCTGTTCTAGACTTCTGGCCAACATGGAGGCGTAGGTAGACACACTGTGCCTCTTTGCACAACCAAAAGAAGGACAACAACACATTTAAAAACAGAAAACAACCAAAACTGACAGAAAATCGAACTGTATGGAAGTCCGACAACCAAAGAGTTAAAGAAGAAACATTCATCCAGACTTGTAGGAGGGCTGAAGTGAAGATGGGCAGCTGGGTGGAGAGGACACGCAGCAAGGTGGCAGCTTGCAGCCCAGGCGTCCCACATTCGCCTGTGGATAAACCAGGAGGAACAACTGGGGAGCGAGACAGTCATGCTACCCAGAGTCCCAGCTTGGGCAAATAAAGCCTCAAACCTCTGATTGAAAACACACATGGGGGTTGAGGAGGCAGCGAGAGAAACTCCCAGCTTCACAGGAGAGTTCATTGGAGAGACCCACAGGGTCCTAGAATGTGCACAAGCCCACCCACCCGGGAATCAGCACCAGAAGGGCCCACTTTACTTGTACGTAGTGGACTAAGTGATCAAAATCTAGCAGAGAGTGGAGCAAGCGCCATTGTTCCCTCTCAGACCCCTCCCCCACATACAGTGCCACAACCTAGCCATGTGGGTTGCCCTGCCCTGGTGAACACCTAAGGCTCCACCCCTTAATATGTAACAGGTGCACTGAGACCCCCCCAAAAAAATGGCCCAAATGAAAGAATAGATCAAAGCTCGAGAAAAAATACAACTAGGCAATGAAGAGATAGCCAACTGATCAGATGCACAGTTCAAAACTCTGGTAATCAGGTTGCTCACAGAATTGGTTGAATATGGTTGCAAATTAGATGAAAAAAATGAAGGCCACCCTAAGTGAAATAAAGGAAAATGTACAGGGAACCAACAGTGACGGGAAGGAACCCGGGACTCAAAAGAACAGTTTGGACCAGAAGGAAGAAATAAGGATTCAACCAGAACAGAATGAAGAAACAAGAATTCAAAAAAATAAGGAGAGGCCTAGGAACCTCCAGGACATCTTTAAATGTTCCAACATCGGAATCATAGGGGTACCAGAAGGAGAACAGGAAGAGCAAGAAATTGAAAACTTATTTGAAAACATAATGAAGGAGAACTTCCCCAATCTGGCAAAGGATATAGACTTCCAGGAAGTCCAGGAAGCTCAGAGAGTCCCAAAGAAATTGGACTCAAGGAGGAACACACCAAGGTACATCATAATTACATTAGCCAAGATTAAAGAGAAGGAGAGAATCTTAAAAGCAGCAAGAGAAAAGGAGACAGTTACCTACAAAGGAGTTCGCATAAGACTGTCAGCTAATTTCTCAAAAGAGACCTTGCAGGCAAGAAGCGGCTGGAAAGAAGTATTCCAAGTCATGAAAGGCAAGGACCTACATCTAAGATTGCTCTATCCAGCAAAGCTTTCATTTAGAATGGAAGGACAGGTAAAGTTCTTCCCAGATAAGGTCAAGTTAAAGGAGTTCATCATCACCAAGCCCTTATTATATGAAATGTTACAGGGACTTATTTAGGAAAAAGATGATAAAATATACGAACAGTAAAATGACTATAAACTCACAGTTATTAACAATCACACCTAAAACAAAACAAAAACAAACTAAGCAAACAACTAGAACAAGAACAGAATCACAGAAACGGAGATCACATGGAGGGTTATCAGCAGGGGAGTGGGAGGAGGAGAGAGGGGGAAAAGGTACGGAGAATAAGTAGCATAAATGGTAGGTAGAAAATAGATGGGGGGAGGGTAAGAATAGTACGGGAAATGTAGAAACCAAAGAACTTATTATATGTACGACCCATGAATATGAAGTAAAGGGGGCAATGTGGGTGCGAGGGGGTGTGCAGGGTGGAGGGGAATAAAGGGGGAAAATGGGACAACTCTAATAGCATAATCAATAAATTATATTAAAAAAGAAAACAAAAACAGAGAAGGCTGTTCTAGTGTCTCAACTTCCATGCTACAGTTAAACCAAACAAACAAATCGTTCCTGCTGTTTGTTTCTTTCTCTCCACCAAGAGGCTGAAGCCCAGCTTCCACTGTGGTGCCCACACTTCTGGCTGCATTTGGGTGGGAGGAGGTGGGATTTTATGAGGGTTGTATTTGTCAAGCTTTTAACGGGCCTCAGACAAACTGGCGTGTGAAGGAGGCACGTTCAGGTAGGAACCTGGCTGCAGACTGGGGGCCTGGGCCTGTGAGCCGCAAAGCTGGGCTCCGGTGGCCTTCATGACCCACACGCAGCTGGCTGTAACTTGCTTCTTTCTACAAACTCGGAAGAGGCTGCAGAATCACCCCCGGGGGTTTGGGATCAAACTTCTCCATTCCTGAGCGGGGACAGTTTTGCACAGGTTTTAAAACACACCTCCCAGGATCATCCATAACATTATACATTTGTGGTTAATTCTGCTGAGTTTTTACTTAGGCCCAGCTGTCTGGACGGTAGAAATGCAATTGCATTAGGGAAAAACCGTTTGTACTTCTTGAGATATTGTGATAATGAAAAATAGCGCCCGAAACCCCCACTCAGTGGAAAGAACATTAATTGTGCTGCGCGCTGCCTCCCCGGACGGCGCGCTGACACCAGCGTGCTTTCCTTCGGCAAAACAGGGCGGCTCATCTCCGTGGCTTCGCGGCACCCATTCCCCGCCTAATTACACGTAATTGTAGGGTCTAATTTATTTTAACGCCCGACGCCTAAAAGTGCACATTCATGAATCAAGGGTCAGATCCGAAGGTAGGAGAATGATAAACAGGTATAATTGCAGCCTCCTGGGGGCCGCTCAGGGGTGATCTCAAAGGGCTGTGATGTTTATTCTGAATTCTTACAAAGGAAAGACAGTTGGCTGCCTGCAGTTAAGAAAACAGATACCGCTGACCATTTGTCTAGTTGCTTAACCACTCGCCAATCGCTCCCACTTGGATAAGTGGGCCAGACAGATTAGACGTGTGAGGTTTCCGTGTGTGATGAGGCACACACACAGAATTGGTGCGTGTGTCACTGAGTGTTACAGTGAGGAAGGCAGCCCCAGCGGCCCACAGGGCTTCTGGCTCTTGGGTGGACGTTAGTGTGCTAAAGGGGGACAGCAGGGACCGTTGGACCACAGGTGCAATTCAATTTAGTCTCTGTGACAACACGTCTGGTTTTAGAATCGTCTCCCAGAGAAATCGCTTTTGAGCTGTGATTGTCATTAATCAATGGTGATGAATGGTGGCGGTGACTCAGGGAAGGTGGAATGGTGACTTCGTGCTGCCCCAGGGATGACATTCTGACTAACCTGGATTCGGCCCCTCGCTGGCTGCTGTCTCCTTCGCTGATCTGCTGGGGTCTCAGTTTTCTCATCTTATGAATGGGGATAGTATTGACGATGGTGCAGGTTGTCATGTGGCTTACGTGCGATCGGTGAAGGTGAAAATTCGGGCTTGGTGGCCTGGCCGGAAGCCGCACAACGGGCATTTATTGAATCAGAAATGGTAACAGGCTGTCATGGACCTCCAGAGAGTCTCCTCCGTCGCCTGCAAAGCCTGGCCATGGAAACCCAGGGCCGGTGCTGGGATGATGGCAAAGCGACGAGACCACGGCACTTCCGGGCTGAGAACACCCCCGGCTTGGACGGAAACCCACGCTCCTGAGCAGGACCACGACGTCTACGTGCCCCTGACCCTGCCCGCCTCTCTGCATCTTTCTTGGCCCTCGTTTATTTTTATTATGAAAATTTCACAAGAAATATTTAAAAAGTAGTACAGTGGATATGCTATACCCTCGACCTGGTTGCTAATGTTTTGCCACGTGTGTTTTCCATGTTGCTGAACCATTTGACAAGAAATCGCAGACATCACGGCACACCCCACTTAGGACACGAGCGAGCCTCTCCTAGAACAAGCCGTTCTTCCAGGTGGCCTCCCCATCGTTAGAACACCCACGGAAACGAACACTAATTCTATAAGCACCCCCCAGCTTGCTCGTATCAGCAGAGCTACAAGGGTACCTTTCTCTTCGTTCCTCAAGCCTTTTCCTGCCTCAGGGCCTTTGCACTTGCTGTGCTCGCTCCCCGGAATACTCTTTCCCTAGATTTTGCTCTGCCAGCTCCCTGTAGATCTCAGCTTAAATGTTACCTGCCTGAGAGTTCTCCCCTAATTTACCTAAAGATGTTCCCTGATCTGCCTCCCTCTCCATCTTCGCCATTTCATTGTTTTCCTATAGCATTCCGCTATTCCGTGTCTGTGACCGCGGTCTGTTTGCCCCTTCTCACCCCCACCCCGCCCTCGCTGCAGGAGAGCAGGGGCTGCGTCTGGTTTGTTCGCTGTTTTAGCCCCAGTGCCCAGCACAGTGCCCGGCACACAGTTGGTATTTGTTCAATCAACCGATGGATATCCCTGTGTGCAATGTTTTCAAACAGAAGACGTGGTAAAACGAAGTGATTAGGACCCCAGTGTTTAGAGACAAATCCGCAGGGGTTAATTTCAGTGCTACCGCTCCCCAGCTGTGTGTCCCTAGGGGCCTCTGTCCCTTAAACTTCTCTGCCAAATGGGGACAAGGACCACTGTCTCTACTTCCTAGGGCTGTGGTGAGTTATTCATGAGGTTGTATACAAAGTACTTAGAACAGGGCCTGGCACATACCCATCAGCCTTCCTTGTGCACTTGTAATTAATTTAAGTCAGCTGGCCAGAGGCCTGTGGTTTTCAGCACCACTGGGCACGCACAACCGTCCCCAAGCACAATGCCCCGTGGAAAGCTTGGAAGCGCCGATGTGGCCACAGTATTGGCCACACGCTGCCCTGGGAGAGGCCAGCCAGGTCAACACTGGCCTGGAAAGGGCTCTGGTTGTTTACAGCGGGCATCTGGGCTGGTGTGTCAGGGCCCGAGGTTAAATATGGTGACCCTCACCCCTGAGACCGGCCCTTGGAGGCTCACACAGAGGCTGAGGCAGGAGGGCCTGGAGAGGAGGGGACAGAAGCAGACCCTTCGCCCTGGGGGAGGGTGAACCCGGTGGCGTGAACTGTGACTCAGCAGGTCCCCTCCCACACCCTGTCTGCTTGGTCTGACTGTTGCGAATTTTTACCTCGTTACTGGCCTGCAGGGGCATGTAGGGAAGGATATGTTTTTCAGCTGAAGTTGCAATAAAAAATGAGGTAGGAAATCAAGAAAATTGCTGGAAATTTGGATAACATTGCATCTAACAGGAGCTAAAATAAGGCAGTCTGTCCAGAAGAGTGGTATGGAATTTAGATAACCGCTTTTTTGGGGAGAAGGGAGGGGTGTTTCTGTTTGTGCAGGAATGCCGCTTTCATTTGACGAAATGATACCCGCCCTGTTTTCAATCTCTGAGCCTCTGGTGGAATGGCTTTGAAGTCTTGTTCCAGATTTGGGCATGTGACACGAACCTGGCCAATCAGTGCATTCCACGCTCTGACCAATGATTGGTTCAGACACAGGAACACAATCCATTTCCAGCCAAAGGGAATCAGACCTGGGATTTCGTTTGCTCTATTGAGTGGCAAGAGCTTTCTTTCCTCCGGATTTGAACTGGGTGATCACTGAGAAGCCATCAGAGCTCACACTTGGCCCTGGAAGTGAAGCAGGAACAAGGCCATGAGGTAGATTACACTATTGTGATTTTCAGATGGCTCGAGCACTCCTGCCCGTCTGGAACACCGACCCTGTAGAATTGCCTCTTTGGGGAGCGGGGCGGGGTGGGCAGGACTGTGGACACGATGGATTTCACTCCCATGATGAGGTTAAGGGGAAGGAATTTTGCAGATGTAATTAAGCCCCCAAATCAGTAGAGTCCGAATGATTCAAAAGGGAGAGTATCCTGGGTGGGCCTGACTCAATCAGGTGAAAGTCCTTAAAGGGGACTGAGCCCTTCCAGGAGTCAGAGATGTTTCGGTTGGTCTTGTAAGGGCAAACGGCCATCTCGTGGGGCAGGCCACTTGGCAGGAAGTGGCCTCTGCTGGACAGAGAGCGAAAAAGCAGGGGTGATTCTCCTGAAACCATAAGGAACTGAATTCTCCCACAGCCAAGGAGTGTATAGAAGAGGACCTTGAGCCTGAGACAAGATCACAGCCTCAGACACCTTCAGCCAAGGACACCAAAATCATCCTTGGGGTCAGCCTGCAGTGACGCTGAGCAGAGAGAACCCACACCCAGATTTCCGACCCAGGGGAACTGTTACACAATACATCTGTATTGGTTTAAGCTGCTAAGTCCATGGCACTTGGTGTTAGGCAGCAACAGAAAACTAATATGTGTGTGAACACCTAGGTCAAGCTGTACCTGAAGCCACAAGATAACACTGGAATTTCCAACTATGTCAGCCAGTGAGGCTACCCCTTCCCTCCTTCATACTCTTAAGCCTGTTTTCTAGCAGAACCCCCAGGATGGCATCCCACTGACCCAGCTTATTTCACTCAGTCCTCCCTGAACCAGTCCCTAAGCCTGGGGACATGGCACATGGTGCTGTGATTGGCCCCGTCTGGGTCACAGGCCTGTGTGCTCATGTGGTTTGCCATCATTTCACGTGTGTCTACACCCTGACCGTGAGGATGCGACTGCTGTCTACAGCCTCCGCCTCCTTTCCGGTTCTGGCTCGGTGCTGGGGAAGGTGGGAGTGGCCGGAGAGCATTGTGGTCTAGGGCGGGAGTCGGCAGACTTCCCATGTAAAGGGGCAGAGTGAAGAGTTCAGGCTTTGTGAGCCACACGGGTCTTTGTCACATAGTTCTTTCTTTCTTTCTTTCTTTCTTTCTTTCTTTCTTTCTTTCTTTCTTTCTTTCTTTCTTTCTTTCTTTCTTTCTTTCTTTCTTTCTTTCTTTCCTTCCTTCTTTCCTTCCTTCCTTCCTTCCTTCCTTCCTTCCTTCCTTCCTTCCTTCCTTCCCTCCTTCCTTTCTTCCTTTCTTTCTTTCTTTCTTTCTTTCTTTCTTTCTTTCTTTCTTTCTTTCTTTCTTTCTTTCTTTCTTCCTTCCTTCCTTC
>CM052547.1:83764238-83780693 GCA_028533065.1 Trachops cirrhosus
TGTAGGCTGCGATGTCCAGAGCCCTGGTTTAGGGCACAGACTCTGGAGCCAGACTCTGCCTCTTACAAGAATTGAGGCCCTGGGCCAGGTGCTTTACTTCTCCGAACCCTGGTTTCCTTACCTGGAGAGCAGGGATGATACGAGTACCTGCCCCATAAGATGGCTGTGGAATGAAATGGAGTGATGGGTGTTGCTGTCAGACAGTGTTTGTTTTGGGTCTGGGATATGTGTTATTTTTAGGGGTGATCATTATCATGATTCTCTCCCCCCACCCTGTGATTTGAAACCCACTGAGAAACAGACTCGAGGGTCTGGCAGGTGTAAATGACCTTGGCAGTGCTTTTTCTGGTAAGGCTGGATTGCATTGGGTTGGCCGAAAAGTCTGTTACAGTTTTCCATCAAATAAAAGGCACATTCTTCATTTTCACTAACAACTTCATTGATCTGGATATTCTCAGTATGTCAGCTATCTCCCGCTACTGGCTTCTAGTGGGGAGAGGCCAGAGGTGATGCTGAACATCTTCCAGTGCATGAGACAGCCCCACAGCAGAGAATTATTTGGCCGAAATGTCAATATACCAAGAAACTTCACAAACCACTTTTGACACGTTGGATCAGTCACAGCACCTTCTCCATACACTGCACAAATCTTTCTTTTTGTATTTCAGTTGCATTTCTATCTTTCTTGAAATAATAAAGCATAATATGATGAAAACGTTGTGTATCTGTCTTCCATCTTCAATATTAAAATGGCTGCACAAAATTCACCAATTATGGTACATTTTCTTTAAGCACATGCTAATATGGCAGCTGTCACAATACAATCTAAGAAAATTGTTTCAAATGAAGTTAAAGACAACCAAGCACTACTAGAGCCATCGTATGGAAAAAACGGGATGGATTTTTGGCCCACCCAGTATAACAGGACTTGACCGGAGGGCTTTCCTGATTCCCGTCAAGTCTGGGAGCCCCCTGGGAAATCCCCAGAGCTGACACTTACCTGGATCCCACCACATCACACCTGCACAGGTGGCCCCTGGAGGGACAGGAGCCCCAGGACTGCTGCTTGGAGGTGGCCTAGGGAAGGGGGCATGATTACTGCGGGAAGTGAAGGGGCCTGTCATGAAGCCAGCCTGTCCTCACAAGGCTGACCACACTCTCATTTCTGCTGTACTGGGTTGAATGCCATCCCCCCTGAAATTCATGTCCACCCAGAGCCACCAATGTGATCTTCACAAAAAGCATCTTTGCAGATATAAAGAAAGCTGAGGCCACACTGGGTGAGGGAGGGCCTAATGCAATGCCTGATGTCCTTGCAAGAACATGGGAACCTAGAAAGATGCAGGGAAGAGGGCCATGTGGACAAAGAGGCAGAGACGAGAGGGATGCAGCTTTGAGCCAAGGGATTGCTGGCAACCACCAGCAGCTGCACCAGGCAAGGAAGGACCCTCCGGGGAACTTTCCGGGTGGGTGAGGCCCTGCAGACACCTGGATTTCAGACTCCTGGTCTCCAAAACGGGGAGAGTAAAGTTTTATTGTTTTCAGCCACCTAATCTGTGGCTTAGTAATGACAGCCCCAGGACACTAATTGGGGGTCACTCCTCCTCCCTCGGGGTGAGAGTGTGCATGATGGTGGTGGAAAGAAATGTCCCCGTGACACCAGAGTAGGGGTCACAGCATAGGCCCTAACTGGAGATTCTGATTTCATGGGCTAGTAATGTCCCTAAGCGTGGGCGTTTTTCAAAAACAACTTTATTGAGGTATAGTTTATGCACCATAAAATTCACCCACATTAAGTGTACCATTGAATGGTTATAAATTCCCTGAATTGTGCAGCTATTGCCATAATACAGTCCTAGAACTTTCTCTTTGCCCTTCAAAAATACTCTCCCTTGTGGCCATGGGTTGTTTTAAAGCACCTGGAGTGATTCTTACCGGTGATTGGACGAGAGCACCGCCCAGGGGTGGAGCATGGGGAAACAGAGGAGAGTGACACAAGGTGGCCCAGGGGTGCTGAGGCACCCCGCTGACACGGAAACAGGTGTGTATGGAATTTAAAGGAAGGTAAATAAGCACTCTCAGAGGCAGTTTTAGTTGCGGGAGTAGAGGGAAGGGTGAGGTGGGGCGGGGGAATGATGCAGGCTGGCTGCTGGGATGGGGTGTGGAAGCCCCGCCCCAGCCTGGAAAGGTTCACGGGGCTGTGGATGGTGCTGCGGAGGGAAGCAGGGATAAGGAAATAGGGGGCACACCCCACATTTCCCCCGGAAAGAGAAACCTGTGCCTCCTCCCCAGTTCACATCTCCTACCTCCGCTGGCGATTAGGAGGGGAGGCTGGGGGGTGGGCGCTGGGTGGGTGTGGGAGCCTGCAGACCTCCTGCGTGGCCCGGGGTCACGTACTTCGGAGTCACCCTTGCCAGAGGAGTGAAACACCATCCCCGAGGACACACAGTGGGGCAGAAACGGAGGAGAGTGAAGGACCCGCGGGTTCTGCTCTTCCTGTCTTGGCACAGCCCGCTGAGCCTGCTCTGTCCTGCTCAGTGTCCAGGGCTGGCCCCTGCCTGCACTCCCCAAGCGCTCCCTGGCCGTCCTTCCAGCAGGACCTTGCCTTGCCTGTGGCTCTGCCTCCCGCCAGTCACAGCACCGTCCCCTGTGTGTCTTGGCGGAATCTCCACCACTTGGCACTCAAGCTTCTCGTCACCCTGCGATTGTTCCTGGTGACTCATCGTTGGTGCTTATATCCGGTCGCCTGTGGCTCTGGCAGGCGCTGGTGCCCACAAGGGCTGGGCTGCCAACCAAGACGGCAGCGGAGGCCTCTGCGGTGTGCCCAGTTTACCCCGGTCTGTCCCCTTCACCTTGGAGAGAGTGACTTAGGAGTATGACACCCTCTGGTTAGTGATACTTGCTGTTCATGTCTTAGAACCTGGTTGCAGACATGAGGCTGACCATGGCTAGTTAAAGCAAGAAAGGGATTTGTTGAAAGATATTGTGTTCCCAAATCCGTGGGAGGGTCAGAACATAGGTTCTAGAGCTACGCAGCAGGAAAAGACGGCGACCGCACCACAGCTGCCGGGTCTGTTCTGATGACGTGGTGCCTGGACAGTGAAGGCCGAGCCCCTGGCAGAACCAGCAGCCTTGCCACCGTGCTTTCCAGAAGCACAGATCCCGTGGGCACGGCCGCCGTTGCACAGGCTCCGATGGAAATCCCTCTCTCACAGGCACTTCTGACTGGAGGAACCTGGGCCACGTGACTGCACCGTAGCTGCAAAGAAGTGTGGGACTTACGTTTCTGGGATTGAACTGGGAAGACAGCATTCAGTACGTGGGATGTTAGCAAAACGCAGAGAGGGCACTGGGTGGCCGCAAAAGACAGACACCTGCCCCCCCTACAGTGCCAGGGGGCGGGCGAGGACTCAGTGTCTCTCATTAGTCCCTGCCTCATTTTTAGGGAACCAAGGATCAGAGAGGGGAAGTAATTTGTCCACAGGTGCGTGGAGCTCTGACTCTACTACCTTCTCCAACTTTCCAAAGGCAGGACCCAACAGAGAATAGCCCAGAGCTCCCAGGCCCCAGCCACGCAGACTCCCTAGCTCTGGCCAGGGCCCCAGCCTCGCATGAACCCGTTCTGAGTGGCCAGCACAGGCACAGGGTGGGCTCTCCGCCCCTGCCCATTGAACCCTGCGATCGAGGCGGGAAACCACTTACATTTCGCCCATTTATAAACGGCCAGGTCATGTAAAAACACAGCCAGAGGCCTTGTGTTCTGGGCCCAGCTTCCTATCGCGTGACCTTGGGTCTTGTTCATTCTCAGGGCCTCTGTTTTCTCGCCCGTAAAACGGGCACCACATTCTCTCCCCACCTCGCTCCCTCCAGGGCCGTCGTTCGCATCAAAGGCGGATGCGAGTGCAGAATGAGAGGGTGAATGAACTCTGGTGCAGGGCAGCTCTCCTCTTCATTGGTCTCATTGCCCACCAGCCGCCGGTGGGGCCCGTTCGCAGCTGCATTCACTCAGTGCAGGAGGAATCGTAAGCTGGACCACAGGAGCTCCCAGGGTTGTCTGTCTTAGACAGTTAGTGAACAGAGGGCTGGTTTCTTTGTCTTGAGCAGGGACCACACGCTCCGTGGGCCATGAACAGACACTGTTTGGGACCGATGGTCTGGCCCCAGGCTGTCTGCCTCAGCCCGGATGTTTGGCAGCAGCAATGACGTGCAAAACAAGCATCGCTCTTGGCCGATCCACAGGGGAGTTCTGATCCTGCCGGGCCCTGCAGAGCAGGAGGAGATGTTGGGAGGGAAGCCGTGGGAGCTGCTTTGGGGGAAGCTGTATCCCTGAGTCCCGAGGGGAGGGGCTGGCCCTGCACCTTGATGCTGCTGAGGAAGGTGCTCTGATCAGGGCTACCGGAGTGTGCAGCGGCCTCGCACACCTCCGGGAGATGCTCATTCATTCCTTCATTGGGCAGACCTGTTTCCGGCTGCCACTGAGTCTCAGGAACTGGGTCTCAGATGCCGGGGCCCACAAGGTGACTTTTGGGCCCCTGCTCCTAGGGGCTTGGAGTCTAGCAGGTGACAAAGACACAATTGACTCGCCAGAGAGTTTGTGGCTGAACGTCATGGTTCTTAGGTGACTTCTTTTCTTCCCTCCTTGCCAACAGAAACTTGACTTTGCGTTGGGTGGCAGTTCACCCCCTCAAGGGGTGGCTCAGGGTTGTTTTAAGCCAGAGGTTCTGAAAGTTCGGCCCCTGCACCAGCAGCATCAGCATCACCTGGGAACTTGTCAGAGATGTGAATTCTTGGGCCCTCCCCAGACCCCCCAGGCCCACCACATCGGGTAAATCAGAAGCTCAGGGGATGGGGCAAGCAATCTCTGCTTTAACAGCCCCGCTTCCCTGGGGTGCCAATCACAGGCATGGGCACGTGGCCAGTGCTTGCCCATGAGAGGTAAGGAGGTGTCTGATGGGGGCTTTGGGGAAACAGTTTTCTTCCTGTTAAAAAACATTGGCAACGTGGGGGCGATGTCACTGATGAAGCCTATTGGTACAGAGGACACTTGGCGTCTAATGTTGGGAGCGAGGCCTGGGAGACGGAGCCGATGACATGTGGACGGGTTACTCCAGGGGTGAGGGAGCACCGCTCCTATAAGTCATTCTTTGAGGCGGGGCGTTTCTGGAGGGGCTGTTAATTCACTGGCACTTTCTGCCCACCCTGTGTGGGCGAGTGGTCAGCTGAGGCTGTGGATGGGAGTCTTACAGCAAAGGGAGGCAGGTGTGGGCGGCTGGACGTGGGTCTCAGCCCACTGGAGTGTTCCAGGGCTCCGTGAGGGACACGGGCAGTGCCCACTTCCCTTGGAGATCACGATGAACCACGCTCACAGAACATGGGGACACACGGTTAGAAAGTCGGCCCTTTCGAATTCTTCTCTCCCTTGAGGAGAAAAGTCTCAGATTGTGCTAATAGGTCTTAACTCTTTCTTAAAGCTCAATCTCATTTTTAGACTGAGAGAGAGCCAGCCTTGGGTGCCGGGCCTTCCCGGGCAATTGTAGCAACTGTAACTGCAATTTAGAACATTGCTTTGGTTTCTTATTTACTTTTCCAATTAACTCAAGTATAGAAGGTTCACTTTTAAAATAAATGTACGTAATTAAGACATCTGATTTAAAAGAAAGTTAAACACACCCCAGGCTGTGCTGCATCAGACAGGTGACGGGTGGCTCCAGTACGGGAGGCTGGCCTGACGGATCAAGTCCCCGCTCCGCCGTGGGCACTGGGGACTTCATACCTTCGGTCGCCAGACACCTGTCTGGATCCAATTCTCATTTCTCGACGACCCCTCTGCCCACGGGAAATCCCTTCTCACTCCCACCAAGTACGTTCTGGTCTCTGTTGTTGTCCCAGCTGTTCCCACCGCCTACAGCACCTTCCTGCTTTCTTCTTCCAATGTCCTGGTCACGCTCGAGGCCCAGCTCTGTGACCCCTCCTCCTGGGCCCCCAAGCCTCCCAGACCCTCGACTTCCCCCCAAGATGGAGCTGAGTGCTCCCTGCTGGGTCACCCCTTCTCCCAGGATTATTTCATCCTTCTGCACACATGGCTGTTGAAATGTGAGTCCTCCACTAGCCCAGAAGCTTTGGGGCAACAGGGCCCTGCCCTCGCAGCTGCCCACGGCGAGTTGGCTGATGAACCAGCGAAAGAACGAGGGAGTGATCGCAGTTCCCTTCTCCATGTCCCCTTGACCTCCTCGGGGGTGCTAAACAGCCAGGGCACTCAGCCTGGGGAAGGATCATCGTGGAGTGTGACCGTGATCCCACCAGCTCAGCATTGACCCCGCTCTTAGCTGTTCCTGTCCCTGGCTGAGTGGAGCCTGAGGAGTTCTTGTCCCCCAGCTCTGAGTGAGACTGGAGACCGGTCTGCCCTGGTGGATGTGGGTGCCGGGCATCTGTCCCGGGCTGAGAGCGCTGCCTGGGGTCTCTGGGTTGGGTGTGCGGAACCGCCAGAGGCTGCGACCTGAGCAGGAGGCCCCTGGCAGGTTATGGATAGGACAGAGCTGGGTATGGGACGAAGGGAGCCACATGGACCTCATCCAGCCCCTCTCGGCCTGTCAGCAGGGGGGCGAGTCCCAGCAGGTTCCCTCGCAGGGGCCCAGCCGAGTCCTGGCAGGCACGGGCTCCTCCCACCGAGCACGTGGGCAGGTGGGAAGCCCAGAGGGGGCCAGGGGCGGGGCTGGCACAGTCAGCTGGGATTCAGCCCCTCACTGTGAGAGCTGGGGGCTGTGTGTGTGAGTGAATGAGAGTGAGTGTGTAATGTGTGTGTGTGTAAGAGAGAGAGACACACACAGAGTGAAGAGGTGACTTCAGAGGAGAGGTTTCAGGTGGACAGAGGAGCCTGGAAACGTGGGCCTGGGGGCTGCGACACGAACCAGAGGGAGCAGGTGGGTTAGGGTGACTCCCAGGTCACGGTCTTACTCTGTTCTGAAGAGCAGCCAAATTCACGGAGTGCAATGCACACAGGCAGCGAACAATAGCCTGAGCACTTTTCACGCAGTGTATGCATGCGTTTTTATTTGACAAAGTTGTGCTTGCTCTGTGGAGGTGCTGCCCTAGTTGTTTTACAAGAGAAGAACAATCCACGAGATTTTCAGCTATTTAATAGTGAAGCCACTTACTCTTCATCACACCCTGAGGTGTTGGTGCCATTGTCTCCATTTGCAGGGACAGCTGGTGACTCTCCCAGGGTCTTGGGGATGGGGAGGGGGGGCAGCTGGTGGAGTGATCGTGGTCTGGCTCCGGAGTCAGGGTCTCCCATGGTGATGCCTAGATTTCATCATGCCCAGAAAGGGGTCAATTGCACTGAGTACCCATTCCCCGGATGGAAACACTGAGGCACACAGGGACCGGAGACTTCTCAGCTAGAAAGTGGCAGAGCCAGGACCCAGCCCAGGCTCCCTGCTCCGGCCCACACTGTAACCACCTGGCTATGGCCCCACGGTAATGAGCCCTTTGAAGAAAGGTGAGTCACTTACTTTGGCTGTGCCTCAGTTTCCTCATTTGCCAAGTTGGGCTCTACGAATCTTGCCCGACTGACTCACGAGGAGTGCTGAGAGAAGCAGTCTGGGCCCAGGCTCCCAGAAACTTCCACTGGGAAGGAGCCCTGGGCAGGGAGGACGCTGGTCTGAGTGCCTGTGGCCCAGTCAGTTCCCCTCGTCGGCCTGCAGTTTCCTCACCTGGAGTGTGGGTGGCCTGAGATGAGATCCCAGGCTCATCGAGTTCTACACGTAGCCCTGATTGTCCAGCTGTGTCCCGACGGACAGCGGAGCTGCCCGAGTGACCCCTCAGGAACTGGCTCAGTGCAGACGGCAGGGCCGCCTGTCTGAGACTTGTTCTAGGACAGGGCACTCGGGGGGCCAGGCTCCGGTCTGGCTTCAGCCACGATCCTCCTGGACAGATAATTGCAGGGGGATCCTCTGTGCGGAGAAGAAGGGACCCTGGACAAGGAGTCCAGGCCCTGGGTTCAGGCCAGCTTCTGCCTGTGTCCCCCGAGTTTTCCTTCGAGGCAGGACGCTCACCAGGGCACACGACTGACTCATTCAATTCATTCAGCCAGTGACTCCCCACAGAGAGACTCCTTGGTTCCTGGCGGGCACCAGGGATACAGCTGTGAATGGCAGAGACCAAGGCCCAGTTCTCATGGAGAAGACGTTCCAGGGGTGGGGGAGGGGGCAGGAAGCATTAAGGCACACCCACCCAACGACTGGAATCACACAGACATACAAGTCTGTGTGCACATAGACATGAAAATGTGCCTATGTACACACACATACTCATATACTTACACGTGTAAGTGTGTTATTCTAAGAAGTAATAGATGCTATAAAAAGTCAAGCAAGCAAGTAGGGTATTGGGATAGAGAGTTCTGGGGGCTGCTATAGATTGGGGGTCATGGCAGCGCTCTCTGAGACGAGCCACTGGGGCAGAGGCCTGAAGGAATTGAAGGAATCTCCCATGTGCGTATCTGGGGGATGAATGGGCCAGACAGAGGAAGGCCCTGCGGTGGGATGCGCGCGGTGTGTTCCAGGAAGAACGAGACCTCCACAGTGGAGTGAGCCGGGGTGGGGGGCGCGCTGCGACGGAGTTGAGATCGTGCAGGGCCTTCTGGGCCACGGCACAGGAAGTGGGGTCCCATTCCGCGGGAGATGGGATGTGATCTGAGAGCTCTGCACGGAGGAGTTTGTGGACTTGGACCTGATGTTGGAAAGGATCCTCTGGCGGCCTGCGGAGGATGTGCAGTGTGGACCGGTGCGGGAGTGGCAGAGCACAGGCAGGGGGGCGGTGAGCAGCGATGCATGCTGGGACCGTTCGTGCAGGGGGCGGGGAGATGCCCAACTTCTGGTCCGAGTTTAAAGGTAAAGCCAACAGGATGGGTTGACGGATGGGGCATGGTGAAGCAGGAGGAGGACAAGTGTCAAAGCCGACTCCAAGTGTCGGCCTCACCACCTGGAAGGGCGGAGTTGACCTTTGCGGTGGGGAACGGCTGGCTCCGGTGGAAGCCGGGAGCACCGGGAACCTGCAGGCGTGCACGGAGGACGCTGACGTCAGGGTGTCCCCACCCTCGGTCCCTGGGGCCTCTGCCTACCTGTAGGAGGGCCCTGGAACAGGAGCCTCTGATTTAACCTGGAACCTACGTTTCCTTCCTGAAATCTCACCTCTAAAGTTTCCAGGAACTTCTGACTTTCTCTTTCAAAGACCCAGCATGTGGTTTTCTCCTGATGGCCGGGGTCCGTCCCCCTGAGGACAGGCACTCAAAGCACGAGTGGATGACATTCTATCAGCACCCTGAGGGCCCCAGGCCCACGGAGGAGATTTAGCTCGGTTGCCAGCTGTCCAGACGGGCTTGTCAGAAAGTGCTACATCTGTTAGCGGGAGTTTGAATGGTGAAGACTGCGATCAATTGCAGCGAGGAAGTGCCTACTGAATCTTCAAATACCATCGACTGGGAAAAAGATGAGGCTTTTATGGACGTGTTGTTGGTCCCAATAAAATAAAACATCTTCGAACCTGTCTCTGCTGGCACCGAAGGGCACAGTGTTGTTTAACAGCTGTTTACGTGGCAATGATGAGTTTCTTAAAAAACAGAGTGCAAAACGGAGCGTTCACCCTTCTCTCCGGGTTTCTCAGGCAACTGCAATACAAATCTGCACTTATCTGTCTGATGACATTTACAAAGCACCTACTAAGCGCAGGGGCCTGGACTAAAGAGGAGAGAGAGGAAGCCTGTCTCGCTCTCAGCGGGCCCGTGGCTGGTGGGGATGCACTCAGGGACGTCAGTTAGCACAGAGGGTGCCATGGGTTGGTGCAGTGACAAAGGTCTTCAGGTTCAGAGAAGGGAGAGGCTGTTGGGTGCTGGGGGTCAGACTGGGTTTTTGGGAAGGGATGGTGTGTCAGTTAACTTGCTTTTGCCAGCAAGTAACTGAAACCCCCAATGAATCTGATTTATGCGGTAAAGGAATTTATCTCCCGTCGCAGAGTCCGCTAGTCAGGTGGACTTCGGGGTGGGGGGCTCAGTGGCTACCCACCACCACCAGCGTTTCTGCTTTGCCATCTGCTGTTGTGGGTTTATTCCCAAGTTGGTTCCCCTCTCGGTCACAAGAGAGCTACCATCAGCGACTGGGACCACAGGTCCCCTTGTCTGGGTTTGCTAACATTGAGAAGGTGGCTGTCTACAGGCAGGTGTCATCGGGAGCTGGATGGGCCAACACCTTGATCTTGGACTTCCCAGCCTCCGGAACGGTCAGAAGTAAATGTTTGTCGTCTAAGCTGCCCAGTCCACGGTAACTTATTACCACAGCCCGAGCCAACCAGACCCCATGACTCCTCCCTGCACCCCGGGTTGACACCTTGGGCAAATTGTGAAGCTTCTCAGACTCTCTCAGCTGTAAGAACAGGCACTTCTTTCGGGAACTGAAGAGTCTAGTCCGGGACCCGCCAACGTTCAATATCCCGACCAACCTGCTCACCTCCGGCTGTGAGCTTCCTCCAGGACTCTCCTTCCGATGTCCCTCCTCTCTCCCCTGGAGGGGTGGTCCCTGGCTCGCCTGAGTGCTTCCTGCATGCTCTTTAGAAAGAGTGGCTTCCAACACCTCCAGCTTTGAGACTTTTGCCAAAATTTCAAGTTCCCCGGAAAAGTCTCGTTCCATGGCCTGTTGCTCTGGATCCACTGTTTCAGAAAGTGAGACTGTTTCCCAGAAGGAGGCGTCTGCAGCCACACTGGTATCTGGGGTTGTCACCCAGGCCCTCTCCCACTGGTGAGGACTCCGTCACTGTGTGATCCGTGGTCAGAGGTGTGGGCCTGGACTCTGGGCCGGGGAGTGTCCACCGTGCCCTGCCTGGCTCTGCTCTCCTGTGACAGGCAGCTCCCGATGGGGCCCCGTGACCGTGTGCGGTGGAGGTTAAGTGAGGCGATGCAGGGAGCATGCAGGACCCGCCCCCGAGCGTGGTGAGGGCCACGTGAGCGGCAGCCCACTGCCACCAGCAGTTCCCGGCCAGGGTCGCAGGTGAATCCGGTCAGGAGGCCGCCCTGGAGCTGGGGCTATGGGTTTAGGAAGAGAGGTTTCCGTAGGAACGCCCTGAGAGGTAGCTCCCCAGAGACGGCCTGCAAAGGCTGACTATCCTTCCACGGGGAGCGGAGGGGGCTGCGGGGAGTGGGGGGACTCGTCCCCGAGCTGCGCCTGCCCTGCCCGCTGCCCTCAAGTGTCCCGACACAGACGGACCTTCCAGAGCTCTGGGCTCGGGGCCGCTGCTGCTTCTCCTTCTGCTTCTTAGTTGAAAAAAGAAAGTCACATCTCTAAGCTTTCATGGCTACAGACCCCCTGACACTCAACTGTGGGCTAATCTTTGGGAAAAAGCATAGACTTTTCAGAGGATTTTTCTCCTCTGGTTATCCTCTCTGACCTTGAGACCTGGAAGAAATCTGTGATCTGGCCGACCAACCAACCACAGCAGACAGCACGGCCTCAGCCGGCTGGAGGAAAGATATTCGTGGACGAGCCCAGAAGAAAGCTCTAGAGAGAAAGGGGCGTCACCCTGGATCCACAGGTGCCTCAAATCCTTCTTTGACCAATTCGTTCCGTAAACCTTTGTCAAGGAATTTCTGTGCACCGGACTCCATCCTAGGCCCTGGGTATGCAAGAAGGCGAGGTCCCCATACACACGGAGCCGCATCCAGCAGGCAGAGACAGGAAACGGACACTTAAGCCAATCAATGATACAACTTCAGATGCTACTGAGTGGTGAAGGACTTGGGGCTGGCTCTCAAAAGAGATATTTGAGTTGAGACGTGAATGAAGAGAAGGGAATATACCAAGGAAAGACAAGTGGAAGATGAGTGAATGCGTAGAAGAAAATGTTGTCTATCCGTATAATGGACTGTTATTCAGCCTTAAAGAGGAAGGGAACTGAGACGGACTGTGCTCAAGGTCATGTTACACGTGGGGCCCACCTGCAGTGGGAAAACGAGGGGCTTTGAGCCCTAATTCCTGGATGGAGAGATGCACTTCTCTCATAGCACCAGAGATGACGGCAAAATGGCCCTTCCCAGGGGCCAGATAGTAAGTAAGTGGCTGAGCATGAGGCAGACGTTCTGTGCAGTGGAGACGGGTCTGCCCCCAGCTGGGCGGAACAGCCCACTAAGGCTTGTCCATGACCCCTCCCCAGAGCTGCGTGTCAGTGACCTGAGGGGCTCGGCATTGAGTCGACCACCCCCAGGTAAGAAAGGGGGAAACACACTTTCCAGGGAGCAGCTGGTAAATAAATATTCACGCCAGGCGAGCTCTGCCTCTTGGTGCTCCTTGCTGAGCAGAATCCTGCCCTTTGGACGTGGCGGCTGCCGTTGCGGCGCCTGCACGCAAGTCCACGCAGCGTGGCAGGCTGCCGACCCACCACACGGAGCCCGGCAGCGGCTCCCGAGACTGAGCTGGCGGAGAGCTGGGTGCTCCTTGAGGTTCCGAGGATTTGTACTGGGGCCCCTCCCGCCCCTAAAAGGCCCTGTGCAGACAGCCCTGGTTCCCCAGCGTCTGGGAGTCTGTCCTCTCCTGCTCCCACCAGTGCTAAAACCGGCACATTTCCCCAAACCCAGCCACACCTGCAGAGAGGGGGCGAGCACAACGCAGCCTATTTTTAGCGGGTGACAGACTGCTGTGGGGCCGTTATAATTAGCATCTCGTTCACAGGGCGGAGTTTCCGAGCCAGAGCTGGAAGTGACTGCTCTGGGGTCCCCTCTCCTCAGCGTCTGCCTGGTGTCTGGTGCAGGAAGGAGCCAGCTGCCCCAGGAAGACCCTGTGCTCCCTGGGAGTCCCAGGAGGGGCGAAGGCCTTAGAGGTGTTGCTGGCCATCATCACTCACTGTGGTCCCTTCCTGGCCTGTTTACGGAAGGCTTGATCCTGCCCCTATGTAAATGTCGTCCTCCTACAGAGCTGACCTGGCCAGGCCGGTTGGATAAAGATGCCCTTACATTGGTGTTGGGCTTGAAGGTCATCTGTCCCCTGCTCACAGCTGCCATGCGTAGGAACAGCTTGGGGGTTGCTGAGCTGCTGCGGAGACTGTGGGGTGTCCCCCACTCTTCTCTCTCATGACTCATAGAAGCAAAGACTTTAGTTGCCTGGAATAAAGACTATGTTTCCCAGGCTCCCTTGGGAACCCAAAAATGACCAATGGGTTGTGAGCACCATCTCTCTTTCTGTTTCCATTGGCTGGGAAGGCAATAGCCTCAAAAATCGAGTGATAAGCTAGGAGAGGGGGTTTCAGTTTCCTCATCTGTAAAAGGAGGGAGTAATTATACCTATGTTTTCTGGTGTCTGTAAATGAGGATTCTTTCACTCGTTAAGTGACAGAAAAATGCACTCCCAACTGTGTGTCTGAGGAAGGCAAAGGGGAATTTATTGGCTCAGGTACCTGGAAAACAAATGTTTAAGGAAGAGGCTGACTCAGGCAAGGCTATTTATCTTTGGCCTGGGGACCTGGCATATCTCATCTGTGCCTGTTGTTTCCACAGCACATTTGTTAAGGCCACAAACAACTCTGGGTTGAAAGGACCACAGAATCTCACTGTGACCCAGATGCGGGCAGGGAGACGTGCTCGAATCCCACACGGATGGGACGTGCAGCGTCCTCCCCACGCTCTCTGCGATCCGCAGAGCTGGTGTTTCTCCTGCTCCTCTCGCTCCCGTTTCCAGCCTCCAACAAGCTCCTCATCTCCCTCTTCATCTCATGGGTGCTCTTCCCTCGCCCCTGCACGGCACCTGCCCCTTCTCCTCGTGCCCCACTCCCCTAAATCCCTCGTCTCAGTGGCAGCTGCGATGGGCCCATTTTACTGGTGACTCTGGAGCAGCAGAGGTGATTTTATGTGTGTCCCGTTCCCTTTGCCTTTCTGCCAACGCCAGCATCAGGGTGGGTTGCTTAGCAACCCCATAGTCTCTTCTGAGGCTTCCTTTGGACCCTGCCCGCCCCACTCCCACACTAGCATGTGCCTGTGTAGCTGAGCTTGTTCTGCACAGATACCCCATGATGGGGGGCCTGTTTTCCCTTTTTACAAACGAGGACGCCAAGGAGGAGTCAGAAGAAGGGAACTGATGGTGAGCGGATGGGCTGGGTGCTGTCTCGCCCTGCGGTCCCAACTCCTAACCATCACTCACTGTTTTCTCTGTTTTATTTTTATTGAGATGTAACTGACATATTACATCGTGTTACCGTCAGGTGTACGGCATCATGAATCGATAGTTGTATATATTGTGAAGTGATCACCACAATAAGCTTTGTTAACACCCATCACCACACAGAATTACAGATTTTTTTTTCTTGTGATGAGAACTTTTTTAAACCCTCACCTGAGGCTATGTTTATTGGTTTGGGAGAGAGAGAAAGAGATAGATGCGAGAGAGAAACATCGATCAGTTGTCCTCTGTATTCACCCCGACCAGGAATTGAACCCACAACCCAGGTATGTGGTCTGACTGGGAATCGAACTTGCAACCTTTTGGTGTATGGGACAACACTCCAACCAACAGAGCCCCCCAGCCAGGGCACGAGGAGAACTTTTAAGATCTACTCTCTTAGCAACTTTCCTGATGTGATACGGTCCCGTTAACTCTGGCCACCATGCTGTGCATGACATCCCAGGACTGAATTATCCGCTACCTGGAACTTTGTAACTTTTGACGCCTGTCATCTGTTTCACCCACCGCCGCACTGTTTACCCAGATTTTATTCATTTGCAGGCCACCGTCTCCATTTTCTCCACATCCACACACCACCAGGACAATCCTTTATTTGTTTTCTTTAAATGAACCTATTTTTTGTTTTCAATAAGAAACTTCTATTTGAAAGGAAAACTGTATCAGCGGAGTGAATGGGAAAGCGGAGTGTTTTGCTACAAAAGGACGGTAACCATGGCAACAGAAACAATAAACCTGCACAGAGGTGCTGCCTTCTGCTGAGCCCGGGCCTGTCCCTTCTCTGTTCCTAAGGATGATTAGCAAGGCTTAGAGAGGCGCTAACGGCATGTTAGCACCAAATCAAGATGTTGTCTTTGAGGTCAGTGGAAGAAGGAAAAAAATCAGTATAGGAGTCAGTGTTCCCGGAAATGCCTGGTCTTTCATGCTGTCAAATCATCTCACATTTGCCATTTGGGAGGTCCTGAGCTGGGGGGAGGGGACTGGCAGAGGTGGGAAGGGGAACAGCATAGCCTGGGCCTGAGAAGAGAGGAGAGGGGGCCCCTGGCCCAAGTGAGGAGCGGAGAGGAGGCAGTGCAGAGAGAGGGCGGAGGAGACTGCAGAGGTGGGCAGCCAGGGGCCTGGGGACCACGGTCAGGAGTTCCGTGGGTGGTCATGGGAAGCCGTGTGAGGGCCTCAAAGCCAGGGTGTGAGGGGGTCAGATGAGGGACCGTGGAGTGCAGGTGGCCCTGGGAGAGGAAGGGAGGTGGAATGCACGCAGTCTGCCAGATGGGACAGCGTTCCACCCAGGTGTCACTCCCTGTGTGCCACCTGCTGCCTCCTCCCAGCTCTCGGACACCCACCCCGCTGGGCTCCTCAGGGGCTGACCTTGAGGGGCGAGTGGAGACCGTGAGTCCATCGGCTGGACCCACGTGTCAGTGTCCTGGCGGGGACAGCCGAGGGAAAGCAGCGCAGTGACGTCAGCGGCAGCCCCTCTGCGCCCTGCGAAGTGCCCCGGGTTGGACTTCCGAGGCTTCGCCAACCCTGAGGTTCACACCGGCCCCCGGGCCAGGGGCCCCCTTCACCTGCCTGCTGAATCGAACCCGCTGACCCCCTCCCCAACACCTTCCCCGAAGCATGAAAGCTCTGATAGTTTCAGTGATTCACTATTTCAAGCTGCTGGGTCAGGGCAGAGAAGCCAACAGGCTCTGTGTTAGAACGACTTTCCCTCATTACTCAGGCTCTCGGAAGAACAATGGAAATATCTTAACATGAACTGAGCCGCAGTAGGGACAAAACTGAGGTCTCGGACTGGGGGCTGTAAACCACCTGCCCACCCAGGTGGACCCCCCAGGGCACCGGTACGTGAACTGGGCTCCACTCCGGGCTGGACTGCTGATGGACCGTCTTTACCACACTGCATCCGGTTGTAGCCCTAAGGACGCAACAGCCCTGGGAACGAAGGTGGCCCTGACTTTCAAGGAGCTCCCAGTCTAGTGAGGGGGTTGGGCCGTGCTCAGAAAGGTCTACCCACAGGACAGCACAGTCGCAGCTTCGTTGGTGGGTGACAAGATCGTGTTCCGAACAGAGCCAGGGAGAGCTGGAGGGCTGGGAAATGAAGGCCAGAGAGAGGATGTTTGATGTGTAAATATATAGTTTTTAAGAGTTTATTTATTTTTAGAGAGAGGAGAAGGGAAGGAGAAAGAGGGATAGAAACATCGGTGTGTAGTTGCTTCTCAGGAGCCGGGGGGGGGGGGGGGGGGGG
>CM052547.1:83787430-83804771 GCA_028533065.1 Trachops cirrhosus
GGGCTGAGTCGGGGGCGGGGGGAGGGGAGGGCGTGGCCACAGAGGTAGGAGAGTTCAAGATGTCAGAGGATGCAGAGGATGTTGGCCTGGTGGGGAGGGTTGCAGGTTCATGGTGGGCTCAGTTGCAAGGTCTGGAGTGGCTGAGAGCCAGCAGCACCCCGGCTGGGTCCTGGGTCAGAGGAACCCCTCTGGCCACTGAGAGGGGGAAGGCGAGCCCGGAGGATGGAGGAGGCAGTAGCTGTGAAGTTGTGGACAATCAGCCTGGAGGTGAAGGCAGTGGAGGGGGCTTGGGGGCAGCAGGCGAGGAAAGGTCTTGTCCCCTTCTCCCCTGTGCCTTCGGGTTAGGAATGTCTGGGCGCGTTGGAGGCATTGGTTATAAAGTACTCTCCCTCCTCACGACACATAGGAACTGAGGCTCCTGTGAACATCTTGCTTTTCAAAAAGTATTTAATGAGTAAAGGAAGGAAGGAAGAAATAGCTGCGTCGGATTCTCGGCAGATAGAGGAGCAGGTTATGGCCACTTGACGAAAGAGAATATTCCAGGAGACTGGCCTGAGGACATGGCAGGTCATTCCCTCCCGGGGCCCCAGTTTCCCTGTGGATAAACTGAAGGGATGGGTCTAAATAATCTTAAAGGACTCTTCAAGAGATAAGCACCTGGGACTAAGCTGAGTGTCTTGCAAAGTCCTAAAGGGAAAGTGGGGAAAATCCTTTCACTTTACGCTGGGGGAGGGGCACCCACTGCAGACTCTTCACCTTGAGTCTGGTGGAGCACGGGGGGCCTTCTGATCCTTTCATCGTCTTTCTTCGCTCACCTTGGCCTGTAGGGCAGGCGGGATCTGGCTGCCGTCTGCCTCGCCAGCCCCATCTTTCTACGAAGCCATAACCACAGGAAGTCCAAACCTGTAGGGTGATTCTTCTCTGCAGTTTTCAGGGTCTCAGGCTCCTTCCATCTTGCTAATCTGTCATCCTGAAGATGAGGCTTTTCCCACAAGGTCCGTCAGGTCCCTAAGCTAGTCAGAGGGAAGGGGGAGGAGGGGCAGAAAGGGTAGAGACCTTCTCTTTTCTTCAAGGGCTGGACAGATCTCTTCCCCATTGGCCATAGCCTGTCACATGACTACCCCTGACTGCAAGGGAGGCTGGGAAATATAGTCTTGGTTTTGTCTCGATCAGGGGTGTCCAACTTATTTTCACCGGGGGCCACATCAGCCTCGTGGTTGCCTTCAAAGGGTCGAAATAATTTTAGGACTGTATGAATGTAACTACCCCTTAACTGTTAAGGAGCTGAAATTACATTCGGCCCTTTGAAGGCAATCTCGAGGCTGATGTGGGCCCCAGTGAAAATGAATCTGACACCCCTGATCTAGATAAAAGTCTGTGACGCGAGGGGAGACAGCAGACAGCTCTGCCCACTCTTGCGCACGCTGCTCCAGCCCACGGTGACCAACTGTCCCGGTTTGCTCTGGACTGAGGCGTTTTCTTGGCACACAGAATTTGGAATGCTAAAACTGGGAAAGTTCTGGGCGAACTGGGATGAGTTTTTCTAGTCTATTTCAGCCACGCTGGCCTCTTTTCTTTTAAAGAATTTTATTTATTTTTAGAGAGAGAGGAAGGGAGGGAGAACGAGAAGGAGAGAAACACCGAAGATACGTAGATCAGCTGCCTCTTGCACGCCGCCAGCTGGGGACCCGGCCCGCAACCCCGGCATGTGCCCTGAGTGCGAATCGAACCGGCGACTTTTCGGGTCGAGGGCCGGCGCCACACCAGCCTGAGCCACACCAGCCAGGCGGCCTCTTTTCTTTGCCCTAAATGGGCCAAGCAGGTTCCTGCCTCAGGGCCTTTGCCTGCGCTCCTGCCCCTGTCTGGAACGCGCTCCTTCCGCAGGATGACGGGGTGCCCGCCCTGCGCCCGATCTGCTACACCGCACACTGCGTGCCCGGAGCAGAGTGGACATCCCATCCTCGCACCTCACCTAACGAGACTGAGTCTTTCTACCCCTCCATGCCCACTCCGGTTTCCACCTCCCCGTGGATTAGCAAGCTGTATTCTCTGCAGCTCTGCTTCCCAACAGGCTCGCCTCCTTCCCGAAGGCTGGGCAGGGCCCAAGCAGTGCCCGCTGTATCTGTTATCAATAGCTGCCCGAGACAAGACCACGTATTGGGTTCCAAGATTATGATCTAGGAAACGAGGAGTTTGAGGAGATGTGTAAGTCCACTAAAGGCAAAGGGTGCGTTAAAGGGAAGCGTTCGGTGGAGACGCTCTTCATTAAATAAAGCCACACCTCTTGGCGCAATCTTTCTGGAGGGCGATTTGGCCACACTGAGAGTGCACACCTTTCCGCCCCGTGTTCCAGTCACAGGCATTTGTCCCAAAGAAACAATCATTAAAAAAATAGGTAAAGACAGGCCTCTAAGACTTTTTAGAAGAGGAAAAAAGTGTAAATGCCTCAATGCCAGTTGGTGGGGCAGCAGAGACTGCTATCTTCTGGACTTATATGTTCTTCAGATGAGGAAACAGGCACAGAGAGTTTAAGCAACTTGCCAAAGGTCACACAGCAGGACGTCACAGAGTTGGGTTTGAACCAGTCGGCTCTGCTGCCTCCTAGGCCTCAAAAAGGACTGAGAATGTCCGTGTGGGAACTGTGGCCTCCTGACCACCACGTGACCCCCCACCCTGAGTGAGACCGAGAGGAAACCAGCCTTGGTGGGTAAAATCAGGCAAAACCTGCTTGTTGTAAACCTGGTTGTAAGTAAGTTTATCAGGCCCTGGCTGGTGGGCTCAGTGGATTGAGTGCCGGCCTGTGAACCAAGGGATCTGTGGATTGATTCCCAGTCAGTCCTGGGTTGTGGGCCAGGTCCCCAGTGGGGGGCACACGAGAGGCAACCACACATTGATGTTTCTCTCTCTTTCTCCCTCCCTTCCACTCTCTAAAATTAAATAAGGAAAGTCTTTAAAATAAATAGGTCCATCAGAAACCAAGATGAGGGAACATCAGGATGACGGGAGGCGGACAGTCCCTCCCGACAGCAGATGCGTCATCCCGACTGGCGCATGAGGAGGGAGCCGGTCCCCACTGTGGGTCAGATGGAGCCCTTGGTGCCGTGCTGGTGGGTCACATGGCGGGTGCTCTGGAGGGTCAGGTGCTGCTTATGGTCATCATTACCACCACGGCCACCACCGGCACCAGGGCTGGAACCACGTGTCTGCCTCTGAGGGCTGCGTGAGCAGGAGTGAGGTGACGCACGTGGGACCCAGTGCTGGCCCGGGGAGGCGAGCTGACGGGAACCACAGGGCAGCGGTCAGGACAGCTCTGGCCGATGGTGTTGGCAGCCGCATCCTGCCTGCTTCTCTGTCTGCAAGCTCCTGAGAGCTGGGACCCTGGTGCGGGTCAGGGGGTGGGTGTGGGTTCCGGCCGGCTCAGGGCCTGCTGCTCCCTCAGGGGTGCGTCTGGGGGGCCTGCCCCCTGCCGGGTCCTCAGGGCTGAGCGGCCACAGCGTGCTGGCCTGTGCCTCTGGAAGGGAGGCCGCACCCCAACACCAGCCACCCCCACGGTGCTGCAGGTTGTGACCTGTCAGGGTCTCGTGGGCACAGCCCTCCCTGTGTCTCCCCCGCCCGCTGTGCCCTCTCTGGAGAAGGAGAAGATGCATCTCGGGTGAACCCGACCTCTCACTGAAGGAAGAATGGCACCTGGTCGAACACCCCCGCCCGTTTCCCAGGGCGGAGGTGATCGGATCGCAGCCGGTGATGTGTTAGCGGGTTTGAGACCAATGCAGAGGCCGAGCCGGCATTGAAATCCACACTAGGCCGGAGCGGACTGGATCAGGAAAGGTCGGAGTGCGGGGAGGGAACGGGTGTGGGGAACTCTACATGGACACGTGCCCGTGTGCGAGGTCGAGGTGCGACGTGTGCTGCTGACTGCAGGTGCACTAAACGGCGTCTGAGCAACTCTGTGTCTGGGCCTCGGTGTCCCAGGACCTGGGAGTCACTCGGGCCCAGGGGTCTGGGCTGTGTTGATTCGGGGAGGAGCGTGTGGAGCCTGGAGAGGAAGAGGGAAGGTGGCAGGAGGGGCCCAGCGGGGAGACATGTGACTGGAGCAGCACCGAGCCCTGGGCCTCTCCCTCCATTTCCTCCCTGGTTAGGCCGCTCTGACCCCTCGTTGTCACCGCTCTGTACCCCACGTCCCTGCTCTCCCTTCCTCCCAGCACCTGTCACGGTGCTGGGAAATCAATCGAGGGGCTGGAAAGCAGTGCCCTGGGGTCCCAGGCCGGGTCTGGAGGAGCTGGGGTGACCCTCCGCTCTCCTGGTGCTGGATGGGGTGACCCCGCGGTAAGCCCCTGTGCTGCGGGATCCCCATGGGACTGGGCTCCGTTTCCACGTTGGGAACTTGCTGGGGGTGCAGACCTCGGTGGGGCTGGACCCCACGGCCAGCAGACAAGCCCTTGTCGTTTCCCAGAGAAGCAGGCAGGATGCTTATTGACGACAACCCTGCCTGTCTCCCTGCCCCACTTCACTGGTATTGCGTGAGGTCATCTCCCAAATAAAGTACTTGAACTTGAAGCCTTGCTCGAAGGTCTGCTTCTGGGGAAACAAAACGAAGGCATAGGGTAGAGAGCTTGCTTCTGGTCTGTTTACATTCTGTGTATGTGAGCAAGTGTGCACACATGTGTGTGCATGTGCATGTATGTAAGCACACCCACACATGTGTGTATGCACACGTGTGTGTGTTTTCCCTGAGTTAGGGTGAATGTGTAAGACAAAAGTAGGCACACACCTGTGTCAGGGTTGTTCCTATAGGACAATGGCAGGATGCGATCCTCCCCTTTCATGATCCACGGGGGGGCGGACAACTGCAGGACAAAGAAGGGTGTGGCCAGAGATGTGAGACAGGGGAGGGGGAGGCCAGGAAGGCATGTGGAGGGGAAGAGGTGGGTGCTGATGCCTGAGGGAGGGAGGGGGGAGCGAGGAAGACACCTGTGGAACCTGGAGGAGCCAACTGCCTCGGTGCTGTCCACTCAGTGACCCCTCGAAGCCTTAGCCCTCGGCTAGAACAGGACGTGTGTCCAGCAGATCTTTGGGGCCATTCAGTTTTCATCCCGTACATGTGGGGTCTGCACATATGTGTGCAAACTGACACACGCCGTGTGCTCTCTCACCCCCACACACACTGGCACACTCACACAGCAAGTCAGGCATCATTGAAATGCCAGGTCGTACCCGGCTCGCAGGTGGAAGAGAAAGAACTCTCTTGCAATTTTGATGACATCTCTCAGAAAACTAAAAATGGAACTGCCCTTTGACCCAGTAATTCCCCTGCTGGGACTATATCCCAAGAACCCTGAAACACCAATCCAAAAGAACCTATGCACCCCAATATTCATAGCAGCACAATTTACAATAGCCAAGTGCTGGAAGCAATCTAGGTACCCATTGGTAAATGAGTGGATAAAAAAACTATGGTACATTTACACAATGGAATTCTACGCAGCAGAGAGAAAGAAGGAGCTCCTACACTTTGAGACAGCATGGATGGAACTGGAGAGCATTATGCTAAGCGAAATAAGCCAGGCAGTGAAGGACAAATACCATATGATCTCACCTTTAACTGGAACATAATCAACAAAAGAAAAATGCAAGCAAAATATAACCAGAGACATAGAAATTAAGAACAGTTTGACAGTAACCAGAGGGGAGGTGGGAGGGGAAAATGAAGGGAAGGGTTTTCAGGAACAACTATAAAGGACACATGGACAAAACCAAGGGGGAGGGTGGAAGCAAAAGAGGGAGGCGGGTTTGGCTGGGGTTGAGCGGGGAGTGGTGGGGGGGAAATGCAGACAACTGTAATTGAACCACAAATAAAAGATTATTTAAAAAAAAATTGATGACATCTCTGTGCAGCCCTGAACTGGGGGACGAGGGCATACCACCCAGGGGCAAGAGAATCTGAACGTGTCCCCTGGAGGGTCTGCAGTGACTGGCGGTGACCAGGCCTCTGGAAATGCGGACTCCCAGTGGCCGGGCTCCTGGCTCAGCTGTCCTCGGTCTCTGGATGTGGAGCATGTCGGGTGGAGGGCTGGGGAGAAAGTGGGGAAGGAAGTGGGAGAGGAATGGCTGCATTTGGTTCCTCCGTCTGCAGCAGGGCCTCGAACCCCAGCTGGAGTGACAACAGGAGGGAGGGGCCCGGCCCAGGGGGCCAACAGCCAGCACTTCTCGAGGGCCCACGCCTGCCAGGCTCTGCAGTCGCCCAGCCCTGGGGTTGGGGGCGGGGTTGGGTGTCAGAGTTTCCGTCTCAGAAGGGGCCACAGCAGGGAGGGGGAGGAGCTGTCTCACAGCCGCAAGAGGACAACACAGCGCAGGAGTGTGGGTGACAGTGAGGAGGGTGGATCATGTGCCACCAATTGCTGATCGAGAGGATGTGACCCAGAGTCGCCCCGTCTCCTGAGACCTTAAGAGAATCAAGGAATGAGGTTCTCAAAGGAAATCTCAGGTTTCCTGTGCATCAACGTTGGATTCGTGTTTTTCAAAAACTCCGAAACAAGACATGTCTGCCGACTGGTGCCGGGCCACGAGTCCACAGTGCGACCTCTGACCTACGGAGAGAAACAGTCCTTCCAGAATGTCCTGGGCGTCAGGGGCGCTGGCTGGGTGGTGTGTGGGTGACAGACACAGACAAGAGGAGGACTCAGGGCTCCAGGGATGTGACAGGACAAGGCCCTGTCCTGATGGACCTGACCGCCCTGGAGTGGAGACTGACGGCCCTCTTCCTGCAGTTGCTGTGGTGCCCACTGGCTGGAGACAGGGCTCATCCTGAGAGCCCAGACCCCTCCCCTCCCTGACCTCTGCCCCCTGTGTGAGTCCCCTGCTGCCAGACCATCTGTTGTCCCCTATCAGCCCATGCAAAGCATCCAGGCCCCAGTGGCCAGGGCAGGGGCAGGTTCAGGACACTGTCCTCCTCCTGTATCCCCCCATGTGAGCGGAGCTGACCCCGGCAGAGGCCAGGATAGAAGCCCCTAAATAACCGTCTCCCTCACTTCGGCCATCTCTCTGTAAAGGCTCACTTCCGCAGAATGCCAGGTGGCAGGCGCCAGGTTTTGGCGTCTGGCCTGCTCCCATGTGCTCCTGGGGCCAAAGCAAGTGAGCGCTGATGGGCAGCAACTGCCCAGCCCTTAATGAGCAGGGACATGCTGAGCCGTGGCCGCCCGCAGGGCTCCATGAACGTCCACAAATGGGCCTGTGCACTCCAGCTCCCTGCAGACCTGGAGGGCCCCCCGAGGCCAAGGCGCAGCCCCCAGCCCCAGTCTGGCTCCCAAGCCTGAGAACAGTTGCCAAGAGAAAACGCCAGTCAGCCGGGACTCCTGGCAGCCACTCAATCCAGCAAATTATTTCTTGCAAATTACTCCTTAAAACTGAAATCCGGGCAGGACTCTGCGAGTTCTCGGCGTCTATTATCTGCTGGTTTTCTGCCGCCCGGGCGCATCTGCGGGCAGGCTGCTCACCTGTGTGTGGGAGTTTTGGAACGGTGGCCGCCCTGATCAGCCGGCGCCTTTCCCTCTGCTTCTCGGCCCTTGTGGAGGTGGCTGTGGCCAGGGGGAGCGGCACCGAGTCCCCTCTCCGGCACTGCTAGGAGCCCCAGGTGTCAGGAGTGACAGGGGCAAGTCAAGCGCCATTTCCTCTGTGTCATCTGGAGGGGCCACCAGCAGGGACCTGGGTCCTCCCAATGCTGAGGGGGCATCTTCTGAGGCTGTGCACAGGCATGAGGTGGACCAGGTGTTGGGGACACGAGGCAGGGCCAGGTGTGGGGAACACAGCTGAGGATCCCGGACATCAGGGCACAGGTTGTGAGTGCACGGGGCTGGGAGCACGGTTGAAGTCCTCAGTGCTCAGCCAGGTCACAAAAACTGGAGAGAAGGAGAGGCTGGGAGCCCCCGTGTCTGGGCCTGAGACGAGGGGCTTCAGGGCTTCAGGGCAGCGGGGGGCTGGGCTGTGGGGTCCCAGGGCAGCCGTGAAGGGGCTGCGTGGAGCCATCCCCTGCAGATTCTGCTGCCCCTGTCCCAATGTCCTCGGAGACCTCCTGGGAGGGGGCCCACAGCCCTGGACCTGCTGCTCTCTGTCACTTTCTCCCCCTTTGCTCACTGCAAAGGCAGATGAGCCCAGCCCCGCTGGTGTTGCCTGCTCGCTGCCCTCTCCCCATGCCCTGTGCCCTGCTTGTTCCCTCTGCTCCTGTTCTCGGTGCCTGGGCAGCAAGGACAGCGCCCAGGACTGACGCCCACCTCCTGCAGACAGCACCAGGGGACCCGGGCAGAGTGGGGACGGGTGGGAGAGGGGCCGACGGCTTGTCCTCTCTGTTTCTTCCCCGTATGCCCACCCCCTCCTCCCTTGGAGCCTCTGCCCCGATCCTGCTGCCTCACCCCTGCACACGCGTCACTTCAGCCCAGCCACCAAGGCCAGGGCACCTCACTCAGCTCTGCTGCCTCTGCTGAATCCCCATGTGCAGCCCGCCCCTCCCTCCCCATGTCCTATGGGAAGGCGCGGCTTGTCCCAGGGGAAGCCAGCGGTCCAGCCACACAATGCACCAACCCCCCACCCCAACTCTGCACAGACCCCACCTGCCTGTTTCCTGCTTCTGTCCCGTCTACAGAAAACACCCCCCACTCATTCTTTGGGTGACACGTTAGTTTCTCTTCACGGGGCTGATCCGTGCAGATGGGCCAGGAAACAACTCAGCACTCAGAGCTGGGGAGGGGCTGGGCTGAGGGGCCGAACAGCTGGGCAGACGTGAGCCCTGCAGCCCTCCCTGCAGCCCGGCATGGGCAATGGACACCTCAGCGAGCCCTCTAGGGGTGGGTGGGGGAGGGAGAGTACAGGTTAAATAAACAGAGGACTCAGGGAGGGGCAAATAGCAGGGGTAATTAATTTTTTTGAAGCGTTGCCAGGTTGCCGTTAAATTCCTTGTCTATAGAAAAATGCAGGCACGGGCTCCAGGAAAGCTGATGTTTGGGCGCCGACTGTGCTTGCCTTTCAATTACACCCTTTGCTCGTCCATCTGGACACCCTGGTCTACTCTTGTCGGTTTTGGGGGACCCTGTGCAATATGCTGGACTTTTCCACCTAAACCGTAACGGTGCAGCACACGGGCAAAAGGCCAGGCGTGGTGCTAAGTGCAGGAAGTCATTTAACCCTCCCACAGCCCTGCATCCTGCAGATGGGGCAACGGGCACAGAGAGCTAGGTAACTAGCCCACGTTCACTCAGCCAATGAGTAGTGCAGTTGGGATTCGGACCCGGGGAGCCTGGCACCAGTCTGTGTTCTCAGCTGCTCTTTGAAGGGGCCCTTCATGGCCTCAGATGCAATTGTAGGGACTTTTGTCTGGGGCAGGTTCAATGTCGCTTCTCTGTGGGTCCCACAGCGGGATGGGCACGCTCGCCTGTGACACAGGTTCCACCCTCCCGCTGTCTCTGCCGAGAGCCCCCTCTCCAGCCCCTCCCACCATCTGTTCCTTGTCCTTCTTCAGGACCCGGGTCTAATGTCCCCTCTGAGTTCCCCGAGTCCCCACCCCGGCCCACCCACGCCCGTCACCCCACCGCGTCAGCCTGCTTAAATTTCTCCCTGCATGTTTCATTCTCTGAAGTTGTCTCGAGGGTTGCTTGGATTTCTTGCTCGCTGTCTGTCTCCTGCCACAAGTGCAAGGTCTGTGTGGGCAGGACTGGGGTCACGGTCATAGCCGCCCCCCAGAGCTGGGAGCTGGGCCTGGCCGAGAGCACGTGCGCAGCAAGGCCTGCTGGGTGAATTCCACGCCAGCTGTAGGAGGGTGCTGGGAGAAATAGCTAAGGTCGCCCCATCCAAATGCTGACTTGACAGGAAATGGGGGTGGGTGGGGGGCCCAGAAGCTGTGTCCCTGACCCCCCGAATACGCTGCCACATGGGGACATGTCTTGGACACACGTGACATGGTTGCCATGGAGCCTGATGACCTCCCAGCAGGAGTGAAGCTGCTTGTATCCAAGACAAACCTCGGCTTCCAGAACCTACTCCATGTGGACACCCTGGCCAACAAACCACGGCCCTGCGCCCCCCGATGGGCACTGAGGGGGGCGGTCCATGTGGGAGAATCCTGCATGTGGGGATCCTGCATGTGGGAAACTGAACGTAAATGGGGGGACGGCTCACCCATCCCGGCCAGGACGGGGCTCCTGTCCGCCCAGTCCGCTTGGCCCCTCCCTCCTGGGAGAAGCCCTGGCCATTCCGCATTTCTGCCTTTTCTTCTTCTGGCTCCTTCAGTCTGAGGGCTGATGGGCACAGGCTGTGATGGGAAAGGAACCTGGGAGACTTGCTTCCCTCGTCACATCCTGAGCCCAAACCAGGTGGCTTCCTTAGGAGTTGACAGCCAACAGCATCAGTGTGGCTGTCACTACAGGGACGTTTGCTCTCAGGAGGGGAACGTGTGGCGTTTGAACCACGAAGTCCTGGTGGGGGACTCTTTTCTGAAACCTCGGCGCGTCTCTGAGCCCAGCGGCTGGTGCAGCAGGATCTTCTCTGGTCAGAGTCTGGGGCTGCGGGGCCCGGTGCTCGGGCCGCTCAGCTGGGTGACTTGGGAGAGTCTTGTTGAGTCACGGTTTCTTCACTTTGACCCTATCCTGCGCCTCCCGGGACTGCTGGGGAAATACCTGAGCTGATGCAGCACCGAGAGCCAGCCCCTCCACGCCCACAGATCTTTCCAAACCCTGACACTGAGTTTCGCTTCATGACACGTTTTCACGGCTGTTTCTAGTCCAAACTACAAATGCAGTTTTCTGTATAGCCAACCCCGTTATGTTACGATTTACTAAACTCTGCAGATTTCACTGTCTTTCCCCAGATTTCACTGTCTTTCCCCAATGACCTTTTTCTGTCCTACAATTTCCTTCAGGATACCAAATTATACACACTGGGTTTTTCAAAGTTTTTTGAATGTGACTCCAAGTTAGAGATAACATTTTGCATCACGGGACAACGTACATGCTTAAATAACACAAGACTTACTTTCACCACCTGTGATACTCTCCGGTCTTTTCTATTCTGTTCTTTTCCACCCCATCCCATCCGTCCCAAACATAAAGAGACCCTTCACAGTGTGATTAGCTGAACAATCCACAAATGGGTCAGCATCTGCAGGAGAGATCCTCATTTTGCACGAGGACGCTTTCTCCCATTGCTTTTCCGAGGTGGGTGATAATTCTGTTCATCTCGAATCCACTGGGAGCCCCTTGCACCATGGGAGGGTGCCTTCATTCTTCCTCGGCGCCGCCCCCCCCCGCTCCGCAGTAGGCACCATGCATGCTGTGCGCACTCTGTAAGTGCCTACTGCATGATGGCCCCACGTGTGGGTCCTCATTTCCGTTTGCTCACGTTTTGGCCTATCCCTGCAGGGTTGAAAGGTTAGGAAGCAGCATCCCTTCCTTTGGAGAGAGGCGTGGCCGGCCAGTAATGGAATATCTGCAGGGACCAGAGCTCAGAACGGACTGGGCCTGTCACGAGCCTCACCCAGGCTACCGTGCCACGAGGCTGGGGTGGGTTCCCCGCGGAGGCTCGAGGCAAACCCAGAGATTGGAAGGGCACGCGTGTTTTCTTTCGATCGTCACAAGGATTCAGTAAACATGAGTGTCCTTCTATGCCTCAGAGCGCCCCTTACGATGAGCTGCCCAGCACAAAATGCTCATAACGTGCCCTGTTGAGACACTCGGACCGAGACCAAACTGAGATGAGAAATAGAGAGGATGACGGGAGTGCCTGTGTCGTCCTGTGTCAGCTTTCCTTTCTTCCAAATATCTGTCAGTGGGGTTTCCACCCCGGGAGTGGGGTGGAGGAGGGGGGTTGGCCCTGGGACGACGAGCAGGCACGTTTTCGAGAACTGCCTGGCGCTGGATGGCCAGGCGAGGCTGCGGGAGCCCCGCAGATCTGCCCCAACAGCTCCCGGCTCCCCCAGGCTGTGGGTGGAAGGAATGTGCTGGGGGCTCTAATTACCGTGGAGAGAGGGAACCCGGGGAGCCACCGCTCCTTTGGGGTAAATCTGCTGTGGTCACACCCCGGCATGCCTTTCTGATCACTGCCAGACCACAAAGAATGCAACCTCCTCCCTCCCGTTTGAGGCCAGCCCTTTGCATTGCCGAGGGAGAGAGCCTTCCCACTATTCCACTGAGTGAAGAGCCCCAGCCTCTGCGGGCTGGGACTCACTCTCTGTTTATCAGAGGCTATTGTAGGCACCTTATAACATATCAGCCAGGCCCCTAGGCAGAGTAAGGAGCTGCCGAGAGGTTTGAGTCCTAGGGCACATCTGATCATCCTTACCCTAGGATACACATTCCTTCTCTTTGTTAAGGAATTAATGCACCATACTTAAATCTTAACACAGGTAAGTAAAACTGATCTCTCTGTGGAAAGAGAACCCTGAGGGAAATACATGTTTTACAGCTCCACTATCTGGGGCCCTATTAGCGCATTTCATTTTGTTTGTATAATATGCTGAACTTTGCAAAAATATTTTCTCTCGCACAAGTTTATCAAATGCACGGAAGGTGTTTGCATGTCACGCATATTTGTAATTGTTCTCCCAATCAAATAAAAAAAAAAACGAAAGAAATAAAGACAGTGGCTGCAAATCCTCAGTTGCACACGCTATCCGGTAAGCGCAGTGAACCCACATTCGCGGTTCTCCCCTCTGTTTCACCCTTTTCTGTCTCCATGGTGTGTGTCTCTCACTACAACCCAGTTCCTCTCCAACCCCTTTCATTTGGAAACTCGGGGCTGTAGGGGACTGCTGCTTTTGTGTGCCCAGCATCCATGCCGCCTCCTCCTGGTAGGCCACCTTGATTTTGTTTCGGGCAAGTGGTCCCTCCCCTCTTCAGTTCCTGTGGGAGATGTGACCAATAGCCTCCAGCTCTAGATTTGACCTTGACAGTCAGTGTAATCTCCCTCTTCGCCCTCACCCCCACTTCCTTAGGTCAAAAAGATTCCTGGGTGGCTAATGAAACTCAGAACCACACTTACTTTGACTTACTGGAAAGAACACCTGTCCTTTCACAGGACTTGTTTCTGTGAGGACGTGAGCAGGGCCACAGAGTAGAGTGGTTCTGCTTGTGTGTGTGTGAGATCAGTGTGGAGGAAAACAGCCAAGAATGGGTGAGAAGTGGAGCCTTGTGCACAGGATTTGAGCACCTGGATTCAGCCATGCCTGAAGCTGTTGCCCTTGAACAGGTCTTCTCAACCATAGAACCGTTAACAGTTTGGAGTTAGATCACCATTGGGGGCTCTGTCATGTACATTGTAGGATATTTAACACCATCCCTGGTGTCTACCCACTAGATGCCAGTAGCATGCTCCGCCTCAGCCTCCTGACAACCAAAAAGGACTCGACATTGCCAACTGTCCTGGGGGTGGGCAAATACCTTCATTAAGAATCGCTACCTTAGACTGCTTTTAAGTCATGTGGGTCAATAAATGTTCTTTTTTTTTTTTTTGCTTTTTAAAATTTATTTGCTTTTTTTTTGTTCGACTTGGGTTTTTCTGTTCTTGTCTTCAAAGGACATTCTGCCAATAGAGAGCTGTGCCTTTAAGATTTAGGGTGACACCTAATAAAAGGGGCTGGGATGGCTGCAAGGAATGATGGGACACCCTAATGCCAAGGAACCAATTCTAGACTGCAGCTAAGTGGTTGAGTAGGCCGCTGCGATATTCTGAAGGGGTGAGATGGAGCGCCTCCTAGCTCACCCGGTTGGTGATGAAACCAGGGAGAGGGAAGTGGAGGGCTGTGCCCGGGGGGGTCAGGAGATGTTCTTCCAAGACTCACATGAGCTCGTTCCGGCCCTGCCTACGTCCATCCGAGGGCTGCAACTGAGCATGCAGGGCCGCCAGGGTGCCAGTTATTAGGAAATGAAGGGTGATGTCTTTTGGGTGATTAAAAGAACATTTTGCCACTATAATGCCCAGTCCCAAACATGTACAGGGATTCAATCCTTTGCCCAAAAGTGGCGGGAAGGGGAGGAAATCACTGATCCAAGTAGATATTTCTAGAAACTCACAAATATCTAAGTGTCGGTATGTCGGAGGGCGGACACCCAAGAGTTCTGGTGGATCGTTTGTGTCGATATAGGAGACACTTAAGAACACCAAGAGAGCTCGCTTTGCCGGCATGCGTACTAAAATCGGAACAATACAGAGAAGATTAGCGGGGTCCCTGTGCAAGGACGACACGCAAATGGGTGACATGTTCCATATTTTTGTGCAAGCTAATAAAAAAAGTTACAGAAAGGAAAAGGAACACCAAGAGGTATAAAGTCGACTTTTACATCTGTCTCAGAGTGGCCTGGGAAAGGCTGCCAGGGATTACAGCTGACTCTGAAACTCTTGCCTGGAAACCACCCCCAACGTCTTTCCCCCAGGCCTCATGGGGACTCCGGTGTGTACACGGCGATGATGCTGGGATCCTGGTATTCTGAGGTTTCATCCGAGAGACCCTCACCCGAGGAATGTCTGGCACTCAGTTCTAATTTGGGATGATGCTGGAGGGGGATGCTGCCTCATCTCAGGTCAAGAGAACACAGAGAGAGGGAAGGAAAGAGAGGGGGAGACAGGCAGGAGGTCGGGAGCCAATGACGTGGTCACATGGCACCTTATTTTGGGATTTATTTTCTGGTGTTTAGGAAGGCACAGGCAAGCTGAGAGTCTGGGGCCAGCTTGAGACTCTTAAATCTTCCTTTTCTCCAGGGAAGACCCACCAATGGTGGTGTGGGACCCCCAGGCTCACCATTTCCTTGGGCTTGAGGTGAATTCAGGGCAGGGGCTGGGATGAGGCAGGCGGGCACTTGCCTCGGGCACAATAATGTTGGCGTGTCCCCAACTCAGTAATCAAGTACATATGATTTTGATGTAATACTTTAAAAACCAAAATCAATGCCAAAAAAGTCTGCATTGAACAATATATCAAATTTTCAAATAAAGACAGGATTGGTTTTACCAGGAACTAAAATTTCAGATGTGTGCCCCTACTTTCCTGATTGTTCAACATTCCTGTTTTGAAAAGGATCACGATCGGAACTCTGGCTTATTTAAAAAAAAACAAACAAATAAAAAACACCAACAAACAAACCAAACCCCAGCAAGGCAGTTTGTATCAGAAACAACCCTGTGATTATTTTTCTGAAACAACTGAGTCAGATTATGACAGCATTTTATGATCTGAAAAGATATTATGCCTGTGTCATTCATTGATGAAAATGCCCAACTGAGTAATTTGATAATGGGAACCATCAAAACAATCAAATCTTAATCCCAAATGCAACTGCTTTTAGGGTTTCATTAATCTGGCCCCTAAAATTCTTGCAGTCAGCTCAAGATCCTCACCTCCTGTCCCAAAGGACTCTCCTCTGTGTCTTGCAACACATGTCTCAAGTCTGTAGGAACCCAGAGAAGAGAACTTGCTTTATGATCAGAAGGGAGTAATGAAAAGCGTGTCTTAACAGGGTATTTCAAAAGCATTCCGTGCTCATCACAGAAGCATCCAGAGTACCTACATTATGTAGAAAATGGCAGGAGCAGGCATAATGAATGCAGAATATGAGAACGATTCAGTTCGCTGTTAAAAAGAGGCAACCGAGGCAGAGACAAAATAAAATCTCTTGTTTGCAAAGTCAAGGCAGTAAAGAGATGATGAAGCAAAAACCAACCTGAGATCTGACCTTAAAGGAACTGAGCATTTTAATTTTTTCAAAGGTGGAGAAAATGCCTGAAGAGGGTATCTGAAGGTTAAGGAAACTGTTATAAAAATGAGAATTACATGCTCTGAGCTGTTCACAGCTCTGTCCCTGGAGTGTGAAATTAGCGACTGAAGGCGGATTTCACGGGCGCTTGGGGGAGCGTGTTGGTGCCGCAGCGGATTGGCGAAGGGGCCTCTCCGCCAAGTCCCGCCCACTGGCAAGCTGCTGTGGTTATTCACGTAGAGCACAGACAATCCTGAGTGTCGAGTGGTTTGCACTGATACGAACGCAGCCTCTCTGCTTCCATCGGAGTGAGTCTAGTGCGAGTGCAGGGGGAGTGCAGGGGGCAGGGGGCAGGGGGCGGATCGCACAGAGCAACAGTCTCACCAAAGTTGGGTCTCTCTTTAAAAAAAAAAAAATCCATCCACGTGGATTACATTTACTGGAAAGGTTGGGAAAATGTTTAGAAAATAGGGATATAGTTTAAAATGTTAAACCTTAGAACATCTCCAAGGGTAAGGAATTCTCTGCATTGGGGTTTCCGGTCTGAAACAGTCCACGGTACCCACCTTCCCTGTCACACCGGGATTCTGGAGAGGTGGGTCGGAGAAGTTTCACGCCAGAGAGAAAATTCAGGAAACCGTGCACTGAGAGAGGTGGTTGCACTACCGCTTCAGCCCACATCTGTCCCGGTCCCATCTGCATCACACAGGACAACCAAACACCAGTGTGATTATGGCTTTGCATGCCTTTGCCATAGTCCTGGGGGCAGTACTGAGCTCAGCCTCTGTTAAAAAGATCCTTGTTAACTCAGCTAACAGGCCCCAGCACACAGTGGAACCAACAGCCTGAGAAAGCAATAGTCTCAGGGGGGAAATCTGGTCAGTGGAGCATCTTCGGAAGCACGTTTGGACTGTTCCACTGATTGACTTGGGGGAGCACTGAGTCTCCAACCACAGCCCCTTATCAACCATTAGCAAATCACTTCCAATGGGAGGGAAGCCTCCTTGGTGATGGGAGGTGTTTGGCACCCCCAAACACGGTTTGAACTTCGAACAGTCTTGTGGAAATTTGAGAGAGTGGAAGAGCTGGCTCACAGCTCTGTAAATCACCCACGGATGGGGATGCTTTTTGGTGCAAATAACAGAAACTCATACTCAGATCGGCTTAAACAGTTGTCAAATATGTTGGTTCCCTCGGTCAAAAGTCGAGTCAGCGATCTGAAGATGTCTTCAAGGATCAAATATCTTTCATCCCTGCCCTGGTCTTTGGTGGTGCGGGGGGCGGTCAGTCCCAGACTGGAGACTCTCTGGTGTTGGAGGTCATTTGTGCTCAGAAGAAGACATCAGGTCATCGAAAGCTTTGGAAGTTTCTCAGAAGAGCGCTCCGGATGAGCTGGGGTGGGTAGGGCCGTCTTCTCTGAGTCTCGTGGGATCTGGAGGAGAACAGGAAATTCCTGAGAAGTCAAGGGTTGTTTTTTGTGAGGGCGGGTCGTGGATGTTGGAAGCCAGTCCCCAATGTCCACAACTGTCTGGGAAAAACTGCCTGTTTCCTCTCTCTCACCCTCACTGAAGCAAAATCCTGTTCTCCCCACTGAGCGCTAAATGTCAAGGCTG
>CM052547.1:83805271-83823932 GCA_028533065.1 Trachops cirrhosus
AGCCAGGTGTGGCTCTGAGTGCTCCCAGGTGTTACTGCAACAGCCCTTGGAGCGGGGTGATGTTACCAGCCCAGCTTCGAGATGTGGAGACTGAGGCCCGGATGGGTGAAGTGTATCTGAGAAGCCCAGCACTGGCAGGCTAAAGCAGATATGTGCTGGAATTGTGGGCACCAGGATTCCGCACTCCCCCCGCCGTCCTTACAAATGATTGCGTACTGAGCAGCTGTGTCTCAGGCGCTCACAGTTCATGGAAAACAGCCGCACGCGTGGTGCCCACTGCTCTGTGCGGGGCGACACTCTTCTTCTAAATGCTGCTTGCTGCTGACTCTCTGGTGTCTGTGCGTGTGCACACGTGTGCACGTGTCAATGCACACACACATGTGTGTGTGCATGCAGCACTTACAAGCAGGGGGTCTGGAGTCAGACAGTCTGGACTTGAATCCCGCCTCAGCCTCCCCCCAGCCCACAACCTCGGGAAGATGAGTTAATCTCTGCGTGCCTGTTTCCTTCTCTGTCACATGGTGACCTCAAGGGTTGTTGATGTGAGGATTAGATGAATTAGTCCACGTGAAGGTCTTAGAAGGGGGCCCAGCCCAGGGTTGGTGCTGGACAAATGTCACTGTCATTCCTTTGTCCATTGTTCCCCAAGTCTCTCTCCCCGCCCAGCTCTGGGCAGGGCACCAGGGTTAGTGCCACAGGAGCCGTCTCCCCTGCGGGAAGTTCTCATCGTGAGCAGAGTGGGGACCCGCTGGCCCCAGCAGTCGCTAGCTGGGGGTGACCTCGGGCCAGGTGCTTCACTTCCTTGTGCCTCAGTTTCCTCTCCTGGAAATGGGGCAATAGTCGCACTTCCTTCAGGAGGCTGTTGGGAGGGGTAACTGACTGGCAGGAGCACACAGTAGCTGTCGTTCCTGTCATTCCCTGTCTGGCTTCTGCTCCTCCAGCCTCGTTCCTCCAACTTACTGAGTGTGTTCCAGCCTCCTTCCCTCTGCTTGGAACGCCTGCCCCAGGGTCTCCATTTGGTGACTTCTTCTCACCCCCATTGCGTCCTCAGTGAGGCCTCCCTGGGCACGTCATTGGTGGAGCTCTCTGCCCACCCCTGGTCACTCCCTCCCAGTGGCCAGCAAAGCATGGCCCGGGGCCAAATCCAGCCTGCGCCCCATTTTACAAATACGGTTTTATTGAAACGGCCACACTGATACACGTACATATCGTCCATCCATGGCTGTCTCCCCTGCGGGATCGGGCCCCATCACCGTGGACCCACAGGAGGCTTTGACATCGGAGAATGCTGGCCTTGGGCCTCGGGGTGCTCATCTCCCGGGATCTCTGCCGTCACCGTCTCGGATGCTGTGATTCCTCCTCTCCTTGTGTTCATTTCTGACGAGACGTGGTGGGCTAGCTTGGGGAAGCAGAAGGGGCCATGAACGTGAACAAGAAACTCAGACAGAAAGATCTGGATCAACATTTGCTCATTCTTGGCTGCGCCCTTGGGCAGAAGTGTGAAATCTTTATAGTAGCAGGAAGGGCCCTTATAAGGTAAGTCACACAGTTGTCAGGCCTCCTGTTTCTCAGACAAGGAAGTTGGGGTCCAAAACCGTGACCTATCTCAAACCACTCGGCTACGCAGGAACCGCACGTGGGTACCAGTCAGGGCCCATTTGGCCTCCAGGTGTCAGTTTGTCTCAACATAATCTCCCCCCTGCCTGTCTCAATGTCCTCTCTACAGGAGGGCTCACCTGTCACCCCCTCAAGACCTGACACCCACCACCTAGTACCCACCCAGTCTCCTCATCGCAGGCAGAGGAGTCACGGAATGCACCAAGCCCACACGCCACCCTGCCGTCTGAATGCTTCTTTGGCTTCACCTTGTCCTCAAAATATAGACAGCAGTTCCCGAATGTGCTGCGTCAGTGGGGTTGGGCTTGGCTGTGAGTAGCAGCGACTCGAGATGACAGGGGCCTAGATGAAGTAGAAGAAACGGAGAAAGGTCGATGTGGCTGTGCCCAGGAACGGCAGACAGGATGTCAGGAGGCTGGTCAGAGAGGCAGCGGGGGCTGCGTCCCGTGGGGCTGGGGGGGCGGAGTTTCCTCTGCACACGGGGAAGAAGCCAGAGGACTCGGGGCTGGAGAGCATGTGACTGCATCGACTCTAATAGGGCTTGCTCGTCCTCGTCCACAGATGGCATTTGTTTCAGTGACTACTTGGTAACGTCTGCCCTCTTTAGCCTCCTTGTATGCCCTAAGTGAACTGTCCGTGGCGACAGGAACCAGGCCTATTCTGGTCTCGGCAGCGAATGTCCAGCTTCCCCCATGTTGCTTGGCACGTGGCGGACACTCCATAAAGACTTGTTAAGGAAGGAAAGGAGGAAGGGAGGGAAAGTTCAGCACAGACACGAGGGCAGCTCCTTCTCTGCCCGTTTCCCCTTCTCATACGTGTAGCACTGGGTGGACTCCATGGTCTCCCATGCGTCCACGTCTCAGGTAGAACATATAAAACTCTTCCAGGCACGGCAGCATTGATCCCGAGGCTGGCTTCGTGCTGAGGAAGGATAAGTAATGATCGGAGCTGCACCCACGACAACTTAGCCGTCTCTTCGTTGCTTTAAGGGAAAGGGGCTAAAAAGACAGGCTCTTGGGGAAGTGGTGACAGTGCTGTCTGTCACCAGGGAGGAATGACATAACTAGAGGATGATCTATTGCCACGTTCTGGTGTGGGAAAGCCAGGGGCTTAAAGGGAAAGGCGGCTCTTCCACGGCCAGCTGAAGAGTTCAGTGAGCACTTGCACTTCCGTTAGCCGTGCAGAAACTCTGCACCTGGCAACGTGCTGCCTTTTGCTGTAGCTCCGATTACGCAGCTAGGGCTGGGGCAAGTGACTCTGGTTTCACTCATCATCTGTACCCATATACATTTTTTTTAAAAAGGGAAGGGAGGGAGAAAGAGAGGGAGAGACACTTTTATGTAAGACAGAAGCATCGATTGGTTGCCTCTCGCATGCACCCTGACATCTGCAACCCACGCACGTGCCGTGACCAGGAATCGAACTGGTGATCCTTTGCGTTGTGGTGCGATGCCCGACCCACTGAGCCATACTGGTCAGGGCCCATATTCCTAGGTTTTGAATTGGAATCTTGTCACTTTAAGAAGCAGAAACCTCGTGAAAGCAATGCTGGGGCTAGCCCATCGGCACTTTGAGCGGCAGGAGCTACCGCATCTGTGCTCAGAGGTATCTTCACGTGAATAGGTCTGTGGGATGGTTTTTGGACCGAGTTCTTAGCTGTGCAGACTTTCTGCCTGATTATCTGGTCCTCTGGGAAAACTCCTACCTACCCACTATATTTTAGTAAGTTCTCTCTCTGCTTAAATTTACAGGCATGAGTTCTACCGTTTTCAACATCCACAGAACAGGGTGGGGGAGGAAAGCTAACTAAGGAAGGAGAGTAACTATATCCTGACTCCGTGGAGATCGCTGGAGCCCAACTTGTATCCCAGAGTCAATTCCGACTTGAGGCAAGGGGGCTGACCTTCATGTCCACGTCCCTCCGTGGTGGGCTATGGGCTGCTCTGGGATGTGCACGGGGGTCATAACCTCCTGGGTGAGGAAGCTGCCTTTGGTCCAGGGCAGTACTCTGGTGGCGGTGGGGGCACCTGTGAGCCTTTGGCTACCAGCACTCAGAGCAGCTGGTGTGGGAGGTCAGGAAAGGGGATGCAGGCGGGGAACCAACAGCATCACCAGCCCTCCCCACAGTGTGCCACTGGGTGGGGGGCCAAGGTGGTCTTCTTCCTCGGGTTCAGGGCAAAGTCAGAGATGGACTCGGCCTGGCTTGTGCTGGGGACAGCAGTGTTTGGTGAGCTGCTGCAGTGTCTGCCAAGGTGTTTGAAAAAAAAAAGGTCGGAGATTACACTGGAGGCAGGTTTAGGCTTCCACTGCAACCATAGCATTCCACTTAAGCACCGCCTTCGCCCTTGCTGGCTGTGGGCTCCTGGGTGATTTTCTTCCCCTCTCCGAGTTCATCTCCCGACTTGGGACCCTGACACCGGTCTTAGGGACCAATTCTGGAATCACCTCCCCCAGCCCCCAACGCTTACTTGTTCTTCAGGTATCGGTACTCATTTTGAATGTCCCACCGGATATTCCGGTAGACAAAAAAAAAAGCTGCTTAAAATAACCTGAGCCTAGAACCAAATTCTGTATTACAGACACAAACCTATTTTTCCCCTGTTTTAAAATATACCGAGTTTCTCAAGAATGAAACCAGGGCACACACTCAGAGAAGAGGAAGCCCTCTGTCCGGGGCTTCGCCGAGGGCTCTGTGCCCGTTCGAACCGTCTCATTACCAACGGCAGCACCTCTGGAGGCGCCTGGACCGCCCCCAACAGTGCAGCTCTCAGCGGTCTGCATTTGCAGCTTCATTCATTGGGACTCCACGTCCAAGTTCAAGCATCCGATGACTTTATTACATCTTCCCGTTAAGACATACCAGAGCATTTACATGTTGAAATGTGTTTTATTTTCATTATAAATTCCTTTCCTCTCCTCTTGATATTATAGTTGGGCTATTACCTTGGTTAAAAACTATGCATGCAATAAAAAATATGCATGCAGGTAGGTTATATTGTCTACGAGTTTCATTTCAGCGAAGTGGAAATTATAAAATATTTGTTGTAAAAACCAATAACTGGCTCTGATAGACTCGGGGACCAGAAGTCAGCAGGGTCCTGTCTTTCCTCGGAGAACCCACAGCCTCACCAAGAGACAGATTTCAGCCATCGGTTTGCTTGGGCAGAATTGTCCATGGCACAGGGTCCCTTCTGTTCTTCTCTCCCATTGAGGCCCATCGAGGCCTCCTTTGCTGGGATAAGACCCCCTCTTAAGGAGTCTGCGGGTGACCAAGGTATTTTATCTCACATCCCTGGGCCGGAAACTCTTCTGGAATTGTCCCCCCACCCACTGTGAATGCGGCTGTCTGCCTCCCTTTGCCGGAGGGGCTGACCTGGGCTTCGGCCAGATTCGGGTTCCTGCCTGGTGAGCAAGTCATTTGTTCCCTCCGCAGGAGACTCAGCAACAAGCAAGAAACAAACAAACACATTTTTCAAAAAGGCAAAAAAGCTTAGTCATGCAAATCAGGGTGGAGGAGAGAGGGTAAAGAAAGAACCTCATTCATATTCTGCTACTTCAGCGGGGCCCTGGCCCATCGGCCGATTTCTGTTACAACCCTCGGCCCAGAATAGCAAACACCCTGGCACGTTAATGCACATTAATAACAGGCTGTCCCCACCGGAGTAAACACCACCCGTTCCCAGGACACCAAAGAAGCAGAAAACTAACCAGAGGTCAACTGTGTCATTAGCGGTGGCACAATGTGGGTCCTTCTAGAGGTAATTTAGTCCCTTTAATGGAGGCTCTGATAAAGCCACCGGTTCTCACAGCCGGGGGCAGTGACTGAGCAGCAAGCCCAGGTCTCCTGGATACCAGGACGGAGCACGGTGCCTCTGACATCACGGGATGTTTCTGTGCTGCAAGGTTACATGTTGTCCAAACACACACATGGGGACCCCAGCGAACAGGTGTGTGTCACTGTTATGGGCATACCTGCAAAATGGGACACTCAGCGGCAGAGTGCTTTAATCAGGGGCTGGGATCCAAGTTAATTGGTTATGGTGAGACTCATAGACACAGAAAGGGTGGTCAAGAAGGAAGTTATTATACTCACGGACCTGCAGGTCACGCAGGGCCACACGAAGAAGCGGCAGGATCAGTGAGGAGGCAAAGGCAACCTCGTGGCAAGAGCCTTTACTGTGGTTTCTGCGGGAGGAATGGGCGGGGCAGGGTGACCCGGGATTGGCTAGTTTGAATGATTTCTGTGACTCTGGGCACAGGGGCTGTCCCTGTGCCCCTGGGCGGATGCCGGCAGGTGCACCGTGGCCCAGGGTGGGAGAGCCTGGGGGCCTGGGCTCTGGATTGGCTGGTTTGTATCTGGCAGGCGCGCCCCAGAGTGAGCTGTGTTTGATCTCTTGCAACTGGCTGACTCTGGGACGGGCAGTCGCTCCAGAGTCGGCACCGCTCTAAGATGTCAAAGCATCAGAGCGGAGAAAGAAAACATGCTTAATACGGAAACACGGCAGGACACTCGTGTGCAATTTGTTTGCACACACGTGCAAGTGAATAGCTGACTTAAAAACACACACCCGGGATGAGTGACAAATGTCTTGCTTCCTCTCATCCGCCCTGGGACAGTGACAGTTTCCTGCTGTTGCTGCCGTCTGTGCCTCAACATCCCTGTTTGCTCAACACCCCCGATGACTCGGCACAGAGTCCCTGCGTTAGCACCTTGGGAAACCGTGCGGGTGAGTCCTGCCCCCGTGCCAGTCCTGAGCCCGCCTCCTCCTGCAGGTACTTGGAGGCCTCTGGTAGGAACCCTGCACGCTGCAAAGACATGAAGTCGGTGGGAAAGTTTGAGGATGGAGTCATAATTATTTGGACATCAAAGCACATTTACATGCGTTACGCCTTTTGTTCTTGCAACATCGGCTCTAAGAAGCACACAGGGCAGGTGCTGTCACGCCTGTGGTGGAGACGAGGGACCCACGGCCGAGGCTCGGGAAGAGCAGGATGTGTGTGGACACAAAGCCGGGCAGGTGTGGGGCTGAGGCCAGAGGCCCTGCAAGGGAAACTCCCTGGCAGGGAGGACCGAGGTGGCCTTGCACCTCCGCCGTCTGCCTGACACCTGGCACAGCGGTAAGCCGCACACCTCAGCACATGCCACGTGAACACATGCATGCATGGGTAAGTCGAGGTGTCCCTTACTCTGAGGAAACCCTCACTGGGCATGCTGGGACACAGGACAGTGACGTCCAGCTCCCAAGGGATCAGGGTGCCCCCTCTGAGTCACTCATCCTCCTTGGAAACAAAAATAACTCTCTCTTTTCAGGAGCCACCAAACGCTGTGACAGACGAGCCCAGCTTTCCCCAGTAAGAAACAGAAGGTCCCCTATGGTTGCTGTCCTCCGCCTGCAGCCTCCTCACCCACCCCCTGGGGACACTCACATTAGCATGTCCGACTTCAGGAACCCTCAGTTCTTGTGGTTATCTCCAGGAAACTGGGTCCTGTGTCTGTGATGTCGGCTATTTTTAGAGCTTTTGGGGTCTATTGGAAGGGAGTTCATATTTGCCCTGTGTTCCTGGGGAACCTTTGACCTGAGACCAAACCGAGACGGCTTCAGATGCTCTACTCAACCTGACACCTGGTGCCCAGCCCTGTGGGCACCTGAACCAAAGGTGAAGGAGGTACCTGCCTGGAGGGGGGTTGGCAGGGGTGAGAGCTGGCAGCTTGGACAGGCCAGGTGGAGGCAGACAGCGGGGAGAGACTGCAGAACATGGCCAGGACTGACGCTGAGGGTCGGGTCCTGTGTGTCCTCCCTGGTAGCCACTGGCCACCTGTGGCTATTGGAGTTTATATTTAATAAAAGTAAATAAAATAAAAATTCAACTCCTGAGTCACACTAGCCACATTTCAAGTGCCCTATAATGCTATGCAGCTAATGGTTGCCATACCGGACAGGGCAGATAAAGAACGTTTTCATCGTCACAGAATGTTCTCTTGGAAAACACCAGCCAGACAGACGAGGCTTTGAGCCCAGCAGGGAGGCAGGCTGCAGTGGGGCTCTAGGGGAGAAGAACACGGGAGATGCTAGAGCTGTGCCCCAAAGATCCCCGCTCACCATCCGCCCAGCCCTTCACTCCCTCACCGGCTCATTCCCGTGTACGGAGCTGCTGCCGGGGGCTCCGGGGAACACAGGAGGGTCAGACACAGCCCCGACCTCAGGGAGCTCAGGTTCCTGTCTGGGGACACACACAGTAGGGGAGCAGGTAAGTCAGTCAGTACGCAGGACAATTTCAGCAAGTGACAAGCGTCATGAGCATAGCAGAGCGGGAGATACAACAGAGACACCACATCCCGGGGGAGGACGGACCTTAGTTTAGGGAACGTCATCTCTGGGCACCCAAATGACGGGGCCTGGGATAGGGTCAGCGTGCAGGGTGGTGGGTGAGAGTGACCTCCGGAGACCACTGCCCAGCGGGCTGGGGAGCCCGGTGCAAAGGGAGCACGGAGTCCTGGGACTTTCCACTGCTGCCCACGGGGTGCATGCACAGAGTCTCGGTGTCAGCACAGACCGCAGAGAGTTCTCCCCGCAGGAAGTGAGCACAGTGGACCCCAGCCACAGTCCCCACAGGTCCCTGGATTCGGCCAAAGGAAATGACCCATGTGGCAGCGGAAGAGGCCCACACAGGACAGCTGTGAGGGGAAAACCCGGCAGGTTCGAGTGTTCTCCTGGTTTCTGAACAGGTTGGAGGTTTCCCAGCGTGGCCAGGGAAGTTTCTGTGTGAAAATGAACCCCCTCCCTCGGGATTCTCTCGGTGACAAGGGGCAGAACATCTGACTCAGGTGGCTCAGGCTGAGGGCAGTGATAGGCTTGTGCACTGGTGCTTGGTCGTCAGGCAGAGCTGGGTCTGCAGTGGTGCTCGCTGGGTCCCCTGAACTCAGCCAGGCCCACCTGCCTCCCCACCCCGCTGTGGTGCTCGCTGGGTCCCCTGCAGGCCCCACTCAGGGCCAGGCAGCTAGAGGCATCCTGGGCCCGACTCCAACACAGTGCAGCCCACACTCTGCCCAGGTTCAAGTCCAGGGACAGGAGTGGGGACAGCTAGGTCTGTCCGAGTGCCTGCCACCCCCCACCCCCACCAGGGCCTTGAGTTTGGGGTCAATTCACCCCAAACTGAATGGGGTAGGAAGGTGAACTTTCAAGTGAAGATCAGGTTCAGTTCCTTCGGCTGCAGATCTGGAGGAGGCACAGGAGCAGGTCACTCGTGGAGGGAGCAGGCACACCCCCGGAATTTCCGAGACCGGGAGGGATCGCAGGGTTGGTGCAGAACAAGTCCTGTCAATTCGGGATTCATTATTGGACACTTCCACCGCTTGGGAATTCCTGCCTGTGAAGGTGGTCCTTATGTGTAGGGTGCGGGCTGCGTTCTGTCTGCCCCCCAGAACAAGCGAGTTTGAGGGTGAGTGGACTTCAGGATCTGGACTGTCAAGAGCCAGCGGTGGACGCTTTTCCGGCCAGGACTGCGCTCAGTCCCAGTCCACGGAGACCAGTTCCATGAGGTTCCCCGAGGGTGGCTGCTGCGGTCCGGGTCAATCCATCCAGGACGGGATCCAGGGCGGGTGCAGGCTCCACTTGACGTCACCAAGAGGCGGATCTGCTCCTTCTGCCCTCTGCCCCTCTGCCCTACCCCCCAACCCTGCCTCCCCGCCCCCCACCCATCAGCAATGAGGCCTCGCCTCTCACCGTGTCCTCGGCTGCCAATGCTGCGCCCCAGCCCTTGTCTGCCCCAGACCAGGAGCAGAGGAAGAGGAGACGACCAGGAGGAAGAGGCTAATAGGAAAATGGCACTTTCCCAGAATCCCCAGCATCTGTCTGTTTCCACCTCAAGGCTAGAACAGGGTCACACGGGCACAGTGGCAGGGAGCTGGACAAGGTTTAGGGAGCACATGATCTCGAGTCCTGTGAGTATGGAAGAGGGCCTGCCCTGGGTGGAGAGCCGGAGATGGCCGCCACAGTCCAAGGAACTGGCCAGAAAGATGTGCGTTTCCATGCGGAGGACACATGGAGCTGTTTTGATCAAAGGAACATAACTCACATCTTGCAAACACAAATTCCTGCTTTTGAGTAATGAAGGCAACCAAACCACATGGTCCCGCCTGCAAATATTGCTCCTGGGCGCTGAGTTACTCCTGTTAGCCACCCCGCGGTTCAAATCCAATAGAAGATTTGGAGTGTTCAGTCACGCTCCTGCAGCGACCTGCTTTTCTGTGCCCCGCACAGGTCACCCTAACACCTGGCCGCCTCCACAGACGGAGCCTCAGCTGCCTTCCATCCGCAGACAGGCCGCCACGGCATTAAAATCTCCTCTCTGGCCAGGACGCCTGGGATGGTCTCCAGCAGCTCCAGCCTGGACGTGGTCCCAGAGATCAATCATAGCCCTTTAGAAAGCCACGGTGGCCCATTATTTCTGCTTGGATATACCCCTGGATCTTCCCTTGAGTGCAGGTGACAGGTCCCGGCTGTTGTGCTCAGCTCTGCACAGCATCGCCACCAGTGGGTCCACTTCTGTAAGGAGGACACTGGGAGGTTCAGAGGAGTGAAATGAGGTTCCTTCCCTGGCGTTTCACGAACGCCAAAACCTGCACAAAGTTTCAGAGAGTCCCGTCCGCAGAAGAAGCGGAACATCTGCAGCCGAGGGTTCCCGCCCACGTGAAGTGCCCTGTCCGTGCCCCGTTACCGTGGGGGTGAGCCAGAATGACGGGCCGCTGATGTGCAGTATTCTGCAGGACTCTTCCAGTGAATAGCAGCCCGAAGCAACAAACCGAGCACAGCTGATCGATTATTATGGATACTTTCAGCCAGGAGAACATAATGAGCCCCCACATACCCATCACCCAGGTTCAGGAACTATCAGGATTTGCCCCACTCCCTCCAGCACCCTCCCTTCTGTTGTGTTTTAAAGCCCACCCTGGCCCGCATGTGGGGGTTGCCTCACACAGCCCCAATGTCCTCAGTCCTCAGGGACCCAGTTATCTCCCAGGGTCTTCTTCTCACTGCTTTTCTGGAATCCGGTAGCAGACAAGGGCCACTGGCCCTTGGTGGTTCAGGCCCCGCAGTCTCGTCTTGAGTGCGATCCACTGCGTCTTCCTTTGCACGTCCTTGCTGTTGAATTCCCTGACCAGTGGCCCTGCGGGGCGCCCCACTCCTGGCTGTGTCTCTGCTGCCTTGTGGTGTCACATTTTCATTCCCTCCAACTGGAAGACAAGCAGAGCCCCTGAGCACCCCTGGGAAGGGGGCGTGGTCTCAGTTAGATGCAGCCTGGGGGGTGGTTCTCTGGGGAACCAGTTGCAAGTGTTTTTAGAAAGTGACTGCGCCGCATGTGCTAGAACATTCCCTGGATTTCCGTGGAACCGGCAAAGCCAGTGTTTGCTCCCAAGCCCCATTGCCTCATTCCCCATTAGCACTGTTCCTGCAGGAGTCGCTTTAATTCGTTGCCCTGCCTTTCCCAGGCGAGATGGGAATTAGCACTCACAGTCCCCACGACCACGGGCCCCCACACAGAAGAACTGCTAACTGTGGTGCTAGAATGACACTGAGGAAAGGACCGTGTTATACCGCACACGTATTTGGCCAACCTGATGGCCTGATTACCTACCTCCTGGGCCATGGGTGTGACTTTGGGAAGGTCAAGGTTCAACTATTATAGTTATAGAAAGACCCTGATGATGCATGCTGGGCCTCGCCACAGGCATCATCTTATTAAATCCGTGATCGTCATCCCCTCATTCCATGGATGAGGACCCTGAGGCTCGGGGAAGATAAATTTGCTCGAGGTCATGCATCCTGTAGACCTGGGTTCAGCCTGGATCCCTGGCTTCCACTCTTGTTTCTCCATTGCTCTCACCCAGTAGTCAAAGACAGCTCCGAAATGCAAATCGGCCATGAGGGCCAGCCCCGGGTAAGCGCCTCCACTCTCTTCCCGCCTTCTTCTCCTGAGTCTTTCTGGCCCTGGAGGCTCATCTCTCCTCCCTGCCTCCCTGGAACCCTTTGTCCCCCAGTCCACAGCTTCATCTCTGCTCCTGCGCTTGTCCAGCCCCGTCCCGCCACCAGGCCTTCACACGGGCGGCGCCCTTTGCTGGGATGCTCTCCTGACACCCTCTCTCTGGCTGGAGTCCCCTTGGTGTCCCTCTTTGCTCAAACGCCAGCTCTTCGGAGAGGCTGTCCTTGACCTCCCTGTCTAACGTGGCCTCACTTACCTTTTTTCCTTTCAACTTCTGGTTTACTTCCTATAGAGCAGTTTCAACCTCTTCATCAATCTTGTCTTTTATTTGCTTTTTTTATTGTGTCCCCTTTACTAGAAAGTTCATCCACTGAGGCCCATGATCGGGTGTGCCATTTATACTTCAGAGAAGGCGATCAATACATATCGCTCAGAAAATAGTGGATAAATGAATGAAACGGGTCTGAATAAATGAATAAAATTCAAGGTTAATGTTCTTTCCCAAGAAGCCAAGAAGTCATATTTTTATGGCCAAAAAAAAAAAGCAATAACTCTGTCTTTTGAAAGCTGTCCTGTGACCATTACTTCCACTCTGCGCAAAAAAGTAGGAATGAAGATGCGGAGGATTTTAACTGAAGAAGCGCGTCCCTAGACAGTTTCTATTTCTGATCCAGTCGTTGGAGCAGCTGTCCACATTACAAATGACAGGACCCTGCCTTCCCAGCCACTTCCTGTCCCTCAAGGGGCATCTGGACCCTTGGCTGTTGATTGTCTTCTTAATCGTTAAGGCCCAAAGAGCCTCGGAGAAACGCTTTATTTTTTCCCATCCCCTCAGGACCTGCCCGGCCCCCCGCCCGCCCCAGGGCAAGTCCTGAGGACTCATTCAGTCTCGGGGACGCTGATAAGTGCCGGGGCAGCCCTGGACTTGAAGGAGACCCCGTTGCTCCCAGTCACAGGGGAGCCCGGGCCTGGCCGGCATTTTCTTTCCTTCCTCCCTGTGATTCAAGTCCATTAAAAACGCCTTTCTTCCTGCCTCCCTTCAGATGTCCCTTCTGCGAAGTCAGTTTCACCTGCTGCTTTGTCTCGGTGACCTCACGCTGCTTTTATGGTGTCTTTATCCCAGAGCCACCTCAGCACCTGGGAGAAAGGGGAGCCGGCTGTGAAAAGGAAACACTTCTCTTAATTACTCTTCAGCTCCGAGTGACTCGCCCAAGGTCAGGAGCCAGGCAGCGGAGTGTCTATGACAGCAGGGGTCTCGTCTCGCTGGCCCTGCTGCCGCTCTGAGCTGCCTTCCGCAGGCCACGTCGCCGTCACTGATCCCTGTGGTGGCATCTCGTCCGTGGCTGTTCCGGGAGCCCTGAGTGACGCCGTCTCAGGTGTGATGAGAACCCACCAGCAGCTGCCTCTAGAGGGGATGTTCCAGCGGGGGGCGGGGCCTGGGCTCTCCCTCCGACGGTGGGGAGACAGGTCACAGGAGAGGCTTTGGTGTCTCTGCGGTAGACCAGATTTCCTCCAGGTGGGCGGAAAGGGAGGGAGCCTCTGACGAGACCCCCCTCCCTCCTGTCCACTCGTGGCCACTGCTCTGCCACCGCCTCTCTGGGAACAGCAGGCTGTTGACCTTTCCACTTTATTCCGTTCAGGTCGACCCGAAAAGGAATCCCGGGACCCAAGTCCTCCGAGCCCCGGCTCCAATCTCCCACAGCTCCGACTCTCGGCAGCTCTGGGAGGGGGAGCAGCCCCATTTCCCCCATTTATCAGTTGGGTCCCGAGCAGCGGGCATTCATGGGGAAGGGCTGGGGTGGGGTGGCTGTCGCGGGGTCTTGCCCTGGCTCTGTGCCAGGTGCAGCTCTGCACGTCCTTGTCCTTGCTAACCAGGGGCGAGGAGGGCGAGGAGACACTTGGGTCAGGGCCCACAGTGCTGCTGGCCCCTTGCTTTCTGGATGGGCCATGGGACAGGCCAGGTAGAGCCGTGTGCACGAGGACGTCACCCGGCACCAGGTCTGCCTGCAATCTGGTTGCTCATTAATAGAAAATTGTATCCGCTCTGGGCGGTCGGTGTGGGGACAGGACTCCGAACTCCTGAAGGTGACTGTGACTGTAGCAGGTCCACGTCCTCACCCAGGGGTCTACAACTGCAGACATTTGTCACTCGTTTTGGGTGTGCGGACACGAATGTCGCATTGGTAGATGAAGCCCCGTTGTCTTGTCACAGGTGGTCTCGTGTACGGTGTTAACCTAGAAATACGAGCGGCCAGCGGTGGGAGGTCCTGCCCGCCACTCCCTCCCCTGGGGTCCGGCGGTCCACTTCTTGCAGCCTCACTGCCCGCACCGGGCCTTTCCTCTAACTCCAAAGTTCAGATTTCAGGAAGCAGGCTGGTTGTGAGGAGGTGTGTGCTACACACAGAGTCAGCAAGGGAAGTCCTAGTTTAGTCATCTGCCTCTTTCCTGGGTGACTCTGTGCAAATAGGCAGATGGCTTGTAGAGGCGAGGAGAACTGTGGAGCCTTGGACAGTTCTGGAGATAAGAAGGCTTGGGGGTGGTTTGATCAGGTTCAGTCTCCCTAAAGTTCTCTTGGTTCCTACCTCCCTCAAGGATCAGTGCTGACTTGGGAGCAAGAAGAGGCTGCAGAGGTTCTGAGAGCTGCATCCATATTCGCCTTGTCCAGAGAGAGCCTCAGAAGAGCCAGAAAACCAGGCAAGCATCTTCCTACACCTTATTGCCCACCTGGGCAGGTGGCCGACCTTGAACCAATCAAGGTAGGGGGTGGGATGAACTGACTGATTAGGCCAATCATGGCTCACCTGCTCCTGGAGCTGGGGTCGGGGTCTCAGGCACCCTAGGCTACTGAGCTGGGACAGTCAGGGTCACGTAAAGAAGGGGGTGGCCAAGAGTTGCCTGTAATCCCTCAGTCAGTGTCCATGGCACAGAGGAAGTCACCAGATCTTCTTTGGAAAAACAGGGACACTCATAATGAGATTGTCTTATGACAGTGTTGTCCTAAGAATCCAGTGAGGTCACGGGAGGCAGGCGCTGTGGACTCAGCAGAGCCTGTGGAACCGTGAGCAGGAGGAGCAAGCGTCATCAGCAATGCTGTTATTATTATTCATGCACCAACATTTGTTTGCTCACTGCAGAATCGGTCCTTTCAGGATGATGGAGAGCTAGCTGTAAGATATCTCAATCAAAGGAACTGAAAATTCTGTTTCTTTATTGTAAAATCATTATTGCATGAAATTGATTTTCTAATTAGAATTAATTTTTATTGCACAAGCAATACATACGTTTCTTTCCTCTGTAGGAAATTCAGAACATTAGAGACAAGCACAAATCACCCGCCCCTGGCTTCCCCCGGCCCGCCCGTCACGCCGGTCATCAGCTGGATGTGATGGGAAACCTCTCGGGGGCTCTGTTCATGCAGTTGTCCATGTGGTTTCTTAGGTAAAATACGTGAAAATCTCCATTGCTTCAACAAATGCATGTTGACTACCCACCATGAGCCAAGCACACAGCCCCCATGGAGCAGAAGTTAGATGGAATGAGGCAGAAAATGAACAAATAAAATACAGAGCGGGGTAAAGAAATAGAGGGTGAGTGGTCAGGGAGGGCCTCTGGGAGGAGGTGGCATTTGAGCAGGGGGAGCAGGTTGTGAGGCCACCCCGGAGGACTGCTCACCATTTTTATTTTAGTTTTAATCACTGCCATGCCCCCATGTTTCTTTAAGAGACACTCTTGAAAAGGTGGAGCTATGGAGAATTTTCTCAGAGTAATCCTGCCCAGGCCTGCTTGTGCCCTTGGCCTTGGCCTAGGAGGGTCCGCACTGCCCCACGTGTACCCCCATATCCACTTAATAGTGATCAAAAAACACCATTACAGGTCAAGAGAGAGACTGCAGAAGAAAAGGAGAAGCTTTCTTGTCCTAGCTCTCGTCTTGGCATTTTCTTCCTGCTCTCGAGCACTTTTCCTTTGGCAGAGACCCCACAAATAACGAAGCTGGACCTGCCTAGAGAACTGTAATACGTCTCCTTCACTCTGTCCCCTCTCCGCGGTGGTTCTCCCAGTCGGCCAGAGGAACAGGACGAAAGCCCAGACTTCCTGTCTCCATACACAGCAGCCCATCCGACGCCCGGGCATTGCCCTGGGCTCCTCCTCCCCTTCCACACTCACGTACCTGCCAGCTCCACCTGGAAGAGACCCCCTCTCACCTGCTCCACTGTGACTGCGTGGCTCAGGCCATCATCCCCCTGGTCTCCCGGATCCTGCCCTCGCCCCACCCCCAACCTGTTCTTAGCCAGGTAATCCTGTTAACACATAAACCAGATCAATCCTAATGACTCACCGCCTTCAGAGGAAAAGCTGAAGTCTTCCCAGTGGTCCACATGCCTGAGACAATCTATCTCTTCCTCTCCACCATCACCTGTCACCTCTCTATCATTACCTCCCCCACACTCGCCTCTGTCTACTAGGCTCCACCCACACCGGTCACCTGCTCTGCCATGTCCCCTGCGCCCCGAGTCTGAACTGGGCGCACATTTACCACATGTTTCAGTGAATAAATGAATGAATGAAAAACAGACATTCTCTGCAAGGCGACACTGCTCCCCAAAGGGTGACAGCCGGTTCTTGGGGAAGAAAAGATTCTACCCTCTTTATGCGAGAACACACATGTACCTACAGCACATAAACCATCACACCATGTTTCTGCGGTATTAAAATTTCATGGAGGGCGATGAAGAGAAAGATGTCTAAAACGGCTCCTTAGCGGGCGGTGATGAAACAGGGGCTGAGAAGCACTGACCTGGAGGAGAGGTGGTTGAAGCACAGCCGTTCCCTCCCACACACGGCCCAGGAGTTGGTAGGACACTGGAAGACGAGTCAAGATGCTTAGAAGTATGTAAAACAGCCTCAGGAATTTCAAGGGCAGAGCGTAGAAGGAAGGCCTCATTGCTTAGGAAAAACAGTTTTTCTTTCCCTGCCCAGGGAGGGACTTAGGAAGGATGATATTTACATTTTCCCGAAGCCTCTCATTTGCTCATTCATCATGTGTCGGAGCCCGAGGCCCTTCCACCGCCCGGGATGTTTGCTGGCGTCTGATGGTTCCTTCCCCAAACACACGTCACAGTCTCTGCGAGGAGCTGCCTCGGTGTTGCTGAGGCTGCTGATTCCATCCATTAGTGTCACCCTGTGCCGTCACACGGGGATCTCGGGGCAGCTCCTGGCGAAGGTGTTTCCCCTGAGCTCCTGGAAGCCCAGGGGAGCCGTGGACACCGCCCCCAGCGCAGGGCGAGTGAGAGGATGAGCCCAGAGATCAGGCGCCGCCTCAGGCTCTGCGCGGAAGGGCACGTGGAGGGGGCTGCAGCAGCGAGGGCTGGGGTTCGGGGCCTCACCCACACCGAGGTCACAGCCCGACCCCGGCTTGCTGACTCACCCAGTGGGGACTTCAAGGAGGGGCTGTACCCAGCCCCAGGGAAAGGCAGGGCCGCTGGTGTCTCTGCTCCTGGGACAGGCGCCAGTTGCCAGGCACCAGGGAAGGGGCACCACAGGGCCCTGCGCACCCACTTTCCTTTCCTCCGCGGCAGCTCACCCCGCAGGGCTGGCTGAGGAGCCCAGGCCTCTTCAGAGAAATTCAATTCGGGCCCTAGTTCCAGGTCGCAGCTGATGCCGCAGGGAGCATTCAGGTCCTGTTGGGTCCTGGGGTTCTTGTGCCAAAGTGACACGATGAACAGCAAACGTCTCTGGATCTGTCTCCATGAGTCAGCGTCGGCCGCAGCGTGCTGAACAGCTGCCCGATTTCAGCAGCAGAATCTCAGAACGTGCACAACAAGCCATTGTTAGGTGGTCACACGTCCCGGGCCCTCTGAGAGAGGTTGGAACCACCTCCAGGCTGGGTGTCTGCATGACAGGACAGATGGGGGCCTTTCCCCCGTGAATCTCGGACTGTCCAGAGGGAAGCTCCCCTCGCTCAGTGAAAAGCTAAGACGTGCTCACTTTGCACAAACCGGAAGCTCGGTTGTCCAGTCGCAGCCGGGCTCCCGATGTTCTGGACTAAATGAGCAGCCCCCTCGACCCCGCTCAGGGCCTCTGACGCATCCCCTTCCTGGGCTCTTCCAGACTCCGCTTCAGGCGTCTGTCTACTGTTTGAAAAGCAAGTGGCCGTTTGGGATCCGTGCCAGTGAGGGGCCTCCTTGGTGGTGGTTTGGCTGCTCAGCAGGGTGGCTTTGGAGGGTGACCTGTGGGGGCCGAGGACAGGCGGGTCAGGCGGGCAGCAGCGGGGGCTGCGTGCCCACTGTCTGTAGGGCCAGTCATTGCACACATTTCCTGGCCTACAGAGCCCCCGGGTGGGGGCCCGTGTCCTTCTTTAAGCTCAGGTGGACTTTCATTTCCCTCTCTGCCTAGAATCTAGCCATCAGCTCCTCTCCCCTCCCCCCCGAGTCCCACATCAGGGTCAGCACGGCTCACGCGTGGCCTCCTGTGCCCGTGGATCTTCGTGCCTGTCTCTGATTCTGACAAGCACTCGAGGCCGGTCCGATCACCGTCCCCACGTTACAGGCGAAGGAGCACAGAGAAGGAACCGGCCCGAGCCCCCGGGGACGGCCGATGAGCCACACAGTCTGGCGTGCACAGATCTGGGGTTTGTATCGAGGGGGTTCCTAGTCTGGGGACCAAGGGAATGTCTGTTGGGGACTTGTCCTTCCCTCCCCGGACAGTGTTAGAGTCAGTGCAGACCCCCGTGTCCCCTGAAGCTCGGGGACAGAGCACGGTTTCATTCAGAAGGGCACTGTCATCTGCCCCACTGCTCTGAAGTGGTGATGCGACCCCGTCACCATCTACGCTGCATCTGGTCCACTCCGGACCCTCAGGTTCCGCGGGGCCCAGCCTTCCTGGCGGCAAGCTGGGGTCACACAGGAGCCCGGGATTGCTGGGACCCACCACTCCAGACGCGGTGGATGCTCGGGTGACCCCTGACCCAAGGCAGGCGAGGGGCGTCTGCGGAAACAGAAGGCCAGGGCACGTCTGAGTCCGATGCGGGGGGACAATGGAACCTTCTGTGCGAAGGGTCCTGGGG
>CM052547.1:83824432-83850741 GCA_028533065.1 Trachops cirrhosus
AAACTGTCTCAGCATTGAGAGCTGAGATGACGTCCATGGAAAATAACGATCGTAGATGCCACCAAGGCGACTAATTGGCCAAGATGTGTCAATCTCTGTATGGAAACCCATGTCACAACGACGGGTCTGAAGTTCACCCAGGAATTTCTTCCCTCCCATGACAGCAAGAGACGCACACACTGCGCTGTCCCTGGGTTTCTGAGCGGGCTTGTCTCGCCGGCCACACGCTGACAGGTCAGCAGGGCCGCCCGGGCAGCTGTCCCTCCTCCCAGCCCAGGGGCCACGTCTGCGCCTGGTGTGCCGGCCAGAGAGGCCCGTCCTTCGTTCCAGTGACCAGAATTTCAAAGTCATGAAGCAGCAGGAGGATCCAGCTGGTGGAGACCAGCAACGGCGACATGAAGGAGTCACAGGCCGGTTCGTCAGGATCCACGGGTATTCGTTTTTCTCCTCCTGAGAGCTGCCTCTCAGCCGCCCTGAAATGGCGTCCCCACGTCTCCTTGTGAGCCTGCACGGGGTCCCTTGGAGCCGCCTCGCTGGCCGGGAATCCACCCTTGCCACCCTCCACATGTCCTGCCTCCCTTGTCAGTGAGTCCCGAGTCTCCCTCACGTCTGGAAACGCACCGAGACCCTGGAATGCGGGGTGCGGGGAGGACTCCGAGCAGAGATGGACCTGTGGTTGCCTCCATCGCCGCCCTGAAGTGGACCGTCCTCCTGTCCTCCTGTCTCAGCAAGTTGGTTTTCGGAGAGCAGTTCGGCAGCCCTTTAGAATTTGGATCACCCGGGTGTCACATGTCCCCGGAGAGGCTGCAGTGGACGAGGTGTGTCTGCAGTGGGGCCCCTCTAATGAGACCCGTTTGTCCTGCAGTCCAGGTGGGTCCTGCGCATGGCCGGCCGGACCCGAGTCCCGGAGCCGCAGCTGCAGGGCTGGGTTGGACGTCGCCCTTCAGGGGCCGCTCCACACCTGGGTCCCTCACTTACTGGGCACACGTGTCACTGCAGGTCATGGTGATCACACTTCCCGTTAGTGCGTCCTGTGCTGGGAGACTGATCTCACACGCATGGGCTGGCATGTGGGTGGGTGGGCGGCGAGCTGGCTGGGAGAACGCAAAGGCCCGATTCCATTTGGTTCCAGCTTGGAGACCAGAGGCCGGGACACGGAAACTTTCCCTTCGACAGCAGAACAGAGCTGAGAGCCAGGCCCCGGAGCTGGCAGTTAACTCTGAGATCCCCTCTCTCCCGTTGGCAGAGAGAACCCGTCCATGGAGGTCACTGTGGCGCAAGGTCAAGTTACCGTCTCCAAACCGGCCTCCCGAGTCACAGAGCTGAGGTTTCCTTGTCCCCGGTGCGATCCCGGGGTCTGTCTCTCGGGGTCTGAACCAGGAGCGGGGGTGGCATGTGACGATAGCCAAATGACACAAACCCTTGTGACCGGACACACTGTGGCCCTCGTAGCACCCAAATCTCCTTGCCTCTAGGTCCAGGGGAAGCAGCCCGTCTTCATGCGGGACAGTGGGTCCTGAGCCCCCTGTCCCTTTGTCACATGTTCCGGGGGACGGGCACCGGCATCTGCTGGCCGTGTTTGGTGAAGCCCCAGCTCCGTGCGCACACCCCGCGCTGGTCTGTCTGTCTGTCTGTCTTCTCTAGTCAGATCTTCAAGGCTCAGTGAATCCCACTAGCGCTGAGACCGTCTGTGTGGATGTCGTTATGTCAGCTCATCGCTACTTTCCAGCTGTTTCTCACTGTGCGTTTGTCAAACCTAGCGGTGGCCTCTGCCCAGGGGCCAGGGACCAGCAGTGGAGGCCTGTCTCCTCTGAGTCACACGTCACTCCGTTTCCTGTGCTTCATCCTGACACCTTCACTGGAGAGGCTCCTCCAATGGTGTCCCGTCCCGACGACTGTTGTCACTGTGGAGTTGTTATTGAATCACCATCAATGTCACTGTCGTGGCTCCTCTTTGGGAGCAGAGTTACTGGGGGGAGGGGCAAGCTCTGTTCCTGGCTCTTAGGAGTCAAGAGAGAGTGGACAGGACCTGCCCACCAATAAGTGCTTCCCCCCAGAGGAGGCAAAGCGTGCTGGTCGGGCTGGCTGCTCTGTCTGTGTGGTCTCATGGTGTCTGCTGACAGTTCCACAGGACATCGCTGTCAGTCACTATTCCCATCGGACAGGAGTGGAAAGTGAAGCGCAGAGAGGTTGTGTAACTAGTCTGAGGTCACACAGCTCCTTCTAAGAGGACAAGCCACGTGGGAAAAGTCATTCAGGGCTAACTCTATGAAAGGGACAGTTCAGTGCTAAGCTATCAGGCTGAAAGTTTCAGCTTGTATAGCAAACCAAAATGAGTGTAAGAAGGTATGAGCTGATTCCTTAGGGCAAAGACCTAATGCACATGTCGACTTCAAATGGGAGATGTCCACCCAGTTTCCACTGTCCCCTGTCTGCTGCAGGAGGGTGGGAGAGAGGCGGGGCCCCGTGAGGCTGCTCTCACTCAACAGACCCAGGAGCCCCATGGCCCCTCCATCTGCTCACGGTGGGGACAGAACAGCCAGAGAGAGGCTCCTTCTGCCTCAGAAGAGATTCTGTTCTCAGACAGAACTCAGAGCCTCGGGGACCTGCCCAGGACACACACTTCCTTACACTGGGCCAAAACGTAAGGGAGGAACAAATTCTAAGAAAAGGAAATTGTAGCAAATCACTTAGCATTTCCCACGGTCCAGGGGTTCCTTGTGCTGAAAGTTCGGATCCGGCAGGTGCCCCACCCTGGGTGTGTCCTTGAGAAGGGGGGCACCCACTGGGTGATGGCACTGGGGAGGGGCGGGGTCCTGTCCAGGTGATGCCCGGGGTGCACAGGTGGGCACCGGGATGGCTTCTCGGGTTCCACACGTCTCCCCGCCCCCTCCGCCTCTGCAGACAGAACCCCGGGAAAGCTCAGAATCCACCTCCTGCGCAGGCTTAGGTTTTCCCTCTCCCCCTGGGAAGGGGAAGGGTCCTCAGAGGGAGGGAAATTCCCTAAGGGTGTTCGCCACGGCGATGTTTGTGCGGACCAACGACAACAGCAGCAGGACAGAACCGAGAGAAAGTGCCCCCGCCCAGCGCTGGGGCGCAGCACACAGAGGACGGAACACTGCGCAGCTGCGGACGCTGACATTTCTGAGGATGCCTGGATGCGGCGCAACGTGGGGTCAAGGTCAGGCGGGGTCTGAAGGGCATACGTGCCATGAAATCCTGACTGTGAGTCAAGCAGACTTTTATATGTGCAGCAGTACACTGGAGTTGAGTTTTGTTTCTCTATTTTCTAGGAACATTTCATAAACTTTTTAAATCAGAAAAAAGATGGGCATCATTAAAAATAAAACTATTGCAAAGGCACCGAGCAGCCTTCAGCCATGACCTGTCTCTGTCTCTTTGGCTGGAACATCATTTCAGCCCCGCAAACGGTCCCTTCGTCCCGGGGAACCGCTCCAGGCAGGGACCCCGTGTCCTTTCTGCCTCGGTGGCACCAGAAACACAGTCAGGGCTCGATAAATAATGGATCGTCACAGAGACGCCAATAGGAGCCCATGCACTTCAGCCCGGCGGCCTGCTCACTCCTGGAGACTCTCTCCTAAGTGCATTTCGCTTGTTTTTAATTTTTCTTAAATGGCTGAAAACGGAAGCCAGGGGAGCGCTGTGGGCTTGCTGAGAGCCGGAAAGAGAGACATAAAAGTAAATGGAGTGGGCCCCTCAGGGCCCCCATTCAGAGTGTGAACCCCAGGGACCTGCGGGGACTCTAAGTCCCCTGTCAGCAAATGGAGGGGCCTTCGTGTCTGTCCCCACACAAGGTGATGCCACCTTCCATTTCCGTGTTGGAGACAGGTGTTTCCTGCCCAGCAGGGCTCTGAGGCTCTGAGTCCAAGAACCAGTGAAGAACGTGGGTGATGCGTGAAGACCCACCGCCAATCAGCGCCAGAGGGGCAGGCCTGCGAGGGTAGAGGGGAGGGCTCTGCTTCTGAGCCGTTCATTAACAGGTGTTCCAGAGCACTTGTCCCTGCCGGGCTCTGGGTGCTGAGAAAGGACAGGGGACAAAACGAGTCCCTGTCCTCCTGGAGGTTACTTTGTCATCTGAGGACGGGCAATTGAACCATCCACAGTGTGACGTCAGGGAGGTGACATTGCTATAAAGGACAGTAGAGCTGGCAGCGGCAGTCACATCGGTGGTCAGGGAGGGCCTGTCCAAGGAGCTGAGCAAGCCTGGGTGGGCACACCACGCAGAGGGGACAGCAGGTGCAAAGGCCCGGAGGCAGGAGAGGCCTGGGTGACCTTGGTCGCTGTCACCTCCTCCTGGAAGGCTTCCCCTCCTGTCTGATACCCTGACTTTCGTCTCTTCCCAGCCCGAGTTCGAAGCACTCTCCTCTCCAGTGAACACCTGTCACGTCTGCTCCCCTGGTCTCGGGCCCTCACGCTCAGCAATGCGGGCTCTCTGAGCTGCGTCATTCCCTGCTGTCAGGGGTTCTCCTGTGCATGGCATATTAAGATGGTAGTTTTAAACTCTTACAGTTTGGAGTAATTTGTTGTGCATCAATAGTAAGTGGAACTCCTGGGTTATTTTCTACCAGCCTCACAGCCCAACCAGAAAGAGGGTCTTTTTTCCATTGTTCTAAGGCCAAGTGGTCATAGGACCAGGCTGGGTCACATTCCACCCCAGGCCAATAGCTACGGCAGGAAAATAGGGTGTCCTGATGGGCCAGGCCTGGGTCACTTGCCTTCTAAGAGTGGGGTCAGCACTGGGAATTGCCATAAGTTTTGGGAATGGGGAGAGAGAGAAAGAGGCTTCTTCAAGGATAAGTGGAATAATGTGTACCCTGGCCAGTGTGGCTCAGTTGGTTGTAGTGTTGTCTTGTAACCAAAAGGTTGTGGGTTCGATTCCCAGTCAGGGCGCATGTGGGAGGCAACCTCCGGATGTTTCTATCTCACATCCATGGTTTTTTTTTTGTCTCTTTCTCCCTTCCCTTCCCTGTCAAATGAGAATAAAATTAACCTTAAAAAAATAAAAGAAAAATTGAAATGATGTGGAAAAAAAGTGGTGGCTGGAAGCTGGGCAGGCAGAGACAACAGCTGTTCCGTCAGCAATTTACTATGATAAATGAGTTTAATTTTCAGAATGAATAAAAGCCATCCCACCACGTGGCTGTATGGGCTGCAGCCAGGGCTCCGGGGGCTCCACACTTTGCAACTTCACCACGATTCTGCTCCGTGGATCCCACTGCCGGAATCTCACTGTTCCCCAGGGAGTCCAGGGGATGGATGCCAATCTACCCATTTGGCCGACAGGGAGACCAAGCTACAGAGAAAAGGCCAGTCTTGCGCCAACCCCAAGCAGAGGGGATGGTGAAGGGGGGCTGAGCTCGGGGGGCTAACTCAGGAGCCCCACTCGAGGCCAGGCTGATGGTCAGCCATGGGAACCTTCTGACCACCAGGACATTGGCAATCATTGACAACCTTCGTGTCCACCCTGCTGTTGGGCCAGTCCTTGTCCCCATCTGTGGGGAGGGCCCCTGACAGGCCCCCCAGGCCCCCAGACCCCCAGGCCCAGGTTTCAGCAGGTCTACGGAGCAGTCACAGCCACACCCTGCATGGAAGGCGGCTGGCACGCTAATCCCCAGGGGAGGGAGGGCTCCGAGTCGGCTGGAGGGGAAATCGATGCCCATCGCCTCCGAGATGTAAGTCCTAATAGTTCTCTGAATGGGCCTTGGGCTCCGCCGACCTTGGGGCCCCTCCATCCTCCTCTCCGCTACACAGATGATCATCTCTTGATAATTCAATCAAAACCGAGAGGATGGAGAGAGAGGCTCCCCGCACTGTCCTCTCTGATTGGGCCGATTCTCCTGACCTGCTTCAGGAAGACAGCAGCCCCCTCTCTGGAGCGTTGACATCAGAGAAACATCAGCCCTGGCTGCTGTACCTCAGTTGGTTGGAGTGTCGTCCCATAGACAGAAAGGTTGTGGGTTGATTCCTGGTCAGGACTCATCCCCAGGTTGCACGTTCGATCCCTGGTTGGGGCTGGTGGGGCATGTATGAGAAGGCAACCAATCAATGTTTCCTTCTCACATCATCAATGTTTCTCCCCTTCTCTCTCCCCACCTCTATTTCCCTTCCCCTCTCTCTAAAAAAATGTCCTCAGGTGAGGATAAAAAACTAATAAACATCTGCAATGTTGTGATATTTGCCCGGACACCCAAACTCATTAACTCACCTCTCTTTTCTACTGGAGTCGAGGTGACATGGGGCTGCGATCACAGTCCGCTCAGCCACCCGCCCCGGGGTGCCCCTCGTGCATTTCTGCCCCTCCTGTGCCCCAACCCGCTGGCCAGGAGTGCAGACGAGAGCGTCCCTTCTGACCTCACCCAGGCTTTGGGACCCTCACGGGAGAGGGGGCCAGCAGGGGACATGGGGGCGTGCTTTGGGGAGGCTGGGAAAGCAGCCGGGATCTCAGAGGGGGGTGATTCCAGATGAGCTGGGGGTTTGTGAACAGGGGAGTGGGGACAGCAGTGACGGAGGAACAGTGACTTGGCACCATGCTCGGCGTGAACACGGTCTCCTTTCTGTTTATTAATTTTTTGTCAGCACACACCCTCTTGCTGCCAGGTGTATAGAACACAAAAGAAAAGGTTGATAGTATTTGCTTCCTGTGCGTAGACTGACTAACAGATATGCTGGCCCACAGATCTCCTGGGGCTTAACATTTCTGCTCATATGACTTAATTTTTGAGATATGATATAAATGCCCTTTTTTTGGCGGGAGTTGGAATGGGGGATTGCAAATATTAGCATAAACAGGTCACTTACTTTTTTCACTCTTAGAGATTATAAATCATTTGGATCTCTTTGGGGACAATGCATTTTACAGGTGCAAATTGCATACAAGTTCAAGTTCAAGTGTCTCTCATCCTTGACATCGATGTAAAACCATGTCACATTTCATTGAAAAGCTGCATGCATGTAAACAATGTCAGCTTTCAGAGAATAGAACCTCAGTTAAAGGGACGGTAGCTATTGTGTTAGTCTGCTAGGGCTACCAAAACCAGGTTCCACAGTGTGGGCAGCCTGAACAACAGAAATTTGTTTTTTCATAGTTCTGGAGGCTGGAAGTCCAAGGTCAAGGGGTCAGCAGGGCTCTTTTCTCAGAGGCTTTTCTCCTTGGGTTGTCGATGGTCATCTCTCCCTGTGTCTTCCCATGATCTTTCCTCTGTGCCTGTCTTAATCTCATATAAGGACACCAGTCCTATTGATTCGGGCCCACCCTAATAACCTTATTTAGCCTTAATTATCTCTTTAGAGACTCTGTCTCCAATTACAATCATATTCTGGGGAACCAAAGGTTAGGATGTCAACATGAATTTTTGAAGGGGACACAATCCAGCCCGTAATAGTTATTTTTCATAAAATCAAGGCTCTCTCTCCCCCAGCCATCCCAGTCTCCACCCTGACCTGTCATTTCCCGATTCTGAGAGTCATTAATCAAGCTGTCAGCAGGAATTTACTGAGGACATTTTGTTCTCAGGTTCAAGGAGTAATGGATGATGCTAAGACCCTAGGAATCAGACGCTGAATTCATAACACGTTTGGTCTACCTGGAGAGACAAAACTATTTAATTACCCCTCCCCCCAACTCCCTTTTCTTATTGCCAGGAAAAAACTACGAGAGAACGACCATTCTTGGGGAGCGTCAGAGATTCCTCTGGTCTGCAGCGTTTATCACTCTGGTCTCTTAAGAAATATGCTGAATGTTGCCCGAGTACTAATTCCAGAGTTCCCATTTTTCCCACACGTAATCGAAAATGTGGCCATTTCTACCCTAGTGACTCAGCACTAAAGAAGTCATCAATCTCAGGTTTTAAATTAACTACAAAATGTAAAACAGACAATTCAGCATAGGGGGAAGGTAGGCAGTAAGCTCATTTTAGCAAGCTTAACAGCATTCTGGAAGAAGAAATCATATTTGGAAAGTTGGAAGCTGGAGGAAAATTCTGCCAAGTTTGCTGTAAAAAAAACCCCACCTCATTATGTAGCTTAAAATTGTTTAGGAATATTTTATCAAATGATCCATTCCCAGCAATGTTATTTTAGGGATCCATTTGATACCAGCTGACACGCTTCTATTTAGTGTTTCACTGACTTTCAAAATCACAGCAGCCAAATTACAGTCTCTAATGAAAGAAGGTGGCAAGTGTGCCACTGGAGCCTGATTAATGTATTCATTTCTTTACCCGTCTCCTTCTCGCCTTAGATGATGGGTGAACATCCGTTAGTTATTTACTTTGGAGGAAAATAAAGGAAAATGAGAGTGCAGCGGCCGCCAGGTGAGCGCACGCTCTGTCGATAGCTTCCTCCGGCCCATCCACAAGGAAGCAGGTCCCTGGGTATTGGCCTGGCTCATGGGGATGGCTTATGAACTTGGCTGATGTGCTTTAGATGAGAGAGGTCCTGTGGTCCCTTGAACCGAGGGCAAGAGCACGTCTCCACAGGGTGAGGCCATCTTGAGATGTTTTGTGAAAGCTGATGTCTACTCACGATGTGTGGGCTGCTTGGCAGTTGGTTCCTACTCAGAGCACATACAGAAGTGTTCATTTTTTAAGAAGGATATTCACCTACCCGGTATGCCTTTAGGCAGGGACTTCCTTCCCCAAAGCTCTACAGTTGACCCAACTCAGGAATGAATGGCTCCCCTTAGGCTGAAACAAGGCTTCTCCTAGAAACGTCCATGACAACCCCTTCTGAAACACCAATCAAGGACACCCCAAGCTGGTAACATGACCTTGATGATGGGTTGGCAGGACCCACCTGGGTTCAGGCGTTTCTGGCTGGTTAAGGCTTTCAACTTCGGTTCTTAAGTACTCTATGAATACTTTAATGAGGTTAAAATTGTAAGCATATGCACTAGGGAGTTAAACTATGAAAGGAGTATTTTGTATTAGTAACCTATCTACAGCTAATATCTCCCATCTTCAATGAATGTTTCCCAGTGTGTGGGGAACCACCACCACCATCAACATCACCATCATAGTCATCATTATCATCAACAGTGTCACCATCACCTTCACCACCACCACCATCACCACCAACACCATCAACCTCATGATCCCCACAACCAATAGCGTCACCACTACCTTCATCACCATTACCACCTTCATCACCATCACCACCAACACCAACATCAGCATCCCCACCATCAACAACATCACCATCACCATTGTCATCATCATTGCAGGTACAATCTCAATGAAAAACTATTATTCTAGTTGGAAATATATAGGCAAATGCTTTTGTAAAGTAGACTTCAAATGAAGAAAACATACTGGTAACAAAACAACTAGTGAATTTCTCGGACATAATCTTTAAATCAGTGAAGATTTAAAATATGCTAAGAAGTACTTTTTATTATGAAAATGCTGCAAGCTACTAATAAGAAAGGGCAGGAACACGGAGCCTGGAAATGGCCCTCATTAATGGTGAATACTTCGAAATGAATTGGTGCTATGTTTGATGTATGCTGAATTTCATATATTCAAAGTGGATGAGAGAAAAATGAATCACCTGCAGCGAAAACAAATATAAATTCTTAGAGGATTTTTTTTCAAAAGAAAGGGGCCACTCAGATGTGGTGGAGTCTAAGTCAGTCCAGACCCTTCCACGTTGTCACAGGGTTTGTGAAGCCAACACAGAAGGGGGGCGTCTTCCACCTCTGTGAATACTCACCATCCATCATCGCTCTTTCTCATCATAAAACGGAGAATTGAAAGGCCATTACAAAGCTCTCCTGTGTAGTGTGCCATCCAGGGAAAGCAGACAGCCGCTAAGTGGTGGAGAAATAAAACTGGAAGACCCAAGTAGTGCTAAGATGAAAACAGAGTGTGTGATTATGTTGGAATATAGCCTTGGGTGAGTGTTCTTTGTTTCCAGAGACCATCACAGATTCTAGTAGGAATGGGCTCAAACCCGCTTGCACCTTATAAGCCTGGTGGGTCCCCAATATTTTTGAGGTTGAAACTATAAACAGCATCATTGCTTGGGTTGCCCCAGAGCTGAGCCAGAGACAAGGACCTTTCTCTCTCCTTCCTGCTCTATTTATCTCCATGGTGTCTAATGCCCTCTATCAGTTTTTATTTGGGTTGCTCCTGTCTGCCCCTAAGTAAAAGAAAAACTCCACAAGGGCAGCAATGTTTGTCTTTTGTCTCATGCTTTATCTTTGGCTCCTAGACAAATGCCTGGCATATGGTTGCGCATGCCACAAAAGTTTGTTGGATGAACAAAACATGAAGCGAGATGGAGAATATTGGGAGGGGGTATACTTTAGACACGGTTATCAGGGATGGTCTATTAGAGGAGGTGACGATTACGTTGGGCCTGGAAGGATGAAGGGGTAGTTGGTGGAAGGTGTGGAAGACAGGGTATGTCAGATGGCAGGAACAGCCTGTGCAAAGGCCCTGAGGTAGAGCAGAACTAGTCACATTCAAGACCTTAAAGATGACCAAAGTGGCTGGAGTTCTAGGAATTGGGTGGGTGAAGGGTAGGGACGTGAAATGAGGCTGGAAAGATGGCGGTGGCCTCCCTGTGCAAAGTTTTGAGTCTATCCATGAGCTACTAGAAATGTACACTCATTTATCACTTAAGTATTCAAACAATACTTCCTGATTGTCTTTGAGTCACTCATCAAATTGTAGCTCTCAGGTTATACATCTGTTTTTCCCATTGTCCTGTGAGATCCTTGGGGACAGAAGACCTTGCCTGATTCCCCTGCACCTGTCAACACTGAGCACACATCCAGACCCGCTCACCACCCAGTTGTGTTTGTGGGTTCCCTTATGAAGTAACCCCCCACTGCCCAAAGGAATACTCCAGCTCTCTGTGGGTTGCACCCAGGGCTGCACCAAAGAGCAAGGAGAAGAAGGGTGTTCGACAATAGTTGTAACAGGTTTGGGGAGCTGGTGTAGCGTCTACTGTGTGCCTGGTTAGCCTCCGCTCCCTTTTCGTCGCGCATCAGTCCCTCTGCTTTCCGCTAGGGCCCATGACGCGTCACCTGTCCTTCAGCAGGTAGTGCAGGTGGCAGCTCTTCTCAAGGCCCTCGCCCTCCACCATCAAGAAAATTCCATGTCACATGTTCTACAAGTTAAAGGTCTCAACGAGCAAAGAATTCTTAATTCATGTTCCCCTTGGCCAAGTACTGAGACTTTTATAGATTTTGAATGTGTTACTGGAGAAATATTGCAACTTCCTTTCAATGCACGTTGTCAGGGTACTCTTCAAGCCTCTACGAAGATGTGAGTCTGCGGCTAGAGGTCCACTCTCCTGTCCCCTGCTCCGCCTCCTTCCCCACCTGACAGCCACATCCCTCCTTTCCAGGTACAGGTGGTAGGGTCTTGGGTAGACTCAGGTATAGAAGAAAGTGTGATGTTTTGCTGTATTAGGGAACAGGGAGTGCTTATCCCTTCCTCCCCCAGACGCAGCTCTTACACCGAGTGATATCTTGTGTTAGACGTCGGAGACTGAGGACCTTCCACAGCAGTGTGAACGGTCAGCATGCTGCCCTCTCGGCCACTGGGCACAGAGACAGACAAAGACCTAGTCAGAGTTGAAGAGACTTGATTCTTCCCTCCAGACTGTGGGACACAAAAGTCGTGTTTCTATTGGGGCTGCTGAGGCATGAACCTGGGCCTTCCAGGAGACGGGCCCGCAGAAGGGGCCGCCTGAGAAGGGTGCCCACAGAGAGGAAAGTGTGCCACGAGTGGGGAGAGATGCCACCCGGGTCCAGGCACCGGATTCAGCCACGCCTGAAGCCAGCTAGACCGAGACTCTAAAAAAGATGTAAGCTAGTGCAGCTCCCTTTCTTTGAGCCATTTGATGCGATTTCCGTCTCTTGTAATCTGGAGTCCCGATGAACACAGACAAACTAGAGAAGATGCGCCGAGAGAGGCTAGTCTGTGGTTTCGGGCTTCGCCTGCGAGGCCTCGTAGACAAAGCCGAAACGTCGCCTTTCAGCTGGGGCTGCCGGAGGCTTTCGTGTCCGCGTCGTTCTCACTTCTGCAGGACTCAGCGTGGGTCATGGTGTCCTGGACGAACCCCGGGGTCTGAAAATCCGGCAGAAACACGGGGACTTTCGGGCTGAACCCAGACTGAAATTCCTTGCCTCTTTATCATTGAGCTTTCCCCAAAAGACAAAGAAAAGAGAAATACAGCGTGCATAATTATTCATGGTTGGCAGAAAAGGTACATAATGGAAATGAGGATTTTACATTGTTTGGAAACTTAGATGAATGTTGCTCGACCCAGACTTGCTTTTCTGTGTCCACACGGTCCCTTCTCCTGAGAAGTGCGGAACGTCAGCTCCGGCTTAACTTCGGGCCACTTCTCCAGCTCGGCTTTCTCTCTGGGTGGCCCGTTGTCTGCTGAACGCACTGAAACACGATCTGTTCAAGGTTACCCATGACGCTTTAAGTATTTTCTTAAAGACTGTTTTGGTTTTGGCAAGACTGAGAATCCATAAACACATTCTGTTATGTATTCTCTTACTTACTGTTTACATATTTCTTTAAAAAAAACCCTGACTTCCCTTCTGTCGTAGAGTTATGTTCATGCCCTTCCTTCTGGGCCCCCTCCTAGGCTGTCACAACACACAAATTTGTTGACGAGGAAAGAATGATTCATATCTGCTTCCCCCATGGCCCCCAAATAAGTAATTCCCATCAGTTGCTATCTTCTGCTGTTAGTGTGAAATCCACTTTTAGCCAGGACATGCAAATGAAGCTTTGCAAGGCCAATCACAACGCCTACGTCTTAGGAAGAAAAGACCCTCACGCATTGCTATGTCTCTCACCAGAGGTGTCCGTAAGCTGAAGTCACAAGGACCCCGGTTGTCTTGAGAGAAAGGTAAGGCAGGGTCTGGGCAGAAATCATGTTTTCACTGAAGCCGGCATTTGATTAATGTGAATATTGACAGCTCACTGCTTTGGGGAGTTGTATATATGTAACAGCGAAAGAAACCTTGTATCATCAGAACGTACTGCACTTTTGGGGGGTTTGTTTTAATTGTCTGTTGCCAGGGAAGATCCCACAGCGAGGAGACCTGAGATTCTCACATACAGGCCGGCTGTCGCTCGTGGATGCCGGCGGAACGCATCTTGAGGGCCGGCTACCTGTGCGGGGCAGCGGTGCGCTGGGGGCGGGAGTGAGGAGCCAGCAGGATCAGTGCAGCGTCTCACCTGGGAGACAAGGGGAGCTTCGTGTGGTTCCAGGTTCCTGCTCTGGCTCCACCCAGAAGTGGGCTTTTCAAGCAAAGCCAGGCCCACCCTCCTTGGGAACCCTTTACATAGGTCCAGGTTGGGTCCTTCGAAGGCCAAAGCCAACTGGGAACGAATCGTCTGTTTGCACAGGATATGAAACGGCCGGCTCCTTCAGGTTGCCTCTTTGGAGAAAAAGGGGCTGGTGGGCGGGGAGGCGCTGGGTTCCCGTCCCTGCTCCCAGGGCAGGTCTGACCCGGGAAGGTTCTCCAGTTCCCGGGAGTCGGGCTGAGTGGGCCCCAGAGCAGCTCTTCCTCCGCAGACGTCCTGGGGCGGGGCCGGGGGAGGGGCCGGTGGGGCCGGGAAGCGCACCGTGTGGCCCGATGTGTGACGGAGGCCTTCACAGAGGCACCGAGTGCCGAGTGCCGAGTGCCACTGCCAGGCCTGAGGTGTCATTCTGCTGTACTGACTGCAGGAAGTATAGTTGCCAGGAGGGGAGATTCTGGTGCCAACGTGAGAAAGTTACCAGCGTCCCCAAAGGGGGAATGGAGACAACGCTCGCTCCTTAGGAGCCCGTGTCTCTGCCCAGCATCTGACAGCCGGCAGCAGCACTCCGTCTCCGAAATTTAAACAAGCAAGACTGGCTGAACGTGTGTGCCCTGCGAGCGGAACACCTAAACAGACCTGAGAACCTCGCGTTCCGCATCTGGAGGCCAACAGTCCTCCTTCTCCTGCTCGCTCTTCTTTTCCTCCTTCCCCCGCCCTTTTCTTTCCCCCTTCTTTCTATCTCTAAACTGCACACACACACACAAAGTCCCAGTGTATAAACTGAAGGCCCAGAGTCTTCTGCGAAGTAGAGCAGCTGGGCCAGTGAAAAATGTACCCTTGATTAAGCCCAGCATCTGAAATTTGACATATTTTGTTTGGCAGTTAAATTTACTTCCCAGTCTCTAGCAGGGGCTTATGGAGGAGGCTGGGGTTGGGACGCAGCCTTGCTCAGATCCAAAGGGCCAGCCCGCAGTGTACTGTGAGAACCCGCTGCCTGGAGACTCCTCCTCCCGTGGCTCGGGGTCACAGAGGACGGTGATGAGCCAGGCACTCTTTGAAGGATCGCAGGCCCCTAAGTTTCCTCCATGAATCTCAGGCTTGGCGCTGGCCGAGCTGCAGCCCGATGCTGGCTGGACTCCCTGCTGCCTCCCCATCTGGATGGGGTCAGTCCCCAGGCCGAGGCACGGTGCGTGGTGACCGGCACGTGGGTCCCTGCGTGCTCAGGCTCCAGTTCCAGATGGCCCTGCGGGAGGCCTCCCGGCTGCTCAGTGGGCAGAGCTGTTCAGGCTTTCAGGTCTGGCAAGTTTCCAACAAAACAACAGAAGACTCAGTGTTCCCTTGCTCAGTAAGTGGTGCCACCAAACGCCCAGGCATTTAGGCCAGTGACCCAGCATACGTCATCTTTGGATCTGCCCTCCATCATATGCATGAAATTCAAGACCCATTTCCAGTCCATCTGACCCTACCATCCTGGTGGGGATGGTACTGTCCCCTGAGTGGGACACCTCCCTCCTTCCTTGGGTCACTGCAACAGCCGCTGAGAGGGGCCCCGACCGCCACTCCTCTCCCCACCCGAAGTCTACCCTCTACATGCACCCAGTGGGAGAGTGAGCTGTGTAAAATACTGATGAGACCCTGTCACCCCTGAGTAAGTGTTTCAGTGGTTTTCCGTAACACAGGAGAAAACAGACACCCCCTCCTCACCACATCCTAGAAGGCCTGGCAGTTACTGCGGGTCCCCCCAGACTGTCTCCCACCACTGTCCCCCTCACTCCCTCCACTCCAGACACACTGGCCTTCCCCCACTACTCCAAGTCTTCCTGCCTCAGGGCCTTGGCACGCGCTGCCCACCCCCTTTCTGGAACGCTCTTTCCCCAGCTCTCTCTAAGACCTGCTTCCTCATGCCCTTCCATCCTCTTCTCAGGTGTCACCTGCAGAGAACAATCCCGACCGACCACCTGCGGAAAGAAGCCCTCTGCACCCCCGTGTCATGTCCCCATGTCCCGCACAGAACTTGTCACCGTCTGAACTTGATTCACTCACATTGTACCCTTCTACGGTCATTCGTGCCCGAGGAACGGCAACCACACGAGAGAAGGAAACCTGTCTGCCTGTTGGCTGTTGAATTGCTGCTGTAAGAACAGAGCCAGCCACAGACGAAGCTACTGATTGGTATTTGTTGAGTAATTTAAAAGAGCAAGAAGAATAATAGAATGGAATCTTAAAAATTCTAAAATAAATGCTTAAATCACGGGATGTTCCAGTCACACGGGGCTGTTGGAGATCACCCAACACCCGCTCATTTTGCGCATGGTAAACTGAGTCTCGGAGGAAGGTGACTGTTGCCACATCTCAGGCTGAGGGTCCTGCTCGGTTAGGAGAGGGACCCGCTTAGTGCGTCGTGTGTACCTGGTGATGTGTGGCTGTGAAGGCTTCTTCTACCCTCGACGCATCGCCTAGGAAAATAGTGACAAGAGGCACCGATACGTCAAAGGATCGATGACTGAAAGCAACGAGGCTCAGCTGGCGTTCTCATGGAGTGTGACACAGGAGGGCTGCCCCAAGGACGGGATGAGGAGGCTTCAAGAGCAGGTGTGCCCCAAATTTGATGGTCAGCTCAGGGCAGGGCCTCAGGCAAGAACAAGCTGAGGCGAATCCTTTAAGAATTTAACTCCAGGATTTACTGATTGCCTATCACAGCTAGAAGTCCTTTCGGAATGTAATTATGTCGTGTGCTCCCTGCCTAGAACCTTCTGCTGGCTTCTGTATTAGGTGCCTAAGGCTGCCTCAACAAATGACCACACACCAGGTGGCTTAAAGCAGTGGTGCTTTGTCTCTCCCAGTTCCGGTCTGGAATCAGGGTGGTGGTGGGGCTGGTCCTTCCTGGAGGCTCTGGGAGCATCTGTTCCCGCCTCCCTTCCAGCTCCTGGAGCTTCCATTCCTTGGCTTGTAGACACATCAGTCACGTCCTCTGTCACTCCCTCTGTTGTCACATGACATTATCTCTGTGTGTCTCCACCTGGCCTTTGTATTTAGGGCCCATGGCTCATTTTAATCTTAAATTAACTATTATACCTGCAAAGACCCTCTTTCCAAATAAAGTCACATTCTGAGGTTCTGGGGGACATGCAATTTGGGGGAGGTGCAATTGAACCCAATGAAGTTTCCCATTGCTCCCAGATTAAAATCCAGACCCCTGCCCAGGTTTATGAGGCAGTGCTGCCTAGTGGTTAGGAGTGATGACTGCCAAGCTGGGCCACCCAGGGGAGCACCCAGCTCCATCACCATACCGTGTGCCTGTGGTGGGTGGGTTGTAGCTCCCAGTTCTTCACCTTTCTCTTTGCCATATATCACAGGGCTCCCCAGTGATGTGGGATGATCATGTGACCTGTTTTGACCAAGGGGCACTTGTGGGCTTAATATAGCTAGTGCACTTGTGGAGTTTGGCTTCCTTCTTGGCTTCTAGAAGGTCCTGTCCCAATGAGCTGCCTCGTAAGGCTGATGACAGCTTCACAGGGTTGATTTGAACCTGCTCCCTACCCTGAGGCTGAGTCCAGGGGCTCTCAGCAGAGTCCCCCAATCGAGCACAACTAGGATTAGCAGAACCAAGAGGACCGGCAGCTCTGGGAGCCGAGAAGTATAGATTATTGCCAGTCACTGTGTCGAGAGCATTGCCACATTACAGAGCATTATTGCAACAGGCTGAGTAACAAAGACGTGTGACAGTAGGCACTTACTCAAAATTAACCCGTTTCTTCATCTGTAAAATGGGGCTCTAACACCACCTACCTTCTCAGGGTGTTGGGAGGATTAGATGAGGCGAGTGTGTCAACAGGCACGTGGCAGACGTCAACGAGCATCAGTTGCCATTGTCATCGCCAGGCACAGCACAGCCCCGCCACCTCACACTGTCCCCCTAGGTCACGGTGGCCAAAGGCAAAGGCCTCCTCCCCGTTGTTGGAAAATGCCAAACCTTTGCACTTGTTACCCAGTCTTCCAACGGGTGGATTTTCTGGTTCTTCAGAGCTGCGCTCAGATGGCTCCTTGGCAGAAGGGCTTTCCCCACAGCCCGGCGTGCGGCTGATGTTGCTCACCTTCCTGCCTCCTCATCTGGCGTCTGTCCGTCCACACACCACAGGTCTGGTCAGCCCACCATGGCAGGGCTCTTTCTCTTTTCTCTGGCGCATTCCAGGAGCTAGAACTGGCCAGACATATGGTAGGTGCTCAATTAATGCTGGTGAACTTACTCTAAAAAGCATGTCAAACGTTTCCCTTCATGTACATCTTTACCCAGCAAATCACATTGAGCACACGCCCAGCATTAAGCTCTCTTCCAGAAAGCGGAGAAGAAAAGCCAGCGAGGTCTCTGACCCAAGGAGCTCACACATGGCCGGGGAGAGAGCCCATGAATGTGAGTGTGATTAATGACCGGGGATATAACAGGCCAGGGGTGATGACAGCCAGCAGCAAAAGACAGCAGGGGAATGAGGGAGCAACAGGGGTGGGTAAGGGGGGCACTCAGGGAGGGACTGTGGTGATGGTGACACGGGTCAAGTGTCCTGAGAAAATGCTCCAGGGGGAGCTGGTTAAGGCAGAGGGCACAACTAGGGCACAACTAGGGCACAACTAGGGCACAGCTGGGGCACAGCCCAGGTGTGATGAGCCTCGAGGGCCAGAGTGGCTGCGGGGAGGTGGGAGATGGGGACGGCACGGGGCCCAGGTCAGGGAGGTGACAGAACCCGGTCCGTGGACGACCTTGTCGGCCACTGCAATGATGTTGGCGTTCGCTGCATGACCGGAGCCATCGGACAGGTTTGAGCAGAGGTGTGATGTGGTCTGAGTTTATGTACGTGGACTCTCAGACCGTGTGTGGAGACAGACTGTGGGGCCTCGGGAGAAGCAGCTGGACCCACGAGGAGGCCACCATGGGGCAGGGACAGGGGGTAACACATGGGGCAGGGTCACCACTGCCAGCCTCGGGATTTATCTGCGAAGGTCGGACGGACGGATGGACTAGAGGAAGTAGGAGGACAGCTCCGAGGATGAGGCCTGAGCAGCCGGAGAAGGGAGGTGCTGTTGAGTCGGGTGTGGGAGGTCTCAGGAGGAGGAGCAAGTGGGGACAGCCAGGGGCTGAGATGCAGAGGAACAAGGGAGGGGCTGAGACCCGGGCCCGGACAGAGAAACCTGGGAAGGGCTGGGGGTGCTGGGTCGACTTGCACCCCTCCCCACCTAGGATCTTCCTTCATCTGAGCTGCAGGGTCGACCACCTGTGTTGTCCTGGAGCAGGTGAAGTCAGCCAGAGTCTGCACTTGGGTCTCCCTCTGAGGGACAAAGGTCAATGTCACAGCAGTCTGCTCTGAGGCTGGCTACACGCCAAGACCCTTAATATTCAATGAGACATCTGCATTGATGAAATTTTCATTAAAGAAACATTATCCCTTTCTCTCCCCTTGTTATTCCGTGACTTTGAGGACCGGGCTAATTCGGGTTTGATTACCCCGACGATCTGAAGATTGGAGCATTATTAAAAATTTAGATGAGCAATGATATGTCTGGGCCTCCCTCTCCTCTCTCCACTGGAGCACAAGGGGCCCTGCTAACGATCACGACGAATTCGGGGCCGACACGCAATTAGAGAAGCATCCGTAGTCGGAGGGAGCGTCGACCTCTCTGCCAGCAACGGAAACGAGCCGCTTGGCTTCCAGGGCACACGCACTTAATTGATGAAATGCATCCAAAGGAAATTCCAGTCCTAGACCCGGTTTGAGGGCTGGCGAGCTGCGTGCATGCCCGAGCAGGCCCCTTCCCCTTTCTGTGCCCCAAACGTGTCCCCATCTGCAGAGTGAGGAGGCTGGACCCGGGCAGATGCTTAATGCTGCCCGTGGGCTGAAATCGGCTTAAAGAGGGAATCTGTCCCGCAAACTGTTTTATTTGTTTAACGAACATTTCCCTGGGCACACGATCTCGGGTTCTGTGTATTTCATGCATATTAACAGACTAATCCTCCCAGCCAGTCCCTGGGGTAGATGCTCATTGTTCCCACTTTACAGATGGGGGACCTCTGACCAGGGTGGGTTGAATGACTGACTCTGGATCTCTTTCTGGGCAGGATTCGAACTCAGGCGTCCTGGCTCCAGAGCCCGTGCTCCAAATGCTCAACCTGTGCCAGACTGTTGTTGTTATTCCTGTAAACTTTGGAAGCACAGTGTTTATGCAGTAATTAATGCCAGAATTTTAGAAGTATGTCTTTTCACGCAAAACATAGCTTCTGTGTTAAAATATGTGAGCTCTGTTAATATTCAGCTCACTTTTCCAGCTTGCCACGGCAGCTAGTACAATGTCCTTCAGGATGGGACGTTTTTCTGGTCTACCTCAGGCCCGCCCGCCCAGTCTCCCCCCACCGAGCCTGGGTGCCGTTTGTCTCGGATTATTGAATTTTCCCGTGTTATGATGCTTGGCCTGCTTCGCTCCTTGAGTGCCTGGGCCTGGCCGACATTTGGGCGTGTGCCCTCTCAGCTAGACACACTCTTCGTCCTTGTCTTTGCTGGAACCCTGACATTTCTGGGTTCATGAAGAACTAGCAACCAAAGCAATGTACTATTTATCTAGTTAAGCGATATGGGAAAAACATCTCTCCAATCCCAGCTTTCTAGGAACTTCTGTCTAGTTTGGTGTGAGAATGTATTATCAACATATTCACAAAAAAGGTGAACATCTGAACAAACATGAACAAAATAAGGAGCATTCTCTCAGAGAAATGCAGTTCATAAAAAGAATCAGATGAAGAGTCTCAAACTGAAAAAAAAAATAAGAGTTAAAAACACAAGAGATGGGTATATCAATAATTGAGACAAAGGAGAAGTTGAAAATATCCATACGGAAGCATGGAATAAAAACATTAAAATATGGGGGAAAAGGTGCTAGAAAATAGGGACTATTGTGAAAAGGTCCACCAACATTGGTGTAGCTGATATTCTAGCGACAGAGGAAGAGAACGCATTGCAGGGGCTCTGTGTAAACAGGCATCAGTTGAGGACTTCTCCAAAGCTGATGAAACACCAAGTCGCAGACTCTGCAATGTATAAAGACATGGACCCGCCGTTGCACTTTTACACAGAATAGTATCACTGCCCTAAAAACCCTCTGGGGTCTGCCTGCTCCTCCCTCCTTCCCCCGTACCCCTGCAACCTCCGGTCTGTTGCTCGATACGCTCCAGAGTTTTATCTTTTCCACGTGTCAGTTAGTTGGAATCACACAGCACAGCCTTTCCGGATTGGCTCCTTCCACTCAGTGACGTGCTTTTGAGGCTCCTCCGCATCTTCTCACGGCTTGGTAATACTCCATTGTCTGGGTGTGCCGTGGTCTTCTCATCCATTCGCCTACTGAAGGGCGTCTTGGTTGCTCTAAGGTTTTGACAGTTATGAATAAAGCTGCTCTGAACATGTATGTGGAGGATTTCGTGTGGACTTAAGTTTCCAACTCCTTCAGGTACACGCAAACAGGACAGTCACCAGGTCACATGGTAAGGGTGTGTTCAGTGTGCACGATACGGTGGAAGTGTCTTCCGAAGCCTGTTGCCTTTTTTTGAACTTTAAAATTGATTTATAATTATACTTTCTGCCCTCCCTCCCCATAATTCTCCAAACAATGAATTTTAAAAGACACAGCACTGGAAACACCATGAATTCACAGAAATCCATGCAGAAGAGGAAACCCTGGGAGCCCCCTCGCCCTCCCCGAGAGAGGGTGTTGATCTCAAAGTCAGGACCACGACTCAGAACGCAACTCTGTAAGTGGAATGGAGCCACGCCTTCAAACGTGTTGGGAAATCTACTCCCAGTGTCAAGTATGAGCCATAGTAACTTTATAGATGGAGGGGAAGAATGGGATAAAGACATTCAGACCTGTAAGGTCTCAGAGTCATCGCCTCTGTGCCCTTTCTCAGGAAGCTATGAGAGGAGGTTGTGCTCCTCCAGTGAGGGGTGGGTCAAGAAAGTGCACACTGTGGGGTCCCCACGAGGCCATGGGTGATCCTTCCCGGGGGGAGGGGCAGTCTCCGGATAAATCAGTAGCACCAGGGCAATGTCAGGGTCACTGCTGTGAGGCAGATCTGGGGAGCAGCCCTTCCCTGCAGGATGGTGCCAAGAAAACATAAACCTGTCCCCTTACCTAATGATGTGGCCATGTTGAGAGATGAGTTGCAGGCAGGGTTGCGACTTTAAGCATGGGTTGTAGAGCGATGAGAAATAAGGACGTGGGGGAAGTTCAAGATAATGACTCAATGTACAGAAACAAAACAAAACAAAACAAAAATTTGTGCAAGGCAGGCAAACGTCACATCACACAGCTCATCCGTGGATGCTTTTCACCCAGGTTGGCCAGGATCACCGCCTGCCTGTTCCTTATGGACCAGGAAGTCTAGCCACGACTCTGCCAGGATGATGGGGTGGGCGAAGGTGTGAGCAGGGCTGGTCTGAGAGCTAAAGCCTCCTAATTTTCTCTCATAGAAGGAAGGTGGTAGGTTAGGACCTAGAACGGTGAGCAAGTAGCAAAACACATTACTGAGAAAGACAGAGGCAGACGCTCATAGAAACGTTAAAATTGGTAAAAGTGGTGGGGCGGGGATTTACAATTTTTTTATTATCGACCCCATGATCCTGTAATCCTATGATTATGACTTTGATAAAAAGTGTAATTATTGATAGATAAAAAAGAATAGGTATTTTTTTGGTGTAGGTTTTATATGTAATTGGCAACATGCCATGTCATGTTCCTAATTGCTTTTCGCAGTCAATGGTATGTTTTTGAGGTTCATGTTGATACATATGGCTTTGAACGTTTCTTCTGTTCACTGTACAGTATTCCTTCGGAACATCCCTGCCACGGTTGTTTATTCATTTGCTTGATAATAGACATCTGTGTTCTTCCCAAGTTTTGCCTCTGTGGACAAGCCTGCAGTGAGCCTCTCTGGGTGCGTGCGTGTATCGTGTCTTCCCCGAGTTAGGTTCCTCAGAACTGCTAGATCATCGCTAGGTCAGCGGGACTCATGTCTCCGTGTTAATGCATGATACCGAGTCACCAAGCACTCGTTCCAAACAGCCATAACAACAGCAACAAAAAATTTTCTTAAAAAATAATCTAACTTAAGCTAGACTTCTTTCTCTCTGATTTTTTTGCTGAGAATTTTAGAGTTGGTTGCATCCACTATCGGTCTACTCAGCCTTTCTGTACCTGCTGTTTATTTCTTCCACAAACACGGAGGGCTCTGTTTTCCAGGCCCTGGTTGGGACACCAGCCACATGGCGACGGAGGGCACAGGCCCAGTCCTTGAGAACCCGCAGCTGGGAGAGACAGGTGAAGGGACGATTACGGCGCGGGCGCAGGACAAGGACGGTCGGGCAGAAGGACGGACACCGGGCGGAAGTGTCGGTCTCAGCGCTGCTCGCCCAAGTGCCCAATCTGCTGTTCGCCCTTCGGTTTTCTTTCTTTATTAACGAACGTTTTGTGTTAAGTAGAGCTCACTTAGAACAACACAGACGTTTGAGATTTTGAAAGGGTGTTTATTTTTAATTTCATAAGTAATATCAACATATATTCTAATTAAAATTGAAATAATTTGGAAGTGTGTAGCGTAAAAATATTTTCCTCTTTCAACAGTCGTACTCAACTCCTCATACTAAACACTATGATTATTTCAATATGAATTGTTCTGGATTCTTTTCTATGCACAAACCTTTACACATATGTACACAAAAATGCACATATGTGTAAGATATGCATATACATATTCTTTTTTCACACAATAGGTGTTTTGGATGTAATTGTGTACATTGGCCTCCCTTATTTCTCTACATGGTGGCATTTAGTACATAATATACATAGTATATAGTATGTAGTATGAATGGGCTGTGTTTAATTAACCATCGTGTTGTAGATACGTAGATATTTTCCATTTATTTGTGTATTCATTCACTTAATTTTGCTGTTAGAAATGTTACTGTAGAGAATAACTTTGGGCATATATCTCTAAATTTTTAACGGTCCTTTACTATGCGGAAGTTTAAAATTTTAATGCAGTGAATTGTAAGAGAAACTCAACCCCAGTTTAAGAAAAAGTATGATGTGTTGATTCGCGCACCTGAGGAGCGCAGGGGTCGATGGACTCAGAGGCTCAGACAATGCCGCCGGGTTCTGTTGTGTCAGCTCTGTTCGTGACAGCGTAGTTCTCGGGCTCTCGTGGGTGGTTAAATGGCTTGCGGTAGCTCCCAAACCATCCATATTTTTATTTCACCTAAGATAATGTCACTGGGATAATAAAACCTCAATCTAGAAAGTAGCTTAAATACTAGTTTCCTTGCCCCTGCACCCGCTCCACCCCACGCGCTAACACGAGTGATTCAGAAACTCAAAAGGTAAGGTTCTGAGTAGATTTCTTTGTAATTCTGTCAACCTTTTTGGTATACCGCCAAACTGCTGCATCTCTAAGCCTGTTGTGTTTGCAAGTAGCATCCAGTGAAAGTAGGAAAAAATACCTCTCTTAGTCAAGCACATCCCTCTTTTTCCAGATCAGGCAGTTCTTCCCCAGGACTGCCCCCATCCCACTCCCCTCCCCACCCCTTTGCACGAGATCCCCCAGATTCCACTGGTTGGACTGGGTCCTACGACCACAACTCACTGCAAAGGATGATGGGAGAGCAAGTAATGCCCTCTGAGCCTCTAGACTTGGGGTGGGGCTCTATAGGAAGTGGGGGGACATCCAGTAGCATCTGCCCCAGGGAGCATATCTCCCAGTCACCCCCACTGCAGTCACAGGATTCACTCTGTTTGGATCAGCTCTTATGTGCTCATCCTTCCGGGTCTGGGGAATTTGCCATCTGATTGGCCAGGCCAGGTCACATGTTGTACCCTTAGACCCAGATCTGAAGCATCCTGAACCCCAAGAATGAAGAGTGGGAGAGTGACTTTATTCATCAGGGTATGGTTACCAGAAGGTGGGGGAACGTGTGCTGGAAACTCAAACCAGGAGGTTTGCACACGAACCTGTAATAATCACTGCTCAGAGCAATGTCAGTTTCTGGGAGTGAATTTCTGGGAAACTTGGGCTTTTGCTCTCTCCCCATTGTGCCGTCCTGTTGGAGGGAGTGGTAAAAGGACCCCTTAATGAGCGCTCTCCTTTCTCTCCGCACTTCCCATGTTCTCACTCTATCCCCCGGTGCCGACTGCCCATTTAGAAGTGATTGTCTTTTAAGTGAGAATTTAGAGAACCCTCGCATAGTCTAGTGTCAGTGTTGGCCAAGTTGAGTGCCCATTAAAACCAGAGATACCTTTAAAGTTTGCATTCCAGCCTGTGCCCGCCTAGGGACCCTATACAGCTAGGTGTCATTGTGAAGGTTAATTACATCTTTCCATCTTCTACCAGACGTCCTTTTGCTGCCGTCCTACAGGGGAGACGTCCAATCATGCCTTCCTGTCCCTACATACCTATTAGCAGGTTATGAAGAATCAGAGCTGCTCAAAGGCTCGAAATTGGTATGTTTCAGCATGGGCTCAGCCACGAAAGCCATTTGAATGTTCACAGCTTTAAAATGACTTGACAGTCTGTCTATAAAACGTCCTGTAGTCTGAAAGGGGTGAAAACATGCCCGCATACATTAGTGATCCATTGATTGTTTCTGCAGCTAGGTAACCTTTGTCACCAAAGTGAGAGGACAGCTGAGACCTGATCAATCAAAGCGGCCATTAGGAGTCCTGCCTCGAGCTCGGCCTGCTCCAGCTCAGGGCTCCTGGAGAGAGAAGTGAAATGGGGAGGGGCTCAGCCATCAGTGCAGGGGACGCGAGGACAGGCTAGACAAAGCCTGGCGACGTTGGGGACCGTTCTTTGTACAGGTGGTTTGTGACTTTCCCCAATCCCCCCTGGGTTAAATGCAGGGGAGCAAAGGGCAAAGTGACATCGGGGCTCTGAGACCAGGGGCCACCCTGCACGGTGACTGCCTTGCTATTTCCTGCAGCGGCAGCGCAAACAGCAGCAGCAGAGGTGCTCACTTACGTTCAGGTCACGTACTGGGGGCGGGGCCGGGCGGGGCCTGGGCGGGACTCCGAATTCACAGGGAGGGTCTTGTCTCTCTGAGCTCCTTCAGGCCAGGACTGGGAGCTCTCGTCCCCAGGCTAACCACCAACTGTGCCCGTGCCCAGTTCAGCCAAAGTGTCACGGGGAGGATGGACGGCAAGTCCCCGCAGCTTCATATTAAACTGGGGGGATGGGTTAATACGTGGTGCTGTGTCTTTAGCCGCAGGCATTCAGACTTTTGAATGAAATTTTCTTCATATTCAGAAACCAGAATTTTCATTTTTCAGAAAGTTCATTTTCGCTCTTAGGAAAGAACGTTTTATCAAACACATCCTCTGTTTAAACATCTAAATGTGGGAAACACCCACATGTATCAGGGATGTGGAGAAGAGCGTTTGCCGGGGCACCGTTGGTTTTACAGAAAACACGGGGAGACGAATCGGTTTGCCGTCCGCGGGCACGAAGGGCCCCAGACCCCAGTCTGTCTGCGCACAGTCGGGACGTCAGACGTCTAAGTTGGGCCGACAGGGCCGCTCCAGGGACAAGTCATTTCCTTGCCTTTTCTGGCCTCCAGAAGCTGCCTGCTTCCCTTGGCTCACGCACACCCGCGTCCTCACCCCAGAGGTGCAGCACCTTCCACCTCTCTCTGATCCTGGGGTCACATCCCCTTTGCTGACTCTGACCCGCCTTCCTCCCTCTTATAAGGACCCCTGAGACCACTCTGGGCGCATCTGAACAGTTCAGGTCTGTCTCCCTATCCCAAGACCCTTCACCACATCTGCAAAGACCCTCGGCCACGTAAGGTGGTATATTCACCAGCCCGGGGGTTGGGGGTGGACAGCTTTGCAGGGGCGGTTATTCAGGTGACCGCAGGAGAGTCTGCATTTGTCAGGACAGACGAGGTGCTGCTGCAGTGACAAACACTCCCCACCCCCAAATCCCAAGGA